>CM008282.1:4689338-5313852 GCA_002319775.1 Fagopyrum tataricum
AAGGCGCCTCGTACTCCGCTCTAAGACCGCTATTCGGTGCTCTGCAAAAGTATGGTCCGGCTCGACCACTAGGTCCTCGTGACTGATGATGTGTCTCGGGTCATGTATGTACTCTCTTAGCTGAGAGACATGAAAGACCGGGTGTATACCCTCCAACCGCGGTGGCAGTGCTAACCGGTACGCCACCTCACCGACTCTCTCCAAGATCTCGAATGGTCCGACATATTGGGGGCTTAACTTCCCCTTAATGCCGAATCGCCTGACGCCCCGCGTCGGTGATACCCTCAACCACCCCTGAGCTCCTACCCTGAACTCGAGAGGTCTACGCCTCCTATCCGCATACGACCTCTGGCGACTCTGCGCAGCCAACATCCTCTCCCGCATCAAAGGGACTCTCGTCATGTCGTCCTGTACCTGATCCGGAGCTACAACGCTAGATCTCCCGGGCTCGTCCCAACATAAAGGAGTACGGCATCTCCGTCCATACAATGCCTCATAAGGTGTCATCTCAATCGACGCGTGCCAGCTGTTATTATAAGAAAACTCGACCAACGGGAGGTGATCTGGCCATACCTGTCCCCAGTCTAGTACACATGCTCGTAGCATATCCTCCAATGTCTGAATAGTCCGCTCGGACTGGCCGTCGGTCTGAGGATGGTATGCGGTGGTGAAATGGAGACTCGAACCTAGGGCGGCGTGTACCTGCTGCCAGAACCTCGAGGTAAAACGCCCGTCCCTGTCCGAGATGATGGTCCTCGGGACTCCATGTAGTCTCACAATCTGACGGGTAAACTCCTCGGCTAAACGACTCACCGGCCACATTTCCCATATCGGAATGAAACGTGTGGTCTTCGTCAGCCGGTCTACTACCACCCATATCGCGTCAAAGCTCCTAATCGGTCTTAGACCGGTCAAGAAGTCCATGGATATGTCCTCCCACTTCCACTGCGGCACGGGCAGTGGGTGAAGCTCTCCTCCGGGTCTCTGGTGGTCGATCTTGACCTGCTGGCAGGTCGCACATCGGGCCACATATCTAGCTACATCGGGCTTGAGCCCGCCCCACCAATAAGATCTCCTAATGTACTGGTACATCTTACTCGCGCTTGGGTGCACCAAGTAAGGTGTGGAATGGGCCTCATGCAAAATCCGCTCTCTCAGCTCCTGATCCGACGGTACACAAATACGTCCCTGACGTCTCAATAGCCCGTCTGCTCCCATGATAAACTGCGGTGCCTCTCCTCGGGACATCTTGTCCCGGATCCTCATCAAAATAAGACATCTCTCCTGCTTCTGCAGGATCTCTCCGGATAGGTCAGGTAGTACCTCCAACTCGGATAAACAACCGTCCATACCTGGGAACCGGATATCCAACTCCAAACCCACCAAATCCCTCTGCAGCTGAGGCTGAACCGTAAGCCGAGCTATCGCCTCCTCTCGAGGTGTCCTCATACTCAAAGCATCGGCGACTACGTTCGCCTTCCCGGGATGGTATAAAATCTCCAAGTCAAAGTCCTTAATCAGCTCCAACCATCTCCTCTGGCGGTTATTCAACTCCCTCTGAGTGAATATATACTTCAGACTCTTATGGTCTGTGAAGATCTGGCATGTAGCCCCGTACAAGTAGTGTCGTCAGATCTTCAGGGCATGAATTACTGCCGCTAGCTCGAGATCATGGGTAGGGTAATTCTCCTCGTACAGCTTCAGCTGCCGAGAAGCGTACGCAATAACCCTACCTCTCTGCATCAAGACGCACCCCAGGCCTAGCTTGGAGGCGTCACTATATACCACAAAATCCTCTACGCCCTCAGGCTGGGCTAACACAGGAGCGGAGGTCAACCTCCTCTTCAGCTCCTCGAAGCTGCGCTGGCAAGGCTCGGACCAGACAAACCTGGTAGACTTCCTTAGCAAGGAAGTGAGCGGTCGTGCAATCACGGGAGAAACCCTCAACAAAACGGCGGTAATATCCCGCTAAGCCCAAGAAAATGCGCACCTCCTTGACCGTCCTAGGAGGCGGCCATGAGGAAACAAACTCTATCTTCGCCGGGTCGACCATAAAACCCTCGGCGGAAACTATATGTCCCAAAAATGCCACATCAGACATCCAAAACTCACACTTAGAGAGCTTAGCGTAAAGCTCTCTATCCCGGAGGACTCGTAGCACCGTCCTCAGGTGTCCCTCATGATCCTCCCTACTCCGGAAGTAGACTAAGATGTCGTCTATAAACACCACCACGAAGTGGTCCAAGAAGTTGATGAAGATGCCGTTCATCAACTCCATGAAGACGGCGGGTGCATTCGTGAGCCCAAATGGCATCACGACAAACTCATAATGGCCGTATCTCGTCCTGAATGCCGTCTTCGGCACGTCCTCCTCTCTCACCCTAAGCTGGTGATATCCCGACCTCAAATCAATACGTGAAAACACGGAGGCTCCCTGCAGCTGGTCCAACAAATCATCAATGCGCGGTAACGGGTACTTGTTCTTGATGGTGACTTTGTTCAACTCCCGGTAATCAATGCATAGCCTCAAAGATCCGTCCTTCTTCCTAATGAAGAGGACCGGTGCACCCCAAGGGGAAACGCTCGGGTGTATGAAACCCCTATCGGCTAACTCCTCGAGCTGCTTCTTCAGCTCCAGCATCTCGATCGGCGCCATGCGCTATGGAGCCTTGGAGATCGGCCTCGTGCCGGGCTCCAACTCAATAGCAAAGTCAACGCTCCTCTGCGGTGGTAGCCTGGGTGGCTCCCCGAAAACGTCCTCGAACTCGCATACCACAAGGATCTCCTCTAGCGATGGTCCCGACTCCTCCTTCATGGCATAACACCAGAAGGCCTCGCATCCCTGCCCGATAAGTCTAGCAGCTCGGACCGCGCTAATGACTATACCGGCCTTCCCGAGGTCCCAACCTCGGAAAATCACCTCGTGCCCCGTCTCAGTGGAAATCGTCACGGTCCTCCGGCTGATGTCTAAAATAGCTCGATGGCGGTCCATCCAATCCATCCCAAGGATGACTTCTTCATGCACTAAGTGCATGACAAATAAGTCGGCCAACCAATCTCGGTTTTCCAAACGAATGGGACAATCGCGTACCTCTCGGGTACCACTAACCCTACCTCCATCGGGTAACCTATAATAAAGGGTCTCCCCTCTACCGTAGCTAAGGACAACCTAGCTACACAATCATCGGATATAAAAAGAGTGCGTAGCACCCGTATAAAATAAAACTCGGACCGAAAAGCCGTGAATCTGAATGGTACCTGGGGCTGTCGGCGCCGGAGGATCAACGACACTCCTCAACTCAAATACCCTGGCCTGTGTGCCTCTGGTCTCCTGGGTACCTCCACCACGGCCACTACCTCGGCCCTGTCCTGAGCTGATCCCTGTATACGAGTTGAGTTTGACCCTGACCCTGACCCCTATGATGAGAGCCCTGTGACTGATACTGTGGCGGCCTCTGACTGCCCCCTGCTACGCCAGCAGGCGAAGAACCCTGTTGTGACTGGGACTTGCCCTGACGGAAAAAAGCGGCTCGGTGGCCCATCTGGCCACAAGTGAAACAAGCCACGGGTGGCTTCCTACAAGCCATTCTCAGGTGTCCAAACTCTCCACAACTGTAGCACTGACGTCCCCCGTCTTATGCATGTCTCGGCGTTTGAGGGCCAGAACGTCCCGGGGTCTGGCTACGTCCCTGACCTGCTACTCCGGCCTCTGAACCAGCTGGTGCCATCCTCTGTCTCTTGTCCGGTCCCCCAGACTGTGCTGCTCTCCTAGACCCAGGGCGGTCTCTCTCATAGGCCGAAGCCCGGTCCTTGTACTCTGCTAGTGAGTCGCAACGAAATCCCGCAAGGTAAGCACGGGTGGACTCCCTCAGTCTCCTGGAAAAGAGATAGACATGCTGGTCCGCTGGGGGTGCAGAGGGTCCCAGCAAGGCTAACTCCGCCCGGAATCGTCTAATCGCCTCAATGACTGAGACATCCTCGAATCCTGCCTCCAGGAAATCCTGGACTCTGTCACTCCTAAGTGAAGCTGGGCAAAAGGTTTCCCTAACGAGGCTCAGTAGCTGATCCATCCTGGTCACACCGCCTCTAACTGTCCTCCACCAATACTGGGCCTGCTCTCGAAACAGGGTCTGGACTATCTCAACCTGCCTCTCCTCTGGGCAACGGATCGCCTCTAAAGCTGACTCTACGTGCCCAATCCAGTGCTCAACCTCTAACCCTACCTTCCCGTCGAAGTAGGGTACATGTTGCTGGTTGAAAGCCTTCAACCAAGAATCAGGTCTCGGAGACCTCAGCTCGTCTCTCGTCCTAGTAACCACCACAACTGGCTCAGGTGCAACCACTGCCGGTGCAACTATCTCTGGTGCAGCCCGAATCTGGGTCACCCTCTGTGTGACCTTAGCTGATCTCGCTGGTGCAGGTGTAGGCACCGGTGATGCCGGGGGTGGTGCTTCAGTCCTGAATGCCTCCTCTACCCGTCGTACATAATCTCCAAACACAGTCGCTCCTACCGACACTCCCCCAGTCCTGCCAGATGGAGAACCCTGCGCCCCGGACCTCACCACGGTCCTATCCCTAGCCTTGGGAACGATGCTCTCTGCGACCTCCTCTACTAGGGCCTTTGCTGCTGGTGTACCCACAACTGGTGGGTCCGCAATGGGGATACGTCCCCGACCTCTACCTTTCGTACCTGGAGGTCTTCCTACTCGTCCCCGCCCTCTTGGGACGGTAGGGGGAAGTGGTGGTCTACCCCTGGCGGGTCCTACGTAAGCGGTAGCTCTCGTACGTGCCATCTGATAGCGTATGACGTTTACTTAAGTATAATTGCGTAGGTACTACTTATGATTTCGGTATGATAAACTTCTAAAAGCATAAAGGTAAATATGGTCATAATATACATCCAAGGCATACAAGCTCAAAACATCCTAAGGTCGCATACATAGCTAGGTACATACAATATCCACAAACATCCTAAGGTCATACATATATATATATATATATATATATATATATATATATATATATATATATATATATATATATATATATATATATATATATAACTATGTTATAATATAGGTACATACTTCTAATCCAGACATCTATGTCGCCGAGGTTTGCGGAAGGAGTGGTGATCCCGTACATTCTAACCCAAACCCGACTCATGCATTTGATTTTGAAAACGAAAAGTCAGAACCCGTATGGGTTCTGTTTTATTCCTCATTAGGCCTTTAAAAAGATTGTGAGTGTCATTGTTGTCAACCTAGGGCTCTGATACCACTTTTGTAACACCCCAAATCTGCGGGACTCGGATGCTACGGGCGAGACCTCACAATGGGTCCCGACCCTTAGCTTGACAACAATTTCACCGAACCTTCCAACAAGGCACAAATAAAGGCGAAAACTTAAAACGTTTTTAGTGCATGCGAAAACGAAGAGTGACAAATACAAGGTGGAAACTCATCCGACTCCTCAAAACAATACAACCCGATACGAAAGTCTAACGTACGACAACATCCATGAACAACGATAGGAAACATGACCCAAAAAACCATCCCCGTCCTAAAATATACGGAGACCCCGGTTGTCCACTCCTCCACCTCACTCGGCGGCGTCCCTAACCTGCAAGTCATCTACAACCATGGTTTTAAAACCGTTAGCTCATATTCGAAGCATTAGAAAAGCGGTGAAGGCACAAACACATACATATCACAAAACATAAAACACACAAATCCGGTTTATTATCTTTTTATTATTAAGTCGTATCCCGTTCTAATTCAACTTCGGTTGTGACACGAGACCACCGTGGTCTCGCCTCGGTCCCTTACCGGCAAGGAATGGTACGGATGTTGTAACACCCCAAATCCGTAGGACTCGGAGTGCTACTGGGCTAGGATCTCACAATGGATCCTGACCATAGCCTGACAACAATTTCACTGATCTTACAACAAGGCACAGATAGATTAAAACAAAACATGAAACTGATATATAAATATCAAAAGGTTTATATAGAGTATTGTTGAGTACAATCAAAACATAACGAATATATACAAGATCAAAAGTCCCAAACCCACGAGGATGACCTAGTGTACGGAGCCCTCAGCAGATCACCCCTCTGGATCACTCTACAGCTCTCCTAACCTACAAAGGATCTACAATACGGTATAAAACCGTTAGCTAACTATACACATATATAAGAAGATGCTAGAGCACAAACACACATCAATAATATTAACACATCATCATGATATCACACATTTACCCGGTTTATTATCTTTAATAAGTTAAATCACTCAATCGTATAAATAGATGTATATGAAGATATGTGACACGAGGAATATAATCCCCGCCTCTGAGTGCTCTAGCCAGCTGGATTAGTATCAGCACACCTCCCGTGTACCCTATGGGAGTGGTGAGGGTCCTTCCCGTATACCAGATCTGGCCTGACTACAGAGAACCTCCCAGACTCCACTACGGGATGAAAGGGAAAGGTTATCACGGCCACTACAATGGGCGGTCAATATAACATAGGTCGGTGACCATAATAACACATGCTATAAAGCATATAACACACACATCACTCAAGCATACATCCAATATAAGGATAGTAGCTAAGTAAGTCCTATGGACTTACCTCAGTCTCAGGAGTAACTCAAGTACGATCAACTCTCCGACTGGTCCACTCCAAACTATGGGACAACACGGCCTATACAAGGCATACATACATACATATATATATATATATATATATATATATATATATCAAACTCCTATCACACAAAGGGGTCACACCTAGACCCAAGGGATCCATAAGGATCATATCCAACTCGTAACCTCAAGGCCGTAACCGGCATATCTATATCATACTCATCATAAACCGATACCTAGCATGGTACTAGTTCCCTCATACTAGGAAAGGAAAGGAGCTACCCAACTATGGGTAGTCTCGGGACAAGACGCACCTGCGTGATCAAGGGACGCAGGGGCGGAATGGATAACCCGCAGGCGCGGCAGGGAGCAGCCGCAGGGGCAGTGACAAGGTACGCAGGCAAGGCGCTGACGCTGGCGCGGGCACTGCGGCACGGCTTCCGCAGGGGCGGTGGTTTCCAGGCGCGGGGGCGGCCTCTGTGCAGAACGTAAACCCGCAACTTCTCTTCGGCTCTTCACGTGATCAAATCACGTCTTCTCTCCATCACAATCACACACATGCCATAACATACACATTCAAACATCACCCTACCATTCATACAACTATTCCTAAGTTAAAGAGATTGAATCAAAGAAAAGAGAAGAAGAACAAAGAGCAAGGAGCTTACCACAGTTGTGGTTAGCTAAAGGAATGATCACCAACACTCTTACTGGCTTCCAAGCACAATAACACTCATCAAAAGCATCATCATCATCAAAGCCACAACAAATCTCTTCCAAAATCAAGGAGAATCAAGAACAAGATCAAAGAAGATGAAGGAGAAGCAAGAAGGACGTGAGAGAAGCTGGAACATGGAATGAAATGGAACCCTTGCTCAGCAAGGTAAAACGAAAGAGTAAGGGTGAAAGGTAAAGCACGGTCAAAAGGGTCAACAAAACTGGCTGCTGCCGCCGGAAACCGTAGGGGCGGCTCCATGAGCCGCAGGGGCGGAAACCCGCAGGGGCGGCAGTCAGGCCCGCGGGTGCGGTAAGGCCAATCTCGGCCAAGCTAAACTCGGCCAAGGACCAAGACTCGGTCCGAAAGAAAAGGGCTATCACATCTCACCCCCCCTAAAAACAAGTTTCGTCCCGAAACTTGCAAAGTCCTGAAACCACTCGGACTCAAAAGCCGAGGTAAAACTCTCTATAACCTCAAGCATAAGCATGGAGGAACTCATCCACTCCAGCAGCAAACTATACTATCCAAGGCTTAGAGGAAAACCATCTCTAGCCAAACTATAAACGTATCACAAGGCATAGAGGAATCACATCTCTAGCCGTATCATATCCATAACAGAAAGGCATGGAGGAAGAACATCTCCAGCACTACTATGTCCATCAAAATAGCATGGAGGAAAGAACCATCTCCAGCTAAACTTATCATATCACAATAGCATGGAGAAAAGAACCATCTCCAGCTATAAACAAGAATCATACTAGCATAACAAGATCTAATAAGATCATAATCACATCAAAGCTAGCATGAAATAAACACATCATAGCATATAAGTATATAAGCAGATAAGACTCACCAAGCTAGTACTAAGATCTACTCGGTGATCCTACTGGTGCACCTATCTCGGCAAAGAACTCTGGATAGTTCCTCTGAATACTATCCTCAGTCTCCCATGTAGCCTCCTTGGGTCCTCTTCTCGACCACTGTATCCTCAACATAGGAATGTCCTTCGAACGCAGGCGTCTCATACCTCGCTCTATGACTGCAATAGGATGCTCAATAAACGTGTGGTTCGGCTCAACCACCATATCCTCATAACTCACAATGTGCCTCGGATCTGGTATGTACTCCCTCAGCTGAGACACATGAAATACAGGGTGAACACCCTCTAATCTCGAAGCAAGGCTAATCTGTAAGCTGTGCTCCCAACCCGATCCAAAATCTCGAACGGTCCGACATATCGGGGACTCAACTTCCCCTTAATGCCAAAACGCCTAACACCTTGTGTCGGGGACACTCTCAGCCACACATGGGCTCCAACTCTGAACTCTAGAGGTCTACGCCTCCTATCAGCATAAGACTTCTGACGGCTTTGCATAGTCAGCATACGCTCTCTGATCAATGCTACTCGAGCCATATCATCCTGAATCTGACCAGGTGCTAAACCACTGACACTGCTCTGCTCATCCCAGCATAACGAGGTACGACATCTCTGTCCATACAGTGCCTCATATGGGGTCATCTCAATAGATGCATGCCAGTTGTTGTTGTAGGAGAACTCAACAAGTGGGAGATGATTCGTCCACACCTGTCCCAATCCAACACACAAGCTCGCAGCATATCCTCCAGGGTCTGAATGGTCCTCTCTAACTGACCACCACAAACTGGTCCAGGAAGTCGATGAAGATACTGTTCATCAACTCCATAAAGACGGCTGGGGCATTCGTAAGCCCAAATGGCATCACTACAAACTCGTAGTGGCCATATCTGGTCCGGAATGTTGTCCTGTGCACATCCTGCTCCCTCACCCTCAGCTGGTGATACCCGGAATGCAGATCAATCCTGGAGAACACAGTCGCTCCCTGTAGCTGATCTAACAAATCATCAATGCGCGGCAGTGGATACTTGTTCTTGATGGTCACCTTGTTCAGCTCTCTGTAATCTATACATAACCTCAGTGATCCGTCCTTCTTCCGTACGAAGAGGATAGGTGCTCCCCATGGGGACACGCTAGGGCGAATGAAGCCCTTCTCAGCCAACTCCTCGAGTTGCTTCTTCAGCTCCAACATCTCGACAGGCGCCATCCGGTATGGGGCCTTCGAGATGGGTCTCGTACCAGTCTCTAACTCCATACTGAAATCCACACTCCTCTGAGGCGGCAAACTGGACGGCTCATCAAAAACATCAGTAAACTCACAAACAACTGGGATATCCTCTAATGCTGGACTCTCCCCGTCCTTCATGGCATAACACCAGAAGGCCTCGCAACCCTATGCAATCAGTCTAGCTGCCCGTATAACGCTGATAACTGTGCCTACCTTTCCAAGGTCCCAACCTCGGAAAACCTCTATCTGGCCTAACTCGTTAGAGAGGGTAACAGTCCTCCTACCTACATCTAGGACTGCAGAATGTCTAGGACTGCAGACAAGGCGCTGACGCTGGCGCGGGCGCTGCGGCACGGCTTCCGCAGGGGCGGTGGTTTCCAAGCGCGGGGGCGGCCTCTGTGCAGAACGTAAACCCGCAGCTTCTCTTCGGCTCTTCACGTGATCAAATCACGTCTTCTCTCCATCACAATCACACACATGCCATAACATACACATTCAAACATCACCCTACCATTCATACAACTATTCCTAAGCTAAAGAGATTGAATCAAAGAAAAGAGAAGAAGAACAAAGAGCAAGGAGCTTACCACAGCTGTGGTTAGCTAAAGGAATGATCACCAACACTCTTACTGGCTTCCAAGCACAGCAGCACTCATCAAAAGCATCATCATCATCAAAGCCACAACAAATCTCTTCCAAAATCAAGGAGAATCAAGAACAAGATCAAAGAAGATGAAGGAGAAGCAAGAAGGACGTGAGGGAAGCTGGAACATGGAATGAAATAGAACCCTTGCTCAGCAAGTTAAAACGAAGGAGTAAGGGTGAAAGGTAAAGCACGGTCAAAAGGGTCAACAAAACTGGCTGCAGCCGCCGGAAACCGCAGGGGCGGTTCCATGAGCCGCAGGGGCGGCAGTCAGGCCCGCGGGTGCGGTAAGGCCAATCTCAGCCAAGCCAAACTCGGCTAAGGACCAAGACTCGGTCCGAAAGAAAAGGGCTCTCACAGATGCACCCGTCCATCTAACCCGCCGGACTCGTCGCCGAGTACCTCCTAGACCTCCCGCAGGGCTAGGCAGCTGATGTCACCGCCCGTTATCATACACTTGGGTCAACATATATATAAGGTCGGTGGTCCTAATTACCGGTTTCATTGTCATAACAAAAGCATAAACACACACCACCAAACACACATCAATGCTAATACATAGAATACGAGTTAAGTAAGTCGGGAGACTTACCTCGTCACCAAACCCAAGTCACCACACTCTCGCTTCCTTAAGGAGGAACCCCACAACCTGCTCACAAGAGATATGCATATCAATACATACTCACTCTCAAGAAGTTTTAGACTTCCCTCTTAGTGATCTATGCAAGATCACCTAACCCTCAAACTAGGAATGCATCCTAGGTCTCAAGTACTCACCACACACTCTCCACACATGAAACAACCCACAACAGTTCATAATTCCACAAGATATTAATCCTCAACCAAAGAGGCACAAGCTAGCCTAGAAGATCCATCATGCTCACATGCTCATATCCAACAATTACATCGAGCCTTAAGGGCTCCTAGGTTCACAACCACTAAGTGGCATTCTCAAGCTACTCTAGGTCATCCTAAGCATGCTACTAACATGATTCAACAACAAATCTAAGGAAGGAACGAAGAGTGAAGGAGAGGAGGAGCCTACTGTTGCCGAAACTGCAGCCGCGAAGTCAAGCTGGCGCCCCCTGCGGACACAGGAGCCGCCCCCGCGGAACCAGGAGCCGCGCCCGCGGACGACTGCGTCAAGTGCCAGGAGCCGCCACCGCGGACGTGCCGAGCCTCACCCGCTCCTATGCCGAGCCGCACCCGCGCCCGTGTCACGCCGCACCCGCGGCCGTGCCGTGCCGCCCCTGCGGCTGTCCGCTCCCACGGCTGTGTTGAGCCGCCCCCGCGGGTTCTGTGCAGAACGTCGTCTTCTTCGTCTTCGACTTTGGATCCTTGGCTCCAAAGTCCTTCTTCTCTTGCTGGATCTTCTCCAAACACCCACCACGGGTCTTAGGCACCTCTCCTTGACCTAAACGAGCTAAGAACCTGGACCTGCAAGGAGTTGAGCAAAACTCCTCAAGATATTCCTCCATAGCCATGGATGAAGGAGGAAGGAAGAAGGAGGGAAAGAACAGCAAGGAAGAGAGGGAAGGAAGAGTAAAAAGCTTACCAACAGCTTGGGATCTCTTTTTGCAGTCCACAACTTGGATCTTCAGCACCAAGGGAGAAGAGAGGAAAAGAGAGGAGAAGAGAGGGAGTGTGGAAGGGTGAAAGAGATGATTAACGTGTAATGTGAGCAAAGGGAGGAGAGAGGGAGACAAGGTTGAAAAGAAGGTGTGAGGATCAAGGGGTCAGCTGACCTCTTGTCCCTCACATGGACCGAGGGGTCGGAAATGACCCCTTGGCATTTTTAACCCGGAACGAAGGGTCGGAACGCGGAAAAAGAGGAAAAACGACGAGTCGGCTCGGGATTTTCTTAGGAATAAATCCCGGCTCTCGGCATCTCAGGATTACAGAATAACTACAAAGTGCTCCAAGTCCGGAATAAAATTCCGGACGTTACACTCTTCAATGATATATTCTATCCCTTTTATTTTGAATTGATTTTCTACGAGGACCTTGTTCATGACCACGTTAGGGCAGGAGAGACGGCTTGGGGGACACTCACCCTAGCGTACCTATACCGACACTTGGGCGAGGCTACTTGGGATTGAACACATCAAATATCCGGGTTTAACTTCCTTCTCGGGGTGATTAAAATATTTATTTTATTTGACTATAATTGAAATTAATATTACAATCATATTTAATCACATAATGTTATACATCCATACACAACAATAGATTTCTTTGTATTTTCCGTGTTTTCAAGCAAGAGTCCAAGGAGTGCCGACGTGCCTTTGGGTCAAGACCTAACCATTGGGGCCCACTTCGAGGTGGAGAGGACATCACGGATTTCAGAGGACCGTTTGCATCGTTATAGGGCGCAAATTAAGGGTATGGACGCAAGCGAGGTCGTATGGTTTCCCTACGACCTAGCTGCAATGGAGGAAGTATCTATGAATAGGGGTACAATTCAGATAGGTCCGTGCATAGAGCCATATCATCCAGACAGGGTCGCCCATCAGTTCGGCCGAGTTCAACAAATTCCCGTGGAACCCATCCACCCATTGCGTCTGCAGAGAAGCCGAAACTCCCGACACTACAACTTGGACTTCGATCCTATATGGCACAAATGGAACGTCCGACTTGATGCAATATCCAGCCAGTTGCGAGATGCATTATTCGTTGTAGTTCCATGACAAGATGAAGAGAGATATATGTTTTGGTACATAAAAAGTTGTCACCCATACGTCTTGAAGTCGTCTTGGATTCTCCTGGATCCACAAATGACTTCTTTTGCCTCAAGTCGTGTCCAATGACACTTACAAATTGGAGGTAGGGTGACAGAAATCCAAAGTCGTGGATATACAACTACAAGGGAAGAAGTCCAAGAACTGTTTAATATGTTCCATTCTCGCGCACTTGTCCCCCGATCACACAGTCATGGAGACAAGCACAATAAAAAGGCCGTTCTTGATTTTAATTTGTTCGTGTTATTTCATATATTCTATTTGTGATGTAATTTCTAATTTTTAGTTATTAATATTATTAATATTTTTAGTTATTATTATTATTATTAGGAAAATTCCGTTTGGTGCCCTCAAGGTTTCGTCTTTTGATAACATGATTTATCGACATGTTGTATTCATGCATTTAGTTAGATTTTCCCCTTTCCGCATTCATGTTTTGGCCTTAGTTTGTGCCATTTATGCTTGTTTAGTTCTACTTTGCAAGAATAGATGTCTACACACACTATTTGTGGCTTTGTAGATAATTTGACACATTTTGGAGCTAAAACGACGTATTTGAGGATCAAGTCTCGAAATGGATGCATTGGAACGAGCATACGTGCACGGGAAAGGGCTAGGAATCAAGCTAAAGGCATGGAGGGAACGACTAAAGAGCATCTTGATCGAGATCCAGCCCGAGATTTCTTCATTTAGCATTATATTTTATTTGCGGGCTTTTTCCCTTAGAATTATATTTTATATGCGGGCTTTTTCCTTTTAAGCCCAATGTCTTTTTAGCTAGATTTTTATTATAAAAGGAAGTCTTGGATTTATTCCAAGGTGTGCTGGGAGTCTCTCAGAGTTAACCCTAGAGGGGGGAGCCGTCTCCTTTCCCTTCCCTTCTTCTTCTCCATTGTTCTTCATTAGTTTAGATTAAAGTTTCAGACTTTTATATTGAGTTTTGTTGGAAATACATTGTTGATTCGAGATTTGAGAAGATTGAAGGTTTTCAGGCATTGAAGTTGAGTAGTTTTTTCTCTCCCTTTTTGTTATTTATTTATTTGTCTTTCTTTGATATGATTATTATTGGCTAAAACCTTGTGGTTCCAAGGTTGATAGGGATTTGTTTATGCCTTGGATTATGATGGAATGTTGTGCTTTATGTTTTGGCTTTGACTTGCTAGAAATCCTATGGTTGGCTTGTTCTTGAACCTAGTTAGAATCCTTCTAGCTAATAACCTAAGTTGGAATTGAGACTTACCCGGTGATATTCCTTCATAGATACATGAGAGACTGATCATAGGTAATAAATGTTTATCCTTTATTGGTTGAATGTGCTTAGATTCCTTGCTAAGTAGGGTAATACCTGAGACTTACCCGGTGATGGTTTACCTTTCCCTTAGTTTGTAATCTGATTTGTTCAGAATTTCCTACCTCTCTACCTTGAGACTTACCCGGTAATAGGTAGTTGGTTTGGAACTAGATAGTCTTGAGACTTACCCGGTAATAGACTGTCAGTCTAGAAACGTTCTTCCTTGTGGCTTTTCTACCATATATCTTTATGAGTCTTCCTGAATCTATATGTATAAACAATGATCTTGAACCCTTAGAATCCAGTTTCTTTCCTTTAACTTGATTATCTTTGCTTTCCCTTTTTGTTTGTTTGTTTTGACTTTCAATCAATAGTGACAATTGATTGCGAGTTCTTTAAAACCTTTTCAAAACCTTTTTGATTTCTTTCCCTTATCTTTTTTAACCTCCTGTTTTTAATTGAGATCTATTCTATTTATAATCATTATTGCATAGTAATCCTCTTAGTCCCTGAGATCGACCCTGGAATACTTACCTTTACTGTGATTGACCCATACGCTGTGGGTTCGTTGCTATTTAGGGAATTATTACAGGTTATAAATTTAAAACTATCCCTTCCTTGTTTTACTAACTTATAGGTCTTTATCATTATTGATAAAGGTTTATAGGGGTGTAAAAACAGCGACCATCTTTTACGGTTGGTGACCACAAAGTTTTAGTTTTCCGTTTAGTGCCCTTAGGGTTTTGTTTTATCCCGGTTTATGCCCATTCTCATCAAATTCGTTAGTTTATACAAAACTAATTTCAAAGCATACTATCTTCACATGGCTAAGGATATCCAATCCTTACCCACGCTTCTTCAAGAAAAAGATTTAACCCTTGCATCTCTTAAACCCTAAATTCATCTGCTTGGAGATATCTATTTGCAACCAATTCCCTAACTTCTATCTAATTAATACCTCTTTCAAATTTCCCCAATTTCTACTCATCGCTTTTTGATCCCCTTCATTGGTTAGATAATCTATCTTCAATTATGCTCTGAAGCACCTAAAACCCCCTTTTTAATGTCTGGTAGTTGAACCCTAACATGATTTGGGATATATGCACAACTTTGACTCTTACATGTGCTTTATGTTTTGCCTTGCAGTTTGTAGGAACTTGTCATAGTTATTTTAATGATATCAAGGATTTTCTGATATGTTCAACACTTGATTGCTTACTTAGAATTAAAAAAAGGGTTTCAAACAATTTGTTGATTATGTTTAGTGATGCCCTTAATTAAATTGGCTCTGTGTTGGACAATTATGTTCATTCCTATTAATTTTGATCCTCATTTTTCAAATATCTGGACTTTTTTCTTGTTTCTGTTTATTGAATGTATCGTTGCAGAGTTAAAGAACTAACAATTTGACGAGAATGGGCACAAATCGGAATAAAACATAACGTTAAGGGCGCCAAACGGAAAACTGAAACTTTGTGATCACCAACTGGAAAAGGCAAAACCTTAAGGGCACCAAACGAAATTTTCCTTATTATTATTATTATTATTATTATTATTATTATTATTATTATTATTATTGAATATAAGGCGTTCTTAATGATTCTAACATTACTAAGATTAATGTCTAAGAGCACCCACATCAAAGAACACTCAAGATTAATCACTAACTTTTTCTCACTTTTCAGCTTTTTTCTCCCTGCAACGTCAGCTTAAGAACACGACCCAAATTTAATCACACATCAATAAGAACTTCCTACTTGTTCTTAACATACATATTATATATTATCTACTTGAATTTATTTTATAAATTAAATCATAAATGAATTATATTCAATATTAAATTTCAAGTAAGAAAAATTAAAATTCATAAAATTTTAAATTTTCACTCAAAATTTTTTATTTTTTTTTACATAAATTAATAATAAAAATAACATTACACTAATAATATTCGAGTAGATTAAATAGTCAACAATACAAAATAGAACAATATCCAAGTAGATGATACTCATCCACAAAAACTAGCAAACATTACATAAATTAAAAATTACACGCTAGATGAAATATTGCAAATTTGCAAACTTAGACTAAGTAACAAGCGACTAATTATCTATAGTTCTAAACTTTTGTCATATATGCTCAACTAAGTCCGCTTTAAGTTGGTGATGAATACATGTGTCTCTTATTCGAACCCGATTTTGAATGAAGGTATGCATCACGATTGATGGAGTAGTTTGCGGGTTGTCATGGTCCTCTACCTGATCAAATTGAGAACTATCATAGTAAAGACGATATGTATGTAAGAGCCCTAGTTCTTGGACCGAGTTTGGTATTTAACCGAGACTAGTTTTAACCGAGTTGTGGCTTAGCCGCACCCGCGGATGGGGGTGCCGCCCCTGCGGGTTTCCGCTCCTGCGGCTCAGGGGACCGCCCCTGCGGTTTCCTACGGCTGCAACCGTTTTTGTTGACTCCTTGACCCGTGCTTTACCATTTCCTTCTCTTATTCTTTCCCTTGGCTGATCAAGGGCTTCTTCTTCACTTTTCACTCCAGCCCTTGCACGTCCTCCTTGCTTCTCCTTCCTCCACCTTGATCTTGTGTTGCCTCTCCTTGAGTTTGGAAGAGTTGTGTGGCTTGATGTTGATGTTGATGATGGATGTGTGTATGCTGAGCTTGGAGGCCAGCTAGTGAGGTGTGTGATCTTCCCCTACATCCTAGGACCACAAGAGTGGTAAGTGATCTTGCTTCTTCTTCTTTCCTTCCTTGATTCTTTCTTCCTAGCTTAGGATTAGATGCATGTTTAAGGGTGTTGATGTTTGTATGTGTATGTATATGTATATGCTTGGTTTTGGTGAAGAGAAGACATGAGTGGATCACGAGAATAGCCGAAGAGGATCACGTTCTGCATAGACGCCGCCCCGCGCCTGGAAGCCGCCGCCCCTGCGGACGCCGTGCCGCAGCGCCCGCGCCTTGCCTGCGTTGCCAGCGTCCTTTGTCACCGCGCCCGCGGCTGAGTTCCGCCACGCCTGCGGGTTGCCTGCTCCGCCCCTGCATCTCTTGTGTCACACAGGTGCGTCTTGTCCCGAATCTACCTAGAGTTAGGTAGATCCTTTCCTTTCCTAGTATGAGCGGGTTAGTAGCATGCTAGGTATGTGTATGAGGATAGAATGATGAGGATGTGATATATCTGTATGCCGGTTATGGCTTTGAGGATTACGAGTTAGGTTATGATCCTTATGGATCCCTTGGGTCTAGGTGTGACCCCTGTGATGGATATGAGTATGATATATGTTGTTATGCCTTGTTTAGACAGTGTTGATCTCCAGAGTTGGAGCCGTTTGAGTTGAGTTGAGTTGAGAATTCAGAGATTGAGGTAAGTCCATAGGACTTACTTAGCTGCTATCCATATATTGGATGTGTGCAGGAGTGGTGTGTGCTATATGATTGATAGCCCGAGTTATGTTGATTACCTACCTATGGTTTAGTGACTGCCCATTGTAGGGCCGTGACAATTTGTCCTTTCATCCCGCTGGGAGTCTGGAGGTTCTCTTCGGGCAGGCCAGTCTAGCTCAGTGGGCCGGCCACCTGCACCACTCCCATAGGGTACACGGGAGGTGGGACCGGATCTCCACTCTAGTTGGCAACATTCCCGAGAGGCGAGGGTTATATTCCTCGTGTCACATACGTTCATATTGATATATATATATATATACGCTTGAATGACTAGACGTTATAAAGATAATAAACCGGGTAAATGTGATAACATGGTGATGTGTTTATGATTCATTGGTGTGTGATTGTGCTTATGCATCTTCTTATATATGCGTATGGTTAGCTAACGGTTTTATACCGTGTTGTAGATCCCTTGCAGGTTAGGAGAGCTGCAGAGTGATCCAGAGGGGTGATCTACTGAGGCTCCGTACACTGGGTCGTCCTCGTGAGATGGGATCTTTTGATCATGTATATGATTATGTTTTGTTGTACTCAGCAGTACTTGTATAAACCTTTTGATACTTTTATAACAGTGTGAGGTTTTGTATTTAATCTATTGGTGCCTTGTTGTAAGATTCAGTGAACTTGTTGTCAGGCTAGAGTCAGGATCCATTGTGAGATCCTAGCCCATTAGCACCTCGAGTCTTACGGATTTGGAGTGTTACAATGTATCTCTTTCATCTTCGACTATCATATTATGCAATATGACACACGCTCTCATAATCATTCCAATCAAACCTATGTCCCACACAAGTGTCGGATGACGAATTATAGCAAACCGAGCTTGAAGAACGCCAAAAGCTCGCTCCACGTCTTTACAAGTAGACTCTTGATGTTTAGCGAACAACGTGTCTTTATCCACGTAAGAATGTCGAATTGATTGGATAAAAGATGCCCATTGTGGGTAGATGTCATTGGCAAGGTAATATCCATGTTGTATTGATGTCTATTTACCACAAAATTTACGTTTGAGGCTCTACCATTCATAACGTCATCAAATACAAGAGAACGAGCAAGAACATTAATATTATTGCACGGACCCGGTGTCCCAAAAAAGGCATGCCAAATCCATAGATCGTATGATGCAACCGCTTATAACACAATTGTTGGTTTTCCGCTCCCACGTGCATATTGATCTTGCCATTCAACTGGACAATTTTTTCACTCCAAATGCATGCAATTGATGCTTCCTATCATGCCCGGAAAACCTCTATCCTTTCCAGCGCGCAATAGTCGTTGCAAATCGGTTGCATTAGGCCTTCTTAAGTACTCATTTTCGAATAATGAAATGATCCCTTCAACAAAGTGGGACAAACATTTTCTTGTTGTTGTTTCACCAATGCGAACATAATCATCGACAATACTAGCGCCAACTTCATATGCAAGCATGCGTATAGCAGCAGTGCACTTCTTTAATGTTGATAGGCCTAACCTTCCAGTAGCATCTGGGTGTTGTTGAAAGTATTTATCCAAGTCTGACAAGACTTCAACGATGCGTAAAAATAAAGGACGACTCATTCTAAATCGGCTCTGAAATTGTTCATCGGTGTAGGTGGACATCTCAGAAAAATAATCTTTGTATAGCCGATAAGTGGATTTGAGTTTGAAACAATTGATTGAGGTTGGAGGATATTATCTAAAAGATAATGATCAAGCATATCATTGGTTTCATTATTACGCTGTTGAATAGTATGTGGGCTTGGGGGTGAAGGGGAAGAACTAGAAGATGAAAAAGAAATTGGATACTTTGACATTTTTTGTGTGAAATAAATTGAATCTTACAAATGAGTAGATAAAAAAGTAGATCGAAGAATATGAAATTTTATTATGTGATTATGTATATATAGTAGTTCATAAATTTTAAAATCGTGAATTTTGAGATCTTTTGAATTTAAAATCTTGAAGTTTGGTGGAATCTTTTCAAAAAAAAGACATTGATTGATAGTAGTAAGTGGAAGATTTCATAAATTAAAGTTGATAGAAGTAGGTGGAAGCTTTTCAGAAATTAAAGTTGATTGAAAGAAGTTGGTGAAATCTTTTAAAAAAATTAAAGTTGATTGACTTAAGATGGTGTAAGCTTTTCAGAAAAATTAAAGTTAATTGTTGGTAAAAGTATTTAAAAACTTTAAAGAAGCATTGAAAACACAAATTATATATATATATATATATATATGTAATATCTGAGTAGATGATACACATCTACAATACAAACGAGAATAATAGCCGAGTAGATGATAAACATCTACGATATAAACGAAAATAATAGCCGATAGAGTAGATGATACACATCTACTATACAAACGAAAATAAATCCGAGTAGATGATACACATCTACTATACTAATTTCAAAAATAAAACTAGTTGTTACTAGGGTACAATTCCGCAACTAGTTCATCTCTCAACATTGCTTCCGCCGGTGTTAATTCAACAAACATTTTTCTCTTCTCCATCATCATGTATTCATCATGCATCCTTTTCTTTTCAAGAGCCTCCATTGCCTTTTTTCTGCCTCCCTTGCCTTTCTTTCTTCATATGCGGCTTTAAGGTTTAGTTCTTTGGTCATGAGATGCATCTCTTCTTCTCTAGCAACAAGAACTGAGGCAAGACTAACTTCCCGATCTTCTACATCATTCGAAGAGGTTGAATTTCCCTTTCCCTTGATTGGTCATCTTTCCAAAAGGAGGAGGAGGACTAGAAGGACGAGAAGTATTAGACTCGTACATACTTGGATTTGGAGATTCAGGGTTTGAACTTGAGTAGTATGTTCCATCTTCATTGACCTTATACCTTTTCGATCTTTCTGAGCTTTCATCCCCTACATGAATGTTTGTCATATTCAAGGAGCTTCTCCACTTTTCTTCCATTTTGAGCATTTGCCAGGCATGATCAAGCTTAAATTCGTCTCTAGTGTCACTTGTGTAGAGTCTACGAGCAAAAGCAATGACATCATCTTCCGATTCACCGCTAGCTTTTCTTTTCGAAACATGCTCGTAACACCGTGCAATTTCAAAACAGAGTAATTTATCTTTTGCCAACGACCCCTACATGCCGTTTCTTTTCTCATATGCCATGATCCTCTCCTTTCACCGTAGTATCTAACAATTTTATTCCAAAATGTTTTGATTTTTTGATCATTTCCGACATGTGCATCGTTGCTAGTGTTGAGCCATGCACTAATTAGTAACTTGTCTTCTTCTTGGGACCATTTTACCCTATCACCCATTAAATGAGTTTGAGTTTCATTCAAAGAACAATGTACGTCATCTCCAAGGTTTATCACACCATGTTGTGTGTTGAACTCCGGGAGATCTAGTGGTGGAGACATGTTTCCTTGAGTACTGGGGACATTTGAATTTTGTGGAGAAAAGTTTGGAGGAGTTATGAAAGTATATTAGCCATAAGGATACCCTTGACCTTGAAAGTTTGGACAATTTCCTTGACCAAGAAAGTTTGGATGATTTCCTTGAATGTTTGGAATATTTTCTTGACCTTGAAGGTATTGAACATATTGAAGATATTGAGGGTTTAGATTTTGGTTAGGATCCATATGAAGTGGATAAGAAATTTTATTTGGGGATAAATAAGAGATGAATATCTGAGTGGGGTGAATGGGTGAATGGTGTGTAAACTTTGATCATTTATATAGGCAAAAAATAATAATAAACTAGTTCAAAAAGAAAATTAGTTCAAATAGAAAATTAGTTGAAATAGAAAATTAGTTCAAATAGAAAGTTAGTTCGAATAGAAAGTTAGTTCGAGAAAATTATTTATCGAATACACTTAATTTAAATTATTTAAACTTTAAATTGTAATAAAAAATTTATAAAAAAACAAATTGAAATTTTTTAAAATGAATATATATATATATATATATATATATATATATATATATATATATATATATATATAATGAAAGTCTATAATACATAAAATAATTTTATTTTACATATTTTTTTAATTTCATAGTTTATTGTTATTATAAACATTTTATATCATATATATTGCCAATATTTATCTATAATCATTTTAATAAGAACATAAATAAATATAAGTATATACTTAATACATCTCAAAATTAAGAATCATAAAAATTGAAATAAAAACAAATTTAACGTTGGAGGCTAGAGAAAACAACAAAATAGAAAATAAATATAAAGTTAAAAGTAAAAAAATGAAATATATTGGTGTGGGACCATTCAAGATTAATCTTCTTGCAAGATGAAATTTTTTTTAGTTTTCATAAAATTAACATGAGTCCTACACAAGATCACCCTAAGATAAGTCGATGTGACTGCTCTAATAAATGCTAACGATGAGCTTAATGATTGGTAATCATTATAGGTTGTATTTGCACACAATGTGCGCCTAAACATCCACAAAAGTCAAAAAAAACCGTCACAACAACCCTCAGTAATGATCGTAATGATGACCTAATTATACATGTCACTAATCTTATCAAATTTTCAAGGAATTTTGACCCAAAATGGGCTTAAATAGCCAGCCCTTTTTGAATTTGAAAGATCAAGTTGGCTAGGAGCTAGGAATGGCCAAGGCAAGTAGTGTCAAGAGGCAAGAACCGACAACGGGAGCCTGGATTCGCATGTTTCCCTATTTTTAAACAGGGAACAGGCCAACAGCGTTCTTCTCTCTGACGCGCCACTTTCAAGTTTGAATCCTTCAGGCCGTTCCAAATCGCCCTCTCATCCATGGCAGAACGGTCTACACCTCCATCGCCATTGGAGCTCACAGAGGAGCAAAGGCTAAGGGCTGAAGCCAATCGATTAAGAGCCCTGGCCAAACGCAAAACATTTCTTGACCATCAGAAGCAACAACAATCATCCAAACACCCAGAATTTGAATCTCGATTCCAAAACCCTACTTGGGAAGTTAACAAATGCCGCAAACTATCTCATCTCCGCCCTTTTCCTTCTCTTTCCTCCGAACCGGTTTCGAACCCGGCACCGATCCTATGCTCAGATCCTGTTCAAAACCCAGATGCCCGTTTGTCTGAAAGATTCCGTGTGAGGCTTGAAATTTGCTCGCCGGATTCCTTCTCCATCACCCCGGAAGCCGTTGACGGGTTTTCTTATCCGGGTCAAGAAGCGTGCTTCGCTAAATTGGACCAATGGCTTTCTAATGTATGGTGTTTAATCCCTCTTGATGCTTTTATAATCACCGTTTTTTTCCCCCTCAAATTGTTTCAAGGGGTTTTTGATATTGCTTACTGATTGAAAAGGTCTGTTAGAAGCTTAGGACACCAGTGATAATACTTTTGAAGTAATTACTCCAGTAATTAGGGGAAATAAACAACATTAAAGTAAAAATTCAAGGTGATATCAAACCAGCATTACGTTGATTAAATGTTGTGTAGAAGCTGTAGGAGAAGTTGAAAATGTTTCCCAAAAGTACTGGTGAACATTTATCGTAGGCTGTTACAGCGTTCCTTTGTTGTGCAGCGCCATAGTGAACGAACACACTTGGAGATTTGCTTGTGGACGCCTTAAGAGTTCTTGCAAACAAAAATAATTAACCTATTTGTGAGCTGTACGTTAGACGATTGAGGTGGTGAAGAACAGCATTTGTAGCAACGTAATTGGTACTTAGAGATTTGCTTGTGAGTTGGGATGGCAAGCTCTCTTATGCTATTATATTTCTCTTCAAGTGTAATTTAAAATCATCTTTTCTTCTTGACAGGTCACGACAACACATTTTACACAAAACCATGGAGGCGGAAAGGCTTCTGTTTATAAGCTTGGGGACTATGAAGCTACTCTTAAATGTTTGAAGAGCTACAAGGATATTGAGATTGAAGATATACCCTGGACAACATATAATGTTTTGGAGAAGTTTTCTCATTCATATGATTCACAGCGATGGATACCATGCAGGCCAGAGCATTTGCCTGATGAAAAAGTTGAAGAATTGACTAGTAAACTACCCCAAAAATTACTGGATAGGCTGATGGCTTTCCAGTTTGACGGCTTAAAATTTGGTTTGCAGAGGGGTGGAAGGTGTCTCATTGCAGATGAAATGGGGCTCGGTAAGACCCTTCAGGTAGTATATGGTCTGGTGTAATCTTATTATGCTGATTCTGTATCCAATTACTAGGCTGATGTGATTTTATGGTAAAACTAGTTACAGCTGATGGTGCAGTTTTTTCTTTTGTGTTGTTTCAATGTGCAAAGTTGTTTAAGATGTCTCTTATCAGGTTTTCTTTTCATGATTTTATCTGGTTTCAGGCCATTGCCATTGCTAGCTGTTTTGCTGATGAAGGACCAATACTAGTAGTTTGCCCTGCTATCTTGCGATATGCATGGGCTGAAGAACTAGAACATTGGCTCCCCTCTTGTCTGCCATCAGATATTCATCTTGGTAATTGTTTTCAAGATTATACTTATTTTCTTCATCCTTGTTTTTTTCCCCCCGTCTTGTAGGGCGGTATCTTTGTGCTTTGTAAGTTGCCATATCCTTAGAAAGTTTTTAATGACCTGAAGCTCATGAATGACAGTAGTAGCTATTTTTATAATCAAATTATACTATTTTCAACGAAGTTACACTGTGTGAACAACAAATAATTTGTTAGTTTCAAGTCAATATTTAACAAGCCTTATCTTGGGTTTAGACCGTAAGTTGCAGATAGTGCATCAGGCATGTATGAGTACTAAGAACTGAGCTGCGTCAAGCACATAACTATTATCTGTCATCTTTTCAGTCATGTAGCCTCAGTTTTTTTTAAAGAAGGTTTCAACAAAACCTTTCCTTAACTTCTGTGTTCTGCTTGTTAATTAATGAAATTAATTAAGTGTCAAAATACTTGGCTGCCCAACTTGAAACTCGAAAAGGAAGCTGATCTGCCAACAACAGAGCCTTCTTCTCATACTTCGTTTTAGAGCGTTGTTATAGTACTATAGTACTATCTTACTGAGTAGCTTCCTTTTTCCTAACCAGACTGTAAGTTATCTCAGGTTATGTTGAATTAAATGCAAATACATATACAAATGTAGATGGCAATGTCTTAAGTATCATCCACATCAGTTTAAGGACCTCATCATTTTCTGTCACATGTCAACTACCCATCTAAAGAATATTGACACTCTCTTAATATCAAATTATATTGAAGATAAAGTTAATTACAAATAGTGTAAACCATATACGTGTCTGTGTGGATGGCTGAAAAAATGGTTTCTACTTTCAGGGTTTGTTTTATCGTAGTAGCATTGATTACCTGTTATTTGTTTTAGTCTGTGGGCATACAAACAATCCTGCTAACTTGACAAGATTTCCAAGAGTTGTGGTGACATCGTACACAATGCTTAATCGATTACGAAAGAGTATGGTGGAAATGCAGTGGGCTGTCATGATAGTTGATGAGTCACATCATGTCCGATGTACAAAGAAGAAAGTAGAATCTGGAGAGGTAAATCTTGTGTCCTGATAACTTTTGTGTTTAAGTTGATGAAATGTCCTATTTTTCCTTGGAATGTTTTGTGTAAAATCATAAGTTGTGCACTTTAGTGAAAATAAATTGATTATATCAACTAATTATATTAAAATGGTTAACATATAAATAATGAATGCCTTACTCTTTTGCCAGCTCCACTTTCTACTATTCCATCCTGCGCCTCTTATGCGGCTGTGTCATTTTAGGAATGAAACTATAAGCATTCTGGTGTGTATCCATGTTCTAGAAAGGATGGCCTTGGCTTTTTAAAAGGAGTTACTGCTGCATGTATGAATCCTGCTTTGAAATTGATGGAAATACCCTTTAAAGGCGTGTTTTTGCCTTTCAATTCTCAGGGGGCATTATTTAGTATATGTATTTGGGTTGCTTGACTTGGTTACAAATTATTAAAATTAACAAGTCATATTCTCCTAAGATTATGTTGTCACATCCTGATATTTATTAACAGTTGAATAGTTATGTATTTATATCAACAATTCTTTTGCACTTTGTTAGGTATAAATGTTATTTGTTCTTGAGCTAGTATGTGGAAGAGTATTCTAAGCAATCCCTTCCTGGCCCTCACCCCGCACAAACCCCAATTGCAATTTTTAAGCATATGATTGGGCTAATTGTGTTCGATAGTCAAGTGATTTTTTCCTACTTATCTGTCGATGTTGTTTCCTTTAAGGTGTTTCTTTGGCGCATTCTCGTCTCGTCTTCATCTAGAAATTGGTACTTTCTCATTTAGCTCGAACATGTGCTAGTTCAGCCTTTAGTGAATGCATTGAATTTGACAAGAGATAGGTTTAACCACATCCCATATCAGATATGAGGACCATCCAACCTTTAGCATATGTTTAGCGGCTACCCCACATGATTCCACTTGGTTTTGGATGGGTTGAAAACGCAGTCGTGCTTTCACACTGAGCTTGTCCTTTCAACATCCCTGCCCCCACTCCCTTACACAATCATTATCCACATCATTTCTTTCTGTTGCAAAGTTTTTAGTTGCTCTTTCATGTCTTCTAAAGATAATTATTAAATGCGTTCTACCTCAATTACTTTCCTTTATTCTTTTGACAGGTACAAGCTGTCCTTGACGTTGCAGCCAGGGTCAAACGGCTTATTCTACTTTCAGGAACCCCTTCCTTGTCAAGGTCGTGATATAAGAATTATTTCTAAATTCTAATAGTAAACTGAAGCTTGACATCCTCTAATTTGAACCTTAAGAAACTACTATATTTGAGTCAGTCCCGGATACTAATGTTGATGATGTTCTTGCTAGGTGATTATAGGCCATTTGACATATATCATCAGATAAATATGTTATGGTGAGTTCTATCCAAAATTTCATATGTTTAACCATACATCTACTTGACTACATGTGGTTAAGGACATCCTTTTGACTATTTTTTATTGTTTAGGCCTGGTTTGTTGGGGAAGACCAAGTATGAGTTTGCCAAAACTTATTGCTCTATGAAATTGGTTGAACGTTCTGAAGGGAAAATTTACTGGGTAAGACCTTCCTTTTATATAAGTGATACAATGAAGGCATATATTTAATTTCAGGATATATTTTCCTCGCATATGAACTTGATCTTTCAAGGCATGTATACATGTTCATTTGATGTCGTGCTTTCATGGTGTGGTTAATATTTTGATCAGTCAGCTATGAGTTATCATCACCTTATCATAGTTGCGAGAACTAGACAAGACTATAAGTCATCATATGTAGGCAATGTAGCTGAACACAGTTTTGAATTGATGCAGCTTAAAACTAACTGGACTTTATTGGGCTGTACATATTTTTTAAAATTCAATGTTCATGGGTGTTTGAGACACAAACTATTGAAGAAACCCATTGCTTCGACTTCAGATCTTTTATTCTCATCATAATACATCAGAGATTGCTTGCTATGTCTTACACTATTGTATCAAATGGATTGGATACAACAAGCAAAATATTTTATCAAATGGATTGGATACAACTAGCAAAATATTTTGCCTCCTATTGTGTTTTCTGTACTAGTTTGTTGTCAATATGTTCAAGAGTAATGAAGGCTGATTTTTTCATATGATTAATATTATTTGTTTATGAGGAATGCTACAAAATCCTAACAAGGTTCACCTATTACAGGACATCTCTCGAGGCTGCCGTTTACAGGAGTTGAATGTCTTACTTCGTCAGACTGTTATGGTTTGTTCTTGTCTTGCACAACATTTTGAATATTGACGTTAATGCTTCCCTGGACCCTGGTCAGAGCTAACATGATCAAACTCCTAAGCCTAGTAGTTGTGCTTCTTACTTTGAAACCAAATGTTTACAGAAGGCTAATAATCTATCATCAGAAAGAATAAAATAAGCTGTCAACTATAGTTTTCATGGTCCACAATATTTGAAGTTGCAACTAGAAATCTATGCTGGCATTTTAAAACTAGTCGACATAACTGTAGAACTATGTCGACCATGGTCAAGTTAAAAAATTGTGTTGTAATTACCTACCTAAATAGGCAATTTTTTAAGCTGAAGATCTTTACTGTATAGGTAGGTCATATTCATATATTCTACTAAGATGATTATATTTCAAGTGTTGTATAATCTTATAAATTTTAATATATTGAGTCGACATGATCTTGCCTGATAGTTTCCTGCCTGCTTCATGTAGATCAGACGCTTGAAAGAGAATCTGCTTGTTCAGTTGCCCCCCAAACGTAGGCAAGTTATCAGACTGTCACTAAAAAAATCAGATATTATATTAGCAAAGGATGCCATTGCAATGCATGGTGGTTTGGCTGGGATTGGTGACGACAAACAAGATAAGCCTTTGGATATTTCTGATCAAGCAGATGGTATATTTTGGCTTTCAACATGGAACAGCAGATAACATATCTATATATACCTGTTCTTTTCATGTTAAACTTCATGGGAACTATGCAATATGATGTCTGAGTGAGATTGCAAGCTTGAGTTTGTTACTATGTGTTCCTTCCATGTGAACTAAGATAAAATTGTCATCCCAAAGCTGAACAGTCAAGAATGCTGCATGGCAAATTTTCACATTGATTGTTCATTTGTTGGAACTAACCAGTAACCACAAATGTTGCATTTGGCATGACTCAGTAACAATGTAACCACAGTCTGATTCTTTTTATTTTTGTCTTCATATTCTTTCGCACAGTTTTATATCTGTCCGTTTATAGACTTAGCTTACATGAAGGACCTTCCCTTTTACCGGGGAAAAAAGGAGATGAGCCAAACATTCTTAGTCATTGGATAAATCATTGAAAGTTAAATGCAGAATCAGGATGGTTTTCTTAACATCGCAAGGTAACGCAGGTGCATACAGAAGTGCACTTTTCCTGTACATTTTGTACGTGTGGACATGCAATTTTATAAGTGTTATACTGTGACGCCATTGGAATCTAAAGGAAATGATGCAAGAAAAGTATTTAATCTAAAGAAGTGCAATTTAAACATATGCAAATAGGTAGAGGAAAATGCATTGATCAGTGCTTTCATCTTCTGAAATTTGATTACGACAAATTGTCGCAGATACGATCGCTGTATATATTCTATAAGGTTGATTGTTTGCCTTGCTGTATGATCACGTGGCTTCTAATTTTGGTTGCATTGTGTTATCCTTTTCTCAGATACTGGAGACCGCACATCTTTTAAGAAACTTTCTTCTCAAGAGCTTGGTATTGCAAAGGTTCCTGGGTTTCTTCAGTGGCTTTCCCTTCACCCAATTATTACTGAAGTTGATGAAATGGGAAATGCTGAGATAAATTCCAGTGGTCATAAAATGATAGTATTTGCTCATCACCACATTGTTCTTGATAAAATACAGGTGAGAATAAGTTTATTGACCTTCCATTAATGACTGTCAAGTATAGATGCATCCAAAAGGTCTGTTTTCACAATTCATGTAAGTGGTTTGATAAATATGTGCTTTCGTCATAATCCATGTGTTATCATTGCCTGCTTAGGAGTGAATATAATTATTTCCGACCTTTGTCTTTTAACTGATGGTACTTCTTAATTACGCGGGGGGGGGGGGGGGGGGTTAGTTGAAAGATAGTTATAGACATAAAAACCAGACTACCTCTATGAAACCTAATGCTAGGAGGACAGATAAAGTAGAATATGAAAATATTTTCTTTTTATAAAAAAATAACATAGTAAAATCCTGTTAAACATGTATTAGTGTCCAAGTATCATTAAATTTCTAATGAATTAATATTTCGAACCTCCAGATTTTCCCAAATTCTTCAATTTGATTATTCATTACATTCATATCGAAATAAAAATTGTACTTCTGTTAGCAGAAATTGAACCCTACTTATCCTCTGCAGTTTCTTCTTTGCTTCATTATCTTTTCATTTTCCTGAGTTTGTAGAGTTTCGCTTTGAAGGTCGTTATTGGCATTCTTCCTTAATTTGAAGATCATCAGAACTAATGTAAAAATGATTTCTAGGAATTTTTTTGTGACAAAGGCATTGGATTTGTCCGCATAGATGGGAAGACACTTGATGGGGATCGGCAAACCGCGGTCAAGGCTTTTCAATCATCAAATGAGGCATGTAGTTTCTCTTTGGTTCTTACATGTATGTCATGGTTGTTCCCATTTTACCAACAGAATATACTTGCTTCAGTCCCTTCACTTAATAAACTGAATGCAAATGTTATTGTTCATTTCACTTTCTGTGCCTGTTCTTGTAGTTATACTGGACAGCTTCATTTCCTTATCATATGATTCATATTCCTTTTGACTTTGAAAGTGATAGGATTAAGTATTCAAAGTTATGACCAATATAAGAAATTATAGCTATCTGAAACACGAAACAATATAGAGCTAATCTCTTCTTGAGTTTGAGCAACTCAAGTCACTATGGTCCAGGCTTTGAACAAAACAATGTACTCCTACTGTAAATGGAGAACTCTCTTTTACACGGTATTGGCTTTTCTCCTTCTGTTTTTTGACCAACTTCAAGACAGATACTGACAGAATATTAGTATGGGAGTGTGCTACAGTTATTCATGTTTTAATTTAAGCTATTACTTTGTCATTATGTTGCCATTTGTTTATTGCCTTTGATATTTTCTATTTTCTGTCCATCAGGTAAAAGTTGCAATGATCGGAATAAAAGTTGGATATGCAGGACTTAATCTCTCTGTGGCCCAAAGTGTTGTTTTTGTTGAGCTCCCCAAGGAACCAACTTCATTGCTTCAGGTCTATTTGAGAATCCGTTTTTTATCCTTGTTCATGAATAGAGTAAACATTATATAAAGCGTATGCTGTTGCTAAGTGAATTTTGTTACTGTGTTTACTTTTCCTTGTTCTCTTAACAAAACTTTAACAGATTCTTTTCCTGATTTTGTGAAGCACTCTTTTCTGGATAATTTTTTGTGATCTATCTAGAAAGATACACGTGATCTTGAATGAATAGAACATTTTTAGTACAACATAATATGGTCGATCTCCATATGTGTAAAGACTCCTCTGGAGCCCCATGCTGCTTAATGATCTTGTTATTTGGTCTCTGCTCTTCAATGGTCAACTTTTGTCTGACATCTTCAGGCTGAGGATAGATCACATAGGCGAGGCCAGACAAAAGCGGTCAATGTTTATATTTTCTGTGCAATGGTTTGTGTTTCTTCTCTTCTCTCACTTCAAATGTTTTTCTTTCCTGTTGAACACTTTTGACGTCTCACATTCTATGTTATTACATTTTAGGAAACATCCGATGTATCATGTTGGCAAAAGTTAAACAAAAGTATCTTTCGTGTGTCATCAACAACTAATGGAAAATATGATGCAATACCAGCACTAGAGGTACTTTTTCTGTCCCTTTTTCACTATTAAGATTTATCAGCAAAATTTAGTGCGTGCCTCAGCATATCATGGAAAAGTTATTTCAACATCCTCTTCTTAGGCATTTGACTATTGACTCCCATGACTCTGTATATGCTAAATTTTTTATAGTGTATATTCTGAAATCCAAATTCTTACTATTAATCTGATAAAATGAATTTTTTTAGTTTCCTTCTAAAGTGTCTGTTCTAGTTTGGCCAAAAGTAGTGGTTTGATTAGGTCTGATCTCAAGGCTGTTTGATTAGATTCGAGTGACCTAACTACATCTTGGTGCTTTCTGAGTACCTTTTGGTACATCTCCTTTTAATTTTTTGCAGTGTTTATCCTATTTGAAACTGCATGCTTCTTTGTATGAACTTGCAGGTTGACAGCGTTTCTTATTTAAATGACATGGACAAAAGTGTACATGGAGTTCCAGATTCTGCAGCTGGGATTGAAGTAATTGAGGAAAAATCTTCACAGGGATTCATGCCGGAGAGTGAAGCAAACAATGAACCTGACAAGGTGAATGGATTGGAACTTAATACCAAGCGCGGGAAACTGTTGTTTACCAATTAGAAGTAAAACTTAATAAGCATTCCTGAACTCAATTTTTTCTTTTTTCATTTTTTTTTGTACTGCATAATACAGGTTGATGAAGAAATAGTACATGGAACACAAAAGGAACTTGGTCGCAAGCCTGACGAACCATCTGAATCAGGTAGCTCCATGCAAGCAAATCATCTTCGTTTTGAGGTAAGACATGGATAGTGCCAATGCTTCCATCATTACCCCTTCATGTCTGGTATCGTTTCACTTATTAATATATTAATGCAAATTGGCCTACCAATTTTATATGGATGACTACTGGGTGAAAAAATGAAAATAGAGTAGCAAAATCTTGTCATATTCCATTTGCCTCGCAGATTAACGCTCAAAATCTTGCACTTTACTGATCAAATGGGCATCCCGGCCCTGTATCTTATGATGTTATCGTTTACTGGTGGATATTGAACTGTTCTGGAATAAAATCTGCCCTAGATCAAACAGTTTAAAAGGTCGCAAATGGTTTTCTAAATATCTATCTGTGGGAAGACAAGTTATAGTGCACCTATAGTTGATAAATCAAAGTTGGCCTTTACTGGCAATGTTTTTTATTCGCGAGGGCAGCCTCTTCTGTGTTTTTTTTTTGTGGTTACTGGATTTGGATGACGTGTAAGGAGAGGAGAAGGGAAATGTGCAAAGAGTTTGCTAAGGAATCTGAGGATTTGGATTCCACGCGGCTTGTTTCTGATATGGTTCTGCAGTAGCCTATAATTAACTACTGATTTGTCAATTACTGATGTGTTATTTCTTTAACTACTGATTTGTCAATCACTGAGGAATCTCTAACAATTGGTCGATCCGACATGGTGACTATCACTTATCTTCAATTCCACCACCACCACAACATCTACCTTACCGATTTCCACCACCCCGGTCCAACGCTTCTTTTGATGTTAGGTCCCAACAACTAGCATAATTATGCTCGTAATGCAATAGCTTCTGGGATGTGCTAAGAGCTGAAATTTCAGTCCTTTTGGTGCATTACAGTAAATTGCAGTCATTTAACGGCACCTTCATCATCTTTTCTTAATCCCATTCCAAAGAAGGAAAGTAGAAACCCACCTCCTCCATTCAGCTGCACATCAGTAACACAGGATTTGTTCTAAAGAATCTCATACTTCCCTTGTTAGAGATTTGTGCTAAATAAATTTCTGTCCTATGAGTGAGATTCTTGCTTCTAGTGGTATATAACGGTTTCACTCTTAACATATATAAACTATGTAAATTAAGAACTTAAATCCCTTTGTGTTTGCCTCAGGAATCTCACAAAGCCTAGCTCCATTAAGACCACAAACGGCACCTTACTCCTAGGCATGTGTCACACTCACAGGGTGTTGTCCCAGGTTGTTAAGACACACTGGTGTCAGAGACAATGCCTTTGGCCTCAGACATTCCATAGTGGAAGAGAAACTCGATCTTGGAATAAACTCAATTCATTCCATAAAAGAAAACCTCTATATATGCTGAAGTCATTACGCTTGAAATGTGTGGGATTGAGTCTCTAACTACCATTATCAAATTTTTGGAGTTGGTTCATTGAAAATATATTCTGAATTCAAAGTAACATTGCTATTACATTTCCTTAGGTGAGCCAATATACTGGTAGAATCCACCTATGGAGTTGCACCCCAGGGATCGACTCGAGGCCAAGACGCTTTCTGAGAATTTTCAGCCGAGAGCTTATTTCTGAGTGTAACAAAGATGCTTCTAGATTCATCAAGGAAAATCCAGGCTTGTCGGGATGCTCTTCTCGTCTTCATTGATGAGTGGAATAATCTGAGAAATGTAGACAAAAGGAATTGTTCGGAAAGCCTCTTCAGCTCCTTTATCTGTTGACTTTCATATTTGTGTGAAAGTACCACCACGATAATAAGGTCCGTGCATCACTTACAGTCTTATACTCACTGCAATATTACTACAGATAATTCCTTACCGCCTTAAAATCATAAATAGGGATTGCTGAAAGGTGGAAGTATTAGGGAACCACACCCTTGTGAAATAAGGCCTTCCATTACACCAGGTGCAGTGTGGAAGCAGGTGTCTCTTGTTGGTAACAAGAAAAAAGAAAAAGTATACATGCAGGCTTGGTCCACTACGGAGGAACCCCTTTGTAAACTTTGTCAAAATTCCTCAAGTAAGCACACCAGTTTTTTCTTATCATGCAAGCAAGTAGAAATTGAAGTAATGGTGATATTATGCTAAAGCATATAACTTGAATGTTTAGGAGCTCCAGTGCCAAGAACCGGAATTCTTTGAGGATCTTTTCTGTAACCTGAGCTGTTCTGAGGAATACCGCTTAAGGACTAGCAACAGATTCCTTCGTCATGTAAGGACCTGAAGCAAATTGTGTAACATATTGTCAATATAGCTATTTATTTTGTGAGTTAGGCCTCAATCTTATCTATCCTAAAAATTCTGCCTCACATTCGTTTCCAGGAATTGTTTAAACTTGAGCGTGGCATTTGCACAAACTGTCAGTTGACTGCCACAAACTTGTGTTGCACTTTACGACCCTTAACACTTGAAAAACGAGCAGAGTATGTCAAAAGAGTAGCACCGAATTTGGCCAAGAATAAGAAATGGTGAGTCTTGTCCGAATTTGGCCAAGCATAAGAAACAGTGGATGCATTGCCAGAATCATCACTTTTTTTTTTTTACATTTACTTTCTGAATATCATTTATCAGATTTATGATACATAGAAGTCTTTTCTTACTCTTCTAGAGATATTTACTGCTGAATTTGTAGGTTGGATAAAATTGTTGCTGAAGCCCACTGAAGGCAATGCTGCACGCTGACCATTATGTAGGCTGTCTACCAAGGAGGAGGTTTGCTGCTTCTCGCAATAATACCTACTTCTGATTCATTAGTTGCTATGCTTGATGATCTATATCTATGCATTCTACCCAACATGTTTTGGAGAAAAGAACTTGGAAGGAACTCAATATCAAACAACGATTTAAAATTGATAGTGACACCCACCAAAAAAAAACAAAAAACAAAGTCATTTACTTTAACTCTCAACCGTAAAATTTATTTTGAACTCTCACCTTCATGTTTCTGACTTTTTTAGGTGAGTGTAGGATAGAAAACCTGAGAACATTGTGTGTTGCATGTCAGCGCTGAATGTAACTTATGCACAATGCGCGAAAGGAAGTCGCGCAGGAAACACCTTAAAGAGGCTATGGCTAAGCTCAAGGGTGGTACTCATCGGCAATGGAAAACGAGCCCGTGCCAAGTCTAAGGTTATCCTTCTCATTCCTTTTTTCTTAACCTTCATGATCTTGACATCGCAAGAGCAACTGTACATCGTATTATTTGAGTATATTTCTGTAGTCACTGATGTAGGCAGACCATTGCTTACAGGGCCAAACCTCGTCAAGTGGTAAAGCAATTGCAAATCTTGATGATGATGATGATTTGCCTACTAGTCAAAGTTCCTGGTAGTGCATACACATCAAATTCCTAGTGTTCAGGTGAGTTGCGAATTATAGAACCGCGAATTATCGGATGCTCAATGATATGATCGCCGTCCAGCATCCAAACAAGTGTGTTGACGCTTTGGTGGTTCAGACATAAAGAACGAGAATTGTCATACACCTAAAGCATGGAACAAGAAATCTGTATCTGGTAACTTTGGTTCGTGTGGTGTTTAATATGGAGGGTTGATCTGATTATATGATTAGCATACGATTGTTTGTAAAATGTCGTGTTGTACAAGATCAGGGTACAACTTGGACACATGATGCCGTTTAGGATTATGGAAGTTAGGCCAATGTTTGGCAAAAGAGTGTATATTTTTGTAGAGTTTTAGCAATTTGAAATCTTATTGTGTTTGACTTATAAGTATATTGAAGATTAGATTTGGGAGATTTTTTATTAGCTTTTATGAATTTTTCAAAAGCTAATATAGATCAGCTTTGATTAGATTTTTTTTTAATTTTTTAATAATTTCTGCAATTTTAGACCTTTTTGACAAATCTACTTATAACTATAAAAACATTTTTAATATTTGTCTCGTTTGGCGGTTTCACTCTAAAACCTACATATAAGTTTTTTCTTCGCGAACTCCCACAAGATTTTTAACTAGGTTTTTTTTATATTTTACAAAGCTTTTCATTAAACACTAAATAACTATTAAAAGCTTTAACTAACCGAAAAAACTTGCGTTACTTAATCACCTTAGTGTGGATTTTGTAGTAAAAGGCAATTCACTAAAATGAAAGGCAACCGAAACACCACTTCTCTCCGAAATTTCTCTCCATCTTCAATTGAAATTTAAGGCTAAAATCTGGTGAAAATTCAACGTTTGAGGACTTAAAATACATCTAGACTGAACGATCTCGCATTTAGTGGTATGTTGTTATGAACGAAAGGTTGAATCATGTTAGACAATTCATTGGAGAATGTATGAAACTTGGAGAATGTATAGAATGAACTGAGATCCGAGAGTGAAGTGAAGAACATTAGAGAATGTATAGAAACTCTCGACTACTCATGAGGTCGCTCAACTTCCATCTCAACTTCTAAACAAAACCTCCAAATGAACTCCCGTCGATGCAAGGAATATCCTGGAGCAATTATGGCCAGGCCCACATATTTGGCTAGGAGATCGCTCGATGGTTTGGTCGACCTGCTTACACTCGACGTCTTATTTTCTTCCCGTATATATTTTAGTTGGGTTGAATATTTAGCCATCCATGGACCTTTTATCTTTTAGATTTGATCTTATCTTATTAGATAAGATTAAAGATATATCTGAGGTTTTCAAGCTTATCTTAACCCTATAAATAGGGTTTGCAACCTTAATCATTCCATTTTCAGTTCCAGTTTCAAGGGTTAGGAAGAGCGGTAGGGTTTTGGCAACGCTAGTCGCTTGACCGGCCGGTGTCGCTCGAATACCCCTTAACCCTATAAATTGGTTTGCAACCTTATTATGCATCCATTCTGCGTTTGTTTTATGGTTTGGATGACCCAACTAAATTGATTTATGATGTTGGATGAGTAATATATTGGTTGAACGTCTATGAGTTCATGGTAGTATTAGATCCTTCTATACTATATGTTCTAAAAAGAGTGATTTGACTTTTGGTGACAATATTATAGGAAAATATGAATAAAAAGTTGTCTATTATTGATGGAAAAAGGAGCCATATATTACACAGAGGAGTACATGTTCAACTAAAAAGGAAAATATAAATCCTATAGAAAAGATATAAGGCATAAAATAGGGATATTGACCCTATTACATATTGATATTCTATCCCGTAATACACCCCCAAGTTGGAGCGTGAAGATTGTGAACAACCCAACTTGGAAAGTAGGTTTAAGAATTGACGTTGACCCAACGGGTTTGGTGAAGATATCCGCGAGTTGATCCATGGAGTGAATGTGATTGAGTTCGAATTTGCCGGCTTGGATGTTTTCGAATGATGTGGCAATCAACTTAATATGCTTGGTGCGTTCATGGAATACAGGATGGAGGCAATGTGAAAGGACGGCCTGATTATCACACCACAAATTCGTTGGTTGAGGAGAGTGATGCCGAGAGACTTGAGAAGAGATGTGAGCCAAATGATCTCCGCAGGTGGTGGTGGCCATAGAACGAGACACGACCTGTTGCTTTTTGGTCTTCCAGGAAACGCGTGAGTGACCAAGAAGAACGAAGATCCGGTAATGGAGCGTCTCGTAATTGGACATGTAGCATAATCTGCATCACATAAAACGTTTAGTTGAAGTTTACTAGACTTGAAAAGAAAATACTTGTCACGGAGAAGTTTTGAATTAGCGAAGACCCTTTGAATAGCCGCCCAATGATTTTCAGTAGGAGCATGGACAAACTGAGAATTAAATGGACAGCGTAGCTAATGTCGGTCGGGTAATTGTAAGATAAATAAGCTTACCTACAATTCTTCGATAGTGTTCCGGATTGGGAAGCAAAGGGCTGGAATCAGTAGCAAGATTGTGATTCTGCTCGACTGGAAAGGCACATGGCTTAGTGTTGGTATGACCGAATTCAGAAAGAAGATCCATGCATTACTTTCGTTGAGAGAGATATAACCCGATCGGTGTCTTTGTAATCTCAATGCCTAAAAAGTATTTTAAAGATCCAAGATCCTTCATATGAAAGCAACCATGTAAGTACGATTTAAAAGAAGTAATGAAGGAAGGATCGTTTCCAGCAATGATAAGATCATCTAGATAAACTAAGACATGAACAGAAATGGAAGATCGAATATACCAAAATAAAGAATAATCTGCAAGAGACTGATTAAAACCATATTTACGTAAAGCGGAAGCGAGTTTGGCAAACCAATTTCGAGGAGCCTGTCGGAGGTCATAGAGTGATTTCTTTAACCTATAGACTTGACGAGAATGGGACAAAGGAAAGCCGGGAGGAGGGGTCATGAAGACTTCTTCTTGTAGATCACCGTGCAAGAACGCATTGTGTACGTCCATCTGATGAAGATCCCACTTTTTGATGGCCGCAACTGCAAGAAATGTTTTGACAGAATCGAGTTTTGCGACAGGGGCAAAAGTGTCAAATAAATCAATACCTTCAACTTGGCGATTCCCTAAGGCAACAAGACGAGCCTTGTAGCGTTCAATGGAACCATCAGCACGGTGTTTGATCCGAAACACCCATTTACAACATATAGAAGACTTGTTAGGAGGAAGAGTGGTAAGATCCCAAGTGTTATTTCGTTCAAGGGCATTGAGTTCGTCAATCATAGCTTGACGCCATGAAGGGTCAGAGAGGGCATCACGAACTGACGTTGGCTCTCGTGCTGTATGTACTGCATTAATATACTTAAGATGGGCAGGAAACAAATTAGTATAAGAGACATGATTATGTAATGAATAACTTTTACCCGAAGAAGACACCATTGGAGAAGTAAGAGGGATACGAAGAGATGTATCGCAATGGTAGTCTTTGAGGAGTGTCGATGGACGACTGGGACGAGTGCTACACCGAATATGTATATGAGAGGAAGGATCGTTGGAGGAAGATAGTGAGGGTCGAGGTGTAGGCGGAACCGTGGGAGCAGATTGCAAGATTGGAGAAGGAGGAGGATTAGATCCGGAAATAGAGGGATAAGAAGAGGACGTAAAAGAAAGATGATCGTGAGAAGGAAGAACAGTTAAGGAAGGTTGAGTAGATACAGGTTGAATAGGATCAGAGGGTGGGTTAATAGGAAATATATGGTTGGTTGTAGGTAAGGTAGGTGATGAGGAGAGATCCGTGGGATTGGATGAAGGTAGTGGAGAATGAATATGATTAGAAATAGAGGGAAGGGGGGGAAGGAATATGATTAGGAAAATTTTGATTGGTTGAAGGAAAAAATATGGTTGGGCCCACAAAAGAATAAAGGGGAAGGTCAGAGAGTTGTGAATGGGAAGGAGATAAATTAGGATGTATATTAGAATTTAAATTAGAAGGTAATGTAGGATTTAAATTAGGAGGTGAATTTGAAGATACGGGAAGATCATCAAATAAAGAAGGTTTTAGAAAATCCGATTTAGAATTAATTGATGGCGAAGAAGACATATTTTTATATGGAAAATAATCTTCGTAAAAAGTAACGTTGAAATAAATATTTTATTAGAATCAAGATCGTAGACTTTCCAACCCTTTTGACCAAAAGATAACCTAAGAAAATACATTTCCGTCCACGAGCGAAAAATTTATTTGTAGGTTTTGGTAGTTGCTGAATAACATAAACAACCGAATACTTTTAGAAGATTAAAATTCGGATGCTTACCAAATAAGCAGAAATATGGAGTTTGATTTTTTAAAATTTTTGATGGCGTACGGTTTATTAAATAACAAGCAGTTAAAACGCTTTCGCCCCAAAATTTTGTAGGAAGTTCCGCTTGAAATAAAAGAGAGCGAGCAACATTTAAAAGATGACGATGTTTTCACTCAACTCGTCCATTTTGTTGTGGCGTAGCTACACAAGATGTTTCAAAAGTTATGCCCTCGTTTTGAAAAAATTGTTTTAGGCTTAAAAATTCCGAACCATTATCACTACGTATGCATTTTATAGAAGTGGAAAATTGGGTTTTGGTCTTTGCACAAAATTGTGTGATAAGAGATTTAATTTCAGTTTTAAACTTAATTAAATATACCCAAGTTGTGCAAGAATAATCATCCACAATAGTTAAAAAAGATGATGCACCACAAGTAGGAGTCCGAAAAGGACCTCAAATATCACAATGAATTCGTTCAAAAATACTAGAAGTTTGAGTTTGACTAATAGGAAAAGAAGACCGTATTTGTTTTGCCCTATAACAAACATCTCACGGTTGAAACTGACACTTATTAAAGTTTGCTGAAATATTTGGAATTAAATGTAAAATCTGGAAAGAAGGGTGACCCAATCGCTTGTGCCAAAGACCCGCCGAATCGGACCTCACGGAATTACACAAAGTCAGATTTGGAGGATGTGGATTGAGCCATCGCAACCAATAAACACCATCCTTCATATCACCCCATCCAATCAGTGTCTTCAAGTTGTGGTCCTGAAGAAGACACAATTTATTAATAAATGTAATTGCACAAGCTTTTTCGGATGTTAGACATTGAACCGAAAGAAGATTGCAATGAAGATGAGGAACAAACATAACATTATTTAGACTAAAATTAGATAAAAAAGAAACAGTTCCTGCTTGATTTGCAAGAATCAAAGATCCATTAGGCAATTTTATGGTGCAAGGAGAAACATAATGAATATTAGATAAGAAAGATTGTGTGCCCGTCATATAAAATGACGCGTCACTATCAAGGATCCAAGGTATCGAAATGTTACAAGCATGAGTATCCGTAGAACCGGAAGTGGGATACGTTTGGAACATTTGATATAATGAGGACCACTGATCATTTGAAATAGTCGGACCAAGAATAGTGCGATCCGTACCATTTAGATTTGTGGAGGAAGTTACAGCGGTATGAGAAGTTGCATGTGCAGCAACCGTAACACCCATTTTTGGTTTGCCGGTGGTAGAAGATCCGGCGGTCGGGACTGGTGTTGGACGCTGAATAGGTGGTGGTGCACCGGTGACGGGATCGGCCCCACGACCGCTGTTCCACCATTCCGGATACCCAATCAATTTAAAACACGAGGATTTTTCGTGGCCTGGACGTTCGCAATGAGAGCATATAATGGAACGACCGGGCCGAGAGGATCTATTTCCACGAGATGCAGCAAGAGCAAGTGAGTCAGTTTTAGAAATACGATTTCTAGACATTATACGTACATGTTCTTGAACCGCCAATGAATAGATAATGTTAAGATGAGGGAGCGGTTCTCGAGTGATAATAGAAGATCTCAAAGTGGAATAGAGGTTATCATCAAGCCCAATAAGGAATTGATGAGCTCGTTCCATTTCTTTGCAGGTAGCGTTTTTGTTGCATGTACAAGTGCAAGTACACATATGGGATGCAAGTTGAGCATCAAGTGATTCCCATAGCTTTTGTAGTCGACCGAAATAGAGAGCTATAGAGTCACCGTCTTAAGTGCAGCGTGCCAAGGATGCACGAATCTGGAGTAGATGTGGGCCATTTCTAACCGAGCACCGTTGGCTAATATCATCCCAAAGCTCCTTTACGGTCGATCTATAAGGAATAGTTGTTCTAAGTGCAGGTTCGATGGAATTTTTGATCCATCCACTTAGCATAGAGTTTACACTATTGCAATAGATTGCTTCAGGCTCTGTGGCTGTTGGTTTCTTGATTGTACCGTCAAGAAATCCCTTTTAGCGTTTAGCACAAAACGCATGAAGAATAGCGACTTTCCACTCAGCATAGTTATCACTTGTAAGGATTATTGGACAGATTTGTAGATCCGGGTGATCAGAGGGGTGGAGATAAAATTCAGAAGCAGGAGTGAGAGCTTCTTTTGCCATTAAAGTTGAGAAGAAGAAACACGACAGAGAAGAAAAATGGGTAGAAGAAGAAGGTAGAAGAGAGTCGTGTAAATGGAATAGATAGAAGAAGAAGAAGAAAAAAATAAAATAAAAGAGGCTATTTTAGATAGGATCGATGAACTAATACCATATAGGAAAATATGAATCAAAAAGTTGTCTATTATTGATGGAAAAAGGAGCATATATATACACAGAGGAAGATAAACATGTTCAACTAAAAAGGAAAATAATAATCCTATAGAAAAGATATAAGGCATAAAATAGGGGATATTGACCCCATAATTACATATTGATATTCTATCCCGTAATAAATATAGGCATCATACCTCCACGCTAAGTTCGATGTAAAGATTTGGCAACGTCTTGGGTACTGTGACAATCAATGGGTGACAACATTGATGTACTACGATCAATAGATCCAGACCACATGAATATCAAACGAAGTCGTATGTTACATAACTCTAGCTTACATTCAATATATATTGTAGAATTACCAACTGAGATTTGTTATATGCATGTTGTGGTGATCTAGACTTTAGAATTACTTTCTCATCATTGTTACTTGTTGTTGTCGAGATTGCTCTTGAACCTCCTGCCTTAGGTTCGCAAAAATACAATCCCCTCTCTCTACTAATTATTGCGTTGATTTTTGAGGAGGTCGGTCGACCAACACCTTGGTGGCCTCTCGACCTCAATGTTCTTCTCTCCTCGTTGCTTCTATTTTCGTGTTTGTTGAATCTGATGTATGAGATCGACCGACAATCACATCGATCAATCAACTGACACCTTTTATCTTCGAGTCTTGTCTTGTTATATGTTGGTTTCATTATTAATGCATCAAATCATTACATCACCTTCCTTGTATTGGCCTTGTAATATGTTTGTGACATTTGAGGCTCACACTTTAGCCCTCATCAATTATGAAAATAAATAAGATTTTGTCAAAAAACATGAGGGTTGGGCACTAAGTGAGATTGATTTTATCTCATGTCTCATCCCGGCTATTATACATGAGGCAGGATCAGGACGAGCCTTGTAGATTTTAGATTGAATTCCGCCAGATCTTATCCTGGTGGGGATCGGGACGGAACCAATTCAGGTTAGTACGATTATGAAGATTCGATGAAGCGATAACTGTTAAATCTCTAGACCCTTGTTTGAGTAGTCGAGCGGAAATTGAGAGTAATTAGCATTGTGAAGAAACATAGATTCTCTCGACTTGCAATTCAACTGTAAAATATCAAACAAGTAGGACTAAAAAGTGAAGAACGATAATGTTATTGTTGTAACTCCGTTTTGAAAAGACAAGCGATATTACAAGACATTGAGAGTTAAATATTTGATTTGTAACATTACTCTTAGATCATCCACTTAATGGTCGTTTAGCATTTAAATATATTAAATCTCTAAAAAATAGCGCCAAAATGCTTTAAAACTCACTTTGACATTTCTTACTTCCAAACAACCTATAAAATATGTGGGTGGTCTTATGAGTAAGAAATAAAAGGTTGAGATTATTGATATGTGATTATTATGAATTTAGGTTAAAAAATTTTTCTTCTAATTATATGCAAAATGGCCTATCCGGACAAAGAAGTTACAACTTGCATCCCATCTTGATTTTTTTTTGTCACGACGTAAGAGATTCAACAATTGTATAACATGTTCCACCCTTGAGTGCCTACACCCCAAGCGACCTATAAGTGGATACAGACAAGGAGAGAAGAACATTGAGGTCTACAGTCGCATCCCGTCTTGATATTTTTTGCGAACGTTTTGCTTGCAATCTCCCTTGCTTGTAATTCTCCAATTGTTGACATATTTTCTACGCTCAACATCTTAAGGAGAACTTGCATATGGATCATAACTCCCCCAACTTGGACCGCTGGACTTCGTGCGGGCATTGCGTACTTGTTGCCTTGAAATTGAATTTTGATCATATCGAGCCCTGAAGATTTCAACCGTAGGCTTCGGTCCATAAGCTGTCAAAGTGAGTTCAACTACCTCCCTATATTGTATAGTTGACAATCTTCTTGCATACGCATGGCCCTTGAAGTGCTCGTTCAGTTCGTGGTTGTGAACTTTCAGTTTCCTAACGTTCTTCTCAGCCTCATACAAAATGTACAATTGCTCTTTTTTGACAAAAAATCTCGTTTCTTTATTGTTTGATCGTTATCGTCAAGAAATTCACCCTCTAGTTCTCTCTTAGATTCCTATTGTTCACACGCTAGGTGAACCTTCCCGTACTTCCGCGTATCTGAAGACTTCCACCATTGAGCAATTGTGTTACTGCGCCTTCAAGATGAGTCTGACTACGAGTTCAAGCTATCATATATTCTTTGTTAGACCACCATTCGTTTGTCGTAAAAACATCATAATAGTCCTCTTCCGGTATCACAACATCGGGGCCCTCAAAAGTAAAACAAAGTTGGCAGGGAATAGGTGGGCGGGAGAGTGCATGTACTATTGTAGGCTAGTGGGTTGGACAATAACTTTTTATATGGAAAAGGCGTATTAGTACAGGCTATTGGGTTGATCAATAGCTTTTTGCATGGGAAATGAGAGATGTGCATAAGAAGTAAAACAAATTTTGGATGCATCTATTACACCTCAAAACAAAAACAAATAATGTAGTTAATGCTCTATTTACACGTTAACTTAAGCAAAAAAATCATATCAAAGGTTGAATCACCATTCATGCCGTAACCTTGCTCAGACACTAACCAAAATGTACGGTTGTTGATTGACTAACTAATCATTACTTCATTAGTATGTTCAACTCTATACACTAACGATGCGTCAATTTTGGTCTAATCATTACATTGATTTGGATGGATAAGGGGTTTATATATTACGATGAAAGAAGGGAAAAAACATTTATTATATATATAATTTTAATTTTTCGAAAATTTTCCAATAAATGTATTTTTATGGCTAATTTTTTTAAAAGTATTTTTGTAAGAGAAGATCTCGAGGTTAACATCAAAATGAAACGGGAGAGTATTAAATATGTGGAAAAAAATGAAAGCTAAAGAAGAAAAGGAAAAGTTCAGTGAGTGAAATTATACTGCGCCGACAAAGCCAGGTTTTGGTGAAGCATTATCACTTTCCCCAAATCATTTACAAAAATAGTACGGGTTTATCTCCTTGGGATCTGTTTATCCTATAATTCAAAATTATAATAATGTTAAACCAAATTCTTCAAATGCCAGACGAAGGAAATAACATCTGTCGTCGTCTTCACTCCTACAGTTGCCGTATCACTTTCCCCAAATCATTTCTTGCTTCCCTCTCACACTTTCCTCACCCAATATTCTCAGATCTCACCTATACCCATCTCATCTCTTTGGCCAATTTCCCAATTTCTTGGCATCATTTGCTTTCTAGTGTTCCATCTGCAAATTTCTGGGAAAATTTTGGTGCTCTGGTAGTCAAGTGTTGGACGCATGCCAAGTGTTTGAAATAATGTGAGTTCGTTTGGATTTGCTCTGTTTGTTTGTGATTGCTGTTGTCTGTACTGTGATATAAAGGTGCCATTTTTTGTGTGTTTTTAAGCGATTAATCATGTTTCTGGTAAATGGTGAAGGACTGAAGGGGCAATTGTAATTAATTTTAGGATTGTATGTATGATTTATCATTGTTTTTTTTTTTTTGTGGTGTCTCTCGTACAATGACGATCAAATAGGGGCAACTTTTTTCAAGAATAGTACTTCGACTCTAGGGGGTAAGACAAACCCCAGCTGATTCTATGCTCGAATCAACGGATTACAATTAGAGAATCTGTGTTGTGTATAATCTATTTTGCCCAAAGGAGAGGATCACTTGTCTTATGTTTAAAGCCCGTGAAAACATTTAACACCGTTAAAAATCGTCCACCAAGGAAGTTAGGTCTCAGTTGAATCCTGATAGCACAAAATAGTGGATGATTTATCTAATTACGTACATTTCTTGTTCATATTGGATATGTTACATTATAGCTCAGCTCTCTTTGCTGCTTAATTATCAAGTTTTGTCGAGAGTTGAAGTTTATACCATTCCCTCTAATTTGTTTTTGTGTTTTCTGTATGATTTCTTATACATGAAAAACTAATGCAGAACTTATTAACTAATTTGGCCAAACTAAATATTCCATCGCTTTGAATCCTGTGATTATTTTGTTGTTCCTACTAGAAACACTGCCTGTAGTATGTTGAAGTGGTATCTTTCTTCCGTTTCCAGAAATCCGTTGATAGGAATCTCTTAATACACATGTACATGATCCCAAAACATCACATGACACATTTAAATGATTTTCTTCTCAGATTTTCGTGCAATTGTGGTTTCTTCCCCCTTCAATTTATTAATCAAACTTTGGTTGATAGGGTTATCCAATGTACTATATCATGGGATGGTCTCTTGAAGCCTTATTGTATCTGATTTTGGAGGAGCCGGTTTTTTTTATGCCTTGTCCAGACTCCAGACGTAATATTATCTTTTGCTTATTTTAGAACTTTATATGATGCCGCATCAGTAATATTCAACTTCCAGTTGGTTTCCATCCTATGGTAATAGAGCTTTAGATAAAACAAAGTTCAGTGTTATTCTTAATCAGTCAGGAGTCAGGACTACAACATTGTCACCTACTTCTCGAAATTCTGTCTAACACCAGGACAATAGTCTGCGTCTGTTTTCATATTGTTAATTAATTAAACCCTGTTCTATTTTTTTCTGCAAGTTTTGAAATTCTACTGATTATGATCTTGTCAATTGTAGCTACTGTCTGACTTCTCGAAATTCTGTCCAACACCAGGACAATAGTCTGCGTCTGTTTTCATATTGTTAATTAATTAAACCCTGTTCTATTTTTTTCTGCAAGTTTTGAAATTCTACTGATTATGATCTTGTCAATTGTAGCTACTGTTCTGACTTCTGAAATTCCAAGCGACTATAAATCACCAGGCCATGGGATATATGAAGCTTTTCTTATTTCTGTTATTGGCATTTCATCCATCAACTTCAGCTCAAGAGATTTCAAGGGGCACAGTGGTTGTTGATGGAGGCAAATCCGTCGCTGAAACTAGCGAAAACTTTATATGTGCTACTATAGATTGGTGGCCTCATGACAAGTGTAATTATAACCAATGTCCATGGGGTTATTCATCTATAATAAATCTGGTATGGCTCCACTAAGATGATTCTCGTCCAATTCCATCAACTTTCTCTATAATTGCTACTATGGATTGCACGTTCTTTATTGATTGTTTTGATCTGTTTATTTACAGAATTTGACTCATCCTCTCCTAGGAAAGGCGGTCAAAGGTCCGTTATCATCTAGTGAAGGCTCTTAGAAATTGTGGCAGGAAATTCATATTTTTCTTTTCACCAATTTAATTTATATATAATTTTTATACTATAACATTGGTCGTGTTGCAGCTTTTGGACATTTGAGAATAAGGATTGGAGGTTCTCTGCAAGATCAGATATTATATGGTGTGCCAAGTTTGAAAGCTTCCTGTCATCCTTTCTTCAAGAAGTCTGATGGACTATTTGGATTCTCAAACGGATGTCTGCACATGCAGCGGTGGGATGCTGTGAACCATTTCTTTGATGAGAATGGGTGAGATATTAACTTTTAGATCTCACATATATTTCAAGCCCCTGTAATTTCAAATCGGTTCAACTTACGTGCTCCGCCAATACAATGTATGCAGAGTCCTTCTTACATTTGGATTAAATGCTCTATACGGAAGGCACAAAAGACAAAATACTGATTGGGTTGGAGCTTGGGATCCCAGTAATGCTATTGATCTCATCAAATACACCATCTCAAAAGGATACAAGATTGATTCATGGGAATTAGGTAATGATCCATTGCACCTATATTTATCACCCTAAGCCCCCGGTTGGTTATAACTCCGGAAACGGAAACGAAATGGAAATGCATCTGTTCATTAAGTTTTTTGGAATCATTCCTTATAGTTTTATGCAAAATGTACTTGTTTTTCCCCATTTTGTTTCCATATAGGGTATCAAAACTAATATAGTTCTACTATAATACTTGAAACCACTAGGAATGATTCCAAAAAACTTCATGAACATGGGTATACATATGGACTAGATCCGTTTTCATTCCGTTTCCGGAGTTTAAACCAAACGGGCCCTAAATGCTTTGGAGTAGTGTACCCACCATCGTTTTCTCCTTTTCAGGAAATGAATTGTCTGGAAGCGGTGTTGGTGCTCGTGTTGACCCTGTGCAGTATGGGAAAGATTTAATCGTACTCAGAAAAATCGTTAATCAGCTCTATGGAAGATCAGAATTTAAGCCTGCAGTTTTAGCTCCAGGAGGATTCTATGATAAAGACTGGTTTATTAAAATGCTTCAGGCTACAGAGCCTGGCGTAGTAAATGGATTGACACATCATATATACAATCTGGGTCCAGGTGGGTAACCTGATTTGTTCTGTTATTACTTACTGCAATGAAGTTTTCTTAGACTTGACTCTGTTCAATCCTTCAACACCAACACGAAGTTCTAACATTAAAAACATACTCCCTCCATTCACAAATAATTGTCGTTTTATCCTTACGCTTTTGTTCAAGAATAATTGTCGTTTTAGCTATTTTGGTCACTACTTTACACATTTACTCTTATAATCATTAGTATTTGGTTAGTTGTGATTTTCAATAAAGAAAAAAGTAAGGAAATGATTAGGGATATATTGGTATATTTCATAGTTTTCTTAATAAGTGTGCAAAAAGCTAAAACGACAATTATCAATTGTAGTTCAGAAATATGTCTTCTTTCCTGAAGTAGTTTCTGTTCTTCTGTAGGGAATGATCCAAATCTTGAGAACAAAATTCAGGATCCTCATGTCTTGGATAATACGGTAGGCACATTCGATAGTCTACGTGGCGTCATTGAACAGTATGGTCCATGGACTTCAGCTTGGGTTGGAGAATCTGGTGGTGCTTATAACAGTGGTGGTCACCATATTTCTGACTCTTTCATTAACAGCTTTTGGTAATTTTTTTAACTGAATTTGGTATAGCACACAACTGCCTTGATCAGTTTTTGCATCAAACTATAACCTCTTTGTATTGTATGTATGCTCTTGGATGGAATATTAGGTATTTAGATCAGCTCGGGATGTCAGCTACTTACAACACGAAAGTATATTGCAGACAGACATTGATTGGTGGGAATTATGGTCTCATTGATAAAGACACATTTGTACCAAATCCAGACTTCTACAGGCAATGAATTTTAGAAACACTTTCAAAGCTTCTCTTTTTTATGAACCGGAACTCATTTTTATCTACTCTTGTATCATATGCAGTGCACTTCTATGGGATAAATTGATGGGGAGGACAGTCCTTTCTGTCTCTAGTGACGCATCTCCTTTTCTACGTTCTTATGCTCATTGTTTAAAAGGGCGGGTACGTTTTTGTTTTTGTTTTTGTTTTTTTTAAATCTTTATTTGTTTTGTTTAGTCTCCTATTATCTGACGAGATACATTATATTACGAAATGCTAAGCAACAAACTAAAATGTGAATGATGATGGTCATAGATCATATATTTCCTGATATCCAAACCCGAGGGAACTTGCTCCACAATGCAACATAAACCCGGAAAATCTGTATCATAAGATATCATTCTAGCTTTCAAATATTTTAGACAATGTGTAAACTAAAAGTGCAGTTATCTGTGCTGATGCTGTGGAAGGTTTGTCTATGGTAAAATTTAGCTTATATAGCTTATGAGTTATGAGCTCTGTCATTTGTCTATATCGAGTAACTTAGCTTATAGCTTATTCCATATTCTCACCTAATTTTGATAGCTTGTCATGCAAAACATATCTGGCCCTTTCATTATATTTTGATATTAATCAGTACTTAGCTTTCCATTCTGATAACTTAATACTAAAAAACAAGTTTATATTTTTCCTTGTCACAGGAAGGCATAACTTTGCTTTTCATCAACCTAAGCAACCAAACAAGCTTAACACTCAACATCCACAGCTCAACAATCAAGAACTCGCCCATAGACGACGGCAAAACCCACAGAAAAATTACCTTCATGCACAGACTCCGAAAGACCTTTTCCTGGACAGGAAACCAAGTCGAGATCCAGAGAGAAGAGTATCATTTAACCCCACAAAATGGTGATCTACGAAGTCAAACCATGATCCTAAATGGTAGAGCACTCAAGCTATCTGATCAAGGAGACATTCCAAAACTCGAACCTGTTTATTTGAATTCTAAGTCTCCTATATACATCTCCCCTTCCTCTATAGCTTTCATAGTTATTCCCAACTTTGACGCTCCTGTGTGCAGCTAAACAGGCCTTATACATATGCAGATTGCAGCCTCAGCATTCTGTATTGATTTTACTTTTAGAGTAATGAATAAGGATATGTTACATAGTTTGACATGTATGTAGATGCTCATAGTGTAATATTACAGGTTCAGTAAACAATAACCTGTTTACTGATTTGCAATGTGTGTAATTATGTATAAATGATTATGACAGCACTGTGTGATGCAAGATATCAGGAGACTTTGAGACAAGTAGAGTAAGAGCATCTTCATTCCTCATACTCATTTTGAGTTTCTTAAATTATTTTTAACAATTTTTTTTCTGACACATGAGCATAAGAACTTGTTTTTCTTCGACCCAAAAACTCACTTACGTATCTTTATATTTTAGTTGGTCATCAAAGAAGGCCTGCAACAAAAATGCCAAAAGCAAAAAAAATTGATTGGCATTAGGGAAGATAGTTGTTAAATATGGTTTCTTAATAGAGATACTTCTTTCCCCTTATTGTTTTATATTCTTTCAGTTTATGATTATGAGATAAGAATTGTTTTGTTTGCAGTTGACTTAGTCTGATTTCATGCCACGTGGGTTACTTAGGGTCTGTTTGGAAGGCTTATGGAGCTTATAAAGCTTACGAAAAAAAGAGTAAGATAGGAATTGGACGTTTGAGAGCATAAGATTATGGTAGTTTATATTCTGAATTTCATAAGCCCTTGTGGGTTACTTAGGGTCCGTTTGGAAGGCTTATGGAGCTTATAAAGCTTACTGAAAAAAGAATAAGATAGAAATTGGATGTTTGAGAGCACAAGATTATGGTAGCTTATATTTGAATTTCATAAGCTACATGAAGGAAGCTTGTGAGTTACTTAGTGTCCGTTTGGAAGGCTTATGGAGCTTATAAAGCTTACTGAAAAAAAAGAATAAGATAGAAATTGGAGTTTGAGAGCACAAGATTATAGTAGCTTATATTCTGAATTTCATAAGCTACATGAAAGAGCTTATGGTAAATTATTGAACAATATGTTATAAATACACTTCTACAAATATTAATATTAAATAAAAAAGAAAACTTTAAAATAATTTAATACGTATATAGCTATAATAAATTTTCTTTTTTCAAATAACCATCAAACTTTTTTTTTTTTTAACTCGTCCTATCGGTTAATAAGCTCAAGATTTTCAAACGGACCCTTAAAAACCACAATGCCCTCTATATGACTTGCAATTGATATGTCTGTTTCATTTTCATCTCCAATGTAACTTTCTCTTGGCGTATAGATCTCAACTTCCCCCATATTTCCGAATCCCTCTTGTCAAGCACAACGCTTTTCTCTTGAAGCCGTTTCACTTTCGCGCAACCCCTTTCATGGCGATTTCTAACTTTGATCAATTCAGACTCGATTTGCTGTAGAATATATAATATAACTATAAGAAGCTTATAAAACATAGATATACCGAAGCTAGTTAAACAAAAACTTACTGCAATGCTTCTCTTAGTATCTTTCATTGAATCCCAAAGTCTTTTGAACTCTTCCCTACCAATTTCCACTTGCCAATAGAACTGCATTCCAAAATCCGCAAGCTCTCGAAGCTTATCACGGGTTTCAGATGTCGGATCAGACCTCTTACTATCTCGAAGAAGTCGACTGTATACGTCTTGGATTTTGTCTGTCCAAATCTGTAGGAAAATATCGGTAGGATTACAATAGAGTAATATGAGCTAGAAAATGTTTAAAAATTTGTACGTACCATGATTAATCTTCTTGTGTTTTGTGTGGGTAAGAGTCTGACGCGAACAATATGAAGTCCGTTATATTTAACGCTGTTAAGAGTGGCGTAATGAGGATTTGTAAGCGTTTCTTCTAATGGATCGTCAGCATGATGATCACGTTGCTCCTGCAACTTCATTTGACATTGTTGAAGCTCTCTACCAATTCTTCTTTCTGTGGCTAAGTTTAAGTTGTTGTGATGAAACTGATAATTTATGCTTCTTATTGCTTCTTCTGCTTCTTGCACTTGCGTCTGTTTTTGAAAATAAATAATTTATCAAATATATATAGAGAGAGAGGGAGAAAATGGTTGCTTACTTTGGCGGTCAGAGGTGATTTTGTAGTTATTGTTGTGTAATAATAAGGTGGGTTGTGAGGAAATTGGTAGAGGGAGAAGATCAGGATCCTCAAACGATCAATCCTCCATAGTAGTTGATCGTCCCGATTTGTGTTCATTTGTCTCCAGATCTTGTTGCTTGCCTCCTGGTTTTAGATCAACAAAAAAACATGAATTGAGCTTTTATACATATATTACGTTGTTTGATCGATTTGTTCAGTCGATACAACACTTGACTGAGACATGCATGTGAATTGGATTAGGCGACGTTGTCCAAGACCACGGATGAGAATAGTGTTCGGAAGCAGAAGAAATGAAGAAATTGCAGTCAAGTGTTTTTTTTTAAAAAAAAAAACGATCAAAAATCAAGAAGAATGAAAGTTGGATTCAATTTTCATAACTTCAAATGGTTATCTACCATATTAATTTCCAAACGGTATGCGTGTATATTTTGAGTAAAAGATTACAAAACTATAGGTTGGAATTGTTTGAAAATGATAGAATTATTATAAAAACAAATAGAACTAAATCAACCATATTATTATATTTAACAGAAATAATAAGCACCATCAATGTAAATGAAGAAATTGCAGACGAAATTGCAAGTACAATCCGCAACCAATATATATTTCATAATATGATTGAATAGTCATCTAATTATAAATGAATATCTAAAAATATATTAAAATAATTGAATAGTCATTTTATTCCAAATATATATATATATATATATATTATATAAACACCTATGATTATAGAATTATAAAGACAAATAATGGGATGAAGATGAGAATTTGAGGTTCAATAGGTACCAGAACGATGTTTCTTTGTCGACCTATAGATTGTTTAGCATTGTTCAACTTCTGAATCAGCTTTGCAGTTCTGGCAATCTCATCTTCAACATCTATGGCTTTGGGATCAGCTTTTTTGGCATCCATAACCTCAACTAAATCCTTGTAATTTGGATTCATATCTTATAAGGGTAAATTTGGAAAGTATATAAACAAATTGGTTTTATGTATGAAATTCAAGACTACCGTAAGCTATGAATATATATGGACATGAGATGGGATTTGACAAGTCAACTCATTAGCTGGGCCTTGCTCTCCAAGGAAGAAAAGCAAGATGAATACTTTTTAATAAAAAAAAATAAAGAAGAAGGCAAGTCCTAAAATAAGATTTCAAACGTAAGATCTTAAAATAAGATTTCAAAACGTAAGTCCTAAAATAGACTCGGGTCAGAAAATCGGAAACCTAAACCGACAGTTTAGGTTAACTTAAACCGTCATTTTGCTAAACCGACAAACCGGCTCCGACGGTTTAGGTTAACCTAAACCGCCGTTTTGCCGGTTTAGCCACGTTTTTTTAAAAGAAAAAAATTGAAAAACCGGCCTGAAGCAAAACTGTCCATTTAACCGACGGTTTTGGTGGTTAAAACCGTCAAAATGGGGAAAAAAACTAAACTGACGGTTTACCATCAACCGTCCGTTTAAACTGTCGGTTCAACCGACGGTTTGGCTGGTTCAAACCGACGGTTTAGGTTTTTTATTTTCGCAAACCTAAACCTAAACCGTGAACCGGCTCAAACCTAAATCGACAAACCTAAACCGACGGTTTGGACCGGTTTGAAAACCGTCGATTTGACGGTTTGAACCAAACCGAGCCTATCACTACTTAATATACTTTAAACATTTCATTTCCACGTCAAATCTTATCTTCGATGTAGATTGATCAAAGCCAGAAGAGGCTTTGCTCATAATATTATGAGCAATGGAACACTAATTTACTAGTGTATTAACCTGACCAGTTACACGGTTAATGCACTAGTAAATTAGTGTTGTTCATCCAATAAAATGGGACTTTCCATTGCTCATAATATTTAATTTATACAAATATTCAGTTTTATAAATATTTATCGCTGTTTAAATCATTTCACTTAAGATTTTTTGCATGTTCATGTATTATTCGTCTAAAAATTTAATTTTATAAATAATTATTGTTAATTATAACATTTTCATCTAAGATATTTTCATTGTTCTGATGATTTTTCTTTACAAGCGTTCGGTTTCATAATATCTATTGCTAGTTATGACACTTTAATCTAGATTTTTTCACTATGTGCTTTTTTCCTTTCTATAAATGTTTGATTTTATAAATATTTATCCCTAGTTTTTTTTTTAAAAAACTAAATATTTATCCCTAGTGATATCATTTTAACGTACCGACATTCCATTATTCATAGGCCTTTTTATAAATGTTTCGTTTAATAAAATGAAAAATGTCCTAGATTTAGAAACTCAAGATGTCACTAGGCTATGGACCTCACAATGAGTCCACCCTAATTAGCTTGACAACAAATTCGCTATTAAACCTTCTAACAAGAGCACATTAAAACGTAAAATATGTTTGACTCTTGGTTTGAAAATAAAATAAAATCATGTATCCAAAATGAGAAATAGAGTAAATATGCCAAAGACTATGACAAACTTAACCTAATATGAAAATACTATGTTAACCAAGAAATAAAACAACCTTCTCAAAATTCTAAGTACACACCGGTATCTTTGATCACCAACTCTAAGAAGTTTGTTTGCAATACATACCTAGAAATTGAAGTTAATCCTAAAATCAACATTTTAAAACCGTTAGCTAGCTTCGCAAAATCAAATCCAGAGCTCAAGAATCGAATAAAACTTGTATATATATCAAGTGAGGAACATCAAAAACAAAATACTAGTAAGACAGTCGTTTCCACATCATATAAATAACTTAACTCATCCTAAATCAAACAAGGAACGTTAACACCCCAATTTATTCTTTATCTAGGTATGCTACAACGCCAACTACTATTGAAATCCGGCTCAAGCTAACACTAGACTTCAACGAGTTATACCAAAACGCATTTATATCACCAACCTTGATTGAGATTACGACTATAATTTACAGGAAAAAAAAAACGTTATTTGAAATTTAAAGTTACTCGAACTTTCGAGCTAGAGTGAGAGGTGATCAAGTGTAACCCCTGGTACGCTTCCATAACGTCATCTACTACTCACCTTAACCTGTCAAAAGGTTGATAACCAACCAAAACAACAAATAAATAAATAAAAAAATGGGTCAGTCTATCTGGCAGACTGACAAGTTGAATTAACCTAATAAAAAATTATACATACTAATTTAGAACAACATATAATATTCATAATGTTACCGTACTAGCTCTTCAACCGAAGGACAAGTCTTGGAGAACCTCTTGGTAAATCCTTGACTCCCTAATTCGTCTACCGGTAGCGAGATTGGAATTAGACGACTTAATTCTCGGGGTTCACTAAGCCCCAACGGACATTTCTAATAATGTTATCGAGCTGACATTATTATTTACCCATAATTTCCGTACCCATATTTCACATTTTCATCGGTTCGTCCATTATCCAAGTAACCGCTAAAAATCAACAAAATACCAATTAATACAATACGATATTATATAGGCGTAATTAACTATAGCTATCTCGATCAATATATATATATATATATATATATATATATATATATATATATATATATATATATATATATATATTATCGGTCGTTAAAATATCGTACCCAATTTCACTACGATTGATCTTGGAGTAAATGTACTTTGATTTGTACCTTCTCAATATCACGTATTATGCCCTTTATATAGGGTTGGTTTTTACAAGAGGTAATTACGTATGAAAAAAATTATTAGGTGGCTTCATAACGTGTTATCTCTATCTTCATTCCCCAAGATTAGACCTGGGTATCCCCGGACTCGGGCCGGGTACGGGCTGAACCCTAGCTCGAAATTTGCCCGTTTATGCGGGCTGGACTCGGGCTGAGTCCGGACTCCGGGCCGGCAAATAAGTCCAGATCCGCCCAAATCGGACCCGGGCAGTCCTCCGGGTCCCTTTTTTTTTGTTCTTCTATCTGGCATCTGCACAGACTGCCAGTCGAAGATGCCGAGGCCGGAGGAAGATGCCGAGGCCGGAGGAAGATGCCGAGGCCGGAGGAAGACGGGAAGAGAACGGTCAACTGAGGAAGACAGGAAGGGAACGGCCAACAGATCGGAGAAGATGTCGAGGTTAGGGAAGAAAACTTCCAGGGGAGGAAGATCGAAGACGAGAGACGAATTGCCGAGAAGACGGGAAACGGCCAAGAAGGGAAGAGAAGCACTGCCAACTGACTGAGCGGAGGAAGATGCCGACTGCCGAGGAAGCGGCCAAGTAGGGAAGAGAAGCACGGGAGATGCTTCTGAAAGTTCTGAGTATTGAGGGGCGGGAGGAGGAAGAACGGAAGATGCTCAACAATTAGGGATTTAGGGTTACTGAAGTTTTTTTTTTAATAAACGGGCCAGACCTAGCGGCCCGGACGGGCCGCTCGGTCTGCCGTACCCGCCCGGACGGGCCGCTAGGTATGCCGTACCCGCCCGGACGGGCCGCTAGGTATGCCGTACTCGCCCGTCCGGGTTTAGTCACCCTGCCATACCCGCCCGTTTTCGCGGACTGGTCGGGCCGGCCGGCCGGCCCGCGTTTACCCAGGTCTACCCAAGATTTGTCAAAATTTTATCATATCTACTCATCAGCCTATAGGTTACTAAGCAAGACTATGCTATAATTCTTTTTTTTTAAAAAAAATCTATACTTATCTTGTTCAAGGCACAAATCTAATACTACACTAACACATTCTTATGCCCTTTCATAACCCACTAGCTTCTTCTTTATTTATTTTTGTTTATTTTATTTTTATCATAATTCATATATATATCCCACATCAAAACATTAGTATCAAGAGGTTATTACTACACAAGTGATAAATTAAGTTAAGATACCTAGTAAATATTGTTTAAAAATAATTAGTACTAATCTATTATTATTAGTACTTATTATTATTATTTTTACAAAATATGTGTTACACATGTGCTAAAATTACACACTAACGCGCCTAATATGATATTAATTTAGTATCTAATTAATTGTACCTTATTTAGCGGAGTACTACATCCTCCCCTTCTAAAAATATACTTCGTCCCCGAAGTATCATATTTCAAAGAGGTGGGGATATCGACTTTTCATATCGTCTTCGGTTTTCCACGTATCACCTTGGTTCCTTGTCTTGACCAAATAATTTTTACTAATGTCATGATCTTATTCCGCAAATACTTTTCCCGACGTCCCAAAACTCGAACGGGTTCCTTGGAACTTGTGGCATCCACTTTTATCTCAATATCAGCATAGTTAATTACATGTGAAGGATCAGGAATGTATTTTCGGAGTAGCGATACATGGAAAACATTATGCACTTGATAGGTAGGGGGTAAGGCCAAACGGTATGCTACCGGACCTATTCAATCCAAGATCTCAAATGGTCCGATATATCTGGGTTTAAGTTTTCCCCGTTGTCCAAACCTGAACACTCCCTTCCAAGGTGAAACTTTCACAAAGACCTTGTCTCCTACTTCAAAACTCACTTCTCGACGCCTGGGATCTGCATAGGACTTTTGTCGGCTTTGCGCTGTAAGTAGTCGTTTTCTTATCACAACTACTTGTTGGGTTGTCTCTGCTAATAATTCTGGCCCTATTAATATTGCATCAGCTCGGTCGTTCCAACATATCGGGGATCTACATCGCCTTCCATAAAGTGCTTCAAATGGGGCCATCTTAATCAAGTTATGTCAGCTGTTGTTGTATGTAAATTCTATGAGAGGTAGGCATTGAAGCCATCCCTGAGGTCTATCAAGTACACAAGCCCTTCGTAAATCTTCTAGCGTCTAGATGGTTCTTTCTGATTGTCCATCGGTTTGGGGATGCTTCTGATGGATTAAATCCATCAGAAGCAATTCCTAGTCGTACATTCCTTATATCAGCTGCAAAACTTGGATATTTATTGTCAAGATGTTTCCAAGCAGGAGAGTCTGCAGGATGCCTATACACTCCATCATCAACACGTTTCTCCCCATGCCATTTCATGAGATTTGCTGATTGTGATGTTGCAAAGAGTCGTTGCAATCTTGGAATCAATGGAAAGTATCTGGCTTGCTTTGCAGCTCTTTGTGTTTTAGAATCATTTGAGTTTGAATCCATGTTTCTCCATCGAGATGCTTTACATATCAAACATTCATCAAGGCGAGCATTTTCACTTCTAAATAGCATACAATCATTAGGACACGCATCCACTGTTGTAAAGGTAAATCCCAAATCCTTCACTAACTTCTCAGCTTGATAGTAAGATTTTGGAAGATTGACACCTTCTGGCATAACCTCACTAAATATATCCAACAACTCTTTGAAAGAATTGTTTGTCCATCCATGCAAGCTTTTCGCTTTTAAAAGACGCACAACAAATAACAACGCAGTGTGCTTTTTTGAACCAGGATACAAAGGTGAGTTTGCATCTTCCATCAACTTCAAAAATTCTTTAGTAGACTCGGTTGGGCCTGGTGTGACATCCTCACTTTCATCAATACGATTCTCATCTTCTAGCGTTGGTACATTAGTTGCTCCTACAACATCTTGAACTAATATAGTCATCTCAACATTCATATAGCCCTCTTCAAATAATTCAGGTAGAACTTCATCCATTTGAACTGGATGCTCAAATTGATTAACTATTTCACCGTGTCTTGTCCAAATCTTATAACTCTGCCAAAATCCGTTAATCCGAAGATGCTCTCTCACGATTGATCTTTGAAATAAAACTCTATTCCGACATTTTCTACAAGGGCAATATATGGCAGAACCAATGTCTTTGTTTTCGTATGCAAATTCTAAAAATTCATCTAACTTGGCAAAATATGGGGCAGAACATCTAGTTCCCCAATCAATCTATGATTTGTCTAAAGACATTGTGATATTGGTTTAAGACACCTAAATTGTGTATAAATATTTAACGGGTAAAGATATATATATATATATAACATATGAAAATAAAAATTATAAAGTAATGCATAGAGAGATCAAACATAAATATATCAAGATTAGTGTCACGAGGAAAAGATAAGTTCTATAAAAGTAGATTCCCGTATTTTTTTTCCGGAAAAAGTAAATTCATGCCCATTCCTAATTCTTGCATAGAAGTTAACATGGGATAATATAAAAGTAAGCTCATAAACCAATTCATATTAATTAAGAATTTCATCCAATATACGACATTCATTTCATGCAACATATGTCATTTAAGTTATTTAAGAATGCATTCCCAAAGTGCTAGCATATGAAGTGATCTACAATAATAAGATTTTAACCTGTTCGGATTATATATTGTCTCCACACACTCTTTTGCTTTGCGGGCCTCTGATCGGAGACTCTAATAGCACTGACACGTCTTCAATCAATTCAATTTTCCTATTAAAAGAATCGGGTCATTTTTTTGTTTTTATGCAAGATGTAATTTTATAAAATAATAATAATAACTGTGATGACAAAATGACATTAATTAAGCTATATATAAAAACTTATGTATGTACATAAACAATTAACTAATCACTTCCTTTGTATAAACCCGGAAGTTTTGAAACGATTCCCTGGGTTATGAAATATAGCATAGCTGCCAATGAACAATTACGGCCTATGTATCCTGATGAACAATTCAATTGTAAAAGCAACAACATGGTTGTGCGGGTTGACCAAACCGAGTACAAAATAACACAAAGCAAGATAAAAAATACTCTCGTAATAAGAAAGAATATAAGAAAGAAATGAAAAAAAGCTAAATGCAATCAAGTAAATGGGGTATATGTTAGAAAGGAAAACTTTGATTTCAACCATAATAACCAAGTCGGTTTAAACTGTACATGGTTGATCACAAAGCAAGTGAATACCGAACCATCAAACTATAAAATAACAATAGAATCACCTTACTACATAACAATAGAATCACCTAACTACATAACCTATGGTGTAACAATAATAAGTATGACTACACTCTACCAAAATAAGGTAAGAATAATGGGAAGACTACCACCCAAAACACAATATAGTATAAATGAAATTAGCATTTTGGAATTGTAGGGGAATGCGCAAGAAAATTTTTTGGATTAACTTAAACATAATTTGCAAAAACGAGGGGGTACAAGTTCTGATCCTAGCGGAGACAAAAATTAGTACCGAACCGGATGAGTCACTATGGAAAAATGCAGGATTTGATAATATCCTTTTCATACCAGCAGTAGGCTTCTCGGGAGGTCTTTGCATGTTATGGAAAGAATATCAACTTCGAAATGAAAAAATAGAAATTATTAGAACACACAGTAGATATATCATTCTAAACCACATTAACATAAATTCGGGCTTTCAAACACGGATTTTCGGGATCTACGCACCTCCCAATGAACAAAAGAAAAACGAGTTTTGGTCTGATTTTGTTTCCGAATTCAAATCATCAGATAGACCAACGTTGGTCATAGGAGACTATAATGATATACGGGACCCTTCAGATAAAAAGGGAGGAGCTCCTATTGCCAATAATAAATATAAGAGATTACATGATATAGCTGAGCAATGTGGAATAATCGACCTTCCAACCAAAGGGAATGAGTATACGTGGAAAAAAAGGAAGGAAGGAGACGATAATACGTATGAAAAGCTTGATAGAACAATGTCAACTTTAGAAGTACTACAAGAATACCCGAGTATACATACTCGAAATCATGCATTCAATACTTCGGACCACTGTATGATATCGGTTAGTTTGCAAAACCAAGTCACAACATATAGAAACAAGCCGTTCCGATTCGAGTCGATGTGGATGCAACGGCAAGACTGCGAAAACCTTATTAAACAATCATGGAGAACCCAGTTTCTAGGAACACACATGTTCAACCTTGTTAAAAACAAACAAACCTCTTAAAACAAAACTTGAAACAATGGAGTCGCATGAAATTCGGTAATATTAACTCCCAACTAAAAATTGTTGACGAACAAATAGAAACTCTCCAAAAGCAGCTATTCTCAACTTTTGATCAACAGCTGAATGATAAGATACGAGATTAAGCAAAAAAAGAGAATGCATACTGGAATACCAACATAAATATTGGGTGCAATGAGCCAAAACAGCAAACTTGCGACTAGGGGACAAAAACACGAAATTCCACCATAGAAAAGCCACTGGCAGAAGAAACAAGAAGATGATAGCAAATATAACAAGATGTGATGGGAGCATACTATCCAAAGAAAGCGACATAAATGAGGAATTCTTGAGTGATTACAAAACGTGTTTCCTTGCCTCAAATATCGACAATCACAAACTTCAAAAACTGTTGGAGGTCGTACAACCAGAAATCACTAACGATGAGAACATAGAGATAGGTAAACCTTTCTCTACCGGCGAAATTAAAAACACCCTGTTTGGTATTGGTAGTGAAAAATCGCCTGGGCCGGATGGAATGACTGCTGGTTTCTATAAGAGGTATTGGCACATAATTGGACCAGCCGTCACAACAGCGGTGAAAAGTTTTTACAGAACTGGCAAAATCCTCAAACAATTAAATCACACATTTATCGCCCTCCTCCCGAAGGTAGATAACCCTACAACAACTGCCAACTACAGACCAATTAGCCTTTGCTCAACAGTCTATAAAATCATATCAAAAATCTTAGCAAAACGATTAAGCTCCGTTTTGCCAAAACTAATTCATCCCCTACAAAGCGCTTTTACTAAAAATAGGGCAATTCATGATAATGTCCTTATAGCTCACGAGATATTTCACGGGTTTAGATCAAAAAAAGGAAAAGAGGGGTATATGGCCATTAAATTGGACATGGAAAAAACATATGATAAATTAGAATGGAAGTTCCTAAATCTAGTATTACAAAAATTTGGGTTCTGTGAGAAATTTAGAAACTGGATCAACGAATGTATAACAACCGTTTCATATTCTTTTCTAATCAATGATTCACCAACAACCCTATTTTGTCCGCAAAGAGGTCTCCGTCAAGGAGATCCATTATCCCCGCTCCTTTTTAATATAGGTGCTGAAATCTTAGCAAGAAACATACACAAAATAAGTAGAGAAAATCCAAGATCAATTGGCTTTCCTATAACAAAAAATGGGTCGATAATCCATTTCTTAGCCTTTGCGGATGATATCATCATTTTCACTAAGGCAACAACGGAAGCAAGCAACAAAATCTTGACGGTTCTAAATGATTATTGTGAAATTTCTGGACAAGTAATCAACTATCATAAATCCGTCTTCCAAACTTCTAATAATGTAGATTCTGCGAACAAAAGGAGAATCCAAGCGCATATTGACATCTCTTCATCCACAAACCTAGAACAATACTTAGGATGCCCAATTATAAATGGAAGGGTCAACAAAGAAATTTTCAACTCAGTCATCCAAAAATCAAGGCAACAACTTACGAAATGGAAAGCATCATCTCTCTCTCAAGAGGGACGGACAACCTTAATTAAAGCAAACCTCAACGCCAAACCGAGCTACCTTATGCAAGCATTTATGCTACCTACAAGCATTCATAATGAACTAGACAAAATCAACAGAAACTTCTTTTGGAATAAAGGACCAAACTACCACCCACTAATTAGTTGGGACAAAATTTGCAAACCAAAAGCCCTAGGCGGCACAGGTATAAGAAAGGCCGAGGATATGAATAAGACACTACAAATGAAACTCCTATGGAAAATTATGGCAGACCCTGATAATATATGGGTCAAAATTATAGAAGAAAAATACCTTCGAGGGCAAAGCCTATGAAACTACGATTGTGGAAAAAATACTTCTTGGCAATGGAAAAAGTTGACCAAACTAAAAGAAGAATTTAACAAAGGTCTACGATGGCGGGTCGGGATGGAAATACTGTAATGTTCTGGGAAGATAGATGGCTATTGGAGGACCCATTAGCCTCTATAGTGTCTGATCAAACCTTAATTAAACCAATGGAAAAGGTAGGGTCCTTTATTTTGGAAAAAAAGTGGAACGAACAACTTCTTGATCAACTTAAAGGCATTCTTCCAACAAACATCATTACAAAAATAAAAACTTATAACCTACCAACAAACGATATCAGAGATAGAATATACTGTTAGACAAATGACGATGGCTGGTACTCCACTAAGTCTGCAATAAACATGATTCAGAGGCGGAAAATTGGGGTATCGGAAGACAAAACCTGGATATGGAACATGAGCATCATGCCGAAAGTTCAAAACTTTTTGTGGAAAATGGCTCTAAATGGCCTCCCAACCAAAGAAAACCTTAATAAACAAAAAATTTCGGTAGTTATGCACTGCGTGTATTGCAATTACCATACAGAAAGTGCCAAACACCTTTTCTTTGAGTGCCAATGTACTCACCGGACCCTGGATAGTACCAAAATATCAACAATCCTCAAGGATATTGATATAGATAATCATTCTACCTATGATACGCTCCTAGTATTGAAGGATAAAATCTCACCCCAAGAGCTTAGACAATTGGTAATGATCTGGTGAAATATTTGGTTAGACAGAAATCAAACAATATTCAACAATAAAAGACTAACACATAATCTGAAACAAATCGCACTAAAACAAATTGATGATTGGGATCAAGCCAACATTAAACAGTCGACCGATAGCCAACAACATAGAAAACCAAGAAGGAAGACCAAGAATATTAGTTGGCAAAAACCAAAAGTAAATTTTGTTAAGCTTAACTTTGATGCATCATCAAATGATGCCAACCAATTTTCCTTTGGCTTCATCATTCGTGATAACCATGGCCACCCTATAGCGCACAAAAAAGGGAGATGTAATGCAAATTCGGTTCTTGAGGCAGAAGCTTTCGCTCTGCGGGAAGGTCTACAAAAGGCCAAACAGTTAGAGGTTTCGGTTATTGAGAATGAGGGGGACAACCTGATGCTGATCAATTCAATCAACCACACTTGGAAACCTCCTTGGGAGACAGACATGATCATTTCAGACATCTCCGCCAGCATCTCAGGCTTCTCTCAATCAAGCACCACACACATCTTCAGGGAAATCAACACGGTAGCGGATAAGCTCGCAAGACACGGACTTTCTGCCACTGAAGACCAGGAAGAGCTCCCAGACGATGTGGTTGTACTCATCCGAAAGGATGTTGTAGGTCGGTCGGTGTCTAGAATCTGACCACCTATTACGCTTACCTTGTATCAAAAAAAAATATATATACAAGACTTGTTTACATATAACTATAAACTATTAATTATTATGACTATTTTCTACTATCTTAATTTAAAAAATGATGCTTTTCAACCCTCATAAACCTTAAGCGAACAGAGAATAAATAAACACAATCTTGGAGTGAGTAATTTTTTTTTTACGAATTCAATGTAGTGACATTGGCAAACTCACATCAGAACAACAACTTTGGCAAATGGTTGTGAGGACTTACACTAACTTCACACGATACCTTGGCATATTAAAAAGTTTAAGATTTGTAATTAAATCATAATGAGAATCAAAAAAACAAACAGTGCATTAGGCCATTAGTGTATCAAGACATTTAGAATATTAATATAACGATGAACTATAGTGGTTGTAGAGATTCACAAAACCAATGTAGAAAATTTGAAAAAAAAGACAATTAATTAAGAACATTGCAAACAAAACAAAAGGGAGTACACAGATTTAGAGGATGTGATGATTGAACTGTTGTTTTGTGCAAAATTTGAGGTGGAAGGCAATACAAGGATACGAGTGCGTTCGATCGACTTTCTTTACATTCAATCCAACCAAACACATCATTAACTAATCTCTACAATCCTACTCACTTACAGTAAAATTCGAAACATCATCAAATATTTGTTCAAGATATTTCACTCGCAATTAAGACTCTGTTGATTCGAAATTGGGCAAGGATCCCAAAAAACTGCGGATATGGCGTACATACCTGTGTACAGTTACAAGCCGAACGAAAATCAAAGAACTTCAACAATCTAGATTGGAAAAGGGAAGATGGTGTCGTGATGGAGAGTGAGAACGACAAACGGAAGATTTGAAAAGAGAAGACGATTTCGAATCCCTTGTATCGAGCGAAGCAGGGAGGATTTCGAATCCTTTGTATTGAGAAGCAAGTCAGCCGTCCCCGTTGAAAGAGAAGAGACGGTTTGGAATTATGCTATACGATTTAACCTAACTGTCTGTTCTTTTGTTTTTACAATAAACTTTAAAAAACGAGGCTAACTTTTATATATATATATATATATATATATATATATATATATATATATATATATATATATATATATATATATATATATATATATATATATATATATATATATATATATATATTTTCCCTTAACCTATATTAAATAGTAAATCTGGCATAAAGATAATGTACCTTCAAAATATATTTTTAAAAAATTATAAAGATAGTGTCTTCAAAAAATAAATATAAAAATATAAAGATAATGTTTTTTTAAATAAAATAAATTTTGAAATATAAAGATAAGTACCTTTAAAAAATATATTAAAAAATTCCAAAATTATCTTCAACAAATAAATATAGACAAATCTAAAGATATTGTATTTTAAAAAATTAAAAATAGAAATATAAAGATAATGTGCCTTCAAAATACATATATATATTCTAAAGATAACGTGTCTTTATAAAGTAAATATAAAAAATCTAAAGATAATGCCTTCATAAATTATAAAAATAGAAATATAAAGATAATCTGCCTTAATATATATATATATATATATATATATATATATATATATATATATATATATATATTCTAAATATAAGGTGTCTAAAAAAAAAAAATTTCTAAACGTGCTTTGTGATATAAAGATAAATATTGCATCGTGAGGTAGATGATATATATATATATAAAGATAAATCTAGAATAATTAAAGGGGATTATTAGACGTACCGGCAAAAATCACTATTTATTACCGTAACTACGCACTTCGCGTGCGTAGTTGACTGGTTTCTAACTACGCATATGGGGTGCGTAGTTGGAGTCCGAGAAAAAATTGAAAAAATTGAACTACGCACTTGGCGTGTGTAGTAGAAGTAAGAATTTTTTTTTTTTAATATTAACTACAACTACGCACCCCAAGTGCGTAGTTGAGTAAGTTCTCAACTACGCACGCGAAGTGCGTAGTTACGGTATCAAATAGCAATTTTCACCGGTACGTTTAGAAACCACGTAATTAAATATCCAATGTTTAGTTTTATTTGAAACATATAGATCTTTTTAACTTACTAACTTTTAAAATTTTAATTAGGCTCGACAATGAAACTTTTGTGAAATAAGAGATGTATCCTACCTAAAAAAAAATTTATATAAGGGACGTAATTAATTTAGTCTAATTAAAAATCCTTCACAAATTTATTTAAAAAAATTAAAAACTAACAAATTCGATCAACTCGTGTATGACTAGTGGAAGCAACTGTGTAAAATTACATTAATACACTAAATCAAAAGGTGGAGAAGAAGAATTTATACACATTGTGACGATGCAAGCTAAACGTGATTTGCGTGGGGAAGCAAGTTGGCAATCAAGGGAGACAACACGAGCTTATTCTTGAACTTGTCTATCATATTCATTTTATGAACTTGTCCATCATATCATCGAATATTTGTCTACCTTGTATCGCGATCTTTGATTAATCGATGAACATATGTCAGTTGAATCATGCCCAATAAGCTTTACTTTCTAACAATTGTGTATAAACAAACTATATATATATATAACTCAATTTTCAATACAAACCAAGAATTGGTTCAAATTGAAAATTGGCCAAATAAGTAAATTTCGGTACGTAAAAGATATATAATAGATCCGTATCACTATTGATTTGTTACAAGATTTTGCAAATTATCTCAATTTCTCTTCGAGTTTTTGAATCAAAATTTATTATAAATCATATACACTATTTAATATGAGGAAATTTCTTCAAAAAGAATGTAAACTAATAGGTAAATACCGTTAAAAAAATTGGTTAAAGGTAATTTTGTTTTAATCTTGTAACCAATTATGTAAACTAATAGGTAAATAACGTTAAAAATTTTTTTTGTTTTAATCACGTAGAACTGGTGCAGTTATATAACGAAAATTTAGCAAAATTATTCGCTTATAAAATTTTTTTAACATTATAATTGCTCAAATTAACTTTCATATCAATTAAAGGCTCAAAATACCTTATTAATAAACCCGCACAAGGTGCGGGATATAATAAAAAATCCTTTACAAATTAACTTAATCTACGATTCAACAATGTCGAAGCACATTTTATGACGGAAAAAAAGTCGTAAAAACCCCACCAATAGCGACGGCAATTGTTGCCGTCGCCAAAAAGCTCCACCAATAGCGACACCACTGATTTTGGTCGCGATGCTGTCGCAAAAAGTTCCACCACTAGCGACAGCACTAAATGCCGTCGCAAAAAGCCCCGCCAATAGCGACGATGACGATTGCCGTCACTTATAACCGTCGCAAAAAACTCCATCATTTGCGACGACATGAACTACCGTCGCAGTGCCGTCGCAAAAATACACCAATAGCGACGATACGATTTACGGTCGCAGAGCCGTCGCAAACAACTCATCAATAGCGATGGCAACTGTAACACCCCGAATCCGCGGGACTCGAGGTGCTACCGGGCTAGGATCTCACAATGGATCCTGACCCTAGCCTGACAACAATTTCACCGATCTTACAACAAGGCACAAACAAATTAAAACCAAAACATAAAACTGATATATAAACATGTCAAAAGGTTTATACCACTGCTGAGTACAACAAAACATATCATATATATATATATATATATATACATATACAAAATACCCATCCACGAGTATAACCCCAGTGTACGGAGCCCTCAGCAGATCGCCCCGTCTGGATCACTCTGTAGTGTCCTAACCTGCAAAGTCTACAACACGGCATTACACCGTTAGCTAACCAAACACATACAAAGGAAGATGCTAGAGCACATGCACACGTCAGAACTTAAACATATAAACATGTTGTCACACATTTACCCATTTTATTATCTTATAATAATAGTCCGGCGCATACAGCGTATAAATAATAACTCAATATGAACGTATGTGACACGAGGAATATAACCCTCGCCTCTCGGGAATGGTGTCAGCTGGAATGGGATCCGGTCCCACCTCCCGTGTACCCTATGGGAGTGGTGCAGGTGGCCGGCCCACTGAGCCATACGGGCCTGCCCGAAGGGAACCTCCAGACTCCCAGCGGGATGAATGGACAAGTTGTCACGGCCCCACAATGGGCAGTCAATAGACCATAGGTCGGTAATACAATATATAATACGGGCTATAAAGCATAACATCCACCACTCAGGCACACATCCAATATATGGAGGGCAGCTAAGTAAGTCCTATGGACTTACCTCAACCTCGGGAGTCACAGACTCAGAATACTCGGCTCCGCTCTGGAGATCAACTCAACCTAAACAAGGTATAACGCATACATCATATACATATCCATACAAGGGGTCACACCTAGACCCAAAGGATCCATACGGATCATATTCCAACTCGTAATCCTCAAGGCCGTAACCGGCATAACAGTTCCGTACTCAACTCATTCTAACCTCAACTCGCACCTAGCATGCTACTAACACTCATACTAGGAAGGAAAAGGATCTACTTAGCCTTAGGTAGATCCGGGACAAAACGCACCTGCGGGTCACAAGGGACGCAGGGGCGAAAGCAGGTGGCTGCGGGCGCGGCGGGATGTGGCCGCGGGGGCGGTGACACGGAACGTGGGCGGCCGCTAGCACGCCGCTGGCGCAACGCTGGCGCCTGGACAATGTCACCGCGGGGGCGGTGACGCACGGCCGCGGGGGCGGCGACTGCGCAGAGCGTGATTCTGCGTTTCTCCTCGGTCCTTCACGTGATCAAATTCCCGTCTTCTCTCATCCAAAGCCAATTTCAAACACATACATACACATACCAACATCAAAACGTGCCTAGGCAATCATCTAATCCTAAGCTATGAAGGAAGGCAAGAAAGAAAGAAGAGAGGAGAAGAAACCTTACCACACTTGTGTTCTAAGGCTGCAGGAGAGCTCAACTGTTACCAAGGCTGGCTTCCAAGCCTAGCATATCCAAAGCCACAGCTTACACAAGCACTACACACTTCCAACTCTCACAAACTCTTCCAAGCTAGAACAAGATCAATGGGGAGAAAAGGGAAGCAAGGATGCGTGGAGAGAATCTGGAGCAAGTGGATGAAGAAACCCTTGATCAGCCAAAGTAAGAATGGGTGAAGTAAAGGGTAAAACAAGGTCAACAAAGGTCAACAAAAACGGCTGCAACCGCCGGAAACTGCGGGGCGGTCCAAGCAGTCGCAGGGGCGGCGCCACTCACCGCGGGGGCAGCAAGACCAACCTCGGCCAAAGCTAATCTCGGCCAAGGTCCGGTCTCGGCCCGAAAGACTACGGCTCTTACATCTCTCCCCCCTAAAAACAAGTTTCGTCCCGTAACTTGCATAAACCTCGAAAGCACATAACCTCAAAACCAGGATACACTCTCTATCATAGAGGTATCATAACACATACCTGACCTCAACTATACGCTATAACCTTAACACGGGCGTGGAGAAACATCATCTCCCCGCAAAAGATCACAATCCTATCCGGGGCATAGAGAGAAGCGTCTCTAGCCAAACTAACATCGGGGCATGGAGAAGATATCTCCATCCAATCCTACATATCTCGAGATAGCATGGAGGTAAGAACCATCTCTAGCTAGACCTATCGGTTGTACTAGCACAACAGGATCTGTAACAGATCATACACACATCACAGCTAGCACGAAATAAACACAGTATGGCATATAAGCACATAAACACATAAGCATATAACACTCACCGAGGTAATACTAAGATCTACCCGGCGATCCCACTGGTACCTCTATCCCAGCATAGAACTCTGGATAGTTCCTCTGGATACTATCCTCAGTCTCCCAGGTCCACGTCTCGACCATTGTATCCTCAACATAGGAATGTCCTTCGAACGCAGGCGTCTCATACCTCGCTCTAGGACTGCAATAGGATGCTCAACAAACGTGTGGTCCGGCTCAACCACCAAATCATCATAACTCACAATGTGTCTCGGGTCTGGTATATACTCCCTCAGCTGAGACACGTGGAACATAGGGTGAACACCCTCTAATCTCGGAGGCAAAGCCAATCTGTAGACTGCGCTCCCAACCCGATCCAGAATCTCGAATGGTTCGACATATCGGGGGCTCAACTTCCCCTTAATGCGGAATCTCCTCACACCTCGTGTCGGGGACCCTCTCAGCCACACATGGGCTCCAACTCGGAACTCTAGAGGTCTGCGCCTCCTGTCTGCATACGACTTCTGACGGCTCTGAGCTGTCAGCAGTCGCTCTCTAATCAGGGCTGCTCGGGCCATATCATCCTGAATCTGATCAGGGGCTATACCGCTGACACTGCTATGCTCATCCCAGCATAACGGAGTCCGACATCTCTGTCCATACAGTGCCTCATATGGGGCCATCCCAATAGATGCATGCCAGCTGTTGTTGTATGAGAACTCAACTAGTGGGAGGTGATCCGTCCACACTTGTCCCCAATCCAACACACAAGCTCGCATCATATCCTCCAGCGTCTGAATGGTCCTCTCTGACTGACCACCGGTCTGAGGATGAAATGTCGTCGTGAAATGTAAACTCGTCCCCAGGGCAGTCTGAATCTACTGTCAAAACCTCGAGGTAAATCGCTCATCTCTGTCAGAGACGATCGTCCTCGGCACCCCATGGAGTCTCACTATCTGCCTAGTGTACTCCTCAGCCAGTCTGCTCACCGGTCACATCTCCCTGATCGGAACAAAATGTGCCGTCTTCGTCAATCTGTCCACAATGACCCAGATAGTATCATAACCCCGGCTCAATCTCAATCCGGTCACAAAATCCATGGTGACGTCTTCCCACTTCCTCTGTGGAACATGAAGTGGATGAAGCTCGCCCCCAGGTTTGAAATGCTCGATCTTGACCTGCTGGCAGGTCGCACACTGTGCCACAAATCTGGCCACATCGGGCTTCAGCCCACCCCACCAGTATATACGTCTCAAATCTTGATACATCTTACTCGTACCTGGATGTACCGAGTAAGGTGTATAGTGAGCCTCCTGTAGAATCCTTTGACGTAAATCTGCGTCGGCAGGTACACAGACGCGACCTCGGCGTCTCAACACTCCATCTACCCCCAGAAGGAACTATGGTGCCTCATCTCGAGACATCATCTCCCGTATCCTCAGCAACATCGGGCAGGTCTCTTGCTTTTGTTGGATCTCCCCCAACAGATCACGTAGAACCTCTAAGATACTCAGTCGGGCATCCTCATCAGGAAACTGGATGTCCAACTCTAACCATCTCAGGCCTCTCTGCAGCTGAGACTGTACTGTCAATCTCGCGATCGCCTGCTCTCGAGGCGTCTTCCGGCTCAGGGCGTCGGCGACAACGTTCGCCTTCCCCGGATGATACAGAATCTCCAAGTCAAAATCCTTAATCAGCTCGAGCCACCTACGCTGGCGGTTATTCAACTCCCGTTGCGTAAAAATATACTTCAAACTCTGATGGTCGGTGAAGATCTGGCATGTGGCACCATACAGGTAATGTCTCCAAATCTTCAGTGCATGAACTACCGCGGCCAACTCCAGATCATGAGTCGGTAGTTCTCCTCATACGTCTTCAGTTGTCGAGACGCATAAGCAATCACTCTGCCCCGCTGCTTCAACACACATCCCAAGCCAAGCTTGGATGCATCACTGTAAACCACGAAGTCAGCTGTACCCTCTGGCTGTGCCAAAACAAGAGCAGACGTCAAACGTCTCTTCAGCTCCTCAAAACTCCGCATACACTGATCAGACCACACAAATCTGGTAGTCTTCCTCAGCAAACTCGTCAGTGGACGGGCAATCACGGAAAATCCCTCCACAAAGCGTCTGTAATAACCGGCTAGGCCAAGGAAGCTACGTACCTCCTTGACGTTCGTCGGTGTCATCCATGCCGCTACTGCCTCAATCTTCGCCAGATCAACCTTGATCCCCTCGGCGGAAACAATATGACCCAGGAATGCTACCTCTGGCATCCAAAACTCGCACTTAGAGAAACTTCGCATAAAGTTCTCTATCCCACAAAACATGTAGTACCGTCCTCAAATGTCCTGCATGCTCCTCTCTGCTGCGAGAATACACCAGGATGTCATCTATAAAGACCACCACAAACTGATCTAGGAAGTCGATGAAGATGATGTTCATCAACTCCATGAAAACTGCCGGGGCATTCGTGAGCCCGAATGGCATCACTACAAACTCGTAGTGTCCATAACGGGTCCGAAATGCCGTCCTGTGCACATTCTGCTCTCTCACCCTCAGCTGGTGATATCCTGAGCGTAGGTCTATCCTGGAGAACACTGAAGCTCCCTGTAACTGATCCAGCAAATCATCAATGCGCGACAACGGATACTTGTTCTTGATGGTCACCTTATTCAGCTCTCGGTAATCTATGCATAGCCTCAACGATCCGTCCTTCTTCCGTACGAAGAGGACCGGTGCCCCCCATGGGGATACGCTAGGGCGAATGAAGTCCTTCTCAACCAACTCCTCGAGTTGCTTCTTCAACTCTAACATCTCGACAGGCGTCATCCGGTATGGGGCCTTTGAGATCGGTCTCGTACCCGGCTCTAAATCAATCCCAAAGTCCACACTCCTCTGAGGTGGCAAACTGGACGGCTCAGCAAACACATCCACAAACTCATCAACCACTGGGATATCCTCTAAGGCTGGACTCTCCCCCTCCTTCATGACGTAACACCAGAAGGCCTCACAACCCTGGACAATCAGCCTAGCTGCCTGTATAACACTGATAACCATGCCTACCTTCCCGAGGTCCCAACCTCGGAAAACCGCTAACTGACCAGACTCGGTAGAGAGGGTGACAGTCCTCCTACCCACATCTAAAACCGCAGAATGTCTATCCATCCAATCCATACCAAGGATGACTTCCTCATGCTCCAGTGGCATGACAAAGAAGTCAACTAAAAGCACACGGGTCCCTACAGAAATGGGACAGTCTTGGATCTCACGGGTACCTCTGACCCTACCCCCATTAGGTAGCCCTATAATAAAGGGCATCCCCTCTACAGTGTCTAGACCCAGACGCTCAACACAAGCAACATATATGAATGAGTGCGTAGCACCCGTGTCAAACAAAACACGAACAGGTAAGCCATAAATCAGAATGGTACTTGTAGCAGTAGGTGCAGCCGGCTCCTCTACACTCCTCAGGTCAAAAACTCGGCCCTGAGGGCCACGGGTGTCAGTGGTACTCCCACCACGACCTCTACCTTTGCTCGGCCCAGGAGCAGATCCCTGAGCCGTCTGACGATCTGGGACCTTCTGTTGTCCCTGTGTCTGTTGCTGCTGAGGTGGCCTCTGTCCACCCCCAGCTCCACCAGCAGGTGAAGAACCCTACTGTGAAGAAGCTCCGCCCTTACGGCAGAACACTGCTCTGTGACCTCGCCCACCACACGTGAAGCAAGTCACCGGCTGTCTCGGGCACTCTAGCCTAATATGTCCCTGCTCTCCACAGTTATAGCACTGTCGAGCTCTACCAGTAGCCGGTGTAGGCGAAGGCTGACTTTGGCGACTCTGACCTCGCCCTGTCCCAACAGCTCCAGCCGTACCGCTAGTCTGCCCGGTACGCTGCCTCTTCTCAGACCCCCCCCGGTCTGAGAAGCTCTCCTATAACTGACCCGCTCACGCTCATAGTCAACGGCTCGATCCTGCTAGTCCATCAGGGACTCACAATGAAATCCCGCCATATAAGCCCGGGTGGCATCCCTCAGCCGTCGGGAAAACAGATACACATGCTGATCAGCAGGAGGTGCAACTGGTCCTAATAGTGCCAGCTCCTCCTGAAACCTCCGGTGGCCTCAGAAACTGGCACATCCTCGAACCCGGCCTCCACAAAATCCCTCAGTCTCTCCTTCCTCAGCGAAGCAGGGGAGAAACGCTCTCGGATCATAGACCTCATCTGCTCATAACTAGTGACCTGACCTCGTACGGATCTCCACCAGTGTTGCGCTAACTCCCTGAACAAGCTCTGCACTAACCCAACCTATCTATCAGTTGGACACCTAATAGACTCCAGAGCCGAGTCTACGTGTCCTATCCACAGCTCTACCTCCAACCCCACCTTCCCAGAGAAAGGGGGTACTCCCATCTGATGGAAAGCCTTCAACCAACTGTCTGGTCGAGGCCCTCTATACTCCTCCTGTACTCGAACGACCTCAGCAACAGGTGTCGGTGCAGCTGGCACCTGTGTAACGGTGTGGGACCTCTCAGATGGCCCCTCCTGCGCTGGCAGATCCGAGGCACGTCTACCTGCCCTGGCAGCCTCCTCAACCCGCCGGATGTAATCACGGAAGGTTGGTCCCTCCATGGAGACACGGTCCGAGTCTGCTGACTGAACTCGCTGTGGACCCTGTCCCCCAGCTGTGCCTTCCCCGATCTCAGGGGCGACACTCTCAGCAATCTCTGTCTGAACGTCCTTTGCTGCATGCAGCTCAACAGCAGGGATCCTACCCCGTCCTCTACCTAACGGAGGTCTGCCTCTACCCCGTCCTGCTGCAGGTAAGGCTCTACCCCTTCCTGCAGCAGGGATCCTACCCGTCCTCTACCTAATTAAATATCCTTCACAAATTTATTAAAAAAAAATTTAAAACTAACAAATTCGATCAACTCGTGTATGACTAGTGGAAGAAACTGTGTAAAATTACATTAATACACTAAATCAAAAGGTGGAGAAGAAGAATTTATACATATTGTGACGATGCAAGCTAAACGTGATTTGCGTGGGGAAGCAAGTTGGCAATCAAGGGAGACAACACGAGCTTATTCTTGAACTTGTCTATCATATTCATTTTATGAACTTGTCCATCATATCGTCGAATATTTGTCTACCTTGTATCGCGAGCTTTGATTAATCGATGAACATATGTTAGTTGAATCATGCCCAATAAGCTTTAATTTCTAACAATTGTGTATAAACAAACTATATATTTATATATATAACTCAACTTTCAATATAAACCAAGAATTGGTTCAAATTGAAAATTGGCCAAATAAGTAAATTTCGGTACGTAAAAGATATATAATAGATCCGTATCACTATTGATTTGTTACAAGAAGCTAGTGGGTTTTGACATGGCATAAGAATGTGTTATTGTATATATATATATATATATATATATATATATATATATATATATATATATATATATATATATATATATATATATCCCACATCAAAACATTAGTATCAAGAGGTTATTATTACACAATTGATAAATTAAGTTAAGATACCTAGTAAATATTGTTTAAAAATAATCAGTACTAATCTATTATTATTAGTACTTATTATTATTATTTTTCAAAGTATGCGTTACACATGTGCTAAAATTACACACTAACGCGCCTAGTATGATATTAATTTAGTATCTAATTAATTGTACCTTATATTAGCGGAGTGCTTCAGAACGCATTGGTCAATGTTCAACATGTCAAACTATATAATCTCCTAAAATAAAATACTAGGACATAATTACCGAAAACGTAAACGGAATATTTTAAGTATAATATACTATATAATACTAAAACAAAAGTAAATAACGCCACTTGTCATTTTCACATTAAGTCACCTCAGATTTTGTTAAATGTCATCACTACATTAAGTCACACAAGATTTTGCCATGTGTCGTCTCTAGGTTGTGCCACCTCATTTTTACTTCATTATTTTATTTTATTTTAGTATTCTCTAAATTAATATAACAAATTAAGTCATCATCTAAATAAGAAAATTATATTATTATATAGGAAATGATTCAATTTGCTTATTGACTTTCTATAATGATAAGAGGGGAATTTTCAAATTTTTATTCTTAATTTATTATTCAAAACATATAATATTTTCTTTGATATTAATTATTTTTATGATATTACTTATTACATAACTAAATTTACACATTATTTCATTTTAGCAACAAAAATTTATATTACGTATTGCTATATTGACCTATTTTAAGATTTATGTGCCAATTATAATTGTTTGGTAAAAATATATAAAACTTATATGTATTTAATAGGTATATATATACTTAAAAATTAAACTATTTGTTTTTATATGTAAAATTCATAGTTAACTTACTTAATAGCATAATTACAATTATAGCTAACTTACTTAATAACATAATTATAAGTCTTTTTTGATATTATTGGAAGATGAAAATAAAATTGTTTAAAATTATCATTGGTTATGATAAATTTTTTACCTAAACTTAATTATTTAGTTTAAATTTTATCAATTCTGTGCAAGGCACGAGTACTAATAATCAATGACCAATGATATTTATGTGTTAAAGCTTTCGACATCCAAAGAAAAAGATATATAAGAGGAAAAGAGAAAATACAAATTTTGTTTTTTCTTGTCTCCTTTTTGTTTCTGAATATCTTTTTGTTTTGTTCTTTCTTAGATTTTGTTATTCGTCGAACATGTTCGAACATTTGTAAGTTTGATTTTCTTGCGTGATTACTTATTTGTTTCTGAATAGCTTTTTGTTTTGTTCTTTATTAGATTTTTTTCTTCTCTCCGTAATTTTGTATGTAAAGAAACTATTTTACCGATTACATTCCCACATAGTTTATCTCTTGGCGTATATTGGTACAAAATATTGCACAAATTAGTACAAAGTATTGCACAAATTGGTACTAAATTATACAAATGAAAATAAATTTGGAAAAAAAGTATAGAAATATCATCTTGAATAATAAAATTTTTTTATGCGCGTATTGGTACAAAATATTGCACATATTATTGGCACAAAATAATGTACATATTAGGGTTGGGCATGAGATGGGATGAGACAGGTTTAAGGTCATCCTAGTCTCGTCCTGACTATTATATGTGGGACGGGACGAGCTCAACCCCATTTGACCTATAATTTATTTATAGTGTTTTATCCTTTACGAGTTGCACGCACAAAAATATTCATGTATATCGTAATTAATAAAAAAGACATTAAATTTTCCAATAATCCATACTAATGTGTTACATACTTACATATCTCCCAAAACCATAATTAAGTTTTGTTTAAACATCAAAAATAGATCACACATCGATCCGTCAGCAATGAATGTCACCTTTCCCTTAGCTTTTGTAGTCGGATATGGACCACTGTATTTTGCTTAAACCGGCGCTCTAATTTTCTACAAGTGGAAATTAGAAAAGAGTTGAGAATTGAAGTTGACCGTCATATTCCAAGACTAGGTGATAACATGATTTAGCGACCTATTTTAGTTATTCATTTAAAGCATTTATCCTAACTTTTGGGCTTTTAAAATCATTTCAATTTTGGCCCATACTTTGACCCTCGCCCACTAACCTTGTTCCTCTAGTTGGCATAGAGTGCCACTCTCAGCCCACTTTCATGGTCTTAGCCTTTGTGAAAGTTTGAGCCCAGTAATGTGCTTCACTTCCCATCCTCTTGGGCTGCAAACCTTGCCATCACAATATGCTGAAGATGAGCCGAGATTCCTTCTTATCCTTCTCCTACAACTAGTACGGGTTACGTACTCCACAGACTATGACGCCTTGCAAGTTGGCAGTGAATGCCAAAGAAGCCGTTGTAGTTGCCGTTTAACCCTCACCATTCTTCCCTTCATTTCCTCTCTTTCCCCTAATTAATCTGTCCTTCACCCTTTCCCTCTCGAACGTCTCTCCTCCATCAACTCTCATGACACCTGAGCAACAACCGCCCGACAACAAGCTACACGACGACACTACTTATGTCGAACCTCTCCTCCCCTCCAACGTGATCCATCATCCTCTTCCCAAAATCAGTTGGTAAGATTCTTACCTCCTCTCCTGGGAATCTGAACACCAAGTTTCTCACTCTCCTTATGCTTGAGTGTACTGTAGTTGGAGGCCGAACAAGGAACTCACGAGCTTGCAACCTTTCCATCTCGCTTCCCACCCTCCTGCTTCGGAACCCAGTGGAGACGGGTAATATCTTCTCCCTCATGTGCCGTACTTATGGCTTGTGAAGACACTAAGGATCGTAAACCTCCTTCTTCCCTTGAAACTGAACGCAGCGAGGCGACGACAATGACGGCTTTGGATCCGTCGAAGGCGGCTACTGGCGATACCGGTGTGTGAGCCGACGGAAATGGCGGATCTAGAAGCTCAATCGATGGCGGACTTGGTTTGAGTCTTTGATTCCAACCCAAGAGAAGATGCGTGGACTTGGTTCAGTGAGGAGACAAAAGGGAGGAAATAACTTACGGTTGCAGATCTAGGTCGGGCGATAACGGTATGAGAGGAGGCGGGGACAACAACAACATGCACTAGGCTCGGGATCTCTTTTCACTCAGACACGGACATGGTCTCTTTACTTAATAGTTTTTTAAATTACTTAATTATTTTAAAAAATACACCCATAATTTAAGGTAACAATATATCAAATTTTACCTAAATAAGTTGCACATGACACTAAACTAGTTAAAATATAAAAAAACTAATTTAGTGAATCCAAAAATCACTTTTAAATTAGAATTAACCTATACTATTGGTCTACAATGACATATGTTAATTAGAAAAATGTTCAATAAATAATTAATACGAAATTTTATGGCTGTCAACTTTTCTATTTTTGTTAATAACATCAAGGAGCTTTTATCATGTCTATACTAATGAATTGTTCAGTCACTTGTCAAATTCAATTAAAAGTACAATGCAATATCTTTTCATTACGTATGATATTGTCAATGAAATTTTAATAGAGTAGAAATAATTTTTTTCTTTAAAATTTTCGATTGGTCAGACCGGCCCGGTCCGGTTTGGACCAGATGCACAACCCTAACACCAATTGCTCAGAAAGATATATGGTCCATGCTCCTCCAATCTCTTCGCAAAGAAGGTATAATTTTAGCATGCGCGTCCCTCCCATGTGCCATCAATGAAGGAATTACCGAGAAAAAGGAAGATTACGAATAGGGATGAAAATCGCCGTGGGAGAGATTTTGGCGAGAAAGTGGATTAGGTTTATATACTGGTCATATTGCAAAACTGTAAATTTTGGTGATTAGTTTTACAATTTTATAGTTTTAAAAGGTTATTTTGAAAATTTTTTCTTTATAATAAGAGGTAATTAAGTAAAAAAAAGAAAAAGAGAGGTGGTATTGTGTAATTTACTCAAGAAAGAAGAAGAGAAAAGGCCCGATCGACACCTCTTTGCTCAAGTCTGCAACAGCCACTCTTGCTCAATTATAACCCGATCTCGAACCTCCTCCCTTTCCGGCGGTGCGTGCGTGTCCGGCGACCGCGGCGGCGATCTCTGTGTGCGACTCCGGCGGGTGGCTACTTCCTCCGGCCCTCTGCTGACTTAGGTTTGTGTTTCATGCCTTTGATCAATAACGACTTTACCTCCTTCGTATGTCTCGGATTTAGTAATGAATCGAAACTTTATCGATCAATCGATTAATCGATTATCATCAATTTCTGCTGCTCATTTTGAGTGGAGGTTTCAATAGACGTGTAATTGACTTCGTTCTCCAGAATAGATTGTATTACTAAGAGTGGATCTCATCCTTCCTATTGTTCAAGTTGCGATTTTGTTATTGTTCATCTGGTTCATTTTATGTTCAATTTCTGTAGTTGCTTTGCTCAATCGCGATTTTGATTTGTGGAATTTTCATTTTGGCTGTTTTGGTTTTCAACCTGTCGATTAATATGACGAAGGTCAGGACTGGGAGAGGGTTGGGTATTTCAAATGGGATTCAAGAAATAAACAAGGATCTGTATGTAGTGGCTCTTCACGTCCACCAGATTTTCTACGAAGGGAGAAGAGAATGCAGATCTGAATGGAAGTGGAGAAGAAAACGGGTTAGAAATTTTTTGGGTCTAGTTAGGTTTTAGATTGGGTTTTTCTTTCAGTCATTTCGGTCCCAATTTCAATCCACGAGGACCAAATCAACAAGGACCAATTTTCAACCGAACTGCATGTTCAGTCTCGGTTTTTTGTCCAGGTTTTCCTAGTTTTCAGTTCAGCTTGATATTGATGCTCATTCGTAGCTCCCAGCCGTGAATCCAGATGTGTTGCTTGATCCTGATCCTTTTTATGCTGGATTTTGATGCCATTACTTTCTAAATTCCTTCGTTGTGAAGCATCGGAGATGATTGCTTACCCGGCCTCATCAATTAGAAAATTCATCATTGCCTGATCCCTTTATGAGTTGCTTGAGCCTAATCCCTCTCTTCAAATTCTTCTGAATTGCTTGATATGCATAGATGTAGGCTATGTAGCAAATGGAAAGTCGTTAAATGCTTCAGTCTCTGTATAATTGTAATCAAATTCTTGTTGGCTTCTGTTTCGAGCTGTAATTTGGGGTTTTGCTTGTTGTACATGCGAGACTGTGCGAGGAGGAAGCTATAAAGCGAAATGCTTAGGGGGTTTTGATCTCGCACATGTGCAAAAAGGAAGCTGTGGATTGGAATAGCATATTTATAATAAAGCTATTAGTAAAGTCTGTTCTTCATTATGATTGTTTGACTACCTCTGGCATTTGCATCTGATATATCTTGAAATGTTGAAATCGTGAGTTTGAATGCACTTTTTGTTGTTGCGGTTGTTGTTTTACTCTTCCTGGAATCAAGTCTGTACCCTTAGTATTATTGATGATGGATGACCTTTCTCTTTTGTTTTGCAAGGTGAGACTCGAGGCACTCAGTGTTTTTAATCTGGTAAAACATGTCTGCTCCTGTTCCTCCAGGGGCACCTAGACCTGGCAATCCACCATCAGGGCCTCCTTTTGTGAATTATAATCCTAACCTCCAAAGAGCACCTGATTCATCATTACCCCAAAATTTCCAGAATTTAAACATCAACCAGCCTCCTAATGCTGCTACACCAGCATCTTCATTTGGACTTGGTCCTGCAAGGCCGCCCTTTGCAGGCCAAACCCCTCCTTTTCAAACAGCTGGGCCTCCTGGTAGCTTTGCTGGGCCTTCACCTGTTTCCAGGACAGGGGCTCCTCCACCACCAGGTGTTGTTCCTGGAGCAGCAGTACCTCAATCCAGACCTCAGCAAATTCCTTCTGGCCAGCCTCCAAACTCGCAACCTGGTAGACCCTCTTCTGCTCCCCTAATCAGCCAGACTCCTTCATTTGCCTCTAGGCCTCTACAAGGATCATTGCCTATGGGTGCTTCTCAGGGTTCATTTCCCATGGGTGCTCCTCCTCAGGGTACACTGCCCATAGGTGGCCCTCCTCAAGGGTCACTGCCCATGGGTGGTCCTTCACAAGGGTCTTTTCCAATGGGAGGTCATCCGCTTGGGGGCCGTCCATCTGCACCTCCACCTTCAAGTGCTCAGCCAAGTGGCTTTGGTTCTCCCCCATTTTCTAGTGGCCCTGCAGCTCCTTTCTCTTCAACACCTCGCCCAATCATTAATGGGCCATCTACCCTCACAGCAGGATCTTTCGGGGCCCCTCGTTTCCCTTCTCCTGGAGGGCACCAGCAGCCGCCATCTGGGCTGCAACCTAGTACAATTCCTATGAGGGCTCCAATAATGCGCTCTGTTCTGGCTGGTGAGAGCATTGCTGCACCAGGGATTCCATCTCAGCCAGCATCTCCTTTCTCTGTTGCATCTCAAGCTGGACCACCAGTTGGTCCTCCTTTTGGGGCACAATCCTGGCAATCACAACACCACCAGGTAGGTAAGCTTTGCCAACATTTGTGCATGTTGTCCTTAGGTATTATTCTCTATGTTTTATATATATTGTTAGGTTCGTGTTCTCAATTATGATTAAAGTTAAGAGTTGATGATCTAGCTGCTTTTGATCTTTTTGCAAAGGGTATACCATACAACCCTCATTAAGGACTTATTCAGGAAACCATTTTTTTTTTTGGCATTACATCACTTTTGTAATGTTATACCACTGATGAATGTTTACGAAAAGACAATTGGTAGGTGATGGAATTTTTTAGGAGCTACCGAGCTGATTTCGAGATTGTTCTAGCTTAAATTGCAGTATGTGAGCGAGGTTTCTAGGTCTTGGATGTATTTTCACACTTTTGTGTTTTCTACCATCTTGTTTATCCCAAAAAGCATATGAAAGGAAGGAAAGAAAGAAATTGATGGAAACTTAATTACAACATGTGTTTGTCAATATAACTCTTGAAAAGTGGTACCAGCACGTTTAGAGGTTTGAGCCAAGGCCATTGTTTCTTCTTTTTTTATGTACTGTAGTTAATGTGTGATATTTTTTCATTTTTTCTGACGGTTGAACTTTGTTTCTTCAGCCTCCTTATGCCTTTGGTTCTGCACCACCACTCAGCACCTCAGGGATACTGCCAAATCAATCCATGTCTCAAACTGCTATGGGCCAGGGTGGTCCAATGGGTGGACACAACAGAATTGATCCAAAGCAAATCCCACGCCCTATTTCAAATTCATCAGTGATAATACATGAAACTCGTCAGAACAATCAGGCCAATCTTCCTCCGGTATGTTATCATTGCTATCTGGATGATGATTTTACAGAATTTAATCTAGTTTATATTACGTCTAATGCTTGATATTTTTTTTCTTTACTCACATGTCACTTCTGCTTTCTGCTCTTCCTCTCCCCAACTTTTTCCCCTGGAACCCAGTTTTGTATTTTGTTGTGCTCATGTGATCTTGCACTCTAATCATTTCTTTCTTCTTTTGGTGTTGTGCTCATGGAATGTTATAGCCTGCTACAAGTGAATATATTGCTAGGGACACTGGAAATAGCAACCCTCGCTACATGAGGTGTACAATTAATCAGGTAACTTATTGTTGTAAAGAGGCGATGAAATGGCATGGCCCTTCTTTGTCAGTGTGGTGATTATATTCTTGTCACTAAACAGATTCCATGCACTAAGGACCTTTTGGCTACATCTGGGATACAATTAGCTCTATTGGTTCAGCCATTTTCTCTTCCACACCCGTCTGAGGAGCCCATTCAGGTGATAACTTGCATCTTGGTTTAGTATATTTTTTGTCCAGCAATCCAGATGCAAGCAGGATGGAATAACAAGCATGTAATAGGTTTTACTGTAACTTCTAAGAGATTGAAATGCAGTTGGATTTTGTAGGACACCTATGTGGGCCATGGAATTCTCTTGTCTTTAAAGCATGCATACATGTAACTAAAATGAATTGTGATACCTCCAAAAAAATTTGTCAGCAGTTTGTTTGATGCATGCCTTCTTCTAAATATTTATTTCAGGTGGTCGATTTTGGGGAAGGTGGTCCAGTGCGTTGCTCACGCTGCAAAGGCTATATCAACCCTTTCATGAGATTTATTGATCAAGGAAGAAAGTTCATCTGTAACCTTTGTGGTAAGCATCTGTCTTTCATATGAAATTAAATTCTTTTTCTTAGTATAAAATTGTGTTACTCGTGTCTCATTTCTGGTGAAAGAATTCCTTATTATGGTATTCTTCTTATATTATGGCCAAGTATGCCTTCATTGAAGGGTCAAAGGAATGAAAGGATGAAGGAAAATCAGCTCAACATCTGAAATTATAAGATTATGAAAACACACACACACACACACACACACATATATATTCTCACATGTATCTCAAGCCTGCAAACGAATTTAGGTCTTGTGAACAGCATGAAAAAATCTTTGTAAAGGGGAAATCTGAAGATTGTATATAGTATATGATAAGTAAACAGGAGTTTATTTATTTATTAATTTCTAGTTGTAGGATGTAATTTTAATCATTAATAGGTATTAGTTTCTTTTCCTAATTCCTCAACTGCAACCTATAACTGCATCCCACAAGCCCTGTTTATCCATTTCCCTTATTTGCTTGATTTTAGGAGTAGGTTATTTTATTTCCTATTATAAAAGGAGGTATAACAGCGATGTATTGGATTCAGGCGGGAATTTGAATTTAAAATAGAGAGGATTCCATAAAAAACCTTATCTGATTGTGGGATTCTTAATTTCAGATTTATCTTTATTTTTGGTACATATCAAACACTAGGGTTCTCACTGCAGATATGATGGAGCCAAAAAAGCTAACACATTACAGTGAGATACTTTGACTTTTCTGTGTTCTAAGAGAATATCATACACATATGTGAAAGTATAGCTTCATTTGGTCTCTTAGTAACAAATTATTTTTATTAATTCTGTTGACAATTGCTGACTATGCAGAGACATTTACTTTATTTTGTGCTTTTGAGACTTGAATGTATGTCAAGCTAGGATTATTACCATTTATCTAACTCGCTTGTGGAGTTTATGTTTTGCTTTATTATTAATTTCCATTTCCTCTCCCCTTTGCAGGGTACACTGATGAAACACCACGTGACTATCACTGCAATTTAGGACCTGATGGTCGGCGTAGAGATGCTGATGAAAGACCCGAATTATGCAGAGGGACAGTTGAATTTGTTGCTTCAAAAGAATACATGGTTAGTGACTATTGGAGGGGGTAAAGCATTTGTATGTGACAAGTATTGATCTTTTCTTGTTTCCCTGTTTCTTTAGGTGCGCGATCCAATGCCTGCTGTTTTCTTCTTCCTTATTGATGTATCCATGAATGCAATACAGACAGGGGCCACTGCAGCAGCTTGTAGTGCCATTAGTCAAGTCATTTCTGATCTTCCAGTAAGTTCAAAGCTGCATAGATAGCATTTCGATTAATAATTGCTTCTTTTAGTCTTGTAGCATCCATATGCTTGGACGTACTTACTCGGTTTTTTTTAATAAAGGTAATTAAATGAATGATTTATGGACAAAAACCTTTTGTGGGAGTGAGTAAGTTTCATAACTGTTGATTTGATTGACGATGGACATGGAAGAAAATGTAATTCATTCTCTTTACAATGCTTCACTTTCCTTTTTATTTTGCGTTCATGTCATGTTTCAACAATGGAAGGGCAAGATGGTAAAAGTTTGAAAAGATGTGGAGTGATCAGGAGACTATAATTTTGTAAGGTTTTGATTGTTGAGTGTTGGATGTTGATCAAGTTACCTTGATTTGAACTTTGTCACCTTTACACAATAAAATGAATTTGTTATTCATCATCGAAAAGTCTACGTTATTCTATTGAGCTATGTGATCTTTTCAATATGTTTTGATGTGTCAGGTACATTTGCAATGTGAAAGTACATAGTGTTGCTCTTAAAGCATGATTTGATCGTCATATCTTTTTAATGCAGGAGGGTCCTAGAACTTTTGTGGGGATTGCAACTTTTGATTCAACCATACACTTTTACAATCTGAAACGTGCATTACAGCAGGTTTGTATCATCTATTTTCCTGGACAGTGCCTTCATTCATGTTGAAAATATTGTTTTTGTTCATGAAGATTTTTTGTCTGTTTTTAATTTTGTTGACATTACTCCCAATGGAAAACTTGCCGGTACCTGTAAGAATGATATAGATGAATGAATTTGATATTATTGTCCATTTAAATTTTTTTGGGAACAATCAGCACAGATCAAGCTGCTAAAGCACATACAAATTTGTTATTGGTCTTCAGTTACTCCAAATGGTAATTTAACTAATTTCTGACAAGTTCTAACATATTTACTTTGCTTTCTAATAAATTGCAGCCCTTGATGCTAATAGTTCCTGATATACAAGATGTTTATACTCCTCTTCAAACTGATGTTATTGTGCAACTTTCTGAGGTTAGCTATAGATACAAGCTCTATATTTATGAGCACTTTCATCTGTACTGGCATCTAGACCATTTGCCGGAAGTTTCAGTTCCCCTTCTTTTTCCTTTAATTGTTTATATTTTCGGTTCCTTTAATACGATATATGGAATTTTAATGTGAACACAGTGCCGTCAACATTTAGAGTTGTTACTAGAGAACATCCCAACCATGTTTCAGAGTAACAAGACTGCTGATTCTGCCTTTGGTGCAGCAATCAAGGTAAGAGCTGCGAACTGATTGTATACATTGTACTGCTCATTCTTTTTGCAACATCTCCCATTATATGTTATTGTTTTTTTACCTGATACAAAATATGGTGTTGTTTTGAGACTTTTATCCTTCTCTTGTCTAGTGTGTCAGATTGTGTAGAATATAATTTTAAAAGTAAATCTGGTTGAGAACTCTTATCATGAGGTCAATACATTAGTTGGTATGTAGTTCAATATTCCTCCTTAATTACCATGCATAATCACATTGCTGATCATTTATGCTTTTTATTTATATATATCTTCAGTCTATGGTGGAAAGTAGGTAAACACCCATATATTCAGTCTCTATCATCAATTTTAAAGGTTAATGGTTGATAAAAAAGAAAGCCTTCTTTCTAGTTCACGCTGATAGACAGATTCTATATGATAAACTCCTGTTTTTGTGGTATCTCATGTCAAGTGCCTTATTGTAATGGATCATCCTCTGCAGGCAGCATTCCTGGCAATGAAGAATGTGGGAGGAAAGCTTTTAGTATTTCAGTCTGGTAATCTCTTGGACATTTTACTTTCCATCATGTATAGCAAGAGTAGGATTTGGTGCTTTTGTTGCATTGAATAAATGAGAACATGTGACTTTTCATTTCTTGCTTCTTGAGTTCTTGTGTAACTAATGCAAAACAAATATCACCGTGGTAACTTTTTCCATGGGCTTCAAACGGTATATCATGTTGGTATTCTCATTCTGTAACCTAATTAACCTAATAAAAGGAAACAGAGTATTCCATTCTCCATGAAAAAGACCTGTTTTCCTTTGAAAATAACGGTCTTCTGTGTCTTCACTGGCCCTCTGTTCAGTTGAAATTATGATATTGTTTTCATCTTCATGAAAAGAAAACTGTGCCATATGTTGAGTTTGTTAAGTACTGCTTCAAACGGCAGGCTTTGTTGTAGGTGACAAAGTTGAAACTTTTATTTAAATTACCACCCACTTTCACTAAGCACAAGTCCATTACTGAGCACTTTCTCACACCCAAATGCCATATTACTTCAATATAGATATGGTAGGTGAAAGAAATATGAATAAGAGATTTTGTGATGGATAATCAGTTGCTTGTTGTCTTGTTTGATCTGGCTCTTCAAGGCATCTGCTACTAAGAATCACCCGATCTCTTCTTTGTGGGTGATGGTTATTCCTTTGAAAATGTGACATAACTCAGCTGGACAAACTTTCTTTGCCCAGATGGTGTGGCAAGTAGGGAACCTCTCCTGGATCCCTGTTGATAGCTCTCTGAAACCATGAACCATCCTGCTGTTTTGTTATAGTGGAATGTTCAGAAGAGTAACCTCTCAAAGACCTATGGTGGCTGCTTCCTAGCTCTCAATAACTAAATATTATATTAAAAGTTATAATGAGATTTCATAACGGCCTATATATGTACCAGTGGTATATGAACTGAGAATTGACTATCAGCTCCTTTATATGTTTCTCAGACCTTACTGACTGGCCTATAAAAATTCATGTTGCCCCCTAGATTCTGTAGCCGTAATAAAAATTTGAAATGCATGAAAGGAACCTAGTTTGAATAAAAAATGCACATCATTGACATTATAGCATCATACAACATTTTTATGTATATGGAATATATTATGCAGTCTTGCCTTCTGTTGGAATTGCTGCCCTTTCTGCCAGAGAAGCTGAAGGTAGAACTAATGTTGGTGCTGGAGAGAAGGTACATTTCAAATTTCCTTTATCTTTATTGTTATATGTTCTCTAGTCGTGTTTTTATCCAAAATGTTGAATCCCTCAATCCTAAATTACTTCTTGCTCCTTCCCTTAGAATCTGTTGGATACCGACCTCTAACAAAAGGGTTAATAAGCTGGTTTGATTATAACTGCAATTTTATTTATACCAATTTAATAGATTGTGTGTCAGGAGCTGTAACAGATATACTAGACCTTGTTCGGTTCAGTCTCAAAATCGGTCATGTCATCAAATATTCATGAAATATAAAGGAACTGAACGTTAGGTTTATACTGCAGCAGTGCAGCCTACCAACTGCAAGGAGTTGTGCACTAAAGAAAATGAATACAGCTGTGAAGTACCAGGCTTGGGCATTGCATGTTTTGCCTATTATTCATATGTATCTACTTTCATAGGGTGTGTTCACATGCATATACATATTATTATGGATTTGTGAGATATAACTCAGTTACTTCTACAAGTAACACAACAAAAGATTTAAACATCAATGCTCGCTTTTTTGCATAGAATTCGTCCCCTTAGTTTTTGAACTTTATTACAAAGATCTCCGTACGTTTAGATATGCAACTATTTATTTTTATTATTCTGATGGTTGATGATCAGGAGGTACATAAGCTACTCCAGCCACAGGATAAAACCCTGAAAGAAATGGCAATTGAATTTGCCGAATTTCAGGTGACATCAAACATTTTTTTTCAGCTTATCTTCTTTTTGTCAATTTTTATGATTATTGGTGAGATGAAAGTTTCACATCATGGGATCATTTTCTGTACATATGTGATTCTCAGATGATTTATTTGGCTGATAATATGATTTTTACCATAATGATGCCAGGTCTCTGTTGATGTTTTCTTGACTACCCAGTCCTATGTTGATGTTGCTTCTATCTCGGTAGTGTCAAGCACCACTGGTGGGCAGGTATTCATGGATGCGTGTCTAATTATTCTAGTTCTGATCTTTAAATCATATATGTGTGTTGTTGGGCTTATATTTACAACATTATGAAAACCCCACTTTGGTTTTAAACTAAAACTGTGTTCTAGTCTTGCTTTCGACATACCACTAGTTCCGCCGTCGATTCATTCATCATAGACCCGATTAATAGATCGTATGATGCACCCTGTAGCATGTTAGTAAGATCCTTCCCTTTTTGATGATTTCTTCTTCTATTTGTAAATTAGTAACAAGCTAGGGTTGGTCAAGGTCAGAGAAATTCTATTTTTATGAATTCATAGAAGTCTGATGGTGATCACACATCCATGAGTAATTGTACAATAACTAAGGTTGATGGTTTTGTCTTCGTAATTGGGTAATTACTAGATGGTATCTTCCATGCTGTACTTATTATAGAAAAAATCACTATGATGTCTTTTTTGCTTCATTCAATCTTATTATTCTCCTTTTTTTTTTCTCTGATACCCAGGTCTATCGTTATTTCCCATTTTCTGCCGTCTCTGATACTGCAAAGCTTTGCAATGATCTAAGATGGAATGTCACAAGGCCTCAAGGTTTCGAAGCAGTGATGCGTGTGAGATGCAGCCAGGTTTGTTGGGCTTAAGCTTTCTCGTTTCTGCTTGAATTGTTTGTCAATCACAAGGTTAATTCTGGTATATTTTTCCCAGTATTTATTTTCGTCAACTTGTTTGAAATTTTTTTTTTGTTTCACTGGCAGGGACTTCAAGTTCAGGAGTACTATGGAAACTTCTGCAAACGTATTCCAACAGATGTCGATCTGCCTGCGGTTAGTATATATACAACAAATCCTTTTTTGCTATTAGATATATTCCATCTTCATAACTGAATGGAACTGTTTTTAATGTCAACTGTAGAGTGTTTTTTCCTAATAATTTCTTCTTCTATCAAACAAGATTCTCATGCAATACATAGACTTTTGCAGTGATTTTATATTGTTGCATATTTCACACCATATGATGGACTTGTCTCAACCTATTTTTTCAAAATAAAAATGTATGAATGCATCACTGGACTTTATCCTTCTTGGACTTTTTTGTACTGGCAGATTGACTGTGACAAAACCATATTGGTTACCTTAAAGCTTGATGAGAAACTGCAAGATGGTTCAGAATGTGCATTCCAGGTAAGAAAATTAATAGTTAATGTCATTGCTTCTCCAAGTGTATCTACTTGTAAATTTGTTAGAGTTGGATAGTTAGGATCATAAGATCTGACAGTAAAAATATTATGTTGTTCTGTAACTATATTATGGTAATATATTAATAATAGCTTAATATTTTTGGATGTTTTTATTATATTTGAAATAAACACCACAATAAACTCAATTACTGATTCGTAAATTCTTGGCATCTGAAAAGTTGCTTCATATTACTAATAGTATTATCACATTCCTTACGTGATTCAGTAGTTAGCTGACGTGTCAAATTGGTTAGAAGCGTTTCATGATGGGCTAGTCCATGGTAAATGGGTCAAATGGTTCAATTGCTAAAATCAATAAAAACTATATGTTCCTATAATCACCCTACTGCACAATCCTTACCAATATGTGCTTTTATTATGAGATCCCATTTTGTCAATTTTTGGTCGCAGCTTACAATCTGGATTTCTCTTTTAGTGACTATCCAATTGAAGGATTAAATGGATTATTGAGGCTAAAATCTCATTTTTACCCCTCTTTCTTTTTTTCATCTCTTTCATCTATAAAATTTTTGTAACACACACTTTTTCGTAATTTTACCCACAATCATATTCATTTTAGAACACTCATTTTACTTATTTTTATCCTATTACCTTAAACAATTTCATCTCCTTAATCCTTAATCTAAATAATTCTCTCTTCATTTTCAGCTTCATCTACATGAACTTACATATTCAGTTGCATCATATTAACTAATAGTATTATCACGTTCCTTACATGATTTATCTTTTAATTTCTAGTGTGCGCTTTTGTACACAACTGTGTATGGTCAAAGGAGAATTCGTGTCACAAATCTCTCTCTCCCTTGTACAAGTATGTTGGCCAATCTTTTCAAAACAGCAGACTTGGACACTCAGTTCACATGCTTCTTGAAGCAAGGTAATATTTTTATCTGTTTGGTATGCTCTGTCCTGATTGCTTGGTGCCTTTGGCTTGAACTAAATATATTTCTCTCTTGCCTGCCTATAGCTGCAATTGAAATCCCAACAACTCCACTGTTGCAAGTCAGGGAACAAATTACCAACCACTGCATCAACATTCTGTATTCATATCGAAAGTTTTGTGCAACAGTGACAACCGCTGGGCAACTTATACTTCCTGAGTCACTCAAACTTTTGCCTTTATATACCCAAGGTATGTCTAGCTCTATTTACTCAGTCTCAGGATTACATACAGGGTGACGTTATGCTTGACTTATTGGACATGTTTCATATAGGTGGTTCCTCTATGTCTTATGTGTGAATGTATTTGTGTGTCAAAGTAGGTTTGGGCCCACTAATATTTATTTTGTTAGAATCAGAATTATAGGCTGGCCCTCATACCGTTGCTGATCCCTCGCTAACTTTATACTCTAGATGCTACTTATTCTAATCTAGTACGATCCTCAGATATTATTATGCCTGCATTGAATTGGCTTGATTTGTCAATTGTCAGTAGTGTTTTCGAATACGAAAGTACAAATTTCAATGTGAAAGTGCCTGAATGATCGAAAAAATGCTTTCAGAAAAATGAAAAGAGAGATGTGGAATAAATAAACCTTACTAGTGACGTGAAGTTATGATACAATCTAAAAGTTTGCAATTTTATTTGTTTTATTTTTAATCTGTGTTGTCCATTTCCTATTGGTAATTTGATTTTCCAGATCTCCAGTTCTTAGTTTTTAGGCACTTCCTGTTTCCTTCTACTTTATCCATGTTTCACTCCCTTGTCTGAATTTCTACTATTTAGTTTTAGGGGCTAATTATTTGGTTTTTGCTATTATAAAAGGAGGAGCTACACCTTGTAATTGTTCAGACTTGAATATTGAATTGAAATACTGCACTGAGGATTCCTTCAATGTGGAAGATTCCTACTGTGTAGCCGGTCCCCATATCAAATATTAGGAGTTAGTGGGCTCTAACGAATTGTCATCTAAATCTAGTACTGTTTGTAATGGTGATCCCTGTTAGTTGGCTCTAACGAATTGTCATCTAAAAATCGAGGACTGTTTGTAATGGTGATACTGCATTTTAAGAAACTTGGTCTTTCAACCAAATTCTTGTGAAGCTTTTGGAGTTTCTTGAAGCAGAGTGACAATTTTGCAACTTTGGAGTATTGGAGTGAATTTTCCTCCTTTTTTCTTTTCTTTCTTTTGGGGAAGCGAGGCGCGGTTGATTTTTTTTGCAACATTGATATGTGGTTCACAGAGGCTTGTGTGTTGCCCGTATCAATCTTATTGTGCCCATTATTCAGAATATTCTCTACCCCTAAAGCTTTGGGCTACATGCTTACAATATGCCTTCCAGCTAGATATTTGAAAATTTTAAAACATCTTTAGTTCAAAGTCACATTCTAAATTTGAGTGCTTGCTGTGATGATACATATTACTTATTCACAGCTTTGCTCAAGAGCACCGGCTTGCGAAATGATGGCCGGATTGACGATCGATCCTTCTGGGTTAATTATGTTTCTTTCGTTTCTGCTCCATTGGCGGTTCCGTTGGTGTATCCTAGAATGATATCTGTGCACGATCTTGTATCTAAGGTATGAGTATATCACAATATCACCTGTTTCTCTTTAGGCTTACAGTTGAAAGCAATAATACATATGCAGATCTTTTTATTTTTTATTTCTTTCTCTTTTTTACAAACAGGAAACTGATCAACATGATCAATCAGTTATTCCCGCTGCTATTCCTCTTTCATCTGAGCATGTAAGTGATGAAGGTATGTACCTTCTGGAGAATGGCATAGATGCTTTGATATACGTTGGGAATTCTGCGGAACCTCAGATTGTCCAACAGATTTTTGGTACTTCGCGAATCGATGAGATTCCTGCACAGGTAATATGCCATTTTTTGTATGGTACTTTGACTAATACAGTCTCATTTCATTGATTCTTTTCAGTTGCATTTCGCATAGGGAAATATGGATGAATTCCCTTCCCCTATCTAATGCCTCCACAAAAGGAAAAAGAAAAGAAAAGAACAAAGCAAACTGAACTTTCACTTGCTTGAGATATTGACTTGATTTTAGGCTGTGAGAGAATTGTGCTACTATCATTACCTTTAGGTGACCTAAGAGTAGAAATCATTTTTTAAGGAATTAGATCATAGGTTTATTATCTAGGTGTTTATTCCCCGAAAAATAGTGTCAGGCTTATATCCTCGTTTTGGCCCGGGAAGTGTTTGTGCTCTACTAGAGACTTGCTTGTGGCCTAGAAGTAGCTTTGCTCTTCTTCAGAATGTGATCTGTTAAGGGAGTAATCCCTAGGGTTTGAGTATAATCTGTGTTTCTTGTGTTAATTTTGGCTTGTTTCAGCTTTTAGTATAATCGTTGATGAGTTGGCTACTGTTTATTGCAAGTTTCACACTTTCACCTGTGACCTGTAGTGTTAAAGAGGTCTATTGTTGTCCCACTGAAAGCTAAGCACGATTTTATTCTTGATTCTAAAGTATTTCCATTATTCACTTCTGCATGCTCATAGATTTTTGTCCAGATTATTTCACTGTTGACAGAAGCACTAAATCCTGTTAATCCTATTTGAAATTTAGCTATCCGGTCACATTTAAGAAATTGCTGATATTGTTCGATTATAGAAAGCTAAAAGACCTGTAACTTTCCATCTTCTAACACGTGTTCTTTTCATGCAGCTTGTGCTCCAGCAGTATGACAATCCATTATCAAAGAGATTCAATGAAGTTATCAATGAGATACGACGACAAAGATGCTCCTATCTCAGGTGACATATCAGTCCCGCAACGTCATTATCAAGGAAATTATTTTTACCATGGATGACTCTTACCTCAATCTATATTTTTTTCTTTTGCAGCTTGAAGTTGTGCAAGAAAGGAGACCCTTCAGGTTTGTTATAGACTTCTGATTTTGTACCATAATCTTCTACAATATTCTATCTTAAAAGATGATAAGCTTGTTTCGAGTACACTTCTGTATTAGATTCAACTTTCAAGTCTAGAGGTGTTAGTTGGTTTGGTATAGTCGTAATCGATATTTTGTGTTAGCTTAAAGAATAAAGAACTGTGTTTATTTACTATTAGGTTAGATCTATAAAGAATCGTCTCATATGGCGACATGGTGATTCCTAAATTTATTTTGTCCCAATCAAGTTCTGAACCTATGAAAATATCACAAAATCAATCCTTTTGATCAATTCCACGATGATTGTTTTGTGTGTTTGTTTGTTTTTCTAGCCCTCTGGCATTGTCTTACAATGATAATCAACTTCTAGAGATTACTTAGGATAATACAACGGTCTCTAACCCTTATTTGTACCTTATAGACGTTCAAGGTGTATAAACAAAGATTAGTGAAAGGAACTCTCTTCAATTAATTCGTAGTGTTTCGTGCTTTCATGTATTGCTTATCTGACAACTTGTGCCACTTTTTTGGGCATCTTCCAGGAATGCTATTCTACTCTTATATGATCGAAGACAAGAGTCCTGCTGGCCTTTCATACGTGGAGTTTCTGGTGCATATACATCGACAAATCCAACAAAAGATGAACTAAGCTTCATTGGAACATCCGTAGTTCCCATACACACAATAGTCTTCTGAGTCTTGTAGTTGAACTCCACAAGAGGTAATTTATTCTAAAAGATCGAGATTGAACTGGCTCCGTTTGTCCTCTCGTATTTGCACATTTATTGCCGACTGTATTGATTTTCTTTACCCGACTTGTCACTTGATGATAAATTACATAGGCGTCGGAAATAATGTCTAGAAGATAAGCTATTTTCTGTATCTTTTGAGCATAATAGATGAGAATTTTTATGTTTCTCTGGGAGGCGGGAACTACAGATTGTTTTTTTTTTGTTGCCTGTAATTGATTCTTCATAGACGTTTATGTTGTTTCTGAGAAGCTTTTTTTTCCCCTGAAAATTACGAGGAATTATAGTTTTGTTAATCTTATAATAATAAGTTATCTACATCAAAGTAGTCGGTTTCAAGAGGAGAGATAAATAAAAAATAGAACAAGGATTTTGGGTCTTGTTTTGCAATTTTCTCATAATTTAGTTGTAAGTTGTAACTCACATTTGTAGCGAGTTGTGAGACACTTGCACTAGTCGTTGGCAAAAATAACTAATTAATTATAATTATTATAGCATAAATAAACATGGTTGTTATTTACCGCACACATTACTTTTCTTTTTTACACATTCATCCTTTATGGCCCCGTAGCAAGGAATTATATATTTTGTTTAAGACTTCGCCTAAATCGCTTTGAATGGATAAATCAATCATTTTGTCACCGTGGATTCAACATTAATCCTCTCATGCCTATGAATTGGTGTAATTGAGTGTCATTTCCTCAAGCTCCTGAAAAAGACATTATATGAATTTGATTATAAGGGTCAGTCATAAGGATTCATTTCCTGTCACAAATGTTCGCCTGTAGCATACCATATCTTAACGGGCTGCCGTAAATATTCTACCGCGTGGATATTGTCATTATGATGCCGTTTTTCCGAAATCAAACTTGGTTGCTTAGCACCTTAGACTACCGATCCCTTAGAAGGAACTGTTAAAAGATAATCAATTCCTAATAAAATAGATGTAATAGTGGCTGAACCCAAAGTCTTTACTTGATCTAGGATGTGGAGTGTATATCATTCCGAAATGATCTATAAATCGGCTACTAAGTCGTATTATGACAATTTCATCTATTACTTTATTATGAAAGACCGAATTGATTACTTTTGTCATAGGTACCTCCATATTCCATCTATTACTATATATCACATTGGTATGGTTCAGACTTGGATTCTACATGTTGGATGCTCGATTTCCTATGTGTATGTGTTGATACGTTTGAAAACTTACTATTTTCTCAACGTAAACAAACCAGTCGTGTGAAAATATTCAATTTGATCCCAACGAGTTTCCCATGTGTCATTAATTTCTTGGAGTCTTAGACTCATATGTCTCCCTTGACATGGACATGAAGAGAACACAATATCTTATCTTATATATATTAAAGTGGACGCACTTATTGCCACGTGTCGCCGTCAGAATTTTTCGTCAGCCAAAAATTATTTTAAATACGTAATTTAAATCAATATTTAATATTCAGATTTTTTAAAAAAACAAATGAGAATATTTTGTTACGGAATTTCAAAATAATTAATTTAAAATTAAGATTTTGATTTTAATGAATTGTAGAAAAATTAATGATTTTGTTTAGATTTTAGATTAGTAAGAACTAAATAAATAAATAAAATTACCTAACTAACTAGAAAATAAATAAATTTTGTTTAGATATTTGATTTTTAAAAAAAACGTTAAGATGTTAAGGATTTCATTCAACTGCTTTGTTTGCTTAAGTATTTATAAACAAATTATTAAATCATAAAATTGAGTCTGTAATTTATAATATATTTTAAATCGAAAATTTAAATTTTAGTTTAGAATTTTAGCCCACCAAATTATTTTGTAATTTTGATTTCATCTATCAATTTAGATATCAAATCTTCTCAAACAAATCTTTTTTAATAATCTTCTCAAATAATATTAGTTTATTATTTTTTCTTTCTTATTACGTTATTAAGTTAAAATTTATTTTTTGTGTCACTCTTTTTAAGAAAAATACTAAAACTATATGTATGTTTTAACCGATTCGAGAATTAACAACAAACAATTTATTTAGAATAGTATTCAGAACTGTTAATTAATTATCTTATCAAAGTTGTTAGTCAATTTATATATGATCCAATATTATTCAAAACCCGCACAAGGTGCAGGTAATACACTAGTATCTATTAAAGTAGAAGCAATTTTAGTCACGTGTCGCCGCCAGTTTAACGCAGCCCCAAAATATTTTTTAAAATGTGGTTTTTAAATTCAATTATTATCAAAATATTTTTTAAAAAGTGGTTTTTAAATCCAATTATTTTCAAAAATTATATCATTAAAAAAAATGTAAATGAAATTTATTTTTTTATTATTTAAATTTTTTATATTTATTCTACAATCTTATTACACATTTACAAATATATATGAATTATTTTTATTAGTAATATATATAAAAAATAACCGTGTAGGGCACGGGTAATACACTAGTTACAATATTAATCCGCTAGTCCAACTAAGTTTAAAATGTCAAATAATATCATAATAAGTCCAAAATTTCAAGCTTAAGGGCCTGGTTAGTTAGAGTTTTGAGAGTTTCTTTTATATTCAATATATGAGAGACTTTTTGAATGGTGTTTGGTTGCAATTTCAAATTTCAATATGTTATTGGTGGTTGTGGCTTGAAGCTTTGAAAATCATATTTTTGAAAAGTCGTTGATGAAGATCTTGCGAGATTCTTGAGATTTTGAAAAGTTTGGTACCATTCACGCCCTTTGTCTTCCCCTATCGATATTCACCACTTGTGCCCTTTCCTTCTTCCGATACTCTACATTCTTCACAAAAAATAGAACCAAAATCTGAGAGCCTTTCTTCCCCATTTCGTTCTTCTTCTCATACATTCTCACATTCCTTCGTTTTTCTCTTCGATCTTCTCTTCTTCATACATTGATGGCGGAAAGTTCCTAGAGCATAGGCCAGGAGAAGCACCAGCCATCCAGCCTCAAAAAAAGAAGTTCCTGATCTAAGGGCAGAAGAAGAACGAAGGAGAACGTTGAGCCAAGGCCAGGAGAAGAATGAATCAGAAGCACCTGTCTTGAGCGAAGGCTAGGAGAAGAGGAAGAACGATGGTGAAGAATGACCCTTTATTTCTGGGGTGTTGATGCATAAATTAAGACTCGGGCAATTTGGCCTTTAATTAAATATGTGTGTGAGAGAGAGGTCAATAATATCGTAGTAAGTCCAAAATTTCAAACCTAAGTCCAAATTATTAGGGGAGTAATAACAAAAAAAAAAGTGATAATATGCTACTGGATTTTGACTCAAATATTCTTCACCGGAACGACGACTTGAACTTCCATGTTCCCGATAATTGAACGTAACCACGACATTATCTTCAATAATATTTTAATAACAAAAAAAACATGTGGAGTATGAACAATATTTAGACTTACTATGTTAAATACTCGCTCATTGTTTATACCCGAAAAAATGAAACGACAAGCTCATCTAAGCTACCAACTACTACCTACAACTTTTACATGTTCCATTTATTTACTAGTGCATGTATCACAACCCCTAAAAAAAAAACCAATTGTGTATTAATTCTTACTATGGTATAATAGTTTTTTTTATATTATTGTTTTCACGTCACTATATAGCTTTGTCTTACAGATGTCTCTTGGACAATAAATAAACTCTTCTTGTTTTTTTTTTTTTAATTTTTTTTGAAAATGTAAAGCAGTTAGATATTTTGGCTTATATTCCGATGATTTTATTTCTCACACGTTGGTTCTTTTTTTTACTTTTTACAGTTTGATAGTATTTAAGTGATATTAACTTTAATTTCACACTCATTTAGGTGACGCGTGCTAGTTCTAACTGTACATTGCACAAATCAATGTCATATGTAGACAATATTGTGCCACACAGCCAAAACCAAAATATACCAACACGTTGTACACCTCCTATTTCCATGAATACAAATGGTAAACAATAGGGCATCAGTCATGTACATCTTCTTCAGGTCAAATGAGGAAAGGCGAGATCAGAATCGGAAACTCAAATGAGGTCGAACCAAAAGCACGACTAAAATCAACAATGGACATGAATAGCCAATTATTTCTCAAGCATCTGGAATATCCGTGTTCAGCTGATACCTATGGATTTGAAGAATACTGTCATCATTGTTTGAGAAGTCGCCTTCCTCTTCTATTAGCATTTTGCACTCGCAAACTTAACTCATCCACATCATCGTTAAGAGGCTCCAATGATTTGTTTTGCCTGAAAATGATACTAACAACGTCATTCCTGCATAATTGAATTTCAAAACCATTTTTTGAAAAACTTATAACCTATCCCTATTAAAATTTTGAAATACCATTCAGAGCGTGATAAGAAAGAACTGAAAATAGACATGACTTGGACAGAAACTAGAATAATAATGGATTATAGGGAAAAGAAAACTCTTATTGAAGATAATAAAAAAAAATTGGTTGAATTGGGTAACTGACCCTTGTAATAATAAGTTTTAGTGTTTGTCATCCTTTCATAATTGTTTTAGGATTCATCCCTTCCTTTAAATTAGTGAGAGGTGGACACCCTATTCAATTTTATCATGAATTCATATGGTGTTTGTTAGTATGACTAACCTTTCTAATTCGGATCCCATGTCAACAGCCATCTCCTTGAGTTCTCCCAACAGATCACTCAGATCAGAAAGTGCATCGTCTTGCTTTGCATTCTCGTGCTGCTTAGCAACCATGAGGAAAATGGATCACCAAGGATTAGACATTCTCAATGTAAAGCCGGAATTTTAACAACTAAGGGATGATATGTTCCACCAAGGGGACATTTTGGAAAAAGAAACATGAAGTTCTATCCTATTATTATAGGGCTTGTTCTGAAGGGAGCTTACTTATAGCTTATAAAGCTTCGGAAGTTGATAGAATCATAGAAAGGAGATAAGTTTGATAATTCCAACTTATTAGAGCTGAAATTTTGGATAATTTGTAAGTCAGAAAGGAGTAGCTTATTCCTATAATTCTCCAATTTTATCTCAAATCAACCCTGATTCATCATCATTTCTTAAATGAACCAATGCCTTTTGCTCGTTACCTGAACACTCATCAAGCTTATAAAATAAATAAGTTTGTTCAATTAGATATCTATTTCAGTTACCAAGCTTCAACTAGAAATAAGTTCACCTTCAGCTCCAATAAGCTACGTGTTTGTAAACTAACCCTATGTATTCATGTGGTTATCCAATGTTTAAAATTGCAAACCTCGACTTTTTGCAATGCATCTGTGGTTTCAGGAAGTGGAGTTTGTGACTTTGATTGTCCACTTGGCATAACTGACAACCCCAACTTCTCCCTTTGCTCTAGATGATTAGCCTTTCTTCTAACTGGATCATCTGTGCAGGAAAGAATCATCAGCAACCTAGTATGTACTGCAAATATATACAAAAATGAGACATACCTCTATTGATAACAGGTCCAGTAATAGGGCGCGTCCTTGTCGGTTTCCAAGTCCTGGAAAAAATTCCACCGAGACTTCCCAAAAGCTTTTCACCCTGAAAAAATACCAGGAATCATGGAATATAGGATGTTGTACAAATCACACCCCAATATTAACAATACCATATTATGTCCCTGGTTAACTTTTTAGGAGTTTTGGCTACAGAATTCAAGCATTGACAGTTGATTTTAACACTCAAAAAAGTGAGTTGCAGTGAATATATTTGCCAGGTAAGTGTAGTAGTGAAAAATTACACACTTAAACAATCATAGAATACCTTCACATTTTCACATATGTACATGACAGAATACCTTAAAGAATACTTCAAAAGATAAATTTTAGCCTTTTGACAATTTAGTCTTTAGACATCATTATCAGTACTTTGCAAAATATGCAGTCATTGTCTTATGTATTTGCTAAGATGTTTCATCATCCCACTAATCTAAGAGTAATGTTAAAGGCTCGTACCCGACTCAAATCGCGGTCAATGTCAGCAGCTGCAGCATGAGTTCTAGTGATCTGCTGTCCCTGCTGATGAAGGGTAATTAATGTCTTGGTAGCATCCTCTCGAATGTCTTCTGCTATCTTTAAGCAGCTATTCACAGTCTTTGTGGTCTCCTCAGACTTGTATACAGAATAGTTCTCCAATTCTTGCACACTTTGATTCTCCAATCCACCCGAGTCACAGAAGCCATTCTTGTACTTGGTTCGTTGTGTAGTACTATATGAGTAGTTAGAGGCAGATAATGGCATCACTTCACCCCCGAAAGTATCAGAGTCGTCAAATGGATTGGTTTTAGAGTTTTGAACTCTCGGTAGAGGTTCAGAAGTGATCCTCTTCGAGGACAAATGTGTTTGCTTATCACCATCCTCGTCATCAGAGTCAAATGGATTGGTTTTAGAGTTTTTAAAATTCGATAGAGGTTCAGAGGTGGTCCTCTTTGATAACCAGTGGGTTTGCTTATCATCATCATCAGAGTCAAATGGATTGGTTTTAGCGTTTATAAAATTCGGTAGGGGTTTAGAGGTGGTCCTCTTTGATAGCAAGTGGGTTTGCTTATCATCATCCTCATCATCAGAGTCAAATGGGTTTGAGCTTTTCCCTCTTGAAATTGGAGGATCAGCAGACCTGTGCTTAGCCAACCTATTCAAAGGGGACTTCATAAATCCAATCATCTTCGAACTCGGCTACCCTAAACTTCTCCTGTAAAACGTTCTAACTGGTTAAAAATGGTTAGGCAATCCTGCACAACTTGTACAAAATGCCTGTAACCACAAAGGAAAAACTCATACCATATAGGTTAAGAACGATTTGGTGAAAGAGACTGAGCAAAATGAAACTAATTTAACAATATAATACCACAAAAAACCCTTAGAAGACAAAAGAATCTCTACATGGAAAAAAGAGGTTGAAAGAAAGAATACAGTAAGTCAGTAATCAAACTTTCTCGAACTACTTTCTAAATCAGCATAACAGGAAAGAGAATACATGATTCAGATTCATGAAAACAGAAAAAAGAACTATCAGGCTCGTTGGGTATCCATATATGTATTACCTCAAGTTTCTAACCTTTCTGATGTACCAATATTTTGGAGGTACCACTGTTATCAGCTTGATATCTGCAATATACTAAACAAAGGTATAGGTACAAATCTCATACTCAGTATCTTGATACCGACAATACCAAAAGGAGCCTCAATCCACACAGGCTCATACATAACGAAACCCAGCCAAAATCATCGTTATTTTCCCGGTTATTTTATCGATTGAGAAACACCAAGCGAATTTTAAGAAGCCTGAAAATGATAAGGCTTAAGCGAAAGAGTATTGCATACTAAATCTATAATTCACCAAGGAGATAAGCAATCTCAAACCTTACTTGCAAGTATCAACATCCAATCGTCACAAAAAAATGATGAGGGTTTTTGTTACGACTTCCGAGTATCTAAAACGATAAGCAATACGAGCAAATCTCATAGACCCACAAGCAAAATAGAAAGTTCAAGTTCAAAATGTAAACGAAATGCAAAACCCACCCAAAAACAAGGAGGGAGATATTAAAAACACACAATACAATCAAAAAGCAAAAATGACTTGCAATTACCTGAGGTTTCACAATTTATTGGGTTAGCAGAACAACTTGCGAGATGTGTTCATCGGAACTCGAAGCAGCAGTAGAGAGATAAGATTGGGAATTGCTTGGCGAAGTTAATATAATACTATAAATTGAGTGGAAAAATCAAATTTCAGGGCGACGAACTGAGAATCCGTTGAGAGGGTCTCGCAAGAGAAGTGGGATACTCGGATGATTACACCAGAAAAGAAAAATAAAATAAAAATTGATGATGAGAAATTTGAATTTGGAAATTTTGGCCGTTCCAACTACACGAGTTTGCTGCCCTTTGTTTTGACTCTTTGAGTGTCCCGTTTTTCTTTCTCCCTTCGGGCTAAAACCCTTAACTTAGGGTAATTTCACAAAATGCCCCATATTATTTTTATTTTTTCAAAACCGTAAAACATGACAAAAAGTGGTATTCCATCGATAATAAAAGTCGCAACATATGTTTTTTGTAAATTATAAAATTATATCTACATGAGTGGTAAATGTAATAATGAGATAATCAAGCTATGAATTTTGTGAATTGATAACTCATATTCAATCTAATGTAAAAACATATTATTTACACTGACTTCCTACGTAAAAATGTTATTTTTATATTGAGTTCCAACGTGAAAATGTCATCATCGCATTGACTTCTAATATAAAATGTTGTTTTCACGTTGGCTCTCAATGTGAATTAGACTCAACGTGATCAACATATTAAGTTTTCCGATTTTGTGCATTTCAAGATGACCAAAGTTATTGTTAATTAACATTGTATCATGCATTCTAAGTTTCTAACACGATTCGACCTTTAATTCATAAAAAACAACTCAAGATTGAAATCTTATATATTCAAGTTAACCCTAAACACGGAAAAACAAAAATGCAAACTGACCTAATTTTTTTAAAAAAGTTAAACATTGTTCGCTAAAAAAATGTAGATCGTTCATTATAAATGTGATTTGAACCCTTAAACGGAAATTTTGACTAATATTTATGCCGGAAATTTAATATTGAAGGTCGTGAGGAAAAGAGAACACAAAGACCACAAATTGATAGGGAATTAAAAATGAATTTTATTTGACATATTTTACATTTTTTAGTGATAATAGTTTGCGACTTTTGATTTTAGAGGATTGCAACATTTAGAACCGATCAAACATTCTAATACTTTACATTCAATCACCTCCATTTTTAGTGATATTAGGTTGCAACCCCATATCATCCTCAAACATGCGGTCAAGTGAAAAATTTGAATAGGAAAATAATAGAGGGGATTCTCGAGAAGACGGTCTCTTGGTCCATAAAATATTGGGGCATAAAGCTTAATGATGTTTTATGGGCATATAGGACGGCCTACATGACTCTCATAAGTACTACTCCTTACAAACTTGTCTATGAAAACTTTTGTCACTTAATTACCGGTAAAATTAGAGCATTGAGTTTATTGGTTAATCAAGTGTCTCAACTTTGACATGAAAGAAGCCGGAGAGGAACGGTTGTTAGGACTTAATGAGCAATCTCAAGTTTTCGAGGTAAGTTGAGGCATCAATGAAATTAGGTCTAGTTAGAGACCTAAAATCAAGTGCTTCTTGGGAGGCAACCCAAGGTAAACTTCTTTCCTTGCTTTTCTTCTTGTTTTTGTGTTTTGTGTTTTGTGTTTTTTTGTTTTTTATGTTTTTATCTTTGTAATCTAGGGTTTAAGTAATAAACGAGGGAGCAATGCATGAAGGGTTTTGTTCTATACGTCACCACCTCCACTCCAATGAGCACCGTTTTACCATTTTACAATGAGAGTATTTTTTTTCCCTCTCTATTTATTTTTTACATTGGGAACAATGTGATTTTTAAGTATGAGGCGAGATTTTGCATTAGTTTTGTATGTTTGATTTCATTGCACTGCATTTAGATGGCTAGTTTTTTTTCTTGTCACACGTTTACATTTTTGCATGTACATATAAAAAAAATATTTAAAAAATTGTGTTCTATGATTGATATGATCTCTATGATGAAATTGTGTGTGTGGACTAGCCTTGGATGAGTATTTTGAGCTTAATTTGATTAATGGCATATGTGAGATATGAATACTTTGCTTGAATTTGTGTGAAATGTGTAATTGCTTTTGTTTATGCTTGATTGAGTTTTGATTTTCGAAACTACATTTACAAGTTCTTGCACATTGCATAGAGATGATTAAGGCAATTCGACTTCATTATTCTTATTTATCTTGATCATGCTTTTAGTCCCTCAAACATGGTAAAATATAGCCTCCTTTGACCTATCCGGAAATTAGGATATATGTTGGTTCGATGTGGTTTGTTGAAAACAAGTGTGGGGTGAATTATATGAAGGAGTTTGAAAGATGTGAAATGTGAATAAAAGTGTATTGGTTTTTCTAATGTGTGTCCATGGGCACACATTAGTAGCAACAAGATTCTATTTTTTTAATAAATGAGCATTTCTTATATTGAAAGGCATTAATTACACCACGTACATTTTCAAGATTTGCAAATGAATGTTTCTTATATTAAATACATAAATTACACCATATGCATTTTCAAAATTTACAAGTATCTCTCTGAGAGAAAAGGTTAATAAAAGAAGTAGATGAAATCCTTGTAGATTATGCAAAATTTTAGGAAACCATAAATTTTGGATGAAGACTTGTAGACGAAGACTTGTATACGAAGACTTGTAGATTATGCAAAATTTTCGGATTGTTGATTTAAAGTGTAGGGTGAACTATATTTATTAAGATTTTTAAATTTTAAGTTAGTAAGTTGAATTTTAATTTAATTTATTGTTGTTATCAATTTCAATTTACTGTTATTTTCAATATATGTGCGTGGTATGTGCATCTGGTGTGAGGCCCCTTAGTAAACTCCTAAGGCTTACTGATCATCAATGTTTCGGCTATTGTGCACAAATGTCTCTCTCTCCAAAAAAAAAGAAGAAAGACAAAAAAAAAGCAAATGTGGTGTTGAGCGGAATGTCATATGTGTTGTTCTCTTTCCCGGATTTAGCACTACATTACCTAAAATCATCCTACCTCTATCACGTTTCTTCGCCTTCTTTTTGTTAAGCCCTTAAGACCTATATGCACATGTGTTTGTCTTAGTAGTTTAGATTTGAATTCCTCGTGATATGCTTAGACGCCTTGGACTTGATTTGATAAACATGAATTTTGATGCAAAGTGTGATTATCCTTTTCGTGCCAACTTTATTTGACCTTAAACGATATATCTCCTTGGCTATGAAACAACATTTTGAGGGTGATCTATGACTAGAAGCACTAAGGAAAACTATTTTGTCTTTGTTTTTGCATGCATTAAAACTATGTCGTATTTTGTCTTAGGTTTGATTATTGATTGTGGACAAGCAAGGATCAAGCATGAGGTATTTGATGACATGAATAAGCCTTAGTTTGTGTAATTTACACTTGTTATGGTTTACTTTCTAAGTATAGATTTCTAGACACACTTTGATGAGTTTTTCAGGTAAAACGGTGGATTTCGGACCTAAACGACGCATTTGAGGATAAAGCCTCGGAGTGGAGCGTGTCATGGGCTCAGTGAAGACGCAAATGAAGGCAAGATATCAAGCTAAGGAGAAATCAAAGACTTTTTGTGCAATATCGGGTGATAGAAGAATACCTCAGCCGAAATTTGGAATTAATGGATTAGATGTAGTCGAGATGATGAAGTCGAGAGCAATCTCGAGCCAAATCTCGGCCCCGGTTTACCCTGATCTCGGCCCGAGATTGGTAACAGATTGGGCCGAGATTTACTCTCTACATGTATCAGATTGCTTTTTTCAGAACTTTTTGTAGACAAGACCGCTCCTTTTTGCAGACCTTGAGTATATAAGACTCTTTGCAAGCCCTATGATCGAGCCCAAACCCCCTTTTGGCATTTTTCAGATCTTTTGGAGCACACTTTGAACTCCTTCTTCCTCCTCTAACTTGTTTAGAAGAAAAAAACTGATTTTTTTTCCAGATTTGTGCAATTGAATGTTGTAGTTGTTGTGTGTTTCGTTTTTCTGGATGTTTGAAGACTGAACAACTGAGTTTGTATATCTTATTCTCTTGCATTTTGATACTATGAATTGCTTGATTTCTTCCATTTTATTTTCAGATTTTATCATGAATTTTGTTGGCTAGAATCCTTGTGATTCTAGGGGAATGAAGAGTTATTTATGGCTTGGATGATGATTGTTTAGCTTGCATGTTTATTTTTGTACAAACCTAACCTAAGGTTGATTGTGTTGAATCTAGGTTAGATCTTTCTAGTCTAACAAACTAAGTTGGAATAGAGACTTACCCGGTAACATTCCTCCTTGGATATAGATGAAGATGAACTTTAGGTAGTAGAGGTTAAAAACCTTATATTGGATTGTGATGTGTTGGGTTACTATTCACTCACATAGGTTGTTTGGTCAACAACTCGCTCGAAATCCGATACTCGATCAAAATTGATCAAACGATGTTTTATTCGAAGCATCCTAAAGATCTTGGTAAGAATTCAATCTACATTGCTAATTCTTTTTCCCTTTATGATTTCTCTCAAGTTTTTCGTCTAGATATACTAAGTGTCCGATATGAGATCTTGAAAAGAATGCGCCAAGTTACCGATTATTATTAAGGTTAACATTCAAGTTTATCGTCGTCGGTGTAGCAGGCCTAATCTTTTGTTACACATGTATGTCTTATTTGAGCAAGATCTTACTTGTGAAAGTCTTTATACAATTTCTTGAAGGAAAAAAAAATGCAATTTGGTTTGTCTTATATTTGAATTTAGTCTCTTGTTTATTATTTAATGATTTCTCTCGATGTCTTAGTTTACTATTTGTTAATGAAAGTATTTACACGATAATTTACATTATTTGTGCACGATGTCTTTTGAATTGTTAGGCTTGCCAAAATTTATTATCTTCTTTATGGATATAAATTTTTTTGTATAATATATTTTTCTAGTGATCGAGTTAATAATGTATATATATTTTTTTCAATATTTTTATAATTTATAAGCATTTAAAATCAGGCACGTAACTAAATGTGAAATTGAAAAGTAACTTACAAAAACATGTGATAAGAAAAACAAGTATTTTATTGTTAGTAATAATGTGAGATTGTAGAGAGCTCCAAAATTCATGACTTCAATAAAAATAAATCGCTAACATTTACTACATAAGAATATAAAAATAAATGACTATAATTTCAATTTGGATTGTACTTTATTGAAAACATAAATTATTAGAATTTAATATTTAATAATGTATTAACCATAAAGCTCGGAGATATTTAATTATTTTTGTATTTTATACTTCAATAATAAACCAGAGTCTTTATTATAGGGCTTGTTTGGTAGGGAGAGAGTTTATAAGAGTAAAAATTACATGTATCTAGTTTTAAGAGTTAAAAACTCAATTGAGTGTTTACCGTGAAAGATAAAGATGGATAAAATTACTAAAATCGGGTATTATTAGTTTTTTTTTTACAAGTAATAATATGTAAACTATTTACGTGCACCAAATTTCAGAACTTAGTTTGGAGGAGACCGAGAGGAACATACTTCTTCATTTCACGAGACGAGAGTTTCAAAACCAAACGACTCGAGAAGCCGGAGATATTGGGCTATGGAAAATAAATGTACCCAAAACACAGATCTTTGACACAACGGATCAACATTTGATTATTGGATCAAAAATAGAGTTTACTTTCTTCAACAAACGAGGAGGGAGAAAAAAGAAGACACACTGTAGAATGACGGAGTATCAGCTTCTTGTAGGAAAATATAATCAGCATGTAAATATATTTTTTATATTTAAATATCATATTTATATCCATATTGTAACACCCCAAATCCGCGGGACTCGGGATGCTACGACATAACCCGACCCTTAGCCTGACAACAATTTTACCGGACCTTTCTAACAAGGCACAAATAAAGGCAAAACTCGAAAACGTTTATAATGTATGCGAGAAACTGAAAGGTAAGAATACAAAGTGGAAACTCAACCGAGTCCTCAAAACGACATAACCCGATACGGAAATCTAAACCGTACAACAAAATCCACAAACCAACAATACGCAAGCATAACCCAAAAACGTTCCCGTCCTATAATGTACGGAGACCCCGGCTGTCCACTCCTCCACCTCACTCAGCGGCGTCCCTAACCTGCAAGGCATCTACACAACGGTTTAAAACCGTTAGCTCATACTCGAAGGATTAGAAAAGAGGTGAAGGCACATACACATACATATCACATAACACAAAACATACAAGTCCGGTTTATTATCTTTTTACTATTAAGTCATATCCCGTTCTAATTCAACTTAGGTTTGTGACACGAGAACCACCGTGGTCTCACCTCGGTCCCTACTTACCGGCAAGGAATGGTACTGATGCATCCGACCGTCTACCCGCACGGGCTAGTCGCCGAGAACCTCCTAGACTCTAGAGCTAGGCAGATGATGTCACCGCCCGTTATCATACACTTGCGCCAAAATAATAAGGTCGGTGGTCCTATTTACTGGTTTACTTGTTTTAACATAAACAAGAACACAAGCACACACCACCAACACACATCAATGCTAATACGTAAAATACGAGCTAAGAAAGTCGGGAGACTTACCTCGTCACCTCACTCAAATCACCACACTCTCGCTTCCTTAAGGAGGAATCCCACAACCTGCTCACAAGAGATATGCATATCAATACATGCTCACGCTCAAGAAGTCTTAGACTTCACTCTAGTGATCTAAGCAAGATTACCTAACCCTCAAGCTAGGAATGCATCCTAGGGTCCAAGGTACTCACCCCGCTCTCCACACATGAAAGCAAATCGCAACGGCTTATAACCTCACAAGATCTTAATTCTCAACCAATGAGGAACAAGCTAGCCTAGAAGGTCCATCATGCTTACATGTTCATATCCATCAACTACATCGAGCCATAAGGGCTCCTAGGTTCACAACCACTAAGTGGCATCTCAAACTACTCTAGATCCATCCTGGGCATGCTACTAACATGATACAACTACAATACTAAGGAAGGAACGAAGAGGAAGGGAGAGGAGAAGCCTACTATTGAAGAAACTGCAGCCGCGGAGTCAAGCTGGCGCCCCCTGTGGAACACAGAAGCCGCCCCTGCGGACACAGGAGCCGCCCCTGCGCGTTGCTGCCGCCCTGGAGTCGCCCCTGCGGAGCTGGTCAGCCGCACCTGCGGCAGTCTGGAATCTAGAGCCACCCCTGCGGCCGTGATCAGCCGCACCTGCGGCGGTCTGGCGTTCTGGAGCCCGGAGCCGCCCCTGCGGCCGTGATGAGGCGCACCCGCGGCTAGCCGCTCCTGCGGCCGTGATGATCCGCCCCGCGGGTTCGGTGCAGAACCTCGTCTTCTCCGTTTTCGATCGTGGATCCTTGGCTCCAATGTCCTCCTCTTCTTGTTGGGTCTTCTCCAAACACCCACCACTGATCTTAGACTCCTCTCCACGACCTAATCGAGCTAAGAACACATGCATGCAAAGATTTGAGTAAAAACCTCTCAAAAGCTTCATCCATGAAAGAGGGAAGAAGAAAGGGATGAGCAGCCATGGAGAAGAAGGAATGAGAGGAACTTACCACACCAGATCTGAACTTCTTCTTCTGCAGTCCCTATCCAAGAGCATCCATGGAGCAAGAAGAGAAGAGAGAGCAAAGAGAGGAATGGAAGAGAAAAGTGACGTGAAAGAGAAGAGAGGAGAGAGAGAGGAGACATTGTGAGAGCCTTTTCTTTCGGACCGAGATTGGCTTTGGCCGAGATTGGCTTTTCCGCACCCGCGGGCTTGACCGCCGCCCCTGCGGCTCATGGGACCGCCCCTGCGGTTTCCAACGGCTGCAGACGGTTTTGTTGACTCCTTTGACCCGTGCTTTACCCTTAGCTTTACTTCTTCCTTCTCCTTGCTGAGCAAGGGTTTCCTTATTCTTTTTCCATTAGCCTTCACGTCCTCCTTGTTTCTCCTTCATCTCCTTGATCTTGTGTGTGAGTTCTCTTAGAGTTTGCAAAGGAGTTGTGGTGTGGCTTTGCTGAGATTGTTCTTATGTATGTTGTTGAGCTTGTGATGCCAGCTGAGAGTGTGTTGTGCTTCCCTTGAGTGATTCCAGCAGTTGAAGTGAGCATCTTGCTTCTCCTTCCTTTCTTTCTTTCTTGTTCTTCCTTCCTTAGCTTAGGATTAGATGAATGAATCATAGAGTGATGTTGGAATATGTATGTGTGTGTATGTATGTGACTATGGAAGAGAGTAGACGTGAGTTGATCACGTGAAGAGCCAAAGAGAAGCCGTGAGGTTTCATTCTGCACTATCTCCGCCCCCGCGGCCAGAAGTCACCGCCCCTGCGGAAGACGTGCCGTAGCGCCGTGCCTGCGTTGCCAGCGATCCTTGTCACCGCCCCCGCGGCTGAGCGTCACCGCGCTTGCGGTTGCCTGCATTCCGCCCCTGCGTCATTAGATCACACAGGTGCGTTTTGTCTCGGGCTACCTATAGTTAGGTAGTTCCTTTCCTTTCTAGTATGAGGGAACTAGTATCATGTTAGGTATCGGTTTATGATGAGTATGATATAGATATGCCGGGTACGGCCTTGAGGTTATGAGTTGGATATGATCCCTTATGGATCCCTTGGGTCTAGGTGTGACCCTTTGTGTGATAGGATTGTGATATATGTATGTGTGCCTTGTATAGGTTGTGTTGTCCTCTAGTGGGAGTAGACATTTCTGAGAGTGGTTCGTAGTGAGATACTCCTGAGATCGAGGTAAGTCCATAGGACTTACTTAGCTACTATCCTTATATTGGATGTATGCTTGAGTGGTGTGTGTTATGTGCTTTATAGCATGTGTTATTATTTGGTCACCGACCTATGTTATATTGACCGCCCATTGTAGTGGTTGTGATAACCTTTCCCTTTCATCCCGTAGTGGAGTCTAGGAGGTTCTCTGTAGTCAGGCCAGATCTGGTATAAAGGAAGGCCCCTCACCATTCCCACAAGGTACACGGGAGGTGTGTTGATACTACCCCAGCTGGTTAGAGTACTCAGAGGCGGGGATTATATTCCTCGTGTCACCTATCTTCATATATATCTATTTATACGATCGAATGATTCAACTTATTAAAGATAATAAACCGGGTAAATGTTTGATATCATGCTGAAGTGTTTATCATTTCTGAGGTGTGTTTGTGCTTTAGCATCTTCTTATATATGTGTATAGTTAGCTAACGGTTTCATACCGTGTTGTAGATCCCTCGCAGGTTAGGAGAGCTGCGGAGTGATCCGGAGGGGTGATCTGCTGAGGGTTCCGTACACGGGGCATATTCGTGGGGTTTTTGAGATTATCTATATTGTACGGATTCCTGTTTTGATTTTACTCAACAGTACTGTATAAACCTTTTGATATTTATATATCAGTTTTATGTTTTGTTTTAATCTGTTGGTGCCTTGTTGTAAGATTCAGTGAGGTTGTTGTCAGGCTAGGGCCAGGATCCATTGTGAGATCCTAGCCCAGTAGCACCTCGACTCCTACGGATTCGGGGTGTTACAAACATGAGCTGAAAAGTTTTGAGGGGATCAAGGGGTCAGCTGATTTCTTGTCCCTCACCACAGAACGAGGCGTCGGAAATGACCCCTTGTCACTTTAACCAGGAACGAAGGGTCGGAAAGCGGGAAAAAAGGGAAAAACGACGAGTCGGCTCGGGATTTTAGGAATAAATCCCGGCACTCGGCATCTCGTGCCTAAGGGAAGATCTACAAGGCGCTCTAAGTCCGGAATAAAATTCCGGGCATTACACATATCTAATATATGGCTAAAAGATTGCCATTTAGATTGTAGAATGAGTGGATAATGCTTGTGAAGAACAGTAGAGGAACCGACGTCTATGGTAGTGACTGGTGAGGAGTAGTTACATGTAATATGAGTACATGCCCAAGTGAAATCTTATAAAGCTTTCATTCGCACGGAAATATTGTTATGTAATATCCTTAATTCCTTCTCGTTCGTGTTCATCAATTTAAGCGAAATAGATTTATAAAGAAAGACCTTTTTCAACATATTGTAAAGCTTGTTACTATTTATATTTCCGGAAGAAATACCTTTTAATGTTAATGTTAAAGTACAATATTCGTAGTTATGCTTCTAACTGTAGTCGTAAGACTTGACAATTAAGGAAATGAAGTATATTTTGACAAATCGTCCTCTTTGAAAAAGAAAACCCTAAATGCAACAAATCTAGGGTGTCTTGTTCCGGAATGAAAAGTACTGATCGGCGGCCACGCATGGAGGTGGACTCGCCCGCCTTCTCCGGTGTCAATTACCGTCAATGGGACTGACATCCCCATAATAATAGGAACCACATTGTGTTTTCGTGGTTTAAATTTATATCATTGCGGGGAAAGAAACCAAATCTCATTCATTGCAACTCCCCTTAATTTTGCAAGGATCAAGTGATAACATTCTGTCAAAAGACATCTAATAGTTGGAGCACAAACATTGGAGACCAAATCAACGGAGAAGACCTTGTGGTTAAAGTTTCCATGATGTTCCCCCAAGGTCCGGAAGACGACCTAGTTTGTTATGGTATTTGATAGAGATGTCATGGAAAAACCGGAGCCAAATGGATGAGGTCTCAAGTATTCAGGGTCCTTGGATTTCCGGTTGTTTTTTCTACATGTCATGGAACGGAAAATTAAAAATCTATGTAAACTAGAAGATAATGTACACTTTTTTATCTTGATAAAAATTTATTTTTTTTGCAAGGTACAAGAATGCAAACAAACTGTTGATGGTGCTTACGTGAGGTCCTTGGGCAATGTTCAGGAAATGTCTAATCATGAAGAGATGGATGTCTGATTTTGTTATGACTGAAATGTTGTCCTAACATGGATTCAATACCAATAGAGTAGTACGATGAGGCAATTCTAGCCTGTTGAACATGGTTAGGGTGGGTATGTTAATCTCTATAGGCCCAAGGATTCTCAAGTCTCAACTACAATAAAGGACGTTTTGCAGGATTTGTGTCAAAATAGATTTTAGTAGACCTCTTAAGAAGGCCATCTATGACAACGGTATACCGTTTTTGCTGAAATTATGTACTTATAGGTTTAATAGTTGTAGGGATAAATATAATGGATTTGTATGTGTGGGGGTTAATTCGATGTAATGTGTTTGTATAATTTTATTTCTACTTTAATATAATTTCAAATTGGTGTATATTGATTATTCTATAAATTACATAAGAGTATTAAGATAAGACGGTAGTTAGAATGAAAGAAATTAGAATCAAAACAAGAAATTGTATACCCACTTCAATAGAAAGAAAACAACATATTCGGCGGGTACAACAAGAGGTGAACACGACAACCAAACAATCGGCATATTGAAAGACACTGAATAAATATCGCTAGATAACATAGGTGAATCTCGTTGGTCGGCGACAATGAAAGAAATAAGTGATACTACCAGGGGTGACACTTCTCCTTGCAAGTCTTTGCATGTTAGGAGAGATGACCAAATCTCATTATGTATGTTGCTGAGCTTGGATGCCAACTGAGAGTGTGTTGTGCTTCCCTTGAGTGATTCCAGCAGTTGAGGTGAGCATCTTGCTTCTCCTTCCTTTCTTTCTTTCTTGTTCTTTCTTCCTTAGCTTAGGATTAGATGAATGAATCATAGAGTGATGTTGGAATATGTATGTGTGTGTATGTATGTGACTATGGAAGAGAGTAGACGTGAGTTGATCATGTGAAGAGCCAAAGAGAAGTCGTGAGGTTTCATTCTGCACTGTCGCCGCCCCCGCGGTCAGAAGTCACCGCCCTTGCGGAAGACGTGCCGCAGCGCCTGAGTCGTGTCAGCGCCGTGCCTGCGTTGCCAGCGATCCTTGTCACCGCCCCCGCGGCTGAGCGTCACCGCGCTTGCGGTTGCCTGCATTCCGCCCTTGCGTCCTTAGATCACGCAGGTGCGTTTTGTCCCGGGCTACCTATAGTTAGGTAGTTCCTTTCCTTTCTAGTATGAGGGAACTAGTATCATGCTAGGTATCGATTTATGATGAGTATGATATAGATATGCCGGTTACGGCCTTGAGGTTATGAGTTGGATTTGATCCCTTATGGATCCCTTGGGTCTAGGTGTGACCCTTTGTATGTGATAGGATTGTGATATATATATATATATATATATATATATATATATATATATATATATATATATATATATATATATATATGTATATGTGTGTGTGTGTGCCTTGTATAGGTTGTGTTGTCCTCTAGTGGGAGTAGACATTTCTGAGAGTGGTTCGTAGCGAGATACTCCTGAGATCGAGGTAAGTCCATAGGACTTACTTAGCTACTATCCTTATATTGGATGTATGCTTGAGTGGTGTGTGTTACGTGCTTTATAGCATGTGTTATTATTTGGTCACCGACCTATGTTATATTGACCGCCCATTGTAGTGGTTGTGATAACCTTTCCCTTTCATCCCGTAGTGGAGTCTGGGAGGTTCTCTGTAGTCAGGCCAGATCTGGTATAAAGGAAGGCCCCTCACCATTCCCACAAGGTACACGGGAGGTGTGTTGATACTACCCTAGCTGGTTAGAGTACTCAGAGGCGGGGATTATATTCCTCGTGTCACCTATCTTCATATATATCTATTTATACGATCGAATGATTCAACTTATTAAAGATAATAAACCGGGTAAATGTTTGATATCATGCTGAAGTGTTTATCATTTCTGAGGTGTGTTTGTGCTTTAGCATCTTCTTATATATGTGTATAGTTAGCTAACGGTTTCATACCGTGTTGTAGATCCCTCGCAGGTTAGGAGAGCTGCGGAGTGATCCGGATGGGTGATCTGCTGAGGGTTCCGTACACGGGGCATATTCGTGGGGTTTTTGAGATTATCTATATTGTACGGATTCCTGTTTTGATTTTACTCAGCAGTACTGTATAAACCTTTTGATATTTATATATCAGTTTTATGTTTTGTTTTAATCTGTTGGTGCCTTGTTGTAAGATTCAGTGAGGTTGTTGTCAGGCTAGGGCCATGATCCATTGTGAGATCCTAGCCCAGTAGCGCCTCGAGTCCTACGGATTCGGGGTGTTACAGACATGAGCTGAAAAGTTTTGAGGGGATCAAGGGGTCAGCTGACCTCTTGTCCCTCACCACGGAACGAGGCGTCGGAAATGACCCCTTGTCACTTTAACCAGGAACGAAGGGTCGGAAAGCGGGAAAAAAGGGAAAAACGACGAGTCGGCTCGGGATTTTAGGAATAAATCCCGGCACTCGGCATCTCGTGCCTAAGGGAAGATCTACAAGGCGCTCTAAGTCCGGAATAAAATTCCGGGCATTACACATATCTAATATATGGCTAAAAGATTGCCATTTAGATTGTAGAATGAGTGGATAATGCTTGTGAAGAACAGTAGAGGAACCGACGTCTATGGTAGTGACTGGTGAGGAGTAGTTACATGTAATATGAGTACATGCCCAAGTGAAATCTTATAAAGCTTTCATTCGCACGGAAATATTGTTATGTAATATCCTTAACTCCTTCTCATTCGTGTTCATCAATTTAAGCGAAATAGATTTATAAAGAAAGACCTTTTTCAACATATTATAAAGCTTGTTACTATTTATATTTCCGGAAGAAATACCTTTTAATGTTAATGTTAAAGTACAATATTCGTAGTTATGCTTCTAACTGTAGTCGTAAGACTTGACAATTAAGGAAATGAAGTATATTTTGACAAATCGTCCTCTTTGAAAAAGAAAACCCTAAATGCAACAAATCTAGGGTGTCTTGTTCCGGAATGAAAAGTACTGATCGGCGGCCACGCATGGAGGTGGACTCGCCCGCCTTCTCCGGTGTCAATTACCGCCAATGGGACTGACATCCCCATAATAATAGGAACCACATTGTGTTTTCGTGGTTTAAATTTATATCATTGCGGGGAAAGAAACCAAATCTCATTCATTGCAACTCCCCTTAATTTTGCAAGGATCAAGTGATAACATTCTGTCAAAAGACATCTAATAGTTGGAGCACAAACATTGGAGACCAAATCAACGGAGAAGACCTTGTGGTTAAAGTTTCCATGATGTTCCCCCAAGGTCCGGAAGACGACCTAGTTTGTTATGGTATTTGATAGAGATGTCATGGAAAAACCGGAGCCAAATGGATGAGGTCTCTAGTATTCAAGGTCCTTGGATTTCCGGTTGTTTTTTCTGCATGTCATGGAACGGAAAATTAAAAATCTATGTAAACTAGAAGATAATGTACACTTTTTTATCTTGATAAAAATTTATTTTTTTTGCAAGGTACAAGAATGCAAACAAACTGTTGATGGTGCTTAAGTGAGGTCCTTGGGCAATGTTCAGGAAATGTCTAATCATGAAGAGATGGATGTCTGATTTTGTTATGACTGAAATGTTGTCCTAACATGGATTCAATACCAATAGAGTAGTACGATGAGGCAATTCTAGCCTGTTGAACATGGTTAGGGTGGGTATGTTAATCTCTATAGGCCCAAGGATTCTCAAGTCTCAACTACAATAAAGGACGTTTTGCAGGATTTGTGTCAAAATAGATTTTAGTAGACCTCTTAAGAAGGCCATCTATGACAACGGTATACCGTTTTTGCTGAAATTATGTACTTATAGGTTTAATAGTTGTAGGGATAAATATAATGGATTTGTATGTGTGGGGGTTAATTCGATGTAATGTGTTTGTATAATTTTATTTCTACTTTAATATAATTTCAAATTGGTGTATATTGATTATTCTATAAAATTACATAAGAGTATTTAGATAAGACGGTAGTTAGAATGAAAGAAATTAGAATCAAAACAAGAAATTGTATACCCACTTCAATAGAAAGAAAACAACATATTCGGCGGGTACAACAAGAGGTGAACACGACAACCAAACAATCGGCATATTGAAAGACCACTGAATAAATATCGCTAGATAACATAGGTGAATCTCGTTGGTCGGCGACAATGAAAGAAATAAGTGATACTACCAGGGGTGACACTTCTCCTTGCAAGTCTTTGCATGTTAGGAGAGATGCACAAATGGAAGAAGAAGAGGTAAGTGATGTCATGTATCACTCATGATAAGACAGTAGTTATCATGACTGGAAAATGGAATCAAAACAAACTATTGTATACCCACTTCATTAGAAAGATAGGAAATAACATATTCAGTAGTACTCCTAGCATAAAATTCGAACAAACGACATACTGAAAGACCATTGAACAAAATACGCCTGATAAAAGAGGTGAAACTCGTTGGTTGGTGACAATAAAAGAAATTTAAGTGATACCACTAGAGGCGACATGTCTCCTTGTAAGTATTTTCTTGTTAGGAGAGAGAAAAGATGAACAAATGGAGGATGAAGAGGTAAATAAGCGATGTCACGTATCACTCATGATAAGACGGTAGTTATCAAGAAAAAATAGAATCAAAACAAGAAATTGTATACCCACTTCAATAAAAAGAAAACAACATATTTGACGGTACCATCAGGGGTGAGCACGGCAACCAAAAATTCGGCATACTGAAAGACCACTGAACCAAAATCGCTAGATGAAAGAGGTGAATCTCATTGGTCGGAGACAACGCAAGAAAAATAAGTGATGCCACCATGGTTGACACATCTCCTTGTAAGTCTTTGCTTGTTGGGAGAGAGAAAAGATGAACAAATGGAGGAAGAAGAGATAAATGAGCGATATCACGTATGATAAGATGGTAGTTATCATGAAAGAAAATAGAATCAAAACGAGAAATTGTATACCCATTTCATTAGAAAGAAAACGACATATTCGGCGGTACCACCAAGGGTGAGCACTAAAAAGCAAAAATATTACAAGAAAATAAAAATGCGTAACACATTTTGTTTGAAAAATGTTTATAAGGTTCGACCCTTATTCGTCGTATCTTCACGATTCTAAAACAATACCGATTACATTTCGGATGACCTCTTGAATTTTTTTCTTTGAATTTGGGTTGTACCCGACGGGTTGCTTACGTACCTTCCCTGGGAAGGATCAAGCCTTACGTAGTTCAATTGAATATTTTTCCAAACTCCGATTTCCATGCATCATAGAACGAAACCGAACTCAACTTTTAGGACATGTCGTCCATAATCCGCACCAACTATGACTTGTATTTCTCAACTTTTTTTTGCATCACCGGAATCACTCGGACCCACCTTCTATGAAGGGTTTTCCAAATTACCAGCCTATCATTTGCGTATGAGAAACTCTAAGTTAGGTCTTGTCTTCTTTTTATTTGGGTAGGGGGATATGACTGAACTCGACGAGTTTCCTACGTATCCGTTTCGACGGAATCAAGTCAAACGTAGTTCTCAAACCTTTCCTTGGGTATCAACTCGAAATTTGCGATTGAACTCAACGGCCATGAGATTGAGTTTCCTACGTACCCTTTCATAGGGATCAAATCATACGTAGTTCTTTCTTTCACAATCTTGCTTGTCATTTATGAACGGAGTCATTGACAATATTTTTACCCTTTCCTTTACAAGATTTTGGAATTCACATGCTTGCTTTTGAAAGTTACATGCTTGGTCCCTTGAATCGTACTTGTTTGCATCCAAATCTATAATGTATGCGGATTCGCTTTTGATTATTTGTTTTCCTGTTGCTCATCTCACCTACTCGTCATTTGATATGGATTGGATCTTCACATTCCCGATAGTCGCTCCAACTTATACTTTAACAAAAAGGTACCTCTTTGTGATTGAAATTGAAAATTTATAACTACACTTTGGTCGAACTTCTTTGATCATGAAAATTGACGTCGAGTTTGTGTCGATCCATTTCTCACTTATCATATCAATCACCTATGCTCCAATTCTTAAGAGCTCTTGGCATGAAATGAATTGAGAGTTTTTGGCCCGCTTTTTGTTGTCCCCTCACTCTTGGCATCCATTGTAATCATGGGCAAGAAAAACCTTTCTTCATGTCCATTCTTCATTTGGTGCTCCACATTCTTCTTCTCTGGAGCTGTAACTTGGATGTTATCTTTAATTTGAAAAAGATGGCTTGGTAGGCTATGAAGTAGTAGAGAACAACAATTGGTATTTTGCCCATTTGGAAACAAACCTTCTCACCACTTTGTTATATTTATATATATATATTTTTTTTATACTCGATCCCGACAACATGAACGATTTAGTCATCAACATTTATTCTCAACTTTTAGGTATTTGGCTTCATGGCTTTTGTGTTTTTACCCCCTTGACTTCATGCGTAATGTACTTGATATGCTTACCTCTTCATTACAAACTTATAACAGTCACATGCAGTGAAGCTTCGTGGTTTTGGTGATGGACAACTTGCTCTTCCTTTGGATTTATGTATCGCTCGATCGAGTGCATTGTTCCTATTTTTCTTGTGCTTTAATCTTGGATGCGCTACTGATATGTGTACTTTTCTTTGCTTCAACCTTATTAAATTCTCCTCGTGATTTCGAACCAACCTTGTACAAAAAACAGATATCCGTATATCGATTGTGGGGCTTTCGATGTACATTCCGCTTGCGGGTCTTTCTTGACTCGCTCAATCGATGACAAATATAGGGTTAGCGGTTTTTTTAGAGCCAGTGACGCGTGAACAATTCGTTTGCCTCCATTTTTTTAGCTTCTTTTGTATGTGTTGTATCTTGGACATCCTTGATGATAAGAGATTTTGAAAAGCGGTTTTCAGAACAAGTGATCCCTTTTGCCACAATTAGACGCTCTTTTGTAAGTGACATCCACGTATACATGAAATGCTATCATGCTAACCCAGAAAGTAACCTTCAATCCTACATAAGTGCATAACCATAGAAATTCCCCATCTTCTTCAAAAAACGTTGCTCAAGTCTACTGGATCAATGTAGTATCCTCCTTATTCCACCTCCTCTTTGCGTGAAACTAAGTAAACGCCAATGCACTCCTTTGGTTCGATGGTGTCGGTGTTGTTATCAAAGGTAATTCGCCGGCGTTTCTTGGGATCGGAGATTGAATCGGTCGATTGTTGCTGCTTCTGACCCGTGCGTCTGGGGCTTCGTTCATAGAGCGGGAAGTGAGACATTTCCTTTCTTTCTACTTTTAACGTATTCTTCCTTTGTGAAACACCTCGAGCTTCTTGGCTTTGCACTCCACATGACCACCGATTCCTTTGGGTTTTTTTTGTTGTTGTTGAGCATGGCCTTGTCATCTACTCTTATGTATACTTTTGTTGAGTTTGAAAAACTCTTGAAACCGCCTGTTGATTTTATGCTCCAGCGTTTGAGAATAATCCGCCAAATGCAGATCAAAATTCCACCCACAGTCAATGGAGCTCCCTTTTGTACTCGGATGATGACAAGCTTCAGTTAACCATCCTCGATTCCATCCGAAGCTATGGAGACGTGTGCATAATTTTGAATCCTCTTTCGCACGGTTGTCACATATTGGCATGTATTTGTGTGCGGCGTCGTCTAAGTCGAGGCTGAAAGTAGAATATATATATATACACACACAAAGAAGAAAATAAGTTGCAGAGGCATTACCTTTGTTATATCTTGTGAAGGGGAGACCTTTGTATGGCTTGAATAATTGTCAAAGAAGGTTGATATTCAGCCGTTGAATCTGTGTCACCTTCTCTATTTCCTCTCTAGCGCTTGTCTGCAATTTTTTTTAATCCCCGTTTCCTCTAGTTTTGGTCTTTATATATAGTGCTGAATCACCATTCAATTAGGACGGCAGCTTCAAAATGAAAACGGCTGTATATGAAAACACCGGTCAAAGAGATTAAAGCTCCACTTAAATGTAGTTTTTGGCATTAATTGCATTTGTGAACGGCTACGTGTGAAAACGCCGGTCAATGAGATTAAAGCTCCACTTAAATGTTATTTTAGGAGATTAATTGTATCGGTAATGCGAACCATGTAACATGCAATGGCTGCAATCATATCCCTTCCCCCTTTTTTTATTTTTTTTATTCTTTGATTAAAGAAATTTCTGTGCATGACCATAACTTTGTATTTTATGGGAAAGCCAGTGGTACATATGTACATTGTACACATGGGACATGAGCACAAATTAATTATTCGTTAAATTGACAATTTTACTTGTGATTTTGGTCTTTAAATATGGGTGGATGAAATTTAAGGTAGTTTTAACCTACTAAACCCAAAGCAATTTGATCGTGTTTATTGCTTTCAACCATCCAAATAAAAAAAAACTTAATTGCCCACATTAATTGCTGGAGTTAAGGGAGAATTTGAAAGGGGTAATTAATTTAGAGAACTTGAAGGTTAGATGATTGTGACGTACTCACACCACAATACTAGTTCTCTCAACTTTGTTTTGTTTTGGGTAAATGAAGATTTATTTTAATTGATTAAAGTTTTGGGACTCTATACATATTTTGGGCCTTAATTGCCTCAAAATAGATTTTAACTAAAATGAATATTTTACCCATTTCGGTGTTATATTATTTCTATGAAATATAAATCTTTCATTTATATCATAAAAATATCTCTTAACACGCACGACAACCAAGCAATCGGCATAATGAAAGACCACTAAACAACTAGACGAAAGAGGTGAATTTCGTTGGACGGTGACAATGCAAGAAAAATAAGTGATAAACCAGGGGCGACACAATTTCTTGTAAGTCTTTGCTTGTTGGGGAGAGAAAAGATGAACAAATGGAGGAAGAAGATCGAGGTAAATAAGCGATGTCACGTATCATCATAATAAGACGGTAGATATCATGAAAAAAAATAGAATCAAAACAAGATATTGTATACCCATTTCAATAGAAAGAATCCAACACATTCAGCGGTACCAATAGGGTGAGCATGACAAAAAAGATATCGTATACCCATCTCAATAGAAAGATCCACTCTCCCACCAGCAAGACTAATTGAATCTCACCAACTATTTTGTTATTATTATAATTAATTTTATACTTAATTATTTAAAAATATAGACTAATGGGTATGAACCTAGTTTATATTTTGAATACAAAAAAACCCTTTTACACCAATCTTCTCAAAAGATGATGGCAAAACTGTAATTTAGAAGAATATATAGGGGTAAAAGAAACCTTCACACTATTCATTCTCCCTATACTCTTCTGATTTAATAAAGAAACGTAATCAATCTAAGATGGATATGAAACAATCCCACATAATACTCTTTGATTTTTTTTTTGCTTTTATGGTACATTAAGATACAATGAATGACAAAAATTAAATATTTTGTTTATATTTATATTGTATGAGAAAAGAACCCGAAAAACAAGTCGGTAACGAATAATAAAATATAAATAATCAAAAATAAATGATGTAAATGACTTATTTTACATAAACGATTCATAAGCAAATAACGGCCTATGATTAGATACGTCAATACATGTCCCCAAACGGTAACGAAATTAAGGAATAGGCTTGAAGTTCTTATACGAACCGTTACTAACGAAAAACGGCCCATATTTAAACACGTGAACCTTCGATATCGACAATGAAATTTATGAGGTAATAAACTCGATAGGGTTTGATTTTAATTCTAAAAGACCAAATGATTAATATTTTAATATATATATATATATATATATATATATATATATATAAATCATTTACTTCGTTGCAATTCAATAAGTATTAAAACATTAAATAAAAATCGAATTTTTATTTTCTTGTTCTAAATATACTTTTTCTTCAAAAAAATACCCAAAACATTGTTTTTTCCCCTTATTTGCCTCAAAATCAGTGACAGAATCTTTAACTATCCTTAATAAGATGATAAGGTTCCTGGGCTGCTCATCCACTTACTCATATCTATATATTATATATATTTAGCAGCAACAAATTCATCCTTCTCTTGATATCTGCAAATTATTGGATCTTCATCAATGGATCTTCCATCTGGGTTCAGGTTTTCACCCACAGATCATGAATCACTCTCTTATTTCTTGTCCAACAGGTTGTCTGGTCAACAACTCGCTCGAAATTCGATAATCGAAACGGATCAAATAATGTTTTATTCGAAACATCCTAAAGATCTTGGTAAGAATGCAATCCACATTGCTAATTCTTTTTCCGTTTATGATTTCTCTCAAGTTTTTCGTTTGAATATACCAAGAAGTCGATCTAAGTTCTTGAAAAGATTGTGTCAAGTTACCGATTATTATTAGGGCTAACATTCAAGTATATCGTCGTCGGTGTTGCAGACCAAATCTTTTGTTATACGTGTATGTCTTACTTGGGCAAGATCTTACTTGTGGAAATCTTTATACAATTTCTTGAAGGAAATTTTTTTTTATGCAATTTGATTTGTCTTATTTTTTGATTTAGTCTCTTGTTTATTACTAATGATTTATGTTTATGTCTTAGTTTATGATTTGTTATAAAGTATTTACACGATAATTTTTTATTTTTTGTGCATGATGTCCTTTGAAATGTTAAACTTAGAAAAATATATATATCTTATTTATGGATATAAAATTTTTTGTTTAATATATGTATCTAATGCTCAGGTTATATATATATTATTTAGTAATTTTTTTATATTTTTAAAGCACTTTAATTCATACAAGGAACTAGAAAAGAAATAAATGTGAAACTGAAAAGCAACTTACAAAAACATGTGATAAGAATAACAAGTACTTTATTGTTATTAGTAATAATGTGTGTGTTTGTTGTGAGCCTCGGAATCATGACTTCAATAAAAGGAAATCACTTACATTTATTATATAAAAATATAGAAATAAATTACTTGAATTTCAATTTGGATTGTCCTTTCTTAAAAATTTTAAATTATTAGAATTTAATTTTAAATAATGTATTAACCATGAAGCACGGAAAATTTTAATTATTTTGGTATTTTATAGTTCAATAATAAACCGGAGTCTTCTATTATAGGAGTTGTTTGGTAGAGATAGTGTTAATAAGATTAAAGAATCATTTTCTTAGCTTGTATCAAAAAAAAATAAAATTAAAGAATCATATATTTAATTTTAGGAGTTAACTTAATTAAGTGTTTACTGTGAAAGATAAAGATGGATAAAATTACTAAAATTGGGTATGATTGATGTATTATTTTATCACACGTAGTAGTATGTAAACTATTTACCTGAACCAAATTTCAGGGCCTAGTTTGGAGGAGAGAAGAACATATTTCTTCATCTCAGAAGACTGGAGCTTTCAAAACCAGACGACTCGAGAAGCTGGAGATATTGGGATATGGCAAATAAGTGTACCCAAAACGCAGATCTTCGACACAACGGATCATCATTCGGTTATTGGATCAAAAATAGGGTTTACTTTCTTCAACAAACGAGGAGGGAGAATGAAGAAGACATACTGGAGAATGACCGAGTATCAGCTGCCTGTAGAAAAATATATTCACCATGTAAATATATTTTCATATTTAAATATTATATTTATATCCATATATGATATATTTGCCAAAAAGATTGTCATTTCTATTGCAGAATGAGTGGATAGTGCTTGTGAAGATCAGCAGAGGAACCGACGTCTATGGCAGTGACTGGTGAGGATCGGATTACATGTAATATGAGTACATGTTCAAGTGACATCTTATAAAGCTTTTGTCGCACAGGAATATTGTTATGTAATATCCTTATTTCATTCTCGTTCGAGTTCATCAATTTGAGCAAATAGATGTTAAAAGAGGACCTTTTTTCAACATCTTATTATATTGCCAGAAGATGACCTTTTTATGTTAATGTTAAAGTAAAATATTGGTAAGTTATGCTTTGCTAACCGTAGAAGTTTGACAATTAAGGGAATGACGTATATTACAACAAAACGCTTTATTAGGATCTAAAATTAAAATGTTTAGGGTGTTTTGCTAGTAGTTTTCCGGTGTCAATCACCTTCAATGGGATTGACATCCCCGTTGTGATAGAAACCTAGAAAACACAAGTGTCTCTAAAAGATCTTTTTTACTTCAGTGGCAAACCAAACTGCATTCATTGCAACTCCCCTTAATTTTGTAGGATAAAGTGACAACGACATTCATCCTCAACATGTAATGAAGTAACAAAGAAAGAGCTTGTACGAGCACCAATTGTTGATATAGAAAACATTCCAGTGAGCATGAGGAATGTTGAGCAACAAAAGAAAAAACGCTCACGCCACCAAAAGGAAGGCAAGATACAACAAAAGAAAAACACTCACGCCGAAAAACAAAAAAAGTCGATAATGAACAATAAAAATATAAATTTTTAAAAACAAATAGAGTAAACAACTTACTTTAGACAAACGGATTCTAAACAAATAACGGCCTATGATTAGATATGTCAATAAATGTCCCCAAACGGTAATGAAATTCAGGAATATGCTTAAAGTTCTTTTAGACAAACTGTTACTAACGAACAACGACCCACCATTAAACACGTGAGCTTCAATAACGGTAACAAAATTTATAAGAAAAAAACTCAATCGAGTTTGATTTTAATTATAAAAGACCGAATGATTAATATTTTTTGGCATATATTGTAAGAGCCTTAGTTTTTGGAGCTAGTTTTGGCCTTAGCCGCCCCCGCGGATCTGTTGTTCCGCCCCTGTGGTCAGGAAACCCGCCCCTGCGGTTTCTTGCGGCTGCAGCCGGTTTTGTTGACTCTTTGACCTATGCTTGACCTTCCTTTACCTTCTTCGTTTCACCTTGCTGAGCAAGGGTTTCCTCACTTTTCTAATCCAGTTCACGTCCTTCTTGCTTCTCCCTTGTTTCCTCTTAATCTTGTTCTTGGTTTGGAAGAGTTTGGTTTGAGTTTGGATGTGTTGTGGCTTTTGGTGATTAATGATTGTGAGTGCTGCTGTGCTTGGAAGCCAGTGAGTGTTGGTGATCAGTACCTTAGCTAACGACAGCTGCGGTAAGCTTCTTCATTCTTTCTTCTTTCTTTCTTGTTTTTCTTCTTCCTTAGCTTAGGATTAGATGTTTGAATGTAGGATTGATGTTTGTATGTGTATGTTGTGACCTGTATATGAATCTGGAAGAGAGTAGACGTGATTGATCACGTGAAGAGCTAAGGAGAAGCCGCGAGTTTGCTTTCTGCGTTGTCGCCGCCCCCGCGGCCGAGAGTCACCGCCCCCGCGGTTACCGTGTCACAGGGCCTGCGTCGTGCCAGCGGCGTGCCTGCGCTTGCCAGCGTTCCTTGTCACCGCCCCTGTGGATTGTACTTGCCGCGCCTGCGGGTGATCTCCTCCGCCCCTGCGTCCTTAGTTCACGCAGGTGAGTCTTGTCCCGGGACTACCTATAGTTAGGTAGTTCCTTTCCTTTCTAGTATGAGGAACTTAGTACCATGCTAGGATTCGGATGTTGACGAGTATGATATGGAATTGCCGGTTAGGGCTTTGAGGTTTATGAGTTGGATATGATCCCTTATGGATCCCTTGGGTCTAGGTGTGACCCTTTGTGTGATAGGAGTTTGATATATATGTATGCCTTGTATAGGCCATGTTATCCTCCAGTTGGAGTGGACTATGTTGAGGTTGATCCAGTGAGATGACTACGAGGTTGAGGTAAGTCCGTGGGACTTACTTAGTTGCCATTCCTTTATAGGATGTTATGTATGAGTGGTGTGTGTTATATGTTTATAGCATGTGTTATGATGGTCACCGACCTATGATGTATTGATTGCCCATTGTAGGGTTGTGACAACTTTTTCATTCATCCCGCTGGGAGTTGGGGGTTCTCTATGGTAAGGCCAGACCTGGTAAACGGTTCGGGCACTCTCCATTCCCTTAGGGTACACGGGGAGGTGTTCCAGGCACCATTCCAGCTAGTTATAGTATCCAGAGGCGAGGGTTATATTCCTCGTGTCACTTATGTTTATATGGATATTTATATATGAGTTGATTGCTGGACTTTATAAAGATAATGAATAGGGTAAATGTGTGAAAGCATGATGATGTGTTAAGATTTCTGATGTGTGTTTGTGCTCTAGCATATTCCTATATTTGTGTATGGTTAGCTAACGGTTTCATACCGTGTTGTAGACACTTTGCAGGATAGGAGAGATGCAGAGTGATTCAGAGTGGGTGATCCGCTGAGGGCTCCGTACACTGGGGCGGTATCGGGGATATGGGTTATTTTGTTGTACAGTTTAGTTTGTTTGTACTCAGCGGTACATTGTATTACCTTTTTTGGATATATATATATATATATATATATATATATATATATATATATATATATATATATATATATATATAAGTTTCATGTTTTGTTTTAATCTATTGGTGCCTTGTTGTAAGATCTGTGAAATTGTTGTCAGGCTAGGGTCAGGATCCATTGTGAGATCCTAGCCCAGTAGCACTCCGAGTCCTACGAATTTGGGGTGTTACAAATATATATATATATATATATATATATATATATATATATATATATATATATATATATATATATATATATATATATATATATATCATTTACTCCAATTTTTATTCGATAGAGTATTAAAACATTAAATAATAATCATATATTATTTTCTTGTTCTAAATATACTTTTTCTCAAAAACAATACCCAAAACATTGTTTTTTAAATATTTTTATAGCCGCCTCAAAAATCAAAATCAGCGACAGAATCTTAACTATCCTTAATTAGATGACAAGGTACCTCAATAGGTCACACTCTTTATATAGTTGCCTATCCACTTACTCATATCTATATATTATATATTTGGTGTAAGAGCCTTAGTCTTTGGAGCTTGTTTTGGTCTTAGCCGCCCCCGCGGGTTTAGGGAGCCATCCCTTGCGGCTCAGGGAACCGCCCCTGCGGTTTCTTGCGGCTGCAGCCGACTTTGTTGACTCTTGACCCGTGCTTTACTCTCTTTCCTTTCCTCTTTCTTATCCTTTCCCTTGGCTTGCTGAGCAAGGGTTTCATTTGCATTCTCCAGCTTCTCACGTTCTTCTTTCCCTCCTTTCCTTCCTTTGATCTTGTTCTTGCTTCTCCTTGTTTTGGAAGAGTTTTGTGTGGCCTTGTTGAAGTTGATTTTGTATGTTGTTGTTGCTGAGCTTGGGAGCTAGCTAAAGTGGTTGTGTTGAGCTCTTCCTCTTGTGTAGAATCCCAACAGTAGGTAAGCTCCATTCTTCTTCTTCTCTTCTTTCTTTCTTTGATTCCATCTTCCTTAGCTTAGAATTAGATGTATTGAATGTATATTAATGTTAGAATGTGTATGTATATGTATGTGTTTGGATATGGAATGGAGAAGACGTGATTTGATCACGTGAAGAGTGAAAGAGAAGTCGGGACTCTACGTTCTGCAGAGTCGCCGCCCCTGCGCCAGCGAGACGCCGCCCCGCGGAACCTTGTCACCGTACCCGCGCCTCAACGCCGCCGCCCCTGCGGCTACGGTCACCGTCCCTGCGTTGGAGCGCCTCCGCGCCTACGGTTTGCTTCGCCCTTGCGTCCCTCTTGTCACGCAGGTGCGTCTTGTCCCGGATCTACTAGAGTAGTATGGATCTTTTCCTTTCCTAGTATGAGTGGGGTAGTAGCATGCTAGGTATGTTTATGAGGATAGAATGATGATGAGTATGATAGCAGTATATGCCGGTTATGGCTTTGAGGTTTAGTAGATTATCGAGGTTATAAGTTGGATATGATCCTTATGGATCCCTTGGGTTTAGGTGTGATCCCTTTGATTGATAGGAGATGTGATATCTCGTTATGCCTTGTTTTTAGGCGGTGTTGTCCTCCAGTTTGGAGTTGATCGGGTTTGAGACTACTTCGAGGTTGAGGTAAGTCCATAGGACTTACTTAGCTACCATCCTTATATTGGATGTATGCATGAGTGGTGTGTGATATATGCTTGATAGCATGCGTTGTGATGATTACCGACCTATGGTTTATTGACCGCCCATTGTAGGGCTGTGACAGCCCTGCCCTGTCATCCCGCGTGGAGACGGGGAGGTTCTCTACGGATCGTCCAGATCTGGTACACGGGACGGGCACTGTCTCCACTCCCATAGGGTACACGGGGAAGTGATCCCAAATTACCGCTCCAGATGGCATTAGCACCGAGAGGCGAGGGTTATCTTCCTCGTGTCACATATATTCATATTTATATATATATATACGATTTGAGTGTTGGATGTTATAAAGATAATAAACCGGGTAAAATGTGTGATAGCATGATGAGGTGTTTATTATTCCTTAATGTGTGATTGTGCTTATGCATCTTCTATATAAATGTGTATGGTTAGCTAACGGTTTTATACCGTGTTATAGATCCTTTGCAGGTTAGGAGAGCTGTAGAGTGATTCAGATGGGGTGATCCGCTGAGGGCTCCGTACACTGGGTTTTATGCGAGGGTTATGGGACATTTTATGATGTATGATACATGTTTTGATTGTACTCAACGGTACCTTGTATTACCTTTTGATATATATATATCAGTTTTATGTTTTGGATTTAATCTATTTGTGCCTTGTTGTAAGATCCAATGAACTTGTTGTCAGGCTAGGGTCATGATCCATTGTGAGATCCTAGCCCAGTAGCGTCCCGAGTCCTATGGATTTGAGGTGTTACATTTAGCAGCAGATTCATCCTAATCTTGATATCTGCAAATTCTTCGATCTTCATCAATGGATCTTCTATTTGGTTTCACACTTTCACCCACATATTAAGAATCACTCTCTTATTTCTTGTAACTGACTGTCTAGTCACCAACTCGCTTGAAATCCGATACTTGAAACTTATCAAACGATGCTTTATTCGAAGCATCCTAAAGATCTTGGTAAGAATTCAAACCACATTGCTATTTTTTTCCCTTTACGATTTTTATCAAGTTTTTCGTCTGAATTTACCAAGCGGTCGATCTGAGATCTTGAAAAGACTGCACCAAGTTACCGATTATTATTAGGGTTAACATTCAAGTCTATCGTCGTCGATGTAGCAGGCCAAATATTTTGTTACACGTGTATGTCTTATTTGAGCAAGATTTTACTTGTACAAGTCTTTATACAATTTCTTTAAAAAAAATAAACAAATGAAGCAATTTGATTTGTCTTATATTTGGATTTAGTCTCTTGTTTATTACTAATGATTTCTATTTATGTCTTAGTTTACTATTTGTTAATGAAAGTATCTACATTATTTTTGAAACTGATGCTGGGAGGTTGGTGAAGAAGTTGATATCAAAAGAGACGGGCAAGAGACCACTGAACCAGATGGTGAAACTCTTGTTGAAAAGGGTTAATGGGTTCGATCGGTGTTCATGGTCTTGGGTAGGAAGGCGGGGCAATCGGCCGACACATATCTTGGCAAGCTATTGTCCTAATGTTAGCTTATTTTCCAATGATGGATTTGCACTTCCTGATGAACTTTGTAAGGCAATTGATGCCGATGACTTGGATAATTGAAGTTGTTTTTATCAAAAAAGAAAGAAAGAAAGTATTTACATGACAATTTGCATTATTTGTGCATGATGTCCTTTGAATTGTTAGACTTAGCCAAATTTATTATCTTATTTATGGATATAAAATTTGTTGTTTAATATATTTTTCTAGTGCTCGGGTTAATAGTATATACATATTTTTTTCAAGTATTTTTTATAATTTTTAAGTATTTAAATTCAGGTACGGAACTAAATGTAAAATTGAAAAGTAATTTACAAAAACATGTGATAAGAATAAGTGAATAACAAGTATTTTATTGTTGGTAATAACGTGTGATTGTAGTGAGCCCCAAAAATCATGAATTCAATAAATATAAATCACTAACATTTACCAAATAAGAATATAAAAATAAAGAGGAAAGTACACTAAACCACCTTGTAATAACCGGAAAATTTTAATAAATTATCCTGATTATTTTAAAATTTTAATTTTATTTAATTTAAATTTTATAAAAACCTAAATCGTTAACGAAGAAATTAATCAAACGGACCCAAATCCGATCGGATAGTTAGACAAAACCAAATTCCTTTAATTATGGAACTAAACCGGGCTTGTAAAATTCCGGACCAATCCATGCGGTCCAGACTGGACCGAAGCCACTACCTACGTCCTCCCAAAGTGGGCCGGCCAGCTTTTCTCATTCCTTCCTTGTTTTGGCTCAAATTGAAGCCACGAACCGTTCCCGCCTTCCGTCTTGGGCCACCCCTTGTAAGAGCCTTAGTTTTGGGAGCGAGTTTTGGTCTTAGCTGCCCCCGCGGGTCTGTGAGGCCGCCCCTACGGCTCCCCTGTTGTTCCGCCCCTGCGGCCAGGAAACCCGCCCATGCGGTTTCCGGCGGCTGCAGCCGGTTTTGTTGACCCTTTGACCTATGCTTTACCTTCCTTTACCTTCTTCGTTTCACCTTGCTGAGCAAGGGTTTCCTCACTTTTCTAATCCAGTTCACGTTCTTCTTGCTTCTCCCTTGTTTCCTCTTGATCTTGTTCTTGGTTTGGAAGAGTTTGGTTTGAGTTTGGATGTGTTGTGGCTTTTGTGATTGATGACTATGAGTGCTGCTGTGCTTGGAAGCCAGTGAGTGTTGGTGATCAGTACCTTAGCTAACCACAGCTGTGGTAAGCTTCTTCCTCCTTACTTCTTCATTCTTTCTTCTTCCTTTCTTGTTTTTCTTCTTCCTTAGCTTAGGATTAGATGTTTGAATGTAGGATTGATGTTTGTATGTGTATGTTGTGACCTGTGTATGAATCTGGAAGAGAGTGGACGTGATTGATCACGTGAAGAGCTAAGGAGAAGCCGTGAGTTTGCTTTCTGCGTTGTCGTTGCCCCGCGGCCGAGAGTCACCGCCCCCGCGGTTACCGTGTCACAATGCCTGCGTCGTGCCAGCGGCGTGCCTGCGCTTGTCAGCGTTCCTTGTCACCGCCCTTGCGGATTTTACCTGCCGCGCCTGCGAGTGATCTTCTCCGCCCCTACGTCCTTAGTTCACGCAGGTGCGTCTTGTCCCGGGACTACCTATAGTTAGGTAGTTCCTTTCCTTTTTAGTATGAGGAACTTAGTACCATGCTAGGATTCGGATGTTGACGAGTATGATATGGAATTGCCGGTTAGGGCTTTGAGGTTTACGAGTTGGATATGATCCCTTATGGATCCCTTGGGTCTAGGTGTGACCATTTGTGTGATAGGAGATTGATATTTATATATGCCTTGTATAGGCCGTGTTATCCTTGTAACACCCCGAATCCGCGGGACTCGAGGTGCTACCGGGCTAGGATCTCACAATGGATCCTGACCCTAGCCTGACAACAATTTCACCGATCTTACAACAAGGCACCAACAAATTAAAACCAAAACATAAAACTGATATATAAACATGTCAAAAGGTTTATACAACTGCTGAGTACAACAAAACATATCATATATATATATATACATATCCAAAATACCCCTCCACGAGTATAACCCCAGTGTACGGAGCCCTCAGCAGATCGCCCCGTCTGGATCACTCTACAGTGTCCTAACCTGCAAAGTCTACAACACGGCATTACACTGTTAGCTAACCAAACACATACAAAGGAAGATGCTAGAGCACATGCACACGTCAGAACTTAAATATTTACCCATTTTATTATCTTATAATAATAGTCCGGCGCATATAGCGTATAAATAATAACTCAATATGAACGTATGTGACACGAGGAATATAACCCTCGCCTCTCGGGAATGGTGCCAGCTGGAATGGGATCCGGTCCCACCTCCCGTGTACCCTATGGGAGTGGTGCAGGTGGCCGGCCCACTGAGCCATACTGGCCTGCCCGAAGAGAACCTCCAGACTCCCGGCGGGATGAATGGACAAGTTGTCACGGCCCTACAATGGGCAGTCAATAGACCATAGGTCGGTAATACAATATATCATACGGGCTATAAAGCATAACATCCACCACTCAAGCACACATCCAATATATGGAGGCCAGCTAAGTAAGTCCTATGGACTTACCTCAACCTCAGGAGTCACAGACTCAGAATACTCGGCTCCGCTCTGGAGATCAACTCAACCTAACCAAGGTATAACGCATACATCATATACATATCCATACAAGGGGTCACACCTAGACCCAAGGGATCCATACGGATCATATTCCAACTCGTAATCCTCAAGGCCGTAACCGGCATAACAGTTCCGTACTCAACTCATTCTAACCTCAACTCGCACCTAGCATGCTACTAACACTCATACTAGGAAGGAAAAGGATCTACCTAGCCTTAGGTAGATCCGGGACAAAACGCACCTGCGGGTCACAAGGGACGCAGGGGCGAAAGCAGGTGGCCGCGGGCGCGGCGGGATGTGGCCGCGGGGGCGGTGACACGGAACGTGGGCGGCCGCTGGCGCTTTGGCACGGTAGCTACAGGGGCGGTGGCTCTTGGCCGCGGGGGCGGCGACAGTGAAGAAGGCAACTTCGCGGCTTCTCTTCGGTTCTAAACGTGATCAAATCATGTCTATACTCTCATCCAAAGCCAAGACCATACACATGTATACACATACAACATCAGAACATGCCTAGGCAATCATCTAATCCTAAGTTATGAAGGAAAGCAAGAAAGAAAGAAGAGAGGAGAAGAACCCTTACCACACTTGTGGTCTAAGGCTGCAGGAGAGCTCAACATACACCAAGGCTGGCTTCCAAGCCCAGCATAACCTCAACCAACACCCACACAAGGTAACACACACACAAAACTCTCACAAAACTCTTCCACAACTCAAGAACAAGATCCAAGGAAGCAAGGGAAGCAAGGAACGTGGAGAGAAGCTGGAGAAGAAGATGAAGAAACCCTTGATCAGCCAAAGGTAAGAAGGAGAAAAGTAAAGGGTAAAACACGGGTCAACAAGGTCAAAGAAGACGGCTGCAGCCGCCGGAAACCGCAGGGGCGGTCCAAGCAGCCGCAGGGGCGGTCCAAGCAGCCGCAGGGGCGGCGCCACTCACCGCGGGGGCGGCAAGACCAACCTCGGCCAAAGCTAATCTCGGCCAAGGTCCGGTCTCGGCCCGAAAGACTACGACTCTTACAATCCTCCAGTTTGGAGTGGACTGAGTTGAGGTTGATCCAGTGAGACGACTACGAGGTTGAGGTAAGTCCGTGGGACTTACTTAGTTGCCATTCCTTTATAGGATGTTGTGCATGAGTGGTGTGTGTTATATGTTTATAACATGTGTTATGATGGTCACCGACCTATGATATATTGATTGCCCATTGTAGGGTTGTGACAACTTTTTCATTCATCCCGCTGGTAGTTGGGGGTTCTCTGTGGTCAGGCCAGACTTGGTAAACGGTTCATGCACTCTCCATTCCCTTAGGGTACACGGGGAGGTGTTCCAGGCACCATTCCAGCTGGTTATAGTATCCAGAGGCGAGGGTTATATTCCTCGTGTCACTTATGTTTATATGGATATTTATATCTGAGTTGATTGTTGGACTTTATAAAGATAATGAACAGGGTAAATGTGTGAAAGCATGGTGATGTGTTAAGATTTTTGATGTGTGTTTGTGCTCTAGCATATTCCTATATTTGTGTATGGTTAGCTAACGGTTTCATACCGTGTTGTAGACACTTTGCAGGATAGGAGAGCTGCAGAGTGATTCAGAGTGGGTGGTCCGCTGAGGGCTCCGTACACTGGGGCGGTATCGGGGATATGGGTTATTTTGTTGTACAGTTTAGTTTGTTTGTACTCAGCGGTACATGGTATTACCTTTTTTGGATATATATATATATATATATATATATATATATATATATATATATATATATATATATAAGTTTCATGTTTTGTTTTAATCTATTGGTGCCTTGTTGTAAGATCTGTGAAATTTTTGTCAGGCTAGGGTCAGGATCCATTGTGAGATCCTAGCCCAGTAGCACTTCGAGTCCTACGGATTTGGGGTGTTACACCCCTCTCCTGCCTTACTTACCTCGGCCTTTTGGGCTTGTGACTAACACGCCACTATACCGACCCGCACCATCTATCTCGGCCCCACGGGCCACCTGGATTGCTCCACGTCACCGCCTCCCTTCTTCCATTCACATCTTCGTCTTCCTTCGGGCTTTGTCAATGGGAGTTACAGAGAGTAAAGGGCGTCGTTACTCCGGTCAGTTATGGAAGGTTGAAAGGCCTTAGCTATTGAAGACGAGAACAAAATGAGTTGACTGTATGCCGTCTTGTCTCCCTCCTGTCCACTCTCCTCCTCTCCAGTCGATCTCTCGCCCACTTGTTCCGCTTTCTCTATCTCACGCCCTCCCACCACCACCTCCTTGCAATCTCACACCGGCGTCACCGTCCCCTCCCCGTTTCCAATCTCCTTCCCTCGAACATCACTACCTGCCATCGTCACCCAACCGCTCTCCACTTTTTGTCAGGCTAGGGTCAGGATCCATTGTGAGATCCTAGCCCAGTAGCACTTCGAGTCCTACGGATTTGGGGTGTTACACCCCTCTCCTGCCTTACTTACCTCGGCCTTTTGGGCTTGTGACTAACACGCCACTATACCGACCCGCACCATCTATCTCGGCCCCACGGGCCACCTGGATTGCTCCACGTCACCGCCTCCCTTCTTCCATTCACATCTTCGTCTTTCCTTCGGGCTTTGTCAATGGGAGTTACAGAGAGAAGGGCGTCGTTACTCCGGTCAGTTATGGAAGGTTGAAAGGCCTTAGCTATTGAAGACGAGAACAAAATGAGTTGAGCTGTATGCCGTCTTGTCTCCCTCCTGTCCACTCTCCTCCTCTCCAGTCGATCTCTCGCCACTTGTTCCGCTTTCTCTATCTCACGCCCTCCCACCACCACCTCCTTGCAATCTCACACCGGCGTCACCGTCCCCTCCCGTTTCCAATCTCCTTCCCTCGAACATCACTACCTGCCATCGTCACCCAACCGCTCTCCACTTTTCCTCTGCATCAACGCCGACGAACCTCTACAACTTCTCCAGCAGCAACCCGAACAACTCCTTCGACCATTCCCGAAGAGTCAACGACAGAGGCCGAGCCATGAAGGGCTAGTGACGAAGCCCAGCACACCAGAAGAGATCAAACCTTTGACCTTCGGGGCACGACCAATTAAATCGTTAAGCATGTTGTCTGTGGGGTGTCGAACTCTCGGACAATGGAATGCAGCATGGACAGCTTATAATCTACATGATATTTTATAGCTCGAACTTGAGACGAGTTGGCACCCTCAAGCACCACTTAAATCCGGATAACCACTTGGAAGCCGAATCAAGTTCGGTTAGACCTGAAACTCAATTAATCCGTTTAATTTTAATTTTCATAAATACTTAATCATGTACTATAATATTTAATTATATTTGGTGTATAACTTAGTTATTATTTTAGAGGATGAGAACAAGTTAAGTATAAACATTGGGAGGAACAATAGTTGTGAAATTAGTCGGTAAGGACCAAAAGTGAGAAGTGGACGAGTTTTGATAAAGGTTATATTTTTAATCGGAACGATAACTGTGAGTAATTAAATGGATAGATAATGATAGACGGATTATGAGACGACCGAGTTAGCGGACTTTAGTGAATGATATAATGATGTTATGTTAGTAGAACGGGGATGAGAAGATTAAGTGGTTTAATAACGTTAAGAATAATTATACGCTTCTTAAGAATAGTGATACTTTAAGGAATGACTATGCTATGGATAAGAAAATGTGAATGGACTTCTAGGTCCCGAAACCAAAGTTGTTAAAGGATGCTAGGATATTGATGCTAGATATCATACCCTGATTGCTTAGAATGATAAGTCGCGCAGAATTCAAGTTGAAATAATTCTAAGAGTGGATAAATGTGGAATAGGATAATCGATCTCTGAACTGGCAATCGCGAGACGTTGAGACCAATAATGATAAGGTGAGTTCATAGGACTCACTTAGCTACCTTTTAATACCGAGTGTGTACTAGGGTAGTGTGTGTTATTCTTGTGTAATAAAATAAATGAACTAGACACTGTATTTTTATGTTTAAGAGGGGCACATGTGATGATAACGTGCGTAACGTCGGTCCGGGCGATGGTGCCGGAGGATTGCCCCGACCAGTCCAGTAGTGTATACGGGAGATGCATCAAACAAGTCCTACTGTGTAACGGGAGGGGAAAGTCGGGAGACTCTTGTGTACAGAAGAAAAGTTGGAAAATAGAATGACTCAATTCACGTAATGAAAGATAATAAACCGGAACATTGTGTGTTGCATGCTGTTTGATTTACAGTACTTCCTTATATGTGTGTGCGCTTTAGTGACCTTAGTATTAGAATTGTAGCTAACGATTTACCGTGTTGTTAGGTGTTTGCCAGGGTAGATCTCTACCGAGAAATCGGGAGTGGAGTGGTCAGCCGGGTTTCCGTACTAGAGTTGGGTATTGAGTTATATATTGTTTTTTTATTTTAGTACAGTGGAGTTTATCTATTTAACAGTTGGCTGATGTACGGGTCTAGAGTTTGTCGTAGTACTTTGTCTTTGAAAGTATTTGTATTAAAATATTTGTGTCTTGTTGCAAGATCCGACGTTATTGACGTCAACCTAAGGTCGGGACCACTGTGAGGTCCTAGATAGTGACGCTCCGAGTTTCCAGAATTTGGGTGTTACACACCCCTTATAATCACTCTTTTTCAATAAACCACCATTTATAACTCTTTGGCATAAAACCACCCTTAATATTCATATGTTTGCAATAAACCACCCACTCATTGTATTTTTGCATAAAGCCATCCTTAATTTTAATGTTTTCAATTAACTACTTATACTAGAGAAAGTTACATCAAATAATTTAAAATTGAAGCATAAAATTGTAAACTCTTCATTATTAATATAATATCATAATTAGTGGCAATCATTTGGTTAAGTATATAATTTATAATAAAAATAATTAAAAATAATAATATAAATTATTAATCATGTATAAAAATAAACCAAAATTAAAAAATCATTTAACTCATACACAAAGTATCAACCTAATAAACCAACAACGGAGATGTACTAAACCTACATTTTTTTACCGAATTGGTTTGCGTAACCAACAATGTAAAACGGTTGAAAAAACCTAAATCGAAATGTTTTTATCCGGATTAGTTTGTGGTAATTTCAACCTTTTTCAAGAAAAAAAATATACTAAGAAAACCTTCGATAAAGAAGAAAAAAATCAACGAAAATTTCACATGTGTTCCCATTAGTTTTTCTTCGGACATTTTTTTACCCATAAATTTTTTTATCATGAATATTTTTTTCCAAAAATTTAGAACATTTTAATTGCAATTTTTCATAACTATTTTGAGATTTTTCAACCCATAATTTTTCCATAAATTTTTGTTTTTTATGATTTATTTCAACCGAAACAACGTTATAATAACGTAATTATTGGGCAACTAAAACAAGTGACAATTTTTCTAAAAATAATCCGGTAACCATGACATCAAATTAGTCGGAGTTAAGACCGTACTATAATTTGTTTTGTATGCGATAGTTTGTATACGAGTTAGTAATTTTTAAATATTTGATATTTTTGTACATTAATAGTAATTTATATTAGTTATTTTTTCCCCATAAATCGTAATTCTTAACCACAATATTGAACTAATCATGATATAAAAATTAATAATGAAAAATATCTTGTTTATGCTTCGATCGTAAATTTTTGATGTAATTTTTAACTAGTATATAGGGTGGTTAATTGTAAATTTTAAATTAAGGTGGTTTTATGCCAAAAATGTATAAGGTGGTTTATTGCAAACATCATGAATATTAGGGTGGTTTTACGCTAAAATATTTATAAAGGGTGTTTTTTGCAAATGAGTGATAATTAAGGATGGTTTGTGCAGTTTTCTCAAAAATAAGTGACTATAATTTCAATTTGAATTGTCCTTTCTTGAAAGTTTTAAATCATTAGAATTTAGTTTTTTAATGTATTAACCATAAAAGCACGGGAAAATTTGACTATTTTGGTATTTTATAGTTCAATAATAAACCGGAGTCTTTTAATATAGGACTTGTTTGGTAGAGAGTGTTTATAAGATTAAAAGTTACATATATCTAGTTTTATGAGTTAAAAACTCAACTGAGTGTTTACCGTGAAAGATAAAGGTGGATAAAATTACTTAAATTGTTTATGATTAATATTTTTTATAACGCACTAAATTTTTAGGGCCTAGTTTGGAGGATAGAGGAACACACTTCTTCATCTCAGAAGACGAAAGATTTCAAAACCAGACGACTCGAGAAGCCAGAGATACTGGGCTATGGAAAATAAGTGTACCCAAAACGTAAATCTTTGATACAACGGATAAAAATTTGGTTATTGGATCAAAAACAGGGCTGACTTTCTACAACAAATGAGGAGGGAGAACGAAGAAGACACACTAGAGAATGACCGAGTATCATCTGCCTGTAGAAAAATATAATCCGCATGTAAATATATTTTTCATCTTTAAATATCATATTCATATCCATATCTGATATATATGGCTAAAAGATTGTTATTTATATTGCAGAATGAGTGGATAGTGCTTGTGAAGATCAACGGAGGAACCGACGTCTATGGTTGTGATTGGTGAGGAGTAGTTACATGTAATATGAGTACATGCCCAAGTGAAATCTTATAAAGCTTTCTACCACATAAATAATGTTATGTAATTAATAACATGATTTGTCGACCTAGTTTAGTAGAGCATTTAGGTAGATTTTTCCTTTCCGCATGCATATTTTAGTCTTAGTTTGTGTCTTTTATGCTTGTTTAGTGCTACTTTGCAAGTATATATGTCTACACACTCCTTTGGTGTCATTGTAGGTAATTTGGCGCATTTTGGAGCTAAAACGATGCATTTGAGGATCAAGACTCGGATTGGATGCTTAGGATCAATCATACGAGCTAAGGAAAGGAGAAAAATTAGAGTTAGGAACGAACGAGATCAAGTGCCCGAAGTGAAGAAACTATCTCGGCCAAGATCCACCAATCTCGGTCCGTGATAGGAGCTACTGTTCACAAATCTTGGTCCACATCTCGGACCGAGATCCATGGGTGACCAGACCGAGATCCCAATGATGTTGAAGATCGAAGACGAAATCACGGTCACGACCGTTACTGATCTAGGCTGAGATTCAGCCCGAGATTTTCCCTGGAGCTTCGATTTTATTTTATTTCGGAGTCTTAGCCCAACACATATCTTTTGGAAGGTTGTTGGGTATTTAAGGAAGGTTTCGATTATTTCCAAAGAGGTTGGATTGGGTTCGATTAGGGGTTCACGTTCGTTTAGTTAGTTGAATTTCATACCTAAAGGAGAACTCTTCTCCTACCTTTCTTCTTCTTCGCTCTATTTTCACCATAGTTAGATTAGTTAGTTAGTTTAGAGAAAGATTTAGGCTTTTATACTTTATTCAGTTCAGACAAACGTTGCGACGTTGGATTTCGCTGATTTGTTGGTTTCCGAGATATTAAAGTTGAGTATTTTCTCATTCCCTTTTCTTGTTTCGTTTTATGCTTTCTTTAATTGAATTGATTTCAAGAATTGATATGAATATTGTTGGCTGGACCTTTTGTGGTTCCAAGGTAGTTAGAAATTTGTTTATACCTTGGATGATGATGGATTAATTGTTCCTCTAATTGGTTATTAAATCGCTTTAAATCATATGGAAAAGTTTGGATTTCGGCGGGTTTAGAAATAGTCTAAACTATCTGTGACGTTTCTTCTTAATACATAAGAAAACTTGTTCCTCGGTAATAAAGGTTGATATTATTCCTTCTTTAAGGCAAGTAATTCTTGAGACGTAATTGTAAAGGGTTATTTGAACCTTAATTAAGAAATAAGGTTTGTTTACGATTTCTCCCTCTTTACCTTGAGATGTAACGGTAATAGGTAATTAGGAATTAGAAATATATACGTTCTTGAGACGTAACTGTAATAGAACGTTAGCTTGGAAGTACGTGCATCCAAGATGGTAAGATTTCTAGTTTTTTCCTCTAAGTTGTGTTGTGGTTTAATCCTCAGTTTATTGCTTCTATTTTAGTGCTAGAAAGGTACTTGAGGTGTTCAAAGTTGTCATACTAATTATTATACCATGCAAGGATGTATTTTATCTCTACTGCTCCCTTTCTCTTATACATTGCAAGGCTACTGCACTGAAATTGGCCTCCATTGTGATCAAGTTCATACACTAGAAGCTCCTTATTGCCTTGTCTAGTTGTATGTCATCGTGGTTATGCTTTACTCTTTTGGTTGATCTTGTATTGTAAAAGCACTTTTCTTGACCTCCGTCCAAACATTTTCCATGGTGACTTTACAGTAATACAGTCTACTATTTGGTGGCTCTTGTATGTACGAGTCGTCTTTTCTTTACTTTTACTAATTTGCACCAAGTGCCGAAAACAAGAATGTAGCGTTGAAATGCATGTGGTTGTCCATACCCAGATCCTTAACTTCTGGTGTCCCCATTGCATTTCTGGTTGACAGGTCCAAGCAGCCGATTCATTGCTGAAATTGGTATCCGAGTTGAAGCAAACAGCAATACTTTCAGGATTTGCATGTTTAAATGACCATGTGGACCGACGAATCCAAGAATTGAACCATCTGGCAGAAAAGACAGAGAATACGTTGGCTACAGTAGGGGAAGAAGCAGCTGGCTGGTCTCAAGGAGCTAGAACCTCATCTATATCCGTCTGTTGGCAGGATTATTGTGCCCCCACTCGATGAAAACTCGTAACCCCGTACTCAATTAGAGATTGAAACATCCAGGAATCATTAAAGGCAATTATTTGTTGCTTTATTTCGATGCTTCTTGTGCCTTGTCATTCGTTAGCCAAATTGCCAAGATGTGAAGCCCCCCCAAAAAAAATAATCCAAGGTGTGAAGCCAATCAGTAAGCATTAGAAACGAAAGCAGCATATCATCTTACAAAAAACAAACAAAATCCGATAAACGCAGGTTATCATTGGTAATATGCGTCTAAAGAGTATTTCTTACGCGAACAAAAAACCTATGTTCCGACCTGCCGGATTCGAACCAGCGACCTAAGGATTGACTGTGAATACCACTACAGTCCTCCGCTCTACCAACTGAGCTAAGGTCGGTTTTGTTATATTGTCACAAGTTAAATATATATACCGTTCTTCAATTATTGAATTCAATTTCCCCCTTCGCAAGTACTTTGCATATACATATATATTTGTGTATAAAATGCCTACTTCATCAAACAAGTTTGTAAGCATTTGTACATATTTGAGTTTTTTAAATATTGAAATGATATTGTTGTTGACTTAAAAGATGATTAATAATCATATCATAAATTTTATGTTAATGTGATTAAAAGTATCGTGTGTTTTTAAATTATATTTTTGCGAAAAAATAATGTGATTAGAATATTACGATTTATGGAAAAATACAGATTAAAATACTAATAATTTATGATATTTCAGTATTTCTACTAATTATTTCATATTAAAACTATATATAATATATATTTAAAATAATAGAAGTTAATATCTAATTTTAAATTTCTGAATTAAAAGTGTTTACATTTATTAAAATATTATCTCGAAATAACAATAGCTCGAACGTCTAAAATAATTTACATTACTATAAATAAGATAACAATAGTTCGGACAATCTTATATATATTATAGGAATAATACTCCTTGCCACGTGTCACGCAGAAAAATAATTACAGCCACGTGTCATTTTAGCATTTAACCGTCCACCAAAATATTAATTAAGTTTATTCATTAAAAAAATTTTTAACAAAATATTAAAATCAAATCTTAATTAAATCCATCTCAATTAAAATCTTAAATAAATCTCCAACAATATCTCTTCACCAATATAACTCAAATTTTAAAATTCAAATATTTTTTTTCAACAATATAAATAAAAAAAATTAAAAAAATACGAAATTTAAAAATATTTTTTATTCAAATATTTTGTAAAAATAGTCTACCAAATTATTTAAATAAATTTGTTAAATTTCAGGTTTTAAATTTGTATGTGATTTATTTTATCAAAGTATCTCCAAATTTGTTTCTATAATTAGATTTTTAATTTAATATTTTATTTTATATATTTTTTATTTAGGAGTAATCTCAATTTCCTTATATTTTTACTCAATCTAATTTTTACGATCAAATATTATAAATATATTCATTATATATTTTAACCTATTACCTTTTTAGATTTAATTTTAATCATTTTTATAAATTATTGGTTTATTATCACTTAATATTTTTAGGTAATAAAGTAGTCGATTTTTTTTAATATTTAAATTAATTAATAAAAAATATAAAAATTTATATTTATTGACCCACTTATTACGAATTTTCTGAAATTCAAAAAACATAATTACTAATAGTGTTTTTGGTTCAATTAAACATTTAGTATTTAAATTTCGAGATATCTATTTGTTTTTCTTGAATTTCAACTATTACTCAAATTTACGTATTATATTCTTATAACTGTGAACATATTATCAATATCAAACTTTACTAAGATAGAGTTTTTAAACAAAAATAAATAATATTTATTTATTTTTTAAAAAATATTTTTTACAATTTGAGACTTGATATCATAAATATGAATTATTGCATATAATATTAAAATTAATTTATTTAAGTATATATATCATAAATATAAATTATTGCATATAATATTGAAATTAATTTATTTAAGTATATATTTTACCAAATTCCGTCGAGGCACGGGTAGACTAGTTAAAATAATTGAGAAACAGAAGAAAGGCGACCCAATTATTTCTGTTCCGCTGGGCAAGTTGCCAGAGTTGTAAATTGCAGGGGATCTCCTTCCTCTCGCACACACATCGCTCGTTTCTCTCGAAAGGGGCAATATGAAGAAGGAAGAGAAGAGGCACCAGATGATGCAAAATCTCTTTGGAGATCAATCAGAAGATGAAGAAGAAGTCGAAGTAGATTCCGAGCACGAATCAAGTCGCCACCCTGATTACCTCTCCGTAATCAAATCTATCTCTCACTCTGTCTTTTGAATGGATTTTTCATGCCCTTTCGAGTTGCGAAAACTGTGGTTGGATCTTTGTTCCATAAAAAAATCTTATTACTTGCGGACATGTATCAACCGAGGCAGGATATTTGTTTGTATTAATTAAATTTTGAAATTTAGGGTTTTAGGTGATTGTTAGCTGGTCTCGTAAGACGGTGTTGATTTTACTCAAGAAACTTTTGATTGTTTTCTGATGGTTCTGCATAAAGCATAAGCTTTTGATGGAAAATAAATTACGCTCATTGTAAGGTAATAAGGATGTTCTTGCATAGAGGGTTCCTGCCGTGACACCCTTTCTTGGTGTCAAGCGGAATCTTAGATAGCAGACCATAGTGCAGGCACTTTCGTATTTGGAATTGTCTTGTCAGAAAAATCGATTTCTTGGTTATCACAAGAGTTTTTTGCTCGTAATGTTGGTATCAAAGTATTGTTTTGTTGTGAGAAAAATAGCTATATGATTTGAGTCTGGCCTCTGGCGTGTTTAGTATTGATGGAAACTTTAATCACTCAATTGGTGTATGAAATTTCAGGATAGCTTGAATCTTTCTTCTTAAAAATAGCCAAAAGAAAAATGGAATGAACTGTTTTTCTAGTTTGTTCTGTCTTTGATGCTGTATGCTAAAACCTCTTCTTACTATCCCCATTGAATATTTGAATGTCATGTTCGATTAAACATATGGTGAAATTTTTATGGTTAGACATAATTAGCTGATTCATGTTCTAAATATTATTGGAACAGGATGAAGGTGATGGAGCGCAGGGCCAAGAAGGGGAGGAATATATGGAGGGACAAGGCGAGGCAGATTTGGAAAGCGAAGGTGGTGAGATGCATGAAGTAGAGCCACAAACTGTAGATAGTGAGGCTGAACGAGAACAAAGTTCTCAAGAAGTAGAAGGTGGTGAGCAGCAGGAAGAAAGTGAAGCAAGAGAATCAGACAGTGATTCTAAAGGAGACTATGCTCAAGGTGGAGCAACTAGCAGGAGGAGAGATGTAGTTGACAGTGGATCAGAGAGGTCTGAAGATCACCAATACGCTGATCAAGAAGAGGATGAGGGCGATCAAGCTAGAAGCTCAGGGTATGTTTAGGATTCCTTCAACCTTTTTATACACTCATCTCATGCTTTATGCTGCTATGAGTCCATGACATACTTAATTTTTCCCTTGAAAGTGTGATTATGTGTCCTTAATGTTGCATGAATGCATATATATCATCAAGGATGTATATCCTTAGTTAAAGATTTCTTTGAGGTTCTAAAGTGGTGTTTCTTATCAGCTCAACTTTTTCCATATTCCTTGCCCCTTCTCACTTATGGTTTGGTTGCATTACATATATCATCTAGATGTTTGTTGTGTGCACAAAGAAAAAACGATTGGTAGTCACTACAAGTTTTGTTTATTCACTTCAATTTTGTTGATAAGTTTCCCGAGTAAGTTATTTACTTACTCCCAGCGGCAGAATAAGTTCTGTGCATGGGCATAAAGCCTATCGAGCCTAAATTTAATCTGTATGTATTGCTAAACACGGATGAATGCCCGAATCAGAGGATCTGCTGAAGAGGAGAGGGATGAGAACCACATATCACATCCGGTTGCTGAGATTCGTGATGTGTTTGGGGACTCTGATGAAGAAGAGGCTGAATATGCTGTGCCAAATAACATTGAGCAAGAATATACGAATGTAAGGCCTTACACATTATTACTCTACAGTTTGTTTCCTGTTAGGCACTTAGGCTGTCATTGCTCCATTATTATATAACTAAACAAGTGAAAGAGGCAATGTTTGTACTTGCTCAGAAATCCCTTGCTGAAGAGGAAGAAAGCTATGAGAAGAATTTCAGAGCAGATGATTTAGTACAGGATGATGAATATGATCAGTATGAATCGCGTCAAGCTCAGTATGAATCAGATGAAGAGAATATTGAAGTTAAGACCAAAGACAAACCAGTTGGCCCTCCTATGGAGTTGGAGATACCACTACGCCCTCCACCTGCACAGCCAGAAAAGGTTCCTGCCTTGTTCATATGTTGTTATCCGAACGCTACTAATTTAATATTATTAGTATTGGGTTTTCTTTAATTTGGCATTTCTCTCTTGATGTATATTGCTTGTTGGCTCATTTTTTGGGTGTTGAGTTGTAAAAATCTGTACATATGCATTTTCTCGAGTAACATAAGCTCATATTTTGTGATTGTGTGGACCATTTTCTTTTTGCTAGATGAACATAATCAGAGTGTCTAACATAATGGGCATTGATCCCAAGCCTTTTGATCCCAAGACATATGATGATGAAGAAGTCTTTGTGACTGATGAATCTGGAACCAAAAAGAGAATTCGTTTGGAAAACAATATTGTGCGTTGGAGGAATGTGAGAAAGCCAGATGGTTCATTCACTGTAAGTGGGTAACCATTTGATTGTTTTCTAATCATTGTACAATTGTATTTGCTTGGTCTTTAACTCGAAACAACTTTTGTGATGTCCAGTATGAAAGCAATGCACGATTTGTGAAGTGGTCAGATGGAAGTCTGCAGCTTTTAATTGGAAATGAAGTTCTTGACATATCAGTACAAGATGCACAGCATGATCATGGAGCGCTTTTCCTTAGACATGGGAAGGTACTATACCTGTTGTCTGTAATCCTCAAACTACATGCAGATCTTGTACAATGCTATTTAAGTTCTTAAGAAATTATAGGACTATGATTGGCTTAGGTCCAAAGAATGGGTATAGAACTACTACAGATGTTGTGGAAAATGATGCAGGGTTAGTGACGCAGTACTTAGGAGGGCCCAAATCATTTGAAATTGGGAGGAAAATTCCTATGATATATGATTTTGTGAAAGAGAGCATACTTTGAGACTCTTTTTTCTGGTTGCATTAATATGGAATGTGATATATGAGGAGTGAGAAAGTTCTTTAGCAGTATATTCTTCTCTATCAGCATAGCTACAGAAGTAGAGCATGCCAGGGATAAGGAATAGTTGACACTTGACAGTGAAAACTGAAGAATACTGACCCTTATATTTCCTCTCTATTGTTTATATTCTTGTAAGTTGACATAGTATTTTCTCTATGTATTGATATGTTTTTTTTAATGGAATTTAATTGCATTAAGCTTCAGTATTTTAGCATGCTACGATCAATTAGAAGTACACTTTTCCCATGTACTTTGTTGTAGTTTGCGTAGTGGATAAGTTTCTGTTAGGAAAGTTGTCGGACTCATAGGGTAGAAAGGAGCGAAAAATATATCTTCCTAGATTTTTTGTATGATATCAATTTTGCCCACTTCCCTTTCCCATCTGGCACTGCCATTTTCGGCATACACAGGTCTGCTGTTCTATTATATACTATCTAGTGAAAACACCCCTATTTCTTACAACTCTTGAATTTTCATTTTCCTTCCACGTCAATTAACTCTTACCTTTTTCTCAACTTCATCTTTGTTATTGATGTCTCTAAATTTTATTAGACCATAGACACATAATGATATCCTATTGAATGACTACCCTTTTTGGATTGAATTACAGATAATTTTATCTGTTTAAAAAATTGTCATATTTCCACTGGGATATTAGTAAAAATAGTGTCCATCTCCATAATTTATGTACTCATAGAAGTAACTTTTTATAAACTTGCTCAATTTACTCTTCCCTTTTTCTTGAAAACTCTAGAATTTTCATTTTACTTCCACATCAATTTACCCTTTTTCTCAACTTCATCTTTTTTTTTTATTGATGTCTCAAAATTTTATTAGACCATAGAAACATATTGGTAACCTATTGAGTGACTACCCTTTGTGGATTGGATTATCGATAATTTTATCTGTTTAAAAAATTGTCATATTTTCATTGGGATCTTAGCAAAAAAAGTGTCCATCTCCCCAATTTATGTACTCATGGAAGTAACTTTTTTCTTCCAAACTTGCTCACGGTTTAATGAATTCAGGATTACTCGATTTTTACAATCCCCCTACCATATTATAGATCACATAACATAATAGCAGCAGACTGCTATTTTCCGTTAAGGATACTTGGTAAATCAGTCATTAGAAGAAGAAGTAGCTGATTGTAAAGAACACACTAATGTAACAACAAATACTGAAGCGAGAATTTCAATATTGAAGTAAAAACAAGACAGTGGTATTTTAATAATGTACCGGCACCCTGTAATTCTGAATGTACATGTATCAGTGTTCACAAACTAATCAGATGTTCTAATTTATTCGTTTCAATCAGCTGCTGCTTGTTTTGATGACCGATCCACTAAGCATTCTAATTTGGATAATAGCATCATTCTGATGTGTGATCTATGTACCTTCCATTTCATGTGGCTCTAAATATTAATGATATGAGAATCACTGCTTCAGTTACTATTATGGATCAACAGCTCACTTGTGGAGTGGTGGATTTTCTGAAATTGCCATAAAAATGCAACACACTTAACGGCTTTACCTAGAATCTCAGTTATGCTCTACTTGTACAGACCCTCAATTTCTTAAAATTTCATTGTAGAAAGCTTTTTGACACTTGTGTCCCTGCATTATCATGATAATCAATTTGGAATAATTAATATTCCATCGAAATGATTCTTTCTTATTCGCTATGGAGTATATGATTATGTTGGCCACTCAAGCATGTACAAAGCTCAATCTCCCATAAGAATTCTGTGTTATTAATAAAGTCATTGTGCTGCACAACAATTTTGATGTACTAGACTACTAGTGGACCTGTAAACATCCTCTCTTTGCTTCTACCATATCATGCATATTTCATATTTGAATACTTTGAGTATCTTGTGTGCTGATTTTAATTTGATTATGGTTTCTATATGCGGATCAGGGTATTTTACAATCACAAGGGAAGCTCCAGAGGAAGATGAGATTTATGCCCTCGTCCTTGTCATCAAATTCCCATCGCTTGTTGACTGCGCTTGTTGACTCACGACATAAGAAGGTCTATAAAGTTAAAAATTGTGTCACTGATGTGGACCCTGAAAGGGAGAAGGAACAGAAAGCTAAGGTAACCTATATACAACCTATAAATTATGGCTACTGGTTTTGAGTTCGGCCAAAACCCAATTGATCCTGTTCTGCTTCTGTAGGTTGAAAGTCAAACTATCCGGGCTAACATGATACTGAGTAAAAAACGGGAAAGGGTCAATCGGAAGTATTCAAAACCAGTAGAGAGGGGACGCCAACTCTCACCTGGCTTCTTGGAGGATGCCCTTGAGGAGGTTCGTTTTTCTTATAGTGTTTACACAACTACTCATGCATATATTGTATATAGTTTTCTGTCTGTCTATCGGAAACACCCTTTCGATGGGTTTGGGGTATGATTACATACTGATTGGCCCCCTGATCCGGCTTATGTGGGATTATACTGGGATGCTGGTGCTCTATATGTATCATATGCACTCAAGCATGTATGTTAAGTTATGAGAGGAGCTGCATCTAATAATTTAAAAATTGATCCACATAGTTTGTTTCATTCTCCTGTTGTTCCAAGTTTGGCTGTCCTTATTTTAGACATAAGTTCATAGTATGAAACTTGAGTTGGAGATTATCCTTATTAGAGATCATTAAATGAGAAAATTGATCACACGGAGGTTTTAGATACATATCTGAACCTCAACTGATGATAATTATTCCCTTCTATTTCGCAGGAGGAAGAACAGTATTATGACCGTCGCTCTGGTGCTCGACGTCGGTATGATGATGAATATGAGGCTAGAGCTGAAGATCGCATCATCAATGCAAAGAAGGTTTTTGATTAGTGTACTTAAATGTTTCACTGCCTTGCTGATAAATTATACCTAGCTGCTTCTTGATTGGTTCCTGTCTTGTTTTCAGGCACGTGGAACCAAAGATATTCCTCGCAAGTCATCAATGTCTGCTGCAAAACCTTCACGTCGCCCAGTAGACATGTATGAGAGTGAGAGGGAAGAATCTGAGTATGAAACTGAAGGTGAAGGTGAAGAGTCTCCACAGCAGAAAAGGTACGAGGATTCTGAACCAGAGTATGTGGATTCCGAACAAGAGGAGGAAGAACAGGAAGAAGAAGATGCCAGAGATGATGGAGCTTCAGAGGAAGCTGAGGTATTTAAGATCCCTTATGCCTTAATATATAACTAGTTCACAATGGCACAGGTGTGACATATTAGATTTTGCTTTGAAGAAAATTAAGAAATCAATAATTCTTTTTAGAGTATATACATGATATACATCACTGATGCCATTTTACACCTTGCTAAGGTTTTACTGTCTTCCAGTAAAGATATAATACAAACTTTCAGGTAAAGATACCAATAATATATGATGAGTGGTTATCATGCCATCACTTAATTAATAGCGTGGGGTCCTAATAAGTGGTACAACAATCACCATTATACTTTTTTCTTACATTGAAATACTAATGTAGTATGGTCTCAATAGAAGATTCAGCCAGGATGTTATAACTCAGCTATGTTTTGAAAGAATGTACTATTGTGTGGCATGAAATTAATAAGCGAATGACACATGACAACTTAAGTCTTTTGCTTTTAATGTAAGTATATAGATGTTATACTATCTAATGAGTTTTTATATGGTCAATGAATCTCATTCTGCAAGTTGCGTTGTTAAATCTCTTTGATGAAATTTAAGCATATCACCACGGTACTAGCATAGCTGTTTATTACCTGGTTCGTTTTGGATATGTTGTCTTTATAGTTGGAGCAGCAACCAGCTAAGGAATCGAGAGGTAGCCTAAAACGTAAAGGGCTCGACTCAGATGAGGAATCTCCTCCTAGGAAGGCCGTTGCCCATCGGCGAATGGCAGTTGTTTATGATAGTGACGAGGAGTGAAGCCATTTTGCACAAAACAGCAAAAGGAAACACATAAATATCTTGGTGAGTTGTCTTACGCATTTATAATGTGAAGTTGTGAACTTGGGGTTTGAAGGATTACCTATGCAGATTACACTTCTAAACTTGCGAAAACAATGGCTTAAGCCTTTTTAACTTTGACAGGCCACGGTTGAGCGGATATATTTTCGAGGGCGAAACACGAGTACTGAAGTCCTCCGCATCCGGTATTTAATTGCCAGGCCATTTCTTTGCTCTCCTGGTTATTGTTTCTGAAAGAAGAGGAAACTTATTAGATTGTGGACTTGTATCACGAATATTTGTGAATCATACGGCGTTTGAATTAATGCTAATAATAGATTCTGAAGAAATGGTTCTTGGGTTGAGAAGCTCTGTTTGATTTACGTTGTTTCATTGTTGCCAAGTTCTGAAAAGACTTGATTCTCTTGTTGTCTAGTGATAATCTGTGATATTCAAGAAAGTCTGCAGAATCTAGTTGCTATATAACTTCGAGCTTGCCACGAACAAAAGTAGCTAGCAATCAATCACTCGTATAGATTATAGACTATAGACTAACGAATAACGATGTATAGCGCAGCTTGTGCAAGATTGCTGTCGAATTTTATCCTGTGGTGTTTATATTAACTACACTAGGCCTTATTAGTTATTACTTTTTATGTCTAAAAATTAGGTGAACAGAAAGATAAATGGATTTGTTTACCTTATTAAATATTAATTACTCCATAGGTGTGTTTTTCACCCTAACATCATTTATTGAGAACCGAAAAGAATATTACTTTTATTTTAGTTAAATATTTCCTGACGTCAAAATTGATTTAAACCTATCATTATTTGTCAAGCTTGTTATAAAAAAAACACCTTTATTTTTAGGAAAATTTCAACACAAACAATTCTGCATGGTACCTGTAGTTTAAATTTTAGAATTTACCCTACCTAACAGTTTTTTTTTTCTTCAGAATTTATCCTATCCAACAGTTTTTTCAGTTCAGACGGTGTAATGTAATTTTATTCTTTTCGGGCTTAAGTCAATTCCGTAAAGTTAGAAGCCTTTGCTTAATAACTTTGTTTGAATAACAAAATCTATAATTTTATTTAGAGCTGTTGAGAAGAAAAAGTTATTCAACATCAAAATCTTTCACCGCAAAAGTAAGTCATTTCATTATTTGAACTTGAAGCCAAAACATTACAAACTGTACACAACCCAGTTCTTAATAGCAAATTCTTAAAAGCCTTCTCATATGATCATTTGTCATGAAGGAATCAAAATCCTAAATCTTACCACAAAAGAAAACACATCAGTTCAATTTCACATAAACCCATGAAAAACCAAAAGCCAGAAAGCTCAGACAAGCCAGCTGGTTTCACTCAAGCCATGTTTAAGCTTAAACCTCCATCTCATCATCATCAATCTCCTCAATTCTCATCTTCTTCACAGCTTGAGCTGCATCACTCTTCACGCCATTAGGCACCTGTATCAGAACTTCAGCCTTCTGCCCTGTTGCTTCATTCACCATCCCACCGTTCTTCTCGACACGATACGCCAATCCATCCATGCCAGCATCTACATACACAGTTGAGTTCTCATCAATCTCATCTCTGATCAACATCCTCGACAGCTCCGTCACCACCTTCCTTTCAAGCCATCTCCTTATAGGCCTTGCACCATACACCTAAAAAAACAGACAAAAAAACCAAGATCAGTAACATTTCAAGGATTCAGAAACCAAAGTAACAATTAAAAATAAAAACAAGGGTCGAGATAACTTACAGGATCATAGCTCTCGGCTAGTATGTAATCGAGTGCAGCATCGGTCACAGCCAAGGCGACGCCCCTCTCAGCAAGGCGAGAGGCCACATCTTTCATCTGAAGCCTAGCTACCTTCCTCAGTTGATCATGTGAGAGAGGATCAAATACCACAATCTCATCTAATCGGTTTAACAGCTCAGGCCTGAAGTGTTTCTTCACATCTTGGAGTACTCTCTCACGAGCAGCCTCCATCGTGCTCTTCCCTACGAGTCCAGACAGAAGATGCTCGGCTCCAAGGTTTGAGGTCATTATGATCACTGTGTTTCTAAAATCGACAGTTCGGCCTTGCCCGTCAGTCAGCCTCCCATCATCAAGAACTTGAAGGAGAGTGTTGAATACCGATGTATGAGCCTTCTCGACTTCATCAAACAACACAACACTGTAAGGTCGTCTCCTCACCGCCTCAGTCAACTGACCACCTTCTTCGTGACCAACATACCTGAAAATTAACGAAATCAAGTCAGCACACGCAATTTACAACTACAGACTCTTGAAGTTGTGGAATTATCATACTTACCCAGGTGGAGCACCGATCAGTCTTGCAACTGAGTGTTGTTCCATGTACTCGGACATGTCAATTCTCACTAAGAGATTCTCATCATCAAAGAGTTGTTCAGCAAGAGCTTTAGCAAGTTCGGTTTTCCCAACTCCAGTGGGTCCCAAGAACAGGAATGAACCAGTAGGTTGTTGGGGCCGACCAAGTCCGGCTCTTGATCTCAAGACAGCTTCTGCAACCGCTCCAACCGCTTGATCTTGGCCTACAACTCTCTTGTGAAGCCTATCAGCCAAACCAATCAGCTTCTCCTTCTCATTCTGGCCAAGCCTTGTGACCGGAATCCCAGTCCACCGGCTCACCACCTCAGCAATTTGATCCGGCCCCACAGTTTCAGTCAGCATTAGATTCTCATCCGTGGTTCCTTCGAGTTGGGAAATCGCGGTCTCAATTTCCTGGAGAGCTCCATATCTCAAGTCAGCAGCTCTAGCAAGATCATACCTTCTTTCAGCCTCTTGCAATGCAATATTCAGCTCTTCTCGTTTCTGTTTCAGTCGCCTTATCTCATCAATCCTTGCTTTTTCTTTCTTGTACTTCATCATTAATGGCTGAAGCTTGTCTCTAAGATCATCCAGCTCTTTCCGAACCTCCACAAGCCTTGCTTTGCTAGCTTTATCCTTCTCCCTCTCGAGAGCATGTAGTTCAATTTCAAGTTGCATCCTCTTCCTCTCCAAATTATCAATCTCCTCAGGCTGGCTATCAAGCTGGACCCTCACATTAGCACAAGCTTCATCAACCAAATCAATGGCTTTATCCGGCAGATGGCGGCCAGTAATATACCGAGCTGACAACTGAGCTGCAATCACTAATGCTCGGTCTTGGATTCGAACACCATGATGACCCTCATACTTCTCCTTTAAGCCCCGAAGAATGCTTATTGTATCAGGAACACTCGGTTCAGCCACATAGACTTGCTGAAACCGTCTCTCGAATGCAGCATCCTTCTCTACATACTTTCTATACTCTTCCAAAGTCGTCGCACCAATGCACCTAAGCTGACCCCTAGCAAGCATTGGCTTAAACAAATTAGCTGCATCCATTGATCCTTCAGTCCTTCCAGCTCCAAGAACAAGATGAATCTCATCAATGAATAATATGACCTTCCCTTCAGCTTCTTCCACTTCTTTAAGAACAGATTTCAACCTCTCTTCAAACTCTCCACGGTACTTTGCACCCGCCACCAAAGCTCCCATGTCAAGTGCAATGAGCCTCACATCAGCAAGATTGCTGGGAACATCGCCTCTCACAATCCGTTGTGCAATCCCTTCTACAACAGCTGTCTTACCAACACCCGGCTCACCGATCAACACCGGATTGTTCTTCGTCCTCCTCGATAAAATCCTTATGACACGACGAATCTCCTCGTCCCGACCAATTACAGGATCAAGCTTCCCAGCTTGCTCAACGAGATCACGTCCATAGGTCTTAAGGGCTTCAAAGTTGGTGTCACCAGTTGCACTTTCCACCTTCTTCCCTTCTTTTCCACGAAGCTTCTCAACTACTGTTTTCACCTTTGCCGAAGAAGTACCAGCTTCTTTCAACAGATCACTGATCTGGGAATCTTCCAGAAGACCCAAGATCAATTGATCAACAGCCAAATGACTATCTCCTTTGGATTTCTGAGCTGATTGAGCGCGTCGAATTGCCTTGATAAGAGAAGTGCTAGCTGGGATCTCATCTGGAGGAGGGGTTTGAGATGGAAGCGATTGAGGGCTCTGTTGAAGACTCTTTCAAAGACTCTGCAGCCTGATCGCTTCCACCAGCTGTCGCAACTGCTTGCCTGAAAATGCCGGTGGGATCAGACAGTAAAGAAACTGCAATGTGGAGAGGGGTGAATTGAGCATGGCCGTTGCTCATGGCAAGCTCATGGGCAGCTGCTAGAGCTTCATTTGTCTTGTGGGTGAACTTGTCTGGGTTCATTTTGCCTTACAAATTGCTCTGTGTTTTTTCCTGCAATTGAAGGAATGTGATTTCAGTTGACAGCCAAAAGGACATTACAAAAAGTGAAAACAGACACAAGTCGAAATTTTCAATTAAAAAATTCAATTAGTTTCAGATTTTCAGTACAATGCATAAACCTGTGAATTCCTGGCGATAATCGTCAATTACATATGAAATTTAAGGAACTGATAACAGATATGAACTAATTCCAGAACATACATTGTGAATCCTGGTGACTATTAATATTTTTACAAAATATCAACACAAGGTCCACAACCAAGAAAGGAACAAAGGTACGTGGATCATTCTTTACCAACTCGCTACAATACCTTACTCATTAGATCTCTATAATGACCTGCAGATTGATATTCAAGGACAGAAAATAATGGTGGAAACCGCAAACCACACCAAGAAAGGACCAAAGTATATAAACAGTGATTCGTTCTTTTCTTTACTAACTCGCTACAATTTCTTACCCGCTCTATAATGACCTACAGCTTGAAATTTAAGAACAGAAGATAATGACGGAAAGTATAAACCACAATCAGAAATTCGAAACTCAAAAACCATATAATCTACAAGAAACCTGTAGGAAGAAAACGCTAAACTAAACCTTGAAGTTGAAAGGGGAAAAGAAGATCGGAACTGCTGATTGAAGACGTTCGAAAGGGAAATAGCTCAGACGAAATGAGTGATTTCTGTAGTTTGGAATTATAGAATGAGCGAATTTGATTGCGGTTAGATGAAGATAAGTTTTTGATCTTTGGAGAATTGTGTTGAAATATCTGAGAATTGCGAGTTATGGAAGCGGGGAGGGGGCCCATCGCCTATTTGTTATGTGAAACAGATGAGTCTAGAATGGAGTAGTATGCGCTAGAAACTCCCAGAGAAGAACAGCTCGAAACCGAGCTCTATGAGCATCCCGATCTTTCTAGAAACTTCAAAAATAGACATGTCATTTCTTGATATTTTCCAAAAATAAACATTATTACCGGGTGATGGTGTGTATTAGCTGTTGAAGCCACCAAGGCCACCAAGGCCACCAGCAATCCAGAATTCTATAATTATAATTAAAAATTATATAAATGAAACTTAAATTTCTGATTCTAATTTTTTATATCTCTTTTTTTCTTAAGCTTTTACTATCGTCTAAGGCATTTTTGAAGGTTATATCATTTTATGTAAGCTTCTCACCTTTAGGAAGAAAAAAAAGAAAAAAAATCATAAGTTAGGTGATAAAAGAGGCGTGAAACGAGCAGGTTCGGGTCAGATTAATTTGTTTTGTATCACTTTGAACCAGGTTAATTTGTGTGTAATGTATATTGGGTTTACTCGGAGCATGTCGGTTGAATCGGGTGGACTTGTATAATTGAAATTTGGGTTTTCGAGTTTTTTGGTTTATTTCATTCGGTTATCGGACTAAATTCAGGTTGGACCGCTTATTGTTTCGAGCGGATTCGGGTAGAATGATGCCGGATTCGAAACCGTTTCGGACTATATCATTCAGGTATAAGCGGTTTCGGTTATTTCTTGATGAGTCAATTCGAATCATTGAGGTATCAAATATATACATTTTGTTGGATTGGGTCGGATAATCTAGTGGGTTTTCTATGGTAACAAATATATACTTTGTCGCCTTGTCGGGTTGGGTCGGATAATCTAATGAGTTCTCAGTAGAGACCGGTTGTTTTTCTTCCTTTTTCCAATTTTATACTTTTTAGGTTCTCATAATAAAAATTACATTTTATATATTGAGATTTAAGGTAAGTTCGGTAAAGTAAGAATTTTTAATAAAAATATTTTAAATTTTTTTAATTTTTTAAGATTCGGATGATTTTGTAAAATATAAATTTTTAAAAATTGTTTAGTAAATGGAGATTTATTTATTTTTTAAATTAGAAAATATATATTAAAAATAATTGTTAATATACACAAATGATATTAAGGATATTGAAGCAAAATTAAAATGAGCCACGTCGACTGTATTAGTGACTGCTAATATTATTATTTTATTATTTATATATAAACTATTTTTGCAATCTGAAAAGGCTAATAATATACTTCAAAAATTGTGAAAAATTGTGAAAAATCTGAAAAGGCTAATTATTCAAGGTCGCGCAACTTCTCTCTCCTTGACACTGCCTGCGATTCTCTTTGTCGTGAGTTCTCCTTTCTACCACAATCAAGGTCGCGCAACTTCGTGCTCCAAAGGACGGTCGCAGCCATTGAACCAAATTGGACCCCTTTACAGGTATGTTATCTTCTATTGTATTTAAAAAATAAATATAGGGTTTGTTTCAATTGATTGATAGAACATAAATCCATCCGTATTACAGATTGGGTGTTGCCAATGTTTGTCTCTGCTTCGTGTTTGTTGTTATCGATGTGTAAATTGGTTGACTTCATTGTTCGTATTTGTAAATCGGGTGTTGATTTCGGGTTTCAATGATAGCAAAAAGAAGAAAAGAATAATCAATTGAAACTTCACTTTCCATCACAATAGTTATGTAAATTGTCGCAGTGGATTGAAACACTAAACCGTTAAAGCATTAACAAATCTTTACAGTATGCATTTTGTCTTGTGTACTGAGGCCTGTTAACATGAACTGGCAATTTATGGATCGAAGATGAAATGCAATGTTGTTGAGGTCTGATTCATTTTGCCTCCCAAAATTCATAAAATTAGAAAGATTCACAAGGCAGAAAACCTTTTTTTTTGGACAAGATTTTGACGCTAATGACGTCACTCAAGTTGTTTCATATCCCTATAACCTTTATATGCATGTGATAGTTGACACTTAACATGGAACTGGATAATGAGAGCCGAGACAATTATTTAAATTAATCAACTGGCATAAAACTACTGATAACAGAAAGTGCAAATGTAGAACAATCAATACTTATTGATGCTATAGTTGCCCTGCATCCATTAAAGAGTTCAAATCACCCCCTATATTAGCAATACCATATTATGTCCCTGGTTAACTTTTTTTAGGACTTTTGGCTACAGAGTTCAAAGCATTCACAGTTGATTTTAACACGCAAAAAAGTGAGTTACAAAGAATTTATTAGCAGGTAAGAGCTAAAACAATTACACAATTAAACTATCATAAAATATCTTCACATTTTCAGATATGTACATGACAAAATCCCTTAAAGAATACTTCAAAAGATAAACTTCAGCCTTTTGACAATTTAGTCTTTAGACATCATTATTAGTACTGTGCAAAATATAGTGCAGAGTCATAGCTGCAACATGAGTTCTAGTGATCTGCTCTTCCTGCTGATGAAGGGTAATTAAAGTCTTGGTAGCATCCTCTCGAATGTGTTTTGCTATCCTTGAGCAGCTATCACAGTCTTTGTGGTCTCCTCAGACTTGTATACAGAATAGTTCTCCAATTCTTGCACACTTTAATTCTCCAATCCACCCGAGTCATGGAAGCCATTCTTGTACTTGGTTCGTTGTGCATAACTGTATGAGTAGTTAAAGGCAGATAATGGTATAACTAAACCCCCGGAAGTATAAGAGTCGTCAAATGGATTGGTTTTAGAGTTTTGAATATTCGGTAGAGGTTCAGAAGTGATCCTCTTCGAGGACAAATGGGTTTGCTTATCATCATCTTCAAATTAGAGTCAAAAGGGTTTGAGCTTTTCCCTCTTGAAATTGGAGGATCAACAGAGCTGTGCTTAGCCAAACCTGTTCAAAGGAAATTTCTTTAATCCAAACGTCTTTTGAACCTGGCTACTCTAAACTTCTAACCGTAAAAGGTTCTAACTGGTTAAAGATGGTTAGACAATCCTGCACAACCTGTACAAAATATATGGAGGTACCACTGTTATCAGAAAGAGAATCATCAGGCTCGTTGGGTATTCATATCTGTATCACCTCAAGTTTCAAGACTTTTCTGATGTACCAATATTTGGAGGTACCACTGTTATCAGAAAGAGAATCATCAGGCTCGTTGGGTATTCATATCTGTATCACCTCAAGTTTCAAGACTTTTCTGATGTACCAATATTTGGAGGTACCACTGTTATCAGCTTGATATCTGCAATATACTAAAGTACTACTGTACAACGCAGTCAACAGTTTGAGGATTATCATGCGAGTAACCCAATTTTTAGCATTGGCTTAGATTTGACAGTGGCTGTTTTTACTACAGGGTTCTGGTCGACTTACAAAAAACCTCCAATCTAAACCATCCTAATCAGATGCCACCATTCTTTTAGTGGATTAGTGCAAATGTGCGATTATGGATTTGGTTGTTGACTTTCTATTGACATTAATAAATTCACATACTGTGGCTATAGGGAACGATGTTAAAATAATCCGCTGTTGCCAAAACGGTGATGGCTGGACGGGTTTAGAGAAAAACGGGTTCGGGAGGGCCATGAGACGGGCGGGACAGATATTTGGACAGGCTGGACTGACTGGATATTTTTTCCCATTCTCTCTCCTGATTTTAGGGTTTCAGAATCATACCCAGTTTCTCCCTCACGATTAGAATTTGCTCCTCAAACCTCCGGTGACCACCATTAGTCTTTCGTCGCTCAGATCCTCTGGCGACCTCTGGTTTGCTTCTTCTCCAGTACTCCCCCGATTTCTCTCTCAATTTGCTTCTTCTCCAATCTTCTGTGAGTTCAACTTGCTTCTTCTGTAAGTGCGAAACTGCGTGATCAATGATTGTTTATATTTTCTGATTTTGGATCTTCTTTGCTGGGTTTTTTTTATGCAGAATATCTGAATGTGTTATTGGTTTGATTGTTTCTCAATTAACTTAGTTTCTGCAATAAATCCAAAATATTTGAATATAAGTCATTTATCCAGAAATCAGAATGTGTGTTCATTTGTTTGATTTTTTGATTTGTGTAATTAACTTATTTTCTTTCTGATTTGTGATTGCTCATTGCTTACTTAATACTTTATTCAGTTTAAGATTGAGATTGTTGATTTTCTGCACTCATTTCGGGCTGAATTTAGTCTCAATGAATAATTCAGTTTAAGATTGAGAGTGTTATTAAATTGATTTTTACAAAACTTAGTATTGCCGATCATATAGTTATATTTTGTGAATGACCAAGTGTTAGGTTTGAATGTTTGATTGTTTTTTAATGTCTTTGGTCTTCTGTGGGCTCCTGCTTTAACGTTGTTCAACACATCATAAGTAAGTGCCTCTGCAAACGCAAGCATTTATCAAAATGGACCTACTAATTTTCCTTTCAAAATTCTAGTCAATTGTTAATACGGTTATCATAGTGTCTGTTCAGGGCACATGTTAATGATTTTTTACTGATGAGATGGCATTGATCATAAATGTCCAGAAGAGACTTGACATATGTTCCACTAAGATCATTTCTTTCTATGAAGTCTTAGTAAATGTTGGGTGTAGAAGACTTTTCCATAATGTTGGCAGATCAGCTCACTTTGTTTTTTGTCAGTTGAAAATTTTGGTTTGTTCATTCTGCCACTCTGTAGTTACATCTGATATATCTATTCTAATGTCTTTGAACATATACTGTCTGATAGTGATTCATAATTAGTGCACGTCTTGGCATGGATGAGGTGGTCAAGGCTGTTGAAGAGGTTAAGAAAGAATGGGGTGACACATGGGTCAACACTCAAGAGCATGTTAGGGCAATAGAGCAGTATGGAAAATCAAGAAGTGCAGATGGAGAGAAAAGCTCTCTTCCAAGATTGAATGCTTTGGCTCAGGATGGATTAGCAATGCTGGATTCTTTGCAGTTTAAGCTGGATGTTTTGGCACCACAACTTCCAACCTATGATGAGGTCGAGTCCGCCCAATCCTTGCTTGAGAGTTGGAAGCAGCAGTCTCATAAGTGAGTTGACCTTCCCCCTAATACCCACCCCTCCTTTTTCTGGTAATTAGTGTGAAGCTTATACATTGCCGTATTTTTTAACTACGCTGTGACAATGAGATTCGTAGACTTTTAATACATCATTCTTTGTTCTATAGTTTACGACTTGCTTTGAGGAAGGCAAATTTGCAAGCCAAGGCAAACTTGAGGAAGGCTGCTCAAGAGGAGGTAATACAGTTGCTTATTGTACCTATATCAAGTAGCCCCTGAAATTTATGCCATTGAAAGATTGCCTAGGTTTCTTCTTCCTTTTTCCATTGTCTGATTTGTTTCTCTAGGAAAACTTTTGATTTGCCGATTTACAGAACATAATATTCAAAATTGATACCTTGGTTTTCTTTTATGTGGTTGTGTCTTTAACCTGTCTTGATAACAAAGAATACTATGGCAACTAGTCTGTGTTCCTTACTTCCCATTTTTGCTAAATGTTAATTTGCAAGAGAGGTCAGTATACTTGGGCTAAGAGTATAACTTTATTTCTTGTAGAGGGAACTGCTCCTGGGCGGTGGAAGTGAGTCCACAGCTCGCCGACGTAATCTGCAGTATGCTATCTGCCTTATCTTTCTCTTAGACTTGTGGACTTGAATTTTTTTGGGGAATATGTTTCTTTTTAGAAATATGATTTCTTCATTTTTGTATCTTTCTTGTGAAGGACAAAGGCTGGAATGACATCTGCTGCAGAAAGCATTACCGAGAGCCTCAGACGTACTCGTCAACTGATGGTCCAGGTCTGTGTTTGGTTATGCTTCATTCCAGAGACAGTTTTATGACAAAAATTCCTGAATGTGTTCACTAATTTTTCTTTGATATGTATGACTCTATTTCTATAGGAGGTGGAGAGGAGTGCAAGCACCTTGATGACAGTTGGTACGTCACACACTTTTACCTTTACAGTAATGAAGCCAATGTGACGTATAAATTCCCTTCAACGATGGCAAACTAACATGATCTCAATGGTTACCTTTTTTCCTATTGGAAGTCTCAATGGTTGCATACAATACGGGCTTGTTTGGATGCATAGTGCAAATTGTATACATTTCGGCAAAAGTATTGTTTGGATGCGTTGCATTAGAGTGCAGTATTGACACTAAATTCTGCACAGTTTAAATTTGAAAGCCCGATAGTGCATGCTAGCATGACATCAAACAGACACTAAGATATTCACTCGAATTTTGCAGAGGAGTCAACTGGAGTGCTGAAAAAGGCAGAAACAGAATACAAGGGACATCGCTCGTTACTGATGCGCACTCGTAACCTTCTCACCACCATGCAGCGTCAAGATATTATGGACAGGTGAAGCACTTTCAACCTGTTTTAAAAATATCATGTTCATATTTTTCTTGTTTTTTCTTACTCTTCCCAAAAAAAAACCTGAAATTGAAAGGTTTTCCTCATCTATTTCTTGCACAGGATAATATTTGCAGTGGGATTTTTACTGTTTACTGGTGTCGTTCTTTATGTTGTCTCGAAGCGTATTGGTTTGTTGATGCTTCAACGAAAGGTCGTGGCATTGATGAAGGCAGGTATGGGTAAAAATGCTCAAACTGTTGGTGGTGGTATTGACATTGCAATGCGTGATGAGCTATGATGCTTTATTTGCCTTCCACATACTCCCCTTCATGATAGTGTAAATACTAACTACAGCCGAGGATTTCTCGTTTTTATTTATAACCAAAGTACTGAACTTTCCTTTTCTTTTTCTGTCAGCTTTTTGTTCAGCTGAGTACATACACACCAGGATTTTTTATTGTAATTTCTGAAAAAAATTTGTCCAACCTAAGTTTGGTTTATTGACATGTTAAATATGTATTTTGATGAGTTTGGGTTGAATCTGGTCTTGTTGATCTTAGGTTTATATTGACGAGTATGTTCTTGTTCACGGGAGTTAAACTTATGAGTTGTTTGAATGTAATTATGAATACGGAAACGAAAAGAAAACTAATATAGTTTAGGAATTTTTGAGATAGTGTGTCTATGATTTGGGGTTCTCAGGATTGTCCAAGTATTTTCGTTTGTTTGAGTGGTATTTGGGGTTCTCAGGATTTTGTCCAAATATTTTCGTTTGTTTGAGGGGTTGTCCTTATACTTTTGCGTTGTCCGAAAAACGGTGAAATCTGTCGAAATTCGGACAATTTTTCCTAGGTGTCATCTTTGTGTCACATGTCATTTTCTCATGCATCTTGATTTTATAATTTTATTTTACTGATTAATTTATTAATAATATATATATATATATATATATATATATATATATATATATTATTTCCATTTTTATCTTACCACAATCTTCTACATATTATAAGATATTCTTAGCAAATATTTTTTTAAAAATATTTCCACTTTCATTTATAAAAGGATTATAATTTCATTTTCAAATTTAGATATAAATATAGTTCTTATATTAATTATTAAGTACTCATTAAAAATCAACAAATGTACAATTTATTACAATATAAAGATTATCTCTTCTTGTTCTTTAAGAATCGCATTTAGAATTATCTAAGAGAATTTTTTGAATTGAATTTTTTTAAAGTTTTCTATTTTAATATTTTTATTTTCCTTTTTAAAATGTTTATATCATTTTACCATCTATATAAATAGTTAACGGATATTAACTTATTTTTACACCTTTATATTGTACAAATTAGGATATTTGATATTGTGTAGATTAGAACTTTTTTTTATTGTTTATCAAATATATAAGTAATTTGATAATAACATGTAAGTAATTTCAAATTTTATTCCGATTAATTTATTTAAACCATTATGATATATCAAAAGTGTTTTATAAATTTAAAAATTGCATTTATCTAATAAGTATTAGAATATGTGAAATTTGTCGCTTCCTAATTTATTCACTACCACATGTCATTTTTACGTAATTTTAATTTTTTAAAATAATATATATTGTTGACATCTCTCGTATTTAAATAAGTATCCTATAATACTATATATATATATATAAAAAAAACTTACCAAACCTACTTTTTAAATATCTATTTTATACTATATATGTTAAATTTATATAATAAACAATAATTTAATATCTTACTTTTAAATCTTATTATAATTTTTTTGCATATTTTAAGATATCTTATCAATATTTATTTTTTGTTAAATTTTAAAAAGATACCCCTGCCCTGACACGGAAAGCTATACTAGTATTAACTTTATTTTAGTGTTTGGAAGACTTAAAATGTCTTCAATATCTTAAACACACGAGTAAATTTTCAAAAAGGAAAAGAAATATACCATAATATGATACAATCTACACTATATGTTCGGTTGTCTAATGAATTCCTACTTGAAATTCGGTCCGCTAGAAATTTCACATGGCTTGTATTGCATTTAAGGGGCGTGTGGAGATCTAAATGTTCCTACCTCGATAATAAAAGGATAATGGGTCTAGTTAAATAAGATTGGTGGGTTACTCTTATTGTCAATTGGTTTTAGGTTCCTCCGTTAAATCTTCGGGTCCTGATGGAATGCGTGTTGGCTTCTTCCAAAAATATTGGAATATCACAGGGTCAATTGTTATCCGTATGGTTAAAAGCTTATATCATACGGTATAATCCTAAAACAAAAACCATACCTTCATCACTCTAAACTCAAAGACCGACAAACCTACTTCGACTTACGATTATAAACATGTTAGTGACGGTTGTCTATGCTCAACAACGTATAGAACTATTGCGAACTTTTTGGCATCTAGACATAAGACAATTTTACCAGAATTGATTCACCATCTCTGGAGTTCCTTTACGCAAAGCAAATCGATCCACAATAATATTCTTATTGCTCATGAAAATTTTCACGGTTTTTAATCTAAAAAAGGGAAAGAGGGTTATATGACCATTAAACTCGATATAAAGAAAGCCTTTGATAAGGTGAAATGACCTTTTATTCTTGCCATGTTGGAAAATTATGGCTTTGAAAAAAAATTTGTTAACTAGATCATGGAATGTATTCCCACTGATTCATATTTCATGCTAGTTAATGATAAACCTACAAAATTGATATCCAAAAGAGGTTTACGCTAAGGTCATATCATAACAAAAAAAAAAAATTAATAATGTTAAAAGAGGTCAATCGGGTATTTTGACAACTCAACTAAATTTATTTTGGGGAAATTCTTCATGGTGCCCACGAGGTTTTGAACTTTTTTATTTGGTAACCAATATTTTATGTAATTTCATGCGGTGCTCATATGGCTTTATATAATTAATTTCCATAACCATTCATCATTTTCCATCCAATTTTTCATTAGTTGATTTTTTTTTTGTGAATATTAAAATATATAATAAAGTTTTAATTAATTTCAATAAATTAACTAAAAAATAAATTGAAGTTTAAAACAAATAAAAGCTATCTAATGATGTGGGTTTTAGTGAAGATTTTAAATTGAACTTGTTATGCAAAATTCTAAACAACATTAAGGAGATAAGTAAGTTAATTTAAATAGTTATAATGATAAAAAAATAAAAAGTTTATATTGCCTTGATAAAAAAAAATTTTTAGGCATAAGTTGTTAGCCACCAAATAAACTAGAAATTTACATTTACAAAATTATATGTAGCTGAATACCAAAAATTAAGCATTCCAATATTTAAAATACATCAATTAGTTAGCCTACCTTCATCTGATAATACATTTTGCTTATGTGGTATTTTAAAGTAGACTTTGATATACTATGTCATATTGATAGTTAATGGCAGGTTTTGACGTACTTATTCGACTATGTTTGAAACATCCTTGCGGATAATTAATTGATGTATTTATATGATACATGTTAAATTTTGGTATTTAATCACATATAATTTGTACATGTAAATTTATAGTTTATTTGGTGAAAAACAAACTTATGAATAAAATATTTTTATTAAGGTAATATAAGATTTTTTTAATTTTTTTTACCATTATAACTATTTAAATTAAGTTACTTATTATCTACTTAATGTATTTAAGAATTTTGCATAACAAGTTCAATTTGAAATCTTCACTAAAATCCACATTAATTAGATTATATGACTTTTATTGTTTTAAAAATAAAATTATTTTTGATTCAATTATTTAAAACTAATTTAAAATTAATTATATAGAACATTTAGATAAACATTCAACTAATGAAAAAGTTGGATGGAAAGTGAAATGAATGGTTATGGAGATTAATTATACAAACCCTGTGGGCATCACATGGAATTACATAAAATGTTAGTTACCAAATAAAAAGTTCAAAGCTTCATGGCACCATGAGGGATTTCCCTTTGTTTTGATAGTTGAGGTGTTTTTTTTTTATAATGGAAAGTAGTTCAAAAACACTAGACGACATACCATCTAATGGATCGAAAGACCAAAAAAGATTGACTTAAGGGGAAAAAAACACAAAATACATCAAGAAATTTAGAAAGGAAGGTGGTCTCTGAGGGAAAGGAGGATGGTCCAGTCAAAGGGCGCGAGCACAACGTCCGCCGTTGAAGGAAGTATAAGGGTAGGAAGCACGAGAACAATTGTTGACACCTTAGGTTTTGACTCACAACAAAAGTCACTAGAAGTCGATCACAAATTCAAGGCCCAATTCATTTATAGTTAAAAAACAAAAACAAAACAAGCCCACTTTAAAGAATATATTTAAATATTTACACGTCAATCCACTCTTTACCAACCAGTCTATTAATACTCTGTTCATAAAAACGAGTTACACCGGCTCCAAACGGAGCCTGATTAATGGTAAGTGTGACAAATAACCTTCGGACCAAAGATAAGACAACATTTAATATTTCAAGATGTAATATTTTAAGGCGTAAATAAGATCCACAATCTAAAATCAAACTATATTTATTCTTATTTTTTCGCCTCCAACCCAAACTAACAATTTTCTTAACTCATTTTGATAACTCCAAACTATTTGAAAAACTATGACTACAAACAAAACTACTGGTGCTCAAATAACTCAATATAGAAAATAAGGCCTAAATAAATAATTCTTATAGATTCAATTTATGTTTTTTTTTATAATAAAAATAGCTTTATTCATCCGGATTATCGTTACAAATAGCACTACATAATCCGTCCGAAAAACCCGACTCTTGATCAAATGAAAAACAAACATCAAGACATAGACCGACTAATTAATGTGCAGCCCGATTTCCTCCCGTCGAACAAAAGCCCAACTACAACTCTGAATTCCACGTACAAGCTTGTCAATTGACGACAACGTCCGCCTCAACGGACCCCTCACCATTGATTTGTTCTTCAGGTTCAAACCAACGTCAAAGCATCAGTATCACACACCACATTAGTCCATCCCCGATCCACTGCTACCGAGACAACCCACAACACAACTTCTCCCTCAACATGTTCAACCAAGTAATTCCCAGTTGCATCGCTGAAGCTAGCATCACAACCCCAAGTAATTCCTAGCAATAATACATATCCCAACCTTCCCCGCCGGTGATACTGACGTGTCACAATTTATGTTTTTAGAATGGAGGGTAGCCTTAAAATTTTCTAATTGTTTCTAGGACTAAGTGAAATTAACAAGAAAAGAAGGATACAAAACAAATTTTTTGAAAGGATTTAGTCAGGTTAACCGTCGAAAAGTATAATATGATAAAAACCAATTGAAATCTCCTGTATCATCTAATACAAGTAATACATGTATTCATGTGCTATGATTGGTTGAAGCTAAATAATTAAGTATTAAAATTTTACTGCTTTACGAGAAAAATAATAAACTATATAAATTCTACCAATGGCAAGAATGGATAAAAACGAAGCATTAAACGTGTCGAAATTCGATTGGCTAAGGTGGGCCACTTTGCCGAGATTCGATTCTACTCCCAAATCGGGGCCAAATTTCCCTCCAATAGAAAAATTGAAGAATAAAAAGTAAAACCCCACTTTTCTTTTCCTTTTACTGTTACCCAAACGCTCGCTCGCCTTTTCGACGTGCCATTTGGCCTTCAAATTTTAATTGATCTTCGATAGCCTTCACTTTTCCACGCTCTCTCTCTTTTCTGTTCCATTTCTGTTTGAACTTTGAACTAGGAGTCTCTGACGTCACGTCATAGAGCTTCTCTCTTCTCACAACTATGGCGGATTCTTCTCTCGGAACCGATTTGGTGCGAAGTCGTGTAGGGTTGGTATACGATGAGAAAATGTGCGCTCATAGTTCGCCAACTGATGCTGACCACCCCGAGTGCCCTGATCGAATTAGGGCTATTTGGAGAAACTTCAAGCTGCTGGATTTGTTGATAGGTTTCGTTTTCCTTTCGCCTCTTATCCAATTTTCCGTTGTTGTTCTTTATTTGTCGAAATTTTGTTGCTGTCTCTAATTGTTTGAACCTTTTTGTTTTCCTTCAATCTATAGTTCACTATGCGGTTGGTTTTAAAATGGAGTTTTGAGCAGCAAAATGACTAATATCGTGATTGTAAACAAAAATAAACAATGTGTGGTATGCATACTAGGTGCTTGCTTTGTGTTTGGATACAATTGGTTGGCTACACAGCCTTGGTATTGGATAAGTTTTTAAACAAAGGAATATCCTCCATTGTCCTCCTTTCGTGATACATGCCCTTTGATTGCCTTTATTGGCCCTACGTGTTGTCGAGATCCTCAAAATTATTTCAATAACCTAGATCTTTAGCGCTGATGTTTCCCGGTGTCTTTCCATGTGAACATTGAAGTACAAAATTTATCGCTCCTTATAACGGGCATTGACGTTCTTCCTTTGTGGTCATAGTTCTTTTGATACTTGTGTAAAGTGAGATGATCATTTATTGTAATTTTTCTAGCATGGAGTTTTGTGATTTTAAAAATATAGTGTAGCTATAATTGTTTCTTACCGTGTTTTAAAACTAATTAACTGTTTCAGATGCGTGGTTTTAAATGCCAAAATATCAGAAGACATATACAACGCCATAGGCTTGGTTCATTCTAAGAAGCATGTTGATTTCATTCGAAGCATAAGTGACAGAGGGTATGACTCGAGAAAACAATTGCATCTAGTTTTAATTCCATATACTTCAACAAAAAATCATCAGAAGCTGCTTATCTTGCCGCTGGTTCTGTTATCGAAGTAAACGTGCTTACTTTTCTATAATTCATGTTTTATATTTTACACTTCCATGTGTTTATATGTGAAATAGTAGGTTACCATGTTTTTCAGTCAATGAAACCAACACTTACATGCTTGCTGTGCATTAAAATACATTTGCACTAAATTTACATTGTTCTGCTTACTGTGTATTAAAATACCTTTGCACTATCTATTCCTAAAATATATGCCAATGCAGAATTATGGACCCAATTTTTTTTTTTACTTTTCTAACATAATAAAGTAACCACTTCATCTCAGTTAGTATGCAAGCATTAGCGCTGTCGAATATAAATACCATGATTAGCTGCTATTACATGTAATTTATTTTGGTGAAACTATTAATAAGGCTTATTGATTTTATATATTAGAAACTCTGAAATTAAAAGGCAGTAAACAGATTTATTAAAATATGTGGCTGAGATTAAATGTTGATATTTAATAGATCAACGGCTGTGATTAATTTACGGGATGGATTAGATCGGTTAAATAACTTTCTAACGGTTGTTAACGAATTCCTAACTGTAATCTGAATTTAACTGTCACAGATTCAGAAAATTCTCTGTAAATAGAGAATTGTTTCTTCACAGAAAAGATAAGAAATGAATTAGATTTGATGTCTGTTTCTTTAAGCATTTTGTTGTATCCTAGGAGGTGGATTTGTTTGAAACCCTGCAACAATTAAAGGGGACAAATATCACTTTAAAGATAGTGATCTTTTTCACGCCTCAAAGAAATTCTATAAACTAATCCTCCAACAATTTATATACTATTACTCTTTTAAGAAGCCCACATATTTGATTACCTCGTTATGTGATTGATCAACTTGGATAAGCCTTTTTCCCTTGAAAGTTGCTGCTATGACAGTTCCCTATTCGTGCTTAATAGCTTTATGTTGTATCAGCCCGAGTTCACTGACCCTGATGGCTAAAGGGATATAAATAATATCCGTTAAGCATCCTCAGGTGCCCCTGGCAGTGAATATGTATTTTGTTTTAGTGAAACGAGGTAAAATATGAAAGTATATCTATTTTGCTTATGCAGTGCTCTTTCTGCTTGACGCTTGTTTGAATGTATTGAGTATGCATTTTTCGTTTCCTTCCTAACTCTGGATACTTGTTTAAGCAGGCTGTTGAACGAGTAGCCAGCGGAGACCTAAATTCTGCTTTTGCAGTTGTGAGGCCTCCTGGTCATCATGCTGAAGAGGATGAACCTATGGGATTTGCCTGTACAACAATGTGGCTTTAGCAACTAGCTATATATTGAATAATAGAGTGAGCTTAAGCCTTGACTTTTGAGTAATTATTATTTTCACTGAAATTTCCTGTTGATATCCTTTGACATTTAACTTATATGGGTTCTGTTTGTAGCCTGATTTAGGTATTCATAAAGTTCTGATTGTGGATTGGGATGTTCATCATGGCAATGGCACACAAAAAATGTTTTGGAAGGATTCCCGTGTTTTGTTCTTCTCTGTTCACAGGTACTAGCCTCATCTTTAAAATTTCTCTTATTCAATCTTTGGAAACGTCTACTTACCAGAGATAACTGCTCTTGGATGGGTACAGTTCTTGAACAATTATGTCATTTGCCTCGGGATTATATTATTTTGTATTATGTCCTTGATTTCCTTCTTGAGCTGCACAATGACAGTCTATAAAACAAGGGCATCCATCCATAGAACAGACAATCTTCTTACCGACCTCTTCGTGGATCATAAATTCAATGCAAGGATTAATTTGGTAGCATTGTATTTCCTGTGGACAGACATGATTTTGGAACTTTCTACCCTGCAAATGATGATGGCTCTCACACTATGATTGGAGAGGGACATGGTACTGGATATAATATTAATGTCCCCTGGGAGCATGGCCGATGTGGTGACTCTGATTATTTTGCGGTTTTGGGAGCATATTTTGATTCCAGTTGCAAAGGAGTTCAATCCAGATATAATAATTGTGTCTGCTGGTTTCGATGCAGGTTCATTTTTTCTGGTCATTTTCATTTTTATTTTTTGCACTAGTCTTGTATATACTCAAACATTCCATGCTATTTTTATTTTTTACAACCTGTAATACAGTCAAAAACTTCAAACTGTGGTCCACTTGCCATCTTGTCCGAAGATTCAGTTTTAAGTGTCTGTCATCTTTTTGGACATTTTGTTCTAAAATAATTATAATGAATCTGCAGTTCCTGCATTCATTATCAAGCTAATTCTTGCTAATGTATTCTTTGGATCAGCTATTCATGATCCTCTTGGTGGTTGTCGTGTCACGCCATATGGATATTCTGTATTGTTAAGAAAGGTAAGCATACATATAACTGTGAAATTTTATTCTTCTGTATATGTGTATATATTTGTGAAGTTATCCAAGTATTAAGTTTTAATTGATGCGTTTCCTACCTTTAAATTGATCTTTGATATACTTCTTTAATCCATGTTCTTGTCCGCCTTTTACTTTAGATGTATAGTCTACAATTCCTTAATTTGTATCCTAAAATTAGATAAGACCTTCTAAAATCGTTTTGGTAAATAGTCATTTTGTTGAACACCCATGCCTTCTAATAGATGCTTGTTTTGTTTGTCTTATAGTTAATGGATTTTTGTCAAGGGAAGATTGTGCTTGCTTTGGAGGGAGATATAATCTCCAGTCCCTTGCAAATTCAGTACTTGCTTGTGTTGAAGTTTTACTGGAAGGCAAAACCAATTTCTGGATCTGCAGAGGCATATCCCTTCGAGTCAACATGGCGTACTATTCAAGCTGTAAGATTTTTTATCCAAAAAGTGTAAGTGTTGATCATGGGTGGCTACGTCTAATTAAACTGCAATGTAATAGGTTCGACAAGTCCAAAGGGTATACTGGCCAAGCCTTGCGGATGAACTACCGAAGAAATTGATAAGTCAGACAACGCCTGCACACCAGGTAACTTTCTGACTTCATTATGTTGTTACCCGCGTTGCGTGTGTTCAAAGATCTAGGCTATTAATATGAAGGAGGATTATATGTAGTATATTCCATGATACCACGCCAAAGTTAAGTTGGCGAGGAACTTGGTGTATTAAGTTGAATCTCCAGGATCAGTGATTATTCCTTTTTTGCTGTGATCAATAGTAATTCTCCATGAGGATATGAATGCATATGAGTAAATCAGGAGATAGATGGATATCATTGAGAGAGTCTAGGACCCTTGATAGCCTATAGTTGATAAAAAAGAAATCAAAAGAAGAAAAAGTTTATGATTGAAAGTGTCTTTTGGCATAATACAAATCGAGGATTGACTTTGCAGTTAAAAGAGTAGATAGACATACATCTTAGTAGTTCAATAAAGTATAAACTGTCTTTTATTTTCCCCCAGCTTTCTTGGCTATGTATGTCACAAGATAGTGCAAGTGTTGTCTGTAAACTTGTTCTGACTTCTGAAATGTCATATGTTTATGAATAACAGGTGTATGCCCGAGCTCTGATTCTGAAAGTGAAAAGTTTGAGGAAACCTCTGAGGATATTATTCAGTCCTTTTCAGAGCTGAGTGTTAATAATCACGGTAAACTTATTTGTCATAATTTCTCTTGACAATATCTTTCCCTCTTTAGTTTCTCCTGCATACAGACGATATTCTCATATACTAAACTGGGTACAGGTCAAAATGATGAAGTCCCTTCGATATGGAGAAAGGAGCTCAAAGAGATTGAAGTCTGGTATGCCACCTATGGCTCAAATATGTGGAAACCTAGATTTCTTTGCTACATTGAAGGAGGACAGGCAAGGGAGCTGCAAGTTACCACTTTTTGCCTATATACCTTTAATTTATTGAATGATCAATTAAACCATTAATAAGCTTATCCTATAAAATTGAGTTCATAATTCGCTGTGCATATCTTTGACAACTATAAGTCAGGCACACTGCCTAGTTTCAGCAAAGCAAGTGATGACCTAAAATGCTACAGTTTTCTTAGCCTCATCAGAAATACTAGCTTCAAGTTCTTTTAGTGAAAAAGATTTACAACAAGAGTTTGTTTCATTCCCTTATTCTACTAATTTATTTTAGGTGGAAGGCATGCAAAAGCTATGTTCTGATCAATAGATAAGAGCCCACCAAAAGGGATAGCGTGGAAGGTTGTTTCTCATCGGTTATTTTTTGGTCGTGATAGTAATCTAACCTGGGGCCCTGGAGGGGCTGCTTTTCTTCATCCTGAAAGTAATGCTGAGGAGAAAACTTACATCTCCATGTATAAAATTACGTGAGTGAATGCTTTTGAGGTGTTGCATATATCCTGTGACTAATGTAATCAAATCTTAACAACATTATTTATCCTTTTTGCACCTCACAGGTTAGAGCAGTTTAATGATGTTCTGTATCAAGAGAATAGTTTAAGTCATGACATGTCTTCTCCCTTGTTTGATGCTGAAAATCTGAAGAACATCAGAACCAACCAATCTGCTTCACTTGATGCTATTAAGGTAGACAACTATGTTTATAGTAATATACTCGTCATTAGTAAATATGATATTGACTTGTTATATTTGCCTTTGCCTGTGCTGTGCAGCAAGGTTGGTATCACAACGTTGTGTATTTGGGAGAGGAGCATGGCATTCCTATAATCACCATGACGTATGTTCCCATCCTTTTGTGATCTTTATAAAATCTTACACATCAGATGATCACATCTAAAATTATTCTGGATCATCCTAATTGCAGGTGTGCTCTTTCTGATGTCGCGAATTTCAAATCTGGAAAAGTACCCGTACGTGCTCCTTCACTGGCATATTCCAACACATTGATCAGGGGACTAGTAGAAGGAGATCAGCTATCTGAAGCAGAAGCCAGGAAATACATAGACGAAGCTGCTGCTAAACCTCTTTGACTTCCATTTGCAGCTAGTTGATATATATTCTGTAAATTTCTGGAAACCAATGGCTTGATCAATGTAGGTTTAAAAAAACTCTCGCTTTTGTTAAATCGTGATGGAAATACTTGGGAGTTTGTGTTTGCTTCTTTTCTTATCCTTTGGGGTTTCTTGTTGCAAATTGTTTGTAGATATATTTTTCTTGGCTTGCAAATTGCAACTAATGGCTGATTAATGTTGGTAAAGCCTGATGAATATTTGTAGGGGGTGTATTTTGCTTACTTTGGTTGATTTTGCTCATTCAGATCCTATTGTGTCTGGCGTGGTTTAGGGTAATTTGGAATTATGGGGCAAGAAAACTATTTTTAGGAGTAATGTACAATATTATAAGGATTACTGATAAGTTTACATTATTGTATATTTCAACGACATTCAAACAGGTGAAAGAATCGGGTTGAAATCAGATGTGGAAATAGAACAATCAGGTTGGAATCACAAATCGAAATAGAACAGAATCATTGAAATCTGCACACTGGAGAGAGATCCAAATGCTTCTCAACATATTTATCAATATATCTCAACTTACAACAGAATCATCTCAAAATTGACGAAGACAGGAATATTCTTCAGATAGTCAATTAATAGAATAAGACCACTTTAAAAATAATAAAAAGAGAATATCAAAAGGAAATTTTACAATAAATTGGGTAGAATCTCCATGCTCATCTTTGATGAGGACTGAACAGCAGCATGTTTCTACAGGTGCTAGGGTTACAATAGAAACCCTTTCACGAATTCTCACTCTCTTGCATGGAGAAGTATGCTTACTAGATCAAATAATGTCTCTAAAGCTTGCAAAATTTCTCTATTGAATGTGCATCAATTCCCGGCTTCAAAAACTCGCTCCATCTACCTATCATCTTGATTTCAGTGATGCGTGACCTGTGTCGCTTAGGTGCTTGTGAAGTTTATTTCTATAAATGAAGAAATGCTTAGCGTTAGATGAGTGAAAACATGGAAAAGTGCAGAGAACATGACTCAATATATGTAGTAGCTGGTTAGTTGAATACACTTCACCTTGATTCAAATTCTTCCTCACATTGTTCACATACAAGGGCTGGTTGTTTTGATTTACCCTGCATTTAGAAGAAAAAATAAATAAAAAGAACATCTTCGAGTGAGATGCATCCATTACACAAAAGCAAATAACACGAAGAAGACCACCTACACACTGATTCAAAGCAACAAGAAAATTCATATTGGAATCACAAGAATAAGGCAACTTTTTCATGAATATCTTTGTTCTCGTGATATGTGTACTTCTGCAACTATAACATTCCTCTATGCACTACTCATCTCTGTGTTTTATCGAACTCTTCATATTTGGTCCAAACATATATCACAAACCTATTACCTATGCCTTCAGGGCATGAACTAAGTAGGGAATCTTTCCTTAATTAGGAGTCTTAACATATGCCCTAGGGCATAAGGTTAGTTTAATCAAATATTAATAATCCACCAATCATTTCATTCAGAAGTTCATAAGAATGGTCTTCAGTACATAAAAGATGCAAATATAAATAACACAGTACTACCAATCTAACACAAAAGGTACAAGCATATCAATTCTATGCAAAACCTCCCATATTTTAACTTCTCAAATTCTCACAATAGAACACAATTATTTAGCTCATGCAAACATTTAGATAAATCATGGGGCAGAATTGACAGCAAATAAAAAAAGAAGTCAATATAACTGATCAGCAAACCATCCACCAGTAAAAAAAAAAATTTATTTTGCAACCCATAACCTCCCTATACATATGATACTGTTACAGTCCAAGAAATAGAATCTCAGATTAGACTGGAATTGGTGGATAGGTGATAAGTGGATAAGAGGGTAGACTCGTCTGTGACAAGTCTCCTTTATAGGTTTACCGTGTGTAAACGTCCTTTTTGATGATAATTCTGCTTACTTCTTTATTGAATAAGAAAAGCCTTCTATAGGTAACAACAAAACCCTAAAACTTTATCAAGTAAATATAAATAAGCTAAGGAAAGATGATTAAAACTATAACCTATAATATATCAAAGCTATAAATTAGAAAATATAAAATTATGCTAAATCTAATAGAATAGAATATCTTTAATATTGGACTATTATTTTCCCCTAATACATAAACCACCATCTTTGACACCAAATCAACCAAGTTGAACAATTTTAATAGCGAAGTTAAAACTATTCCATTGCAACACACATGATCCATTTCCTTCATGAAAAATAAAACTGATCATAGATTGTGCAAAGAATCAACAAAACTAGCAGTCTTTACCTTCTGTTTTGCACTTCTACACGAGTTTTTTGTTTTGGTGACTCTCTCACTCTTGCTACCTTTATACTTCATATTATCCTCAAGATTTGATTCATTTCCAATCCCACCACTTTGAGTCTCTTCATTGTTCTGCGTGCCATTTTCCTCATTAGGTGAATTTGCATCATCACCATTTACTTCCACAGTTGCCTCTTCAAAATTTTTAGCTTTCCCACCTTTGTTGGCTCTTCTACTCTTTCTGCTGCTCTTTTTCTTGTTATTATATTCCATGACAACTTCCTCTTCACCTTCACTATCAACATGAGTTTTGCCAGTAGAAGCTGCCTTGGGTTGTTTCTTTACAGTCCTACTATGAGTCTCTTCATTGTTCTCCACACCATCTTCCTCATTTGGTGAATTTGCAGCATCTTCATTGGCTTCCACAACAGATTCTTCGAAATTCTTTGCTTTCCCACCTTTGGCTCTTCTGCTCTTTCTGCTGCCTTTTTTCCTATTATTATATCCCACGTCAACTTCCTCGTCATCTTCACTATCAACATCAAACTTTGCTGGTGCTAGAAGTTGCCTTGGGTTGGTTAACCCCACGTCTTTTGTTTTTGCGACCAGAAAGCATTGCTTCAAGAAAGCTGGTCTCATCGTCAGACTCAATTGACTTATCCTCCTCCCTTTTTGACTCTTTGACATTATTATCTTCTGTCTCCGATGGCAATTCACCTCCACTTTCTTCCTCCTCATACGACTTATCCTCCCTTTTTGACTCCTTGACATCAATATCTTCCGTCTCCAATGGCAATTCGCCTCCACTTTCTTCCTCCTGAACTGACAGTCCTTCTTTAAGCTCTTCCTCTAGCTCAGATACAGCATCCTCAGCAGAATGAAAACCACCATCGTCATCATTACCTTCAAATGCATCATTTGGTTGCACATCCTCTTCATCGACTTCTTCACTTTCTACCTCTCCAAAATTCCCATCCTCCTCGGAAAAAGAAGCTTTCAACTCTGCCACCTTCTCCTTGTGCTTCTTCGACTGTTCATGATTCTTCCACTGCTTATCAGACTTGAATTTCTTTCCACAAGCCGCACAGTACCATTCCTTCCTTTCCTCCTCTTCCTCATCATCCTCAAAGTCCAACACTTCATCTTCTTGAACACGAGCCCACTCTGGATCCTCGTACAATCTCGCCTTCTCCAGTTTCTCCCGCTCCATCTTCTTCCTCCTCTCCAACTCCTCTAACCTCTTCTTCTCCCTCTCTTTCTCTTTCATCACCATCATATCAATCACCCTCTTATCCCTCTTCTTCACAAACTCAGCTAAACCTCGAACAGTCTCATTGAACTCTCGCCTCACCTTCTTCCTCATCTTCTTGTTATCTTCCTCCATCAATCTCCTTTCCTTTCTATTTGCACCAGCCGAAGCATCCCACTTATCCACCCATCCAAAATCCAATACTGTTGTAAACCCTAGCCAATAGCCATAAAACGCATTCACCTGCGTATAAGGACTCTTCAAATCCCCCATTAATGGTGCTTCCTTCACCGACCCCAGCCCTAACCCTAACCTCTTCGCGTAACTTAACTCATTCGTGAATATCTTATCAAACACATCAGTATAAACCTTATAAAATCCTTTCTTTGGATCGGTGTAATCAGTATAACAGGACGGGGGAAAAATACGAGAATAGGTTAGGGATACCGGCAGGAGAGGATGCATCCGTACCGGAGAGATCGAAAATAGAATTTGCGAACGATGCGAATCGTACCATTGGCGCTCCTTAGGGTCGGAGAGGACCTCGTAGGCGTGGACAAGCTCTTGGAAGGCGGCGGTGGCTTCGGAAGAGAGATGCCGGACTGGCACCAGCTTGTCGGCGGTGTCGCTGGAGGGCTAACTTCTTGTAGCATGAACGGATTTCGTCTTGTGTGCAGGTTTGTGGGAGGCCGAGAACCTCGTAGTGGCACCTCTTCGGCGCCGTCGACATGGTTTTGGAGGTGATCAACGATTAACAGTCGGTTTCCTTGCGACGGCGATAACAGCGATGTAGTTGCCGGTCAGCGGCGGCTGATCGGTTGAGAATCGGTGATAAATTGCAAGTCGGACCTTTTACATAGAATAGAGGGCGAAATTATAGAAAAATAATTAGGATATTATCGTCTCTTTGAGATTCCCCCTGATCTTCATGTCCCAACACTGTCAGAATGTCCGCCACTCGATTGACCTCTCTAAACACGTGTTTTACACAATGAGGTCAAGGTCCCAGGGCGGTTTTCACACTTTGTTAATCGAATTGATAATCGAAAGACAATCGCCTTCGACCTCAATGTTTTTGAATCCCAGATCATAAGCCAACACCAGTCCTTCCCTCAGCGCACATGCTTCAGTATACAGGGCGGATATGTTTTTCACATTGACCCAAGCCAAGAGAGATTTTGGTAGCTTCGTGATCTCGGATAATAAAACCATACGCAACCTCACCATTATCTTTTCTAGATTCATCAAAATTTAGTTTGATGAAATTCTTGTTTGGTCTTTCCCATTTTATGTTTTTCGTTTTTCTTTTAATCGGGATTTTTTCCTCTTTATCCTTTTTACTTTTAAGGGTTGCTCACTTTCACTCATTAATTTGGTTTCAAGGGCGTCTCCTAGATGGTGAAGGAGTTATTTCTCGTCAAAAATATCCAACTTTAATTTTAAGGGAAAAATAACCAAAATAATATAAAACTATTAACATGGCAATTAAACCAACTTTCACCATGCAAAGTTTCATGCTCCCAATTCATAACTTGGAGGAGCTTGATAGATCTTACAAAAAATTATTCTGGAATAAGGAGATCAACACAGACCTATCATTAGTTGGGACACAATATGTAAATCAAAAAAGAATGGCGGCCTTGGATTAAGAAAATCGGCAATCACAAATAAAGCGCTACAAATGAAACTCTTGTGGAAAATTCTAGTAGATCCAAACAATATATGGGTTAAATTAATCAACGAGAAATACTTAAGAAATTAGAACATTCTCCATTACCAACTGAAAGGTAGAGCTTCGTGGCAATTGAACAATCTCATGAAACTTAAAACCGAGTTCAAAAGAGGTATCATTTGGAAGATCGGAAATGGGAAAACCATCAACTTTTGGCACGATAGTTGGGTTACAACGATACCACTAATACAAATGGTTCAAAATACCAACCAAATTGATACAAGTATTAAAGTTAGTCACTTCATAAATAACTCAAGAGAGTGAGATAACAACAAAATTGATAATGAGCTTCAAAATTGCATAAATCCGGATATTAGAAGAAAGATAAAGGAAACAATTATTCCCAAAAACGAGGTTCAAGATAAACTATATTGGAGATGCAATAAAATGGACGGTTCTCTACAAAATCGGGCTCCGGTATGATTGAAGAGGACACAATATGTAAATCAAAAAAGAATGGCGGCCTTGGATTAAGAAAATCGGCAATCACAAATAAAGCGCTACAAATGAAACTCTTGTGGAAAATTCTAGTAGATCCAAACAATATATGGGTTAAATTAATCAACGAGAAATACTTAAGAAATTAGAACATTCTCCATTACCAACTGAAAGGTAGAGCTTCGTGGCAATTGAACAATCTCATGAAACTTAAAACCGAGTTCAAAAGAGGTATCATTTGGAAGATCGGAAATGGGAAAACCATCAACTTTTGGCACGATAGTTGGGTTACAACGATACCACTAATACAAATGGTTAAAATACCAACCAAATTGATGCAAGTATTAAAGTTAGTCACTTCATAAATAACTCAAGAGAGTGGATAACAACAAAATTAATAATGAGCTTCAAAATTGCATAAATCTGGATATTAGGAGAAAGATAAAGGAAACAATTATTCCCAAAAACGAGATTCAAGATAAACTATATTAGAGATGCAATAAAAATGGACGGTTCTCTACAAAATCGGGCTCCGATATGATTGAAGAGGAATCAAATATCCAACCAAACCATTTTTGTGAATGGATTTGGAAAATGGATACCCAACAAAAAAAATAAAAACTTTATCTGAAAAATTTCAATTAATGGACTTCCGACAAAAAACAAAACTTGATGAAAGAAGGATTGCCGTCATAAGGCACTGTGAACTTTGTAACCATCATTTGGAGGACATGTTCCACCTGCTCTTGGAATGTCCTCTAAACAAATTATCGGCAAAATCGATAGAACAATCTTAACCGAACTTAACAAAATTAACCTCCAAAAAAAAAAAACTCATGTCATTCTACAATTAAGAAATTAAAAACAAAATAGGAACAAACAAATTTGCGTGCCTCGCAACTGTATGGTGGAGTATATGGTTCTTCAGGAACAAAATTATCTTTAGTAAAGGCCGTGATAATAAGTTTATTACTTTCATCAAAAACTAAATTCAATAATTCATAACTGGAAAAGTAACATAACTGATGAGGACGATTACAACATAAAACAACAAACAAAAAGTTATATCTCAAACAAACGGAAAAAACACAATATTAAATGGGAAAAACCAAAACCCGGCTTCTTTAAACTTAACTTTGATGGATAAAAACTCGATTCGGGAATCACATCTATTGGATTTGTTATTCGGAACCACAATGGTGATATTGTAAGCTTTGACGCTAAAAAAAATAATTTCAATTCAATCTTAAAAGCCGAAATCGAAGGTGATAACCTGTGTGTCATCAAGGCACTCCAAGGTTTGTGGAGTTGTCCGTGGGAGGTCGCGATGATTATATCCGACTCCAGACTAGATCTTCGTTTCTTTGACGAGATCCGTGTTAGGCATATTTTCAGAGAGATAAATTGTGTTGCTGACCGATTGACCCATATGGGAATCTCGACCCGCAACACCAACTTTTCTGAAATCCTGAACTTCGTGTTCTTATCCGCAAGGATACTTTAGGTTGGACTACCTCTAAGAGGTAGACCAATCTAACCGCTTTCCATTTTCAAATATATATATATATATATATATATATATATATATATATATATATATATATATACTATTAACATTAAATCGAAAATAATAATCCAAAATAATATCAACTTTTAAAAATTATGAGAAGAATTAGCTACTTAGTCTTTTTTTTGTACAACTTATATAAATTAGGCACCTGCTAATTTTTAATACATTTTTAATTTTAAAAAATTATGAGAGAATTAACATTAAAAATAATAATAATAATAATAATCTATATATATATATAAACTATTAACATTAAATCGAAAATAATAATCCAAAATAATGTCAACTTTAAAATTATGAGAAAAATTAGCTACTTGGTCTTTTTTTTACAACTGATATAAATTAGACACCTGCTAATTTTTAATACATTTTTAATTTTAAAAAATTAACATAAGGAGTAAAAAGGGAAAATTTAAACCGTATAATCTCTTCGATGGCCAGATTTCGCATCTGGTTCCTCACAAATCTTCTCATCTCCACCCGTCCTCCATCTCCGATCTCAATCATCAACCTTCTTTAACACACCTCAATCCACAACATTCTATTTTGTATAGCTTGTAATTCTGAAAATTTTTATGGTCCCAATTACTGGTTTGTTTTACAAATTTGAAGTTCGACATTGGTGAAGTTTTTCTAGGATTTCCACCGCGGCGGCCGCCTTGGACATGGATCGGCTTAAGCGGTCAGGCGAAGGCTCGGAGGCCTCTGTAGGCTACCTCCTAGGACCAGACTACTATCTTTGGATTCTAACCCTAAGCCGCCCACTCCCACGTCTGTTCGGCGGCGGCTAACCGCCCCCCTAGAGCTAACTACTATGGTTGAATTTGAAACTGCTTGGAGGTGTCGAAGATGGAGAGGATTATTCACCTTCTTTGCTCGTGACTCAATCTAAGACTACCCAGGTTAGTTCTCTATCTAGCAGGGATCGAGCCATTTTGACCATTCATCATCATGACCACCCAAATCAATTCGAGCAAGAATACGGTGCTTGGCTAAGTCCACTTATTCAGTAAGATCATTAATTTACCTTTTTGGAATTCAATTACCACTTGCAAAGCTATGTTCTCCAAATTCAATTACGAAAGCTATTTCAACGAACACATCGCAGGCATACTTCTCTTTCCACTATCGCAGGCATACTTCTTCCAATGTGAGTGAAACGGTGCATCTTTGGTGGTTCAAAATAAAGGGTGGACTTTTGCCTTGCTGGGAATTTATGATCATGTTGCATTAAGAACACTTAAGATTCATATTGCAGACAATATGATGGTGGTTCAAAATAAAGGGTGGACAAGACACTGTTTGTTGTGTACTAAAGGAAGATTTTAAATAAACTTCTTTTGAAGCATTTTATCAAAAGTTAATCCATTCAAGAGATTATATGTTTCACAAGAAATAACCTTTGATATTGCTGTTTACTCTTGTGGCTGAATTTGAGTTTCACTTGCTGTATCAAAAAGAAAACTAAGGTTGACTTGTAGTGTTCACTGAAATTTCAGGTTTTAAGGGAAATTGTAGTTGTCAGCAAATCTCCTTTCTCAATAGCTTCATTTTCAAATTTACGAGTGTGAGAAAATGTCACCCAAGGCACTAGACTATGACTCACTGAACCCAAATGTGAAGAAGTGCCAATATGCCGTCAGGGGTTAATTGTATCTTCGGGCTTCCGAGCTTCAAAAGGAAGGGAATACCATCATTTTCTGCTAATATATCTATGTTTTAGTTTTGTTGTCTTTCTTTATTTGAGATCTTATCTCCTGTTAAGATTTCTCTATTCCTTTATCTAATAAGGATCATATATAGTTATGGCCCTGAGATGCTTGTCTATAAGTTAGCAAAACATCCACATGACCTTGAGATGCTTCTGTCATGGAGCCGTCAAGAGATTCTGCAACTCTTGTGTGCGGAAATGGGAAAAGAGAGGAAGTATACTCGATTGGGCTTGTGTAACTTGATTGAGCTTGAACTTGATTGAGCTTGTGTAACTCGAATCGGGCTTGTGTAACTCGATTGAGCTCGTGTAACTCGACGAACCTTAGACTTGTGTAACTCGAATTGGCTTAGATTTGTGTAACTCGACCTTGTGTAAACAACGGACTTTCGATTCATGTGTAAAATATTGCATAGATGTACCTTCTTACTTGCCAATACACAAAAATACACCTTATGTAAGCTTTTTTTCATTGAATAATAGTGTGTATTTAAAATTGTGTATTAAAATTTCATTTTTAAGTATAACATAACAAAAAAAAATGAAATACACAAGTTTAATTAGTCCCACGGGTATAAGGGTGAGAGGGCTTCTCATCCAGAGTTCAAAACCCACTAACTATAAGATTTATTAATATTTTGTATTGTATTGTACTGTGCCCGGACGTATGGTTGTGTATTGTGCTCGGACGTATGGTTGTGTATTGTGCTCGGACGTATGGTTGTGTATTGTGTCCAGACGTATGCTTGTGTATTGCGCCCAAACGTATGCTTGTGTAACCGGGTCATATCCTATGCTTGTGTATTGTGCCCAGACGTATGCTTATGTATTGGGCCCTACTTGTGCATTGGGTCCGGACGTAGGCTTGTGTAACTGGACCGGGTATGAGCTTTTGTTAAGGCTGTGTTTGGTATGACATTTACACTAGTGTAAATGAGTGTAAGATTGTGTTTCATCTTTTAGGGATGTTTGGTAGGGAGTGTAATATAGTGCAAAGTGTATTTTTTTAGTGTTTTTGAAACCGTAATGAAGAATACGGTTTTCCGTTTTTTACGAGTGTTTTTTATAAACAAAATTACCCTATTATCCTTACTGTTAACTATATTTACAATCCGTACCAGGTATAATAACCTCCTATCCCACGCGAAGACAAAGAAACCTCCTATCGGCGATTTCTTGAAACCGTAATGAAGAATCGGCGATTTCTTGAGCGCTTCTCGCCGGTTTCCTGAAATCACCCATTTTGAACCGGAGAATTCGAGGATTCACGATGGCGTCATCTGCAGCCACTGCTTCACCGGAGACTGACGATTTGACGACGAAGATCCCCCGGATAATCGTATGCTTGCTACCCTAATCACCGGGTTCTTAGGTTCTGGAAAGGTATAGTGTTAAATTGAAATGAATTTCTGCAATAGAATGATTAATATTGATTGGAAATTGTGGAACTGACGATGAATTTTGTTTCTAGGATAGAGTTATAAGGGGATTGAATTTGGTTTCTGTTGTGATTTTGAAGACTGAAGATTTATTGGTTGTAAACTCTTGTTTTTCTGGAAATTTTTGGCTTTTACACTGTTGGGTTTATTGAATTTAATGTATATACGTTTGAGCGCTTATCTTCTATTTGAGATGGCGTGAAATCAGTAGTCCTGACCCATTTATGATTCAAGCACAGGAGGATTCTCTTTACTACAGCTATGGCTTATATTTTGTTACAGTCCTGACCCATTTATGATTCAAGCACCTGGTTCATAGTTTTGTATGCTCAGGTGTTTACTTGAGTAGCCTTAGCTTCTAGCTGGTTTTTGAGATAGTATAATCTTGTCTGAGATTGAGTTGAGGGAATTGAATTCAGTTTTGATTTCTGAAAATTGAAGTTTTCGTGTTTATACTCTTGTTTTCTAAGCAATTTTGGTTCCGTACATTGTCGAATTACTGAATGCTTCAACTAAAATACAGTGCTTATTTTCTGTCTGTTTGATATGACATGTCTAAAGAATTCTTGAGTTAGTAGTCTTAGCTTGTAAATTGTCTAGATGGAAGGCACATGATGTTGCTTTATGGTTGTCTTTAGTCTATAACCTGTTCTTTCATTTGAGGTTTATTTTCTTCCCTTGTCCCTTGCAGACAACATTACTTAATCATATATTGACCCTTGACCATGGGAAGCGGATTGCAGTAATTGAGAATGAGGTAGGGGTTTGTTCCCTGCTCTATACAAATGGACTACTGAGATTGTTTTCTAAAATGAGTGCATAGGCTTTGGCTTATTCTAATTCTAGTTTGTCATGTGAAGTCATGATCTCATGAGATATTATCTATTTGTTGTTTTCTCATGTGTGATTTTTTAACAGTACGATGAAGTAGATTTTGATGGTTCTTTGGTCGCGGCCAAAAGTTGTTGGAGCTGAAGATATAGTAATGCTCAATAATGGGGTGCTTGTGTTGTACTGTGAGGGGCAAGCTAGTGAGGACGATCGCTGAGTTGGTTGACAAGAAGAAAGGAAAATTCGATCATATTGTGATTGAGACTACAAGTTGACGAATATAAGATTATAAGTTGGTTCCCAGTATTTTTATGTTCATTTTTTCCAAATAATCCATAGGCTGATTATGATTTTCCGTTATTTGAGCTACTAGATGTGAACGACGATTACAACTTTTGGTTCTTATATAACTAGTTTTGTAAATTAAATGAAAAGTATGGGCAAATCAGTATTTTTGTTATAAACACACTGAAAAAACACTAAAAATTGGTACCAAACATGTACAAGTGTTTCTATAAACACATACTCTAACAAAACATTTTAACAAAACACTATAATACACATACACCAATGTTTTTAATTTGTGTGCCAAACACAGCCTAAAACATTTGGATTTTTATTAAAACGTTTGGACCTTCATTAAGACATTTGGGCATTCATTAAAACAATTGGGCTTGACTTAAGTAAATTCATATTATCAATTTGCCCTTTCAATTAATCTTTATAAATAAGTAAGAGGGACATAGTTTGTCACCTAAAATTAAAAAGAGCCTTCTTAGTGTTTATCTTTACAAAAAAAAACCCTACTTTCCCTATTCACCCTTAAATATAATAACTTGATTTTAAAAAATCCACATCACACAATTAATCCATTTTTTTGATGACATGTAAGATTCTGGTTGCTACGTCATCGCCGGAGCTAAGATTTTTTCCGGAAAATATGACGTATTATTTTTGGTAAATATATTGATAGTTTGTATTACTTTGGGTTATTTTTCCTTTTTCTATGAACATTAAAAGAATTGATGAATTCAACTTTCTATTTACTAAAAAAAAGCTAGTTTTTTTAAAAAATGGAAAGCGGTTAGATTGGTCTACCTCTGGATCTAGAGTACAACCTAAAACTGTAAGAGCCTTAGTTCTTGGACCGAGTTTGGTCTTTAGCCGAGACTAGTTTTTGACCGAGTTGTGGCTTAGCCGCACCCGGCGGATGGGGGTGCCGCCCCTGCGGGTTTCCGCTCCTGCGGCTTAGGGGACCGCCCCTGCGGTTTCCTGCGGCTGCAACGCTTTTGTTGAATCTTTGACCCGTGCTTTACCCTTTCCTTCTCTTATTCCTTCCCTTGGCTGATCAAGGGCTTTCCTCCTCACTTCCTTTCCAGCTTCCTTGCACGTCCTCCTTGCTTCTCCTTTCTCCACCTTGATCTTGTGTTGTCTCACCTTGAGTTTGGAAGAGTTGTGTGGCTTGATGTTGATGTTGATGATAGATGTGTGTATGCTGAGCTTGGAGGCCAGCTAGTGAGGTGTGTGATCTTCCCCTGCAGCCTAGAACTCCTAAGGTGGTAAGTGATCTTGCTTCCTCTCTTTCCTTTCCCTTGATTCCATCTCCTTAGCTTAGGTTTAGATGCATATATAGGTGTGTATTGATGTGGTTTTATGTATGTATATACTTGTATGTAACTTTGGATGAGTGAAGACGTGAATTGATCATGTGAAGAGTGAAAGAAGAACCGCGGGATCATCTTTTGTATTGTCGCCGCCCCCCGGCCAGAAGCCACCACCCCCGCGGCCTTTGTCTCAGCGCCAGCGCCAGAGCCAACACCTTGCCTGCGTTGCCAGCGTCCCTTGTCACCGCCCCCGCGGCTGAGTGCCGCCGCCCGCGGTTGCCTGCGTTCCGCCCCTACGTCCCCTTTATCACGCAGGTGCGTTTTGTCCCGGTTCTACCTAGAGTTAGGTAGATCCTTTCCTTTCCTAGTATGAGCGTTAGTAGCATGCTAGGTACGAGTATGAGGCTAGAATGAGGTTGAGTACAGTATCGTTTATGCCGGTCACGGCTTTGAGGTTTACGAGTTGGAATATGATCCTTATGGATCCCTTGGGTCTAGGTGTGACCCTGTTATGGATATGACTGTTGTGAGAGCCCTTTTTTTTCGGACCGAGATTGATCTTTGACCGAGCTTGTTTTGGCCGAGTTTGGCTCAGCCGCTCCCGCGGTTACTTCCTCCGCACTGCGGGGCCGCTCCCGCGCCATCTCCGCTGCCCCGCGGGTTCTTGCGGCTGCAGCCGATTTTGTTGACCTTGTTGACCCGTGCTTTACCCGTAGCTTTACTTCTTCCTTCTCCTTGCTGAGCAAGGGTTTCCTTATTCATTTCCATCCAGTCTTCACGTCCTTCTTGCTTCTCCTTCATCTTCTTTGATCTTGTTCTTGGTTGGAAGAGTTTGGTTGGAGTTTATGTGAGTGGTGGCTTGTGTGCTGATGCTAGTGTGTGTATTGATGTGCTTGGAAGCCAGCCTTGGTGTTTGATGATCCTCCTTGCAGCCTATAACCTTCAATAGTGGTGAGTGCTTGTTCTTCTCCTTCTCATCTTCTTTGATTCCATCTCTTTAGCATTAGGTTTAGATGTATGTTGATCCTAGTTTGATGTTGGAACGTGTATGTATATGTTTGTATGTGGTTTGGATGATTGAAGACGTGATTTGATCACGTGAAGAGCCGAAGAGAAGCTGCGAAGTGTCGTTCTACACTGTCGCCACCCCCCGCGGCTACCGTGCCACAGCGCCTGCGTCGTGCCTGCGCTTGCCTGCGTTCCGTGTCACCGCCCCTGCGGCTTCCACCTGCCGCGCCGCGGGTGATCTTTTCCGCCCCTGCGTCCGTAGTTCACGCAGGTGCGTCTTGTCCCGGGACTACCTATAGTTAGGTAGTTCCTTTCCTTTCTAGTACGGGGGAACTAGTATCATGCTAGGTACCGGTTTATGATGAGTATGATATAGATATGCCGGTTACGGCTTTGAGGTTTACGAGTTGGAATTGATCCCTTATGGATCTCTTGGGTCTAGGTGTGACCCTTTGTGTGTGATAGGATTGTGATATATATATATATGTGTGCCTTGTATAGGCTGTGTTGTCGTCAAGTTGGAGTGGACGTTTCTGGGATTTGCTCGTAGCGAGATACTTCTGAGATCGAGGTAAGTCCATAGGACTTACTTAGCTACTATCCTTATATTGGATGTATGCTAGAGTGGTGTGTGTTATGTGCTTTATAGCATGTGTTATTATTTGGTCACCGACCTATGTTATATTGACCGCCCATTGTAGTGGTTGTGATAACCTTTCCCTTTCATCCCGTCGTGGAGTCTGGGAGGTTCTCTATAGTCAGGCCAGATCTGGTATAAAGGAAGGTCCCTCACCATTCCCACAGGGTACATGGGAGGTGTGCTGATACTACTCCAGCTGGTTAGTACTCAGAGGCGAGGATTATATTCCTCGTGTCACCTATCTTTATATATATATATATCTATTTATACGATTGAATGATTCAACTTATTAAAGATAATAAACCGGGTAAATGTTTGATATCATGCTAAAGTGTTTATTACTTATGATATGTGTTTGTGCTTTAGCATCTTCTTATATATGTGTATAGTTAGCTAACGGTTTCATACTGTGTTGTAGATCCCTCGCAGGTTAGGAGAGCTGCAGAGTGATCCGGAGGGGTGATGTGCTGAGGGTTCCGTACACGGGGCATATTCGTGGGTTTTTTGGAGATTATCCATTGTACGGATTTCTGATTGATTGTACTCAGCAGTACTGTATAAACCTTTTGATATTATATATCAGTTTTTATGTTTTGTTTTAATCTGTTGGTGCCTTGTTGTAAGATTCAGTGAGGTTGTTGTCAGGCTAGGGCCAGGATCCATTGTGAGATCCTAGCCCGGTAGCACTCCGAGTCCTACGGATTTAGGGTGTTACAAGTGTGATATATGTGTTATACCTTGTTTAGGCTGTGTTGATCTCCAGAGCGGAGCCGTTTGAGTTTGAGTCTGAGACTCCCGAGGTTGAGGTAAGTCCATAGGACTTACTTAGCTGTCATCCTTATATTGGATGTGTGCATGAGTGGTGTGTGTATATGCTTGATAGCCGTGTTATGATATTGTTATTACCGACCTATGGTCTATTGATTGCCCATTGTAGGGCCGTGACAACTTGTCCTTTCATCCCGCTGGGAGTCTGGAGGTTCTCTACGGGCAGGCCAGTATGGTTCAGTGGGCGGCCACCTGTCCACTCCCATAGGTACACGGGAGGTGGGACCGGATCCCCACTCCAACTGGTACTATTCCGAGAGGCGAGGGTTATATTCCTCGTGTTACATACGTTCATATCGAGATATTTATATATATAAGTTGAGTGTTGGACTATGTTTATAAAGATAATAAACTGGGTAAATGCGTGATATCATGATGAGGTGTTTAGTACTTTCTGATGTGTGTTTGTGCTCGTGCATCTTCTTATATATGTGTATGGTTAGCTAACGGTTTTATACCATGTTGTAGATACTTTGCAGGATAGGAGAACTGTAGAGTGATCCAGAGCGGGCGATCTGATGAGGGCTCCGTACACAGGGGTCGTACTCGTGGACTACGGGTTATTTTGACCATGTATATACGTTGTATTTTGTTTGTACTCAGCAACGTTGTATAAACCTTTTGATACTTTTATAACAGTTTGATGTTTTGTATTTAATCTATTGGTGTCTTGTTGTAAGATTCAGTGAACTTGTTGTTAGGCTAGGGTCAGGATCCATTGTGAGATCCTAGCCTAGTAGCACTCCGAGTCCTACGGATTTGGAGTGTTACAAAAACATCCTTGCAGATGAGAACACGAAGTTTGAGATTTTCTGAAAAAGTCAATTGGTCAGCAACACATTTGATTTATCTGAAAATATGTCGAATACAGACCACATCAAAGAATCAAAGATCCAGCCTGGAGTCGGATATAATCTTCTCGACCTCCCACGAACAACTCCACAACCAGCTCCACAAACCTTGGAGTGCCTTGATTACACACAGGTTATCACCTTCAATTTCGATCTTTTTAATTTTTAGTATGATTGCCATTTAACCCGCTTTTGAGGACAAATGCTTCAACTTTTATAACCGAATTGATTTTTTTTTGCGTTGAGGCTAACAACGTACATCACCCTTATCATTCCGGATTACATATCAACAAATGTGAATCCCGAATCATGTTTTGATCCATCAAATATTCAAAGTTAAATTTTAAGAATGTAGGTTTTAGTTTATCCATTTAATTTGTGTTTTTTTTTAAAAAAGAAGCAATCTTTCAAACTAATCTTTGTTTTCAGAATTAATGGGGGCAACAAATACTTTTTGTTGAATCATGACAGAAAAAACTAGTTTGTTTATAAAAAAAGTATTACGGGAGGGGTGAGTAAAAATTTCAGATCTTCTAACCAATATTCCGATTCGAAAAAAAAACCCAAAGTTGAAAGCATCCGTTAATTGATGATCTGAACCCAATGAGAGGATTTTGGATCACCGGATTGAATACGGGATCGGGATTTGAGGGGAGAAAAAAGTCTGATCGAAGTCATCGAACGTATCCAACTGATTTGGTAGTACATACTCGGATCGGATATCCGGTTTGAATGTACATTTTATATGGATATCCAATCCGAGCAAAATATTTGGATATTTTTGGGTCGGATCGATCTGGTTGCACTTCCCTAGTGGGAGGTGAGTTTCAAACACATTATTTACGCCTCTTTTTAAAATAAAATGTCTTGACGAATATGTGTCATATATTTTTTTGTCGGTTGTATGTGTTGTCATCTAATCCTACATAGTTGTACAATTGTTCATTGTTCCCGATCCTACTACGATACATTGATCTTTGTTATTAGACATATCAATATGGTATATTGCTTGGGGTATAGAGTTTCGAGTTTAGATGTTTTTTTGAGTCATAAAAAGGTGGACTGAGGTTAAACGATGGGAGGACCCGTGACAAAAAAAAGCTTCCACTTTAATATATATATATGATATGATATGATAAATACACCCCAAATTGTTGAGATGATAGACCAATGATTGCAAATAATTTAACTCATTACCTATGATTTAACAACAATACTTGTCAACAAATGAATGGTTGACATAGAGAGTTTTGATATACATTAGCCAAATTATACTTTAATTTTTTTTGAACAAGTTAAAAAATAATTTAATTAATGCCCGAACAAGTGTTGCATACGTGTTTCTTTTAGTATATAGGAATAAAATATAATTATATGTTAAAAAACAAAAAATAATTTCTCAAAATTTTCAATAGTGTTATGTTTGATTTAAATAATCCGTCCATCATTGTTAGGTAAGAAACTCCATAATAATTTTTTCTTATAAACAAAAAAACGTATGGTACCTACGAGGCTATGAATGTATAAAAGTATTATATTATGAGTATGGCTCGAATAAATTTCAAAATTCCATACTTCCTTTTGTTGAACTACTAGCAAATGTCGAGGGCGGTGAGAATGTGGATTTCGATCTCATTCTGTATTGTTGGATCGCGTGGAGGATAAATGACCTTAGCTGCGGAAAATTCTGATGAAGAAATTTCATAAACACCCTAAATGATACGACATTTTTTCAGATCAAGAAGGGATCAATCATAAAGAGACGATGACGGGACTCAAATGGCTCCACATGCACAAAATTTGTGACACCATATAAACACTTGATGAATATGCCTATATCTAATGCATTGTTTGTCGATCTACAAAATGCACTCTTGTGTTCTTAGATTCGAACGTGGCTCATCCAAGCTTCTCGTTAACCAAACAAAAACTTCTCACTGATGCCCTACCCCGGACGATCCCCGAGGCAGGGTTTTTGGAAATTCCAGTCCCTGTCACGATCGGGTCAGACCCGAATTTAATTATTTTTATTTTTTATTAATTTAAATGTATATATATTTAAAATATCTTATATTATAAGTATTAAAGGAGAGCCCTTCTTTGCCACGTGTCAACACCAGATTTAACGCAGCCTAAAAAATATTTTAAAAAGTTAATTATTTCAAGTTGTTAATATAAATTATTATCGAAGCCCAACAAAATCTTTTTACTAAAGTTATTTATCTAGATTATTAAAAAAATGGGTTTACATCCTTTTAATAAAAATTATTCTTTATTATTATTATTATTATTATTATTATTATTATTATTATTATTATTATTATTATCATCTTATCTTATATCTTTTATATTATATATATATATATATATATATATATATATATATCTTATCATATATATTAAGGAAAAATAAATTTTTGCCACGTTTTCTCCCAGAAATTAACCTCAGCCCAAAATCTTTTTTAATTCAACAATTTAAAATTTTTATTTTAAATTTTAAAATCTCAATAATTTATAATTTATTCTGAAATCCCAATAATTAAAAAGTATTGTTTAATTATGTAATTAAGATCAATTACAATCGGGAATTAAAAATAAATAAAACTATTTAACTAAATTCGAAATTCAATTTAAATACATATTTTAAAATTGTTGATTTATAAGGATTTTGTAATAGGAATTCTTAACTTGTTAATTTATTTAAAAATAACTGAAATTTAAAATTTTAGCTATTTAAAAAAATTATTCATATCATCTAACTAAATCAACAGATTTAAACAAATTTTGTTTTGATTTCGATTTTTTTTAAAACATTTCCGAAATAATATTTTAAAATTATATTTTAAAATAGAAATTATTTCAAAAAAATTAATAATAATACAAAATGAATTGAAAAAAGCTAATCGTAAAAGATATATTACTGAGAAATTTTCACTAAATCTTTCTTTTTAATGTTGTTCCCTAACTACGTTAATTGTGTTAGTCAATTTTTTTTAATATATCTCTATATAATTATGAATGAATTGTTTTGTAATTTTTAGTTGTAATTAGTGTTACTCATATCCTACAATTTAGGGTGAGATTATTGATTTTTATATTATGCTTTCATAATGTTAACAAGATTTATTAAACATATCATTGTTTAAAATAAGATTTTACTCTTTATCTAATGATATATTCATGTTTTTTTTTTGTCAGGAAATGATGTCTTAAATTTCAAGGGTCAAGTTGGATGATGACCATATTATTTAAAATTTTATTAAAAATATATTATTTAGCGATAGATTGATAGGATTTATATACACATTGTATATATATTATTTATTTAGATTTTTAGTTATGCTTTAATTATAATCTAATCATAAAATCACAATAATATCAAATATACTCCTATTGCTTAGAAATATATATGGTTATTTATTTTGTTATATAAATATTTATTTTAAAGATGAAATCATTTTCTTACTGTGCACTCTAATTTTCTTTCTCATATTTGAAAATAAATTAGATCGTTGATCTCTATGTGTTTATAGATTCATAAGTTTCATATTACCTACTAATATTCTTTTTAAATCAAAATTTAAAATTCAGATTTAAAACACAATTTTTCTATTAAATCATTATTATAAATTGTACAATTAGGATTGGCGTCAAAAAAAATTATTTACAAAAGTAAAAAGAAATTAAAATCAAATTTATATTTGTATAAATTTTCTTCTTCACACAAAAATAAAATATGTTTATGAAATTTAAAAAAATTACTATATAATTTTTAAAATTTTTTTTAATTTATAATTGTAATTTTTGTATCGAAGTCTTTAACAGTTGAATATTTTTTTTGAGTTTTTTTCAAAAATATATATTTTATAATTTATTTTATTTTATTCCGGTCCGGACCGACATAGACCGGTCCGGTTTCCGGTCCAAGTTTGTAAAAATTTCAGTTCGAACCGGATGGACACCCCTGTTGTTCAATTTGTTGTGATGTTGCTGTTTAGTTTTTGCCTTTTGGTTTGTCCGAAATTCCGAATACGCAATAAACGATTTTTTTCATTTAGGTTCAACCCGAAACTGAACCGAGCTTTTGTCAGGTTTTTTCCTTCTCTTTTTCTATCTGCTTTTCATTTGTCGGACGGTTCGGTTTGTAGAATTGTAGGCTATGTTCAGCCGTCTACCCGGCAGTCCGGCACCGTAATTTTGACTTGTACTAGTTTGGGTAATCAAAAGAACATCAATTTTGATTAGCACTTTGAGTTTGGCCTTTAATTAATTAAATCCTCCGATTTTTGTCTCACATGGAGTCGTTGCCTCTTTTCTGCTCATCTCCTTATCGAGCCTCACATCCATCACATCCTGCTAAGAACCCCATCATCGTCGCCATGGCCACCGACCAAGGTAATTTCAAAGTTCTTATTCCAAATTCAGTTTCCAGATTCTCGAAAAAAAAAAAAAAAAATCATATTACATTACATTTGCTGAAATTCGTTTGCTAAATTTCGAGTTCCATCAGCTAATTGCTGCAATTTGGTTGTGAATTATGGTCTTCTTGTGGGTTTCAGATTGTTATGCTAAAAGAGTAGCGGTTGTGGGTGCTGGAGTTAGGTATGCTTCTCATTGCCAGGAATGATGGCATGAACTGATTAGATTGAATGTAGGATGTGTTTTTAGTTGTCTTTAATCTTGTGTGGTCTGTTTTTTCTGCCATTGAAGTGGTCTTGCTGCTGCGCATAAAGTTGAAATCGGAAGGTGTACACGTGACATTGTTAGAAGCAGATGCAAGAGCTGGAGGGAAATTAAGAACTGTTAAACAAGATGGCTTGATTTGGGACGAGGGGCCAATACAATGGTGAATGTCTTTTTTATCATTGTTGACTTCGTTCACTATTACTCTTATTTTATGCTGGATTTTGCTTCAATGGTTCTTATGTTACCATCTCTAACTTTTGCAGACAGAAACTGAGAGGGAGGTGACTGAATTGATTGATTCTTGGGCTTCGAGAGAAACAACAACTGGTAATCCTTTTCTTTTTGTCTGAACCTTGTGGTATTCCCCTTCATCATCTTTTCTTTTCGTGTATAGATTTGCAATTGGTTAGCGCGTGCTAGGTAAGCCGGATGATTCCTCACACTTCTTCCTTTGACAGCCTATTTCACAGAATTTGCGTTACATTGCTAGAAATGGATCACCACTGTTGGTAAGCCTTGCTTGGTCCAGTTCTATAGGTTCAGAATAATTTAGAGACTGTAAAATTCTCTATGTTCTAAAGCATTAATCTTCAATTGCTTCATTCAGCTCCTTCCAATCCTGTTGCCCTACTCAAAAGCAGCATCCTATCTACCAAATCGAAGGTTAGTTTCTCAACCTGCGAAGGCTTAATTTTGATTGTATATTCTTATATTTTCTGGGTGGAATTTACTATCAAAGCAGTTTCTTGGACAGATGTTTGTGGAAACTATTATTACTGAGCATTTTAGGTGGTACACAACTGGGATTATAACCCATTTATCATAAGCTATGATCTATATAGAATATACTGTAAGATATGCCGATTGCGGGCATTGATATTTCTTTATCATGAATGCAATCATAATAGTAATCTTGCTTAGGAGAAAAAGCATGTGTCATGCTTGAAAGCTGGATAAACTCAGTGGTAAACATGTTCTATAGCCCAGGCACTATGCATATAGAGTCAATAGATTATTCTTTGTCTCCCCAAAACACACTATATCTTTTCTAACCATGGCAAATGTTGCGATTCTGCATTAGCAATCTCACCACTGAAGGTACAAGGATATAGAGATACACCTGCTGGTTCTGATGCAGTGTTTAATATGAGTATGCAACAAGAACTGTTAAAGAGGGTGATTTAGGAGAGACCTAATCTCACGGGGATGGATATAACTTCATACTCACCTTCTTTTGTCATGTTAAGCCCTTTAAATTGCTAGTGATGCTATTGTTTAATAGATAATCCTGAATATTAGAGATTCTAAGCCTTACTAAAAAGACTTAATTCAGTCTAGAATTCTATAAGCAATGCTTTATCACAGTTTTCTGATAGCATTCCATAATACTGCCCCAATTATGGGATCTGGATTGCGTGATTCATAATTGCTGCCCATCAAATAGAAACCTAACATTTCTTGGATTGTGGCCTAGGCTGACACAAGCTTATACAGGCTATGTATTGTATAGTATAAGCATTTACTATTTTTTTAAATGGTAATTCTTGCTCTCTGTTCTAATACGTTGTTCCAATTAGGAACTTAGGTTAGCCTTGCTGTATATGATTATATGGATGGTGGAAATAAAAAATAGACTAATTTTAGTGGCTGCAAAATTTTGATACAAATGTCATTGTCGAGAGCTAGAATATATTTTCACGCTCTTCCAAATCATGTGTGTACAGTGGCTGCTCATGAGGACCTCCTGTTAGTTAAAACAAGTGTGGGACATTTATGACATTCTGCAGTTGCATCAAATTTTAATTTAAGATTATTATCTTATAGAGCATGGCTATATGGTGCAAGATTATATGTCTTATGTGCCCATGCTGTATTGAAGGAGACAACCGTAAATGATATGCACAGGAGTGCTAATAGTCGGCTACCTGCCCGTTGGTGTCACATAGAAGTAAATGAGTTGAAAATGTATCAATTGACAATAACTTCCCATGTAGATTCTCTCTGGTAGCAATGTAAATAGTGAGCAACTTTAGTTGTGTGAGTAAACTTTGTCAGCTGGGTTTCAAATTAATGATTTTTTGTACTCGCTCAAACTGTTTGAGTTTTTAACAACAGATATGTGTTACAGTTTAATATACTTTTGGAGCCATTCTTGGGAAAAAACACGAGAGTTCTAAGGTGGCAGACGAACAGAAATTTGAAAGGTAATGTCATTTTCCCTGCATCATGCTGCACCCTTTGCCTTCTTGCATCTAGCATAGGCATTAACTGGATATCTAAATTTGACGTTGGTATGGCTGTCAAAAATACATTTTTAGCGATAACACATGTTAGGTAGTCATTCCTAATTTCTTTCAACTTTATAAATTGGTCCGTGCTGATGTACATTTGCTCCTTTACTCAAGTTAATTATATCAAGCTTCCGATTATAGTCTACCTCTGTTTTTCCACATTTTCTAAATTTTTTCCTGTATTAGTGTGGGGGTATCACTTACAAAAAACTTTAGGGGACTCTAAATTTGATCCTTGTTTGGACTTTATGATGGTTCACACACTATGCACCAATAAGAGGCAATGCAATTGGCAAACAAATATTGAGAGCCCACATATACTCTCACTCTGAAAATATTTATTTATGGGTTCACCCAACAATGAGAGTAGAGATGGCATTTTTAATTCTAGTGAGAAAAATGATGCAGTCTAGAATTTAGATGGGTACCTCAAAACAGTAAAATACCAATCTGTAATCTGTCACTTAGGATCTGTTCAAGGACACGTCAGGAAAGCTTTATCTAGAATCCCCCAAAATCTTCTCCCAGAAGATTTTTAAAAATCAGTGACTTTCAATCCCTTTAAAACTATTCTAAAACTCTATTATCTTTTACGAATCTACAACTAAACACTACTTTCTTTTTGGGGCTACTGGGAGAAAATTAGTTTATATATTATTTTGGGTTGGAATTAGTTATGTGTGTTAAGATATACTACAAGATAAAACTAATCAACAAATCAATCAACCGGTAAAATTCCTCCTATGGATTGTTCATTTGGTGGATGAGAAATTTAACTATATTATGTCTAAAATATATGTTAGAATAATAAAAGGTGTGTGTGTTGTGTCTGTGAGACGTATGCTTTTCCCTTGTTGCCTTGTGCATGTCACTTTTGTATGTCTCACTTTTTTTCATAATCGGCCTTCTATTGCAATCATTCTTCGCTGTTGAGTGTGAATTCCTGGTATTTACCCATGTACTTGTCATGTTCGTTTCCATTTGCGTTTGCATTTCCATTTCTAGTTTTATGCACATCAACCCTGGCTCACACCTGCAGATCTTGTACAAGAGTAAGTTTGCTTGACAAATCAATTTTGGTTCATCTGTCAAGGCTTTAGGTTCCAACTTAGCTGAGAATGTCTATGCAATTTAATACTGCTAGGCTCAAGGCACCTCAAGCAGAATTGAAAAATTGACTTGTTTTGATGTCCTGAGTGGAAAAAGTTGCCCCAGAGTACAAACAAGGGCATATATCTTTAGATTTAAGAAATCTATGACTATGTTTGTCAATTTGACTTAACAGTTACTATTGCTTTGATACTGACATTTCTTGTGGAAGTTGTTGATATTTTGTTATTTCTTTCTGCAGTGTGGGTGAATTCTTCCAACGTCATTTTGGAAAGGAGGTATATGTGTGTTGATTTTCTGATGAATAAATTTTGTCAGCTGTTAACATGATTTTTGGGCTTCCTATAACTGATATTTCTTCTTGCAGTTTGTTGATTATCTTATGGACCCATTCCTTGCTGGTACATGCGCTGGAGATCCTGAATCTGTTTTAGTAAGTGCTGTCATTTATTTCACTTCTCTTTTACTTGTTGTGCTGTACATGGTTTTCCTTGACTTTATAAATGAGTGGAAGATGTTCTTGACTAGATACTGAATCTATAATGATACTTACGTTGACTTGGCCTCAATCTGTGACCACATTATTGCTTGATTCATAATCATCTATAGTATATAGTCCTGATTTTAGATATTATTTTCTGGTGATTGGCAGATGCGCCATGCATTTCCTGAGATATGGAACATAGAGAAAAGGTATCATCCAATTTGAGCATGTTTGTTTCGGTTATAGACTGTTTTTTGCTTGGGAAGGATTTCCAGTTAGTTGATACGATTCCAAATCTTGAATTAATAGCCTTATAGCCTCATTCTTTATCTAGTATAAGTTTTGCCGGAAATATCTGGAATGTTCATATTAGGATTTTAAGAGGTTTGTCTTCTTTTACCATTCATGGGCATTTAACTATAATAACATTTTCCATATGAATTTAGTTAATTTTGGAATCCGGAAACTTTACAATCACACAAAAATCACCTTTATACTTCTTTTTTAAGGCTGTATCAATGAGTTAGGTGACACTTGCACAAATATTGTTCCCAGTGCAGTCATTTTCTCTACACACTTACATTGCTCAGTGCTTGCTCACTGGAAAAAAACTTTTTCCTTTTCTCCTCTCTCGCTCAAGGACCTTTTACTTTAAGAACCTATCTACAACTCAGACTTTTTGATGGGAAAAATGGATTTTACATCTCATTGGCTCTGTCGTATATCAGGGCATCCGGTCTACCCTAATCATATCCTTGATTTGTCCTGTGTACTGTGGAACATGTTTTTAAGCAAATTTTATGTCTTAAAATCAACAAATATATTATATGTATTAGGGTCGTTAGCATTGCAGTTCTGATATTATATCCCGACAACATCAGGTTGTGAATACATGAGCTGGTTTTATGGAATTGTTGGGCATTTATTCCGCATTTATTCCTTTCAGTATCTGGCTCTATTTCTGTGATGCTTTTAAGAGATTGACCATGTAACGAACTCTCTGTGCTTTCCTTCCCACATATCTTTGACATTACTCCGTTACATGATGTATTCATAGCTAATCTGTTCATACTGTTATTTTGATCAGGTTCGGTTCGATTATAGTAGGGGCGCTTCGGTCCAAATTGGCATCTGGAAAAGAACGAAGCAGAGAAACTAAGCAATCTTCACGTCAGCGTGGTTCTTTTTCATTCAAAGGTGGAATGCAGGTATATTTGCTTAGGTGCAAGTTTTCTGTACGCTTTATCCACTCCTTGGCCTGTTTGTAATGCTGTTCATCACTCTAAATACCACTTCAAGCTGAATACTTGGGCACGATCATTGTCTGGTTGCAACTTGAAAGGATCATGTCCTGATGCTGGATACTCAATTAGCAAAGAAGTCTGCTATTTGAAGTTATTCTTCAGTTAGGCACATTCTATAAAATGATAAATGTGCATAAGCACTAATGATATTGATGGATGCCTGGTTGTGACTGATCTTTCCTCGTCTGTCATAGACACTCATTGATACAATATGTAAAGAGTTCTCCGATGAGGAACTGAAACTACAAGCAAAGGTGTTTGTCACTGTCTTACAGCGGCGATGAGCTCTCTAAGCTGCAGAAATGGTCAGTCTCTTATACTTCTAACAACAACATGCAAGATGTACCTTTTGATGCTGTAGTCATGACGGTGAGAAAATTCTTCTCTTACCGTTCTTAAAGATTTTCTGTTTGCAATTTGTGTGGTAACTCTCACTTTATTCACTGGACAAGACCTCAAATCAGCAACATTAGTTCTATGACAATTAGTGGGTGTTCAGTGAACACATGTGCATGGAAAAAGCTAGTTTACTAAAATAGTAAAGCAAAAGCTTCTTCGTTTGAAGGGTCAATGTACTTTTGTGCACTCTGTTAAGAGGTTTTACAGTTGTCCTTCTCCTGTGTATCTGTGGTTATGAGATCAAAGATAGGATATATTGGTTAGTTGGGAATTCTAACTCTAGCATGGAAAATAATCAGATTTGTTGACCAAGATTGTATACTCCTCTCTTCACTTGTTGTCATGTTATGAGATGGTAAAATCAATTAGAAGCCTCACTATCCGAGAACATTTAACCGATTTGGATTTGAAATTGGTTCACCTTACTGCACGTGTGGCTTAAGACTTAACAAATTTCTTAGTTGATTTGTTGTGTAAATTGTTTGTTTTCACTATCCTTTGTGCCTTGTAATTGTCCAATGTTATCTCTTACAGATTTGGAATTTCTTAGCTGAATAAAACTTGTCTATGGCAGGCTCCACTTTCTGATGTCAAAGCAATGAAGATTTCAAGAAGAGGGAATCCTTTTTCTCTTGATTTTCTGCCAGAGGTGTGTATGCACTCCCACTCCTTCGTTGTTAATTACAGCTGGTTTTTTTTATTTCCTGGAAACTTTGAAATTCACAGACCAAGAAATCCTTTTTTGTTCCCATTTTGAGGCTTCCCCTAATCCCCTGGATGCCACAATCTCTCATTGTTTTCGCCTACCTTTTTTTCCCTATGCCACAACTTTGCCTTTTGACTTGTGCTGTTTATTTTGTAGCTATAGTACCATTTGAAAAGCATCCAACGTGTTTATACTAACAGTGTCTAGATTATTTGAGTATCATTACGCATTTTTGTATGTTATAGGCTTATAGCTATTCGGTTAAAGTGATTTTGATGGTACTAAATCATGTCATATGTAGTGTGATTGTGCTACCTGGACTGTTTATAACTATACCACCTCTAGAAAAGCATCCGGCGTGTTCATATAATCATATCTAGGTTTAAGTGATTTTTGATAGATTTTAATCATTATATTTAAGTACTATGCACATCTTTGGCGTTGTTAGATACATGTCTAGGCCCAGCAGACCAATATGGCTGTGCAGAGCGCAGAGTGCAGTAAATTCCTAGGCGTTGTTAGATGCACGACTGGAACTTCCCCAGCTGCATTGGGATGATATCACCAGATAACTTAGATCTGGTGTAGTTGTCACAAAAGCAGAAAAGGTAGTTTATGTAGAATGACATATAACATATTTATTTGGATATCTGCTGTAGAATTCTTTGTTATCTACACTCTCCATGCGCTTGATGGATCTTATCTTATAAATTATGTCAAAATAATAATTTAGCTTTATTTGGAGTGAAGTTTGATACATTTTTTAAGCTGGATCTCAATATTATATTTTTTTGCTACAATCTTTCAAATTTATGAAAAACATCCGCGTCAGCTACAGCTACATGAAGTGTGAGAATTATTTAAAAAAAATAAAGCTGCTAAGTTGAAATTTGTGTCAGCTACATGAAGTGTGAGAAATGTTTGTGAGCTGTGATCATCAGAAAAAGGGCTTAAAGACTCTTGGTATTTTCTTGATGCAGGTAGATTACCTACCACTATCTGTTATAATTACGACATTCAAAAAGGCTAATGTGAAGAGACCTCTAGAGGATTTGGAGTTCTTATTCCCTCCAAGGAGCAGCAAAATGGCATAAAGACTCTTGGTATTTTCTTGATGCTAGTATTTTTTTTCCTTGTTTGTTGTGATTCCCATATCAGGGCATATATGTCTATGCATTGTGGTTGTACAGGGACATTGTTCTCTTCAATGATGTTTCCGGACCGTGCACCTAGTGACATGCATCTTTATACTACTTTTGTTGGAGGAAGTCGAACAGAGAACTTGCTAAAGCTTCCACGTATTCCAATCTCTGTTTCCTTGTTATTTCTTTTCATGTTTTTTCTTTTCTTTTTTGTTGTTGTTGCTTTATGGCTATCATTTTCGAGTTTCTTGAGCTGATACATTCTGTCAAATATGCATGCAGGGATGAATTGAAGCAAATAGTTTCTTCTGATCTTCACCAACTGTTAGGCACCGAGGGCGAGCCAACATTTATACAGTACGGAGTATTATTATGATCTATATACTGTCTGCTTTTTTCACTACACCCTTTTCTATGCATAATAGTTTGGGTTTTGATCAAATTCTCAAATTAGCTTTATCAATGCAGTCATTGCTTTTGGAACAAAGCGTTTCCCTTATGGGCGAAACTATGACTCAGTTCTTAACGGAATAGCAAAAATGGAACAAGGTCTTCCTGGATTTGTCTATGCTGGTAATTTGTCTTAAAACTCAAGCATGTTACATGCTCTATTATCGTCACCTTTCTCACTTTGGATCCCTGTATATGACCAATTCCTATAGAGCATTTTACGATTTTAGTTTTAACTCCTGGGAAAAGATGGTAGTATATAAGTCTAGAAAGAGAATCTTTGAGGAATAATATTGCTGTTTCTTATGAAGATCATTATTAGATCAATCACCTTTTGATTATAATGTAATCTTTTTATAAAACTGACATGTTTTGCCTTTATATGCTTAAGGTAACCATAAGGATGGACTCTCAGTGGGTAAGGCAATATCGTCGGGTTACAAGGCAGCCGAGCTTGTGATTTCATACCTCAACTCCTTTCCAGTTAATGAAAAGAGCCGAAGAAGCTCCGTCATCATGAAGTTCATACAGGGTAGCCGAGCTGACGAATCTTGTAACATCAATCAGGAGACGTGTCTTCCGTAAATCAGGGTGATCATCGGGTTCTATTTTTTGTTCAACTATGAAGAGCAGGTAATACAGCGGATTTAAGTTTGATAAACATGGTTTCATCTCTTCCTTTAGCAAGCTGGTGCATATTATGGCTTTGTCTGTTTATTTTAACACAGTAGAAAGTTATACATCAAAAAATATGATTATAGAAGAGATCTCGGATCATGGTGGTTATGTAGACCAGCATAATTAAGGGTTGTTACTCGGTTGATAAAACAAGCTGCTACTCGAACGAGTTTTAATTGTTGATTGAAGATTGAAAGATGTTGATCAAATATGGACGATGGAAGACTCAAGTATATTTTGCTTACATTCTTAGTGGCTAATCTTCCATTATGATCGGAAAACGATAGAGATACCTTAATGTGATTCAGATAAAATCTTGTTGTATGATCCTTGATCGAATTTAGAAAAGAGGGGTCCAATTCACTAATACCAACCTAATGCGCAAACCTCGTTGCACAAGTTTAGTGAAAAAAAAGAAAGAATATTACATTGACTTGATTTTTTTTTTATCAACCGGATCTACAAAACAAAAGTCTAAAATTGACGTGTATTGTAACTACGTGTCAATTTTAAGACTAATCCGCAATCACAATGCGCGTTAATTTCGCATTAGTAAATCTGACGTCTTATACCTATCAATACCGATTATTTTTAATGTATATGCTTAAAATATGATAAGTTTTGTATACATTAGGTATATTTATAAATCTATACTATATCTTATTTTGTAGAACCACATAATTCCAGGATCAAATTTAATGACATAAAAGACACCTAACAATTTTGTCCTACAATCCCCGCAACAAACCTCGTAACCACTAGACATTGATTCAAGTCATCGGCTAATTGAAATAGTTAAATTAGTCGCGTATATCTAATGTCTCAAACTAAGGGAGAAAATAAATGATTTATCAATATGAAATATGATTATCATACATCAAAAATTTATAAGATATTTAAAATGTCATTTACAAAAGTCAATAGACACATAATAATATTCATTCAATTACATATAAATTATTTTTCATAAATTTTATAATATAAAATTAAAATCCTAAATTGAGATTTTAAAAAACATACCTAAAGCAAAGTCAATGTGATTAATGGAGATCTATTAAGAAATTTTTTATAAAAAAAAAGGAAAAATAAAAAAATGAGCACTTTGTCCAATTCTCAAAAAGAATCATCATTAATGATTTTAATTAGAACTTTATTATACTTGAGATTGAGACAAGAGAGTGAGACTTGAGACTGAGACAAGTGAATGAGACATAAGATTTGAACCGATATATTTGAACTAAAAAAACAAAAGAGGTCAAGACTAGTTGGATTTTCAATTATCCTCCCATTTGTTTTGTCCAATAATTGTTGTGTTTACCTTCAAAATTATATGTCTCTCGAAAATAAGGTTAGGACTAATCTTTTATAACGATGAATTGAAAGATTTATAATCACTTCGTTTTTACTAATTAATTTACAAAATATTATATTTTAAAAAAAATAAAAAAATTTCAATTTTTGTAACTCTAATAAATGTGAATAATTATGAACTATTAATAATTTTAACATTACATCTATGAATTGTCAACCGTAGTTGTTGACAATACAATTATGGACGGTGAAAAATTGTTGACAATAGAATTATCGACTATCAACAGTTATTGACACGACAATACAATTATGCATCGTCAACAGTAGTTAACAGTATAATTATGGATTGTCAACAACCGTTAGCAATGCAATTATAATTATTTCCATTTAACATTGTTGACAATACAATTATATACGATCAACTACTGTTTGATAACATAATTACACCAACAAAAATCATGGGTTCTTTTCAAAAAAGAAATTTATGGGAAAAGAAATTCAAACAAATATTTTGATTGTTTAATCAAAAATAAAAAAGATGAAAATTTGAAGTTAATCAATTTTTATAACTTAGTTCGGTGTCGGTTCAATCGAACAACGAGAGGCTTCGTCACCTCGAGAGCTTACGAATCACCATCTGGGAATATATTGTCTCCTTTGTCCATACAAACCCCAGAAGAACAAGGTGGAGAGAAGAAAGTTTTTTTCGTAGATCGTCGATGGGAATAATTCGGAGCTACTTCACATTCATAGTAGGGACGGCGGTGGGAGTGTATATCGCTCAAACTACGACGTCCCCAATATCCAGAAGCTCGTCAACACCTACTTGGACAAGGCCAAGACCGCCGAGCAGAACTACCGGAAGCGCAATAAGCGAGGATCTGATGGAGACGACGGCGCTGCTTAGCTAATCAGGTTATTTATGTCACGCCATTCTCCTTGCTTCCTATCGATTTTCGAGGTGAAACCCTAATTTGTCCTGTATCGGCAATTGATAGGGTAAAATGAAATAAGAATTAAGTAGATGTGCTTATGAATTACGATAATCAAATTGCGGATCTGATGATTTTGTATACTCTGGGGGAGATTACTCGAATAGGATGAGATCAATAGAGTTTTGTGATGCTGTGATTTTTTTGTATAGACTCTGAGATCTGATTATGATCTTTATATAAGTACCGGCATACCTTCACATTGTGAAATTGCTTCTTGCTTCTTATTGTTTCTTTCATTTTATATGTGATTTGAATCTGTTTGTAGACTGTTGAGTCATTGAGCACCAAATTAGACTTTCGGGAGTAGTAACCTCTATTTTATCCTCAATTCTTCATATGAGTCGAAGTTCAATTCATTGTTGGAAAGGAAAGAAACGGGAGATATATGCTTTTACTAAAAACCTGGATAAGGAAAAGAAGATCAGAATGCAGAAAGAACCATGTGAGCAGTAGTTTCACATCAACTGGGTAAACTGGATAAAGATGACAATATTAGTGTAATGGTATTATGTTAGTGTAGTGGCAACAACCTGCTGACAATATTTGTTATAGAAAATGAACAACCGATCTGATTGGAAAAACTTTACTCCGTACAAAGAGCTGCAAAACTAAGCAACAAGAAGCCAACAATTTAGGTAACAAGTTTGCTGGTGTAATGAACTCGACTGCAAAACTAAGCAACAAGCCGGCCAACAATTTAGTAACAAGCTTGCTGGTGTCATAAACTACACATTTACAGGCACTTTCGGATAAGTATATATCTCAACAATGTTAAATTGCCTTTCCGCTTCTTTGTATCTTCAAAAAAACTCAGTTTCATGTGAGCTAGATCGCAACAATACCCCCCATCCGAACTTTCGGAAAAGGTAAGAGGGGGAAACAATACTTGTTTAGGGTTTCTACTTAACCATCCAATGCAAGATCATTGTTTTCAACTAGTTTCTTTATTGAAGTTGTCTCTTAAGTGACTCAACTGCCATGAATGTCAAGGCTGATGCTGGGACATACCACATTATTCTCGGTACACTGCCCTTGAAGAATCCCTTTGACCCTTCAATCATCCACGTTCTTCGAATGGCATCTAGCCACCCATTGTACCTAAATTTGAACCACATCCAACTCAAAGATTAAAGCTTTATGATTGCAGCAATGCAACAGACGCCTGAACGAAGCCGTAAGCACATACAAATTTTGCAACTCATAAATAGATATATACCTCAAGGTTGGTCCTTGCACTTGCAATCTTGTTTTGATGACATCTAAGGGTGTGGTGATATATGCGCTTAGCCACCCGCTACTCCTCCAAGGATGAGTCCTTCCACAGAACTATTCAAGTGATAGTCTGAGTTTGATACCACTTTTTCATCCCGTAATCCATTGTATCTTTTAGGGCTTCATAGAACATAACCTAATCCAATATCTACAACTTCAGAAAGTTTAAGGAGCCGAAACATATTAATATTGGCTACGACTTAATAATAGTCTTCCAAAAAAGGCATGGGTAACGTATCGCAGCAACACAAGAAGATACTCGTTGAAGGACAGATGTTGAAAGAAAGTTCCACATTTCCGAGAGCAAAATGGAGCAACCGATAGACATTTATAAGTATACTTACCATCAATCCAGCGAAAGGCACATCCCTTGCAAGTGTAGACCAATACCTAGCAAGCATACAAAATATAATCACGCTACTAAATAAACTAATATCAAACATATGGTTGCTGCTTGTTAATCTTTTGATGGACTCATGATTGATGCTAAGTAGCTTTGAGCAAGGAGTTTTCACTCATATGAGAAGCTTCCCAGTTCCCACAATAGACTATTACCATATTTTCGAACCAAAAGTTGAACAATAATCACCTTTTGATAGACAGATTCCTTTTATAGTTTAAAATAACATGTCTGATGTAAATTTGTGCAGATTGAGCAGCAGATACAACCTCTAAAATGATTAACTCATAAGCGATATAGAGAATTTTGCTGAATCCAACTTAATAACTTGTATCATCAGCTTAATTTCACTGACCATCTAGTAGCCTACAGGCAGACACAACTGTAACCCTTGACATTTCAATCCTTAGTGAGCTCATTGACTCCAGAGGAAATAGAAATTAGAAGTAAACTCCTTCAACAGAATGATCATTTATAATAACTGAAAAACAATGAACTGGCCCATATAATTGCATCATTAGCTATAATTCTTGATAAATTACATCTTAAGATAATTTTTAAATTTTGATAGTTTTGAAATTGGTCTTTTCATTATCATAAAAAATGCATGGAGTAAAGGGGGGAGGGAACTAGGTTCATGAGTAAATACATACCCAGCATACAAACCCTTGATGCCTTGTTCCTTCCATATTGAACTGCCTGCATGGAACATCCCAGTGTAATAACTATACATCTGCCCTCCAGGTAGCCTACCACTGTTGGCGTTAGAAATGACAGAACTCCAAGAGGTACTGTTCCTTGAACCTGCATTCGTTGCTTCATCACTTCACATGGAACATATACGAAAGAACCAAGGGCATCTCCTGAAATGCATTTTCACATGGAGTGAGTCTGAGTTCTGTGATTATCCATGCAATTGGATGTATTACAATTTCTTTCCAAATAAGTTAACAATTATAAAGATACACTCACAGTCATCAATTTACTAGTTTGCTATCATCAGCGTTTGTAGTAGTGTAGGTGTATATTTTTAAATATAATTGCAACAAGCAATATGATAGCAAAATAACTAACTGATGAAAAAAAATGGAACGAAGTGTGTGAAGAGAAACCTAGATCTCACCAACTCCTCCTGCAATGAAGTGAGACCAGTGACCCCAAGATCAGGATGCGACTCTTCAAGCCATGCTTTAGTAGACTCTATGAAGCCAAAATAAGTTGCTCCAGTGGCAAGAGACCCAGTAAGACCAGGAGTCACCCCTCTGTAAAAGCCTGTAAAACCAGAGTAAAAAAGGAAATCAGCATATTTGACATGAAACTCCATATTACACCAAGGCCATAAACAAATTTTCTGTATGAGAAAATTCAAGCTCCAGTCAAAAAAGAAAAGTTTCATATATTAATAAGCAAATGCAAGACAGTGAACCTCGTAATCCATCAGCAGCCCACACTGTTCTCACCATTTGCAATACAGTTTTTTGGCTCTGGAAATATAAGATGACAGTTAACTTGCATGTGTGATAAGCTCTAACCAAAGTTACCAAACCATGGAACATAGGCATATAATGGAGCTTACCTGGGCACCACTCAATATAGCTTGACTCTGAATTCTAGTTTTTAAGGTATCAACAGGATGCATCATCCCTTCACCAACAGCCCCAGCAATGCCACCCCATAGAAACTCTCTCCACACTGCAGAAAACACAAGGTGAGCAGTAATTTTGTTAGTGATTTTACACTTGCCTAATATCAATTCAGGATTGCCCGGTGCTTGACAACTAACTTCTGTTATCTCATTTGATATTTGAAAACAAAATTTTAAGAGTCAGCCTTCATCGTCCTCGTGTTTAGCAATAATCGAATACTAAGCAGAAGACTCTAATTCCTGGAAAAAAAATTATAAACCGCACAGGAGAATTTATTTAAAGATGCATTGTCAAAGAGAAAGTAGATAAGATGGGTCTTTATTGAACTCCAACTAAATGGAGGCCTCACTGACAATTGGAGGAGCACTCAAAGAGTCGATCCATACTAGGAAATACTATGTTTAGACATCCAAACTTTCAAGTAAGTACTGAACAGTCCAGTTCTCAGCTGAAACAATGTCAATATGACAAATTAACAGTATCCATCTTAGTTAAACTGCTCTACATACAATAAACTACTACTTATTTACTTAAATTGGCTTAAAAGGGTTTCCACGGCTTCGGAAACATATACATTCAAACGTACTACTAAACAGGCACAAAAGTATTAAGGTTTTCATCCTCTAAACTTCATTTTTCTTTCATATACAGAAGAAAGCAATGACAGAACTCTGAATACAGAATCAAGAGGGATTACCGAAGAACTGATTTGGCGCGCTAATAGATTGGGGTAACGAGGAAGGTCGCTGCTCCAACTGCACAGAAGAAGTAGGCCGGCTTGGAAGATCCACTGGAGCCCTGGAGAAGCGTGTGTCCTCCCTAATCGACATTATTTATTATCTCTCTTTGGAACGAAAAACTTTAGGGTTTCGTTGTTGTGGACGTTAATGGTGCGATGTGTTGTTCTTCGCCAATGGAACGCCGCTCAGGAAACTGGGTCGCCGCCGGATAACGAGAGGTCCTGTGAAAGTGTGAAGTCCAAACTCTCCTTTCAGAATTTTTCAACACTTCAAAAAGAAATATATGATTTTCATTTCCCGTACGACGTCGTCCAATTATGTTTTTCGCTTTTTCCTCTAGGCGTACACATATTTTGAATAATTCTATTGGTATCCTCAAACTAATAAAAGTTTTCTTTTAGTACCCTTTTTAGTTCTACTACTAAATAATACTTACCTTTCGATAGTATATTATAAAAAATATAACCAATTATCATTAATACAAAAAATCCAATTAAAAACATATCGATTTGTCTGTATCTTCTTCGAACGCTTCTCCAATCAAAGCTTATGTCTCTCGTGAATGATTCCTTCTTCGAAACTTCTCTAGTCGAGTTTAAGAACTGATTCGATATCAGACTCTCAAGTTTTATAACTTATTTGTCTCTCTTGATTTTTGGGATTGAATCACAAACGAACTTAGGAATAAATGTGTGCTTCTTAGGGTCTGATTTTAGGGTTTGATTCGATCTCTCTCCCCAATTTGACGTTATTTTTCCGAATTCAAGAATAGATGTGTGCTTTTTAGGGTCTGATTCTATAACTTAAGTTTGTTTCTACATTTGTTTTGGATTTTGTCTAGTATCTAATACAAGTGTCAACAACTTCATTCAAGTATTTCCAAAAAAAACGATAATAGTTTGTCAATGGAAATTTTCAGAAGAGTTAATAGGAATATCATGTTTCGTTGTGGGCATATTCAAATACATATAGTTTGATATCATTCGATGTTACTCTTTTATTTCATCTTTCCAATCTCAACTTACGGTTCTCGTTAGCTTTGCCGTTACATCTTGAAGTAGTGAAGTACTTTCAAAACTTGTATTTTACAAAACTTGTAATTGATATGATGTTTGGTGTTTGTAATGCAGTCTTGATTTCGTGGAGTCTCGTGGTAATTTCGTCACTTCATCGCCTTTATTGAGGTTTACAAAGGAGTAATGTAGATGCCATCCACTAAAATAAATTCCATGTAGGATTTCCCGGTTAAAAAGAACCCGAATATGTAATATTATGTTTGTAATATTTGACAGTTCTTCAAATGCGTGAATGCATCATACATGCATAAAACTTTATAAAATGTTAAATGTATTTGTTTTAGTAAAGAGAAAAAATTTGTATGTTGTAATTTTGTACTAATATTTATATTAGACAATATATTACATGAAAAAAATATTTAAGTTATGCAACGTAATGAATTGATAATGTTTATTTGTTACGACTTAATAACTTATGCATACTTGCATAGTATATCATTATGCAATTTTATACTAATATTTATATTTGACAACATATTACATGAAAATAATAATGAAAAGATTTTTGATACATGATTTATAACTTCTATTTCAGTTAATGTATTACATATTAATATACATTATACTATAAACTATAACGATATTCTTAACTCTTGGAATAAACAAAAAAAACTTCATTGATAAAATTATAAAAGTAATGATGATCGTGATAAAATACATGCTATATTTATATTTTTGATACATGATTTATAACTTTATTTCGGTACAATGCGTTATTCGGTTTACTTGAATCACGTGAAGAGTCTAATAGGTCATTAATAGCACTTGGCCGTGGCCTTCCGCAGAATGAAGTGGGCTTATGGGCCCAAAGTAAGAGAGGGATTCGGCCCAGTTGATGAGGTTATGTCATGGTTGGACAAATGTGATGATGCTGAGGTGGTTTATGTGTGCTTTGGTGCTCACATTACGCTATCGGAGGAGCAAACAAACGTTATGACGCTTGCCTTGGAGAAGACTCAAATCAAGTTTGTACTCAAATTACATTGCTGTAATTTTTGAAGAAATTGAAATATGCATTATTTGAAAATTTGACTGTTTGGTAAGGTGATGATATTTTAACATCCGTTTGTTCAACATCTGCTTCAGTCTTCAGTTGCCAAAACCGGTAATCTCAATCACCAACCTTATCGTTGCTCATTCAGCATATTTGATGCTTGTTCTTGTGTTTGTAATGCTTAAACATGGATTGGCTTCCCCAGTTTCAATCAACTCGTCTATCTTGTGGTTGCTTTGATAATTTGCAGCAAATTCAACCTTTATCTTGTTCAAGAATTACGATGATGAATATTATATCAGATGCAAATGCATGATTGTTGTTTCTGAAAAAAAATCAGATTTGCTCTCACCATTTGAATTACTTGGGAATCTGCAGCAGATTCGTAATATTATGATTTATTGTTAATTTTTGATATAAATGGTTGAATTAGCACTTTTAATTATGCTCGAATCTGACCTAGATTGATATTCAAAGTATAATCGCAACTACGCCATCAAAACACAGCATCATGAAACTTCAGTAAACTAGAAACTATTTGTGAAAAAGTAACCAATGAAATATTGGCCTACATACACTGATATACAATACAACGGTTTCAAGAAACATAAGCGCGTGAATTCAAATTTGAATCCTCGGCTGGCATTTCAAATCTGCAAAGTGTTGGTCCTCCTTAATCAAGTCCATTTGATAAATAGGCTATCCAATAAATTGTATACAACTTCAATGGGCTAAGATCCAAAATAGAAGGAGTCCATTATGAAGAAAGATCTAGAGAATAAGAGAAAGGATGAGAATGATCTAGAGAAGATTAGTCTAGAACTAATCTAGAATATTCTTCCAAAATATTTTCTAGGAATTTGTGTAATTCTAGAATTCTCTCATTCCCTATAAATAGGTGGAGAAGTTGTACATTTGCATCATCACACAAAAATTGAGAGCTCAAGAAAGCTAAACACAAGTTGTGAGAGTGCCCACAAAATCTTGTAAAATTCCTTCTCCACATAAATAAAATAAAAGTGAGTTTGTATTAATTAAGTCATTGACTTAATTAGTCCCATATTTCTCATCCTACCAACACGAAAGTGGGAGGTTTTTCCAACAACTGGTATCAGAGCAAGGTTCGTCCGATCGATTTTTAGCTCGTGTTGTTAAGATGGAGGCTACCGCCATTCACGATGGCGAGATGTTCAAACTCACGGCAGATAACTATTCCTACTGGAAGTCGATGATGGAGGATCACCTTTATTGCAAGGATTTGTACGAGCCCATCACCAGTGAGGATAAGCCCGAAGGGAAGAGCGAGAAGGAGTGGAGCTTCTAAACCGGAAAGCTGTCGCCATGATCCGTAAGTACATCGACAAATCTTTATTTGAACACGTCTCAACGTATACAAATGCTTTTGAATTATGGGCAAAGCTTGAGTCCATGATTCAAAAGAAAACGCCTCGTAATAAAGCCATTTTAGTCCGACGGTTGGTGAAGATGGAGTACAAGGATGACCAAAACATGATCGAGCACTTGAACAATTTCAAGGGGCTCGTAAATCAACTAAATAAAGCTGGGATGAAACTCGAAGATGAGTTGCAAGCCCTTTTACTCCTTAGTTCCCTTCCAGAGAGTTGGGACACTCTCGCCTCTAAGTAACTCGGCCCCGGAAGGAAAGCTCACCATGGACACCGTTAGTGATAGCCTCCTTGGTGAAGAAGTTAGAAAGGATAGAACGAGGCATGTCTACCCAATGAGCGAATGTTATTGACAACCGGGGTAGAAGCGATGCACGTGGGCGCAATATGAACCGAAGCCGAGACCAGTCTCGAGGTCGGTCCAAGTCACGCTCTAGGCCAACGTGTTACTATTGTGGAAAAATAGGCCATAAGAAATCAGAATGTCGATTTCTTAAGAAAGATCAGAAGGCCGGCAACGTCAAGCCAGATCAAATTAACCCAACAAAGAGGCGAGAGGAAGACAAGGGTACTACCGCCATGGCAGACGGCGATGATCTATATCTCTTCGGAGAAGATAACTTCCTAAATATCGCCTCAGACGATAGCTCCTGGATTATCGATTCCGGTGCATCATTCCACGTCACTCCCCATGAGAGTTTCTTCTCAACCTACCAAAGCGGTGATTTTGTAACGTCCAGATGGGGAATCAAAATAGGAGCAAGATTGCTGGTATGGGAGATATCATCCTAGTATCAAATACAGGATGCAAGCTTACTCTTAAGGATGTGAGGCATGTCCCTGATATGCGCCTCAACCTCATATCAGCCGGAAAGCTTGACGATCTTGGTCTAGTAATCAATTTGGCGGTGGAAAGTGGAAGCTCATCAAAGGAAGCATCATAATGGCTCGAGGAAAGAAAGAAGGGTTGTTGTACGTCACACAAGCCAAGCTTTGTAAAGGAGAGGTCAACGTTGCAAGCGCGGACATGGAACTATGGAAGGCTTGGACACATGAGTGAGAAGGGTCTTCACATACTAGCTCGAAGACAACTCCTCCCAAAGGTGCAAGGTAACTCTCTTGATCCGTGTGCTGATTGTTTAGCTGGGTAAACAACATAGAGTTGCCTTCCAAACATCTTCTCAACCTAGAAGAAAGAAGAATATTCTAGATCTTGTGCACACGGATGTTTGCTCCATGTCCGAGAAATCCCTTGGTGGTGCGTCATATTTTGTTACCTTCATAGACGATCACTCAAGGAAGTTATGGGTGTACCTCCTAAAGACCAAAGACCAAGTCCTTGATACATTCAAAGAGTTTGTTGCTTCGGTGGAACGAGAGACGGGACAAAAGCTCAAGAGTGTCCGATCTGACAATGGCGAGTATAGAGGTCCATTTGAGGCATACTGTAGATCTCATGGAATCAGGATGGAGAAGACACCACCTAAGACGCCACAACTAAATGGGCTTGCAGAGAGAATGAACCGAACCATTACAGAAAGAGTTCGGTGTATGTTATCACACGCCAAATTACCCAAGTCGTTTTGGGGAGAAGCTGTGAAGAATCGCCGACATTGTCAACCTTACACCGTCCGTTCCCCTTAATGGAGACACCCCGGAGGAAGTTTGGTCAGGAAAGAATGTTAAATATGACCATCTAAAGGTGTTCGGGTGCAGGGCATTTGTTCACATACCCAGGGACGAACGTGCCAAGCTTGACGCCAAGACCAAAGAATGCATCTACCTTGGCTCGCCTAGAGATGAACTCGGCTATCGGTTATGGGATCCGATCAACAACAAGATTGTTAGAAGCCGAGATGTGGTGTGTTCTTTGAAGATCAAACAATTGAAGATATTCAACGTTCAGAGAAGCCAAGGACAAGAGTCAAAAGGAGCACACCAGACCCCGACCCTTCTCCGATACGACAAGACACTTCAAATGAAGCTACACCAAGAAATGAAGATGTTGAAGAGAGTGATACTACTTCAGAGCATGGTGATGAAGAAATCCACCAAGCACCAGAAGGACAATCGAGCACTCCACTAGAGTCTCAACGAGAAGGTCTTTGAGAGACAAACGACCATCTACACGATATACATCGGATGAATATGTGACCCTCACGGATGAGGGGGAGCCTCAAAGCTACAAGGAGGCCATGAATGACACCCACAAGAGTGAGTGGGTAAGAGCCATGCAAGATGAAATGGAATCCTTGCATGAAAACCACACATATGAGTTGGTTGAGCTACCAAAAGGGAGGCGAGCTTTGAAGAATAGATGGGTATACCGAATAAAGACAGAGGATGGCAACTCAAAGCCCCGATACAAGGCTCGATTGGTCGTGAAAGGATTCCAGCAGAAGAAAGGCGTCGACTTTGAAGAGATATTCTCCAGTAGTGAAGATGTCATCAATCCGAGTTGTTCTTGGTATAGCAGCTTCCCTAGACCTGGAGATCGAACAACTCGATGTCAAGACCGCCTTTCTCCACGGAATCTCGAAGAGGAGATATACATGGAGCCTGAAGGATTCAAAGAACCAGGCAAGGAGAATCTAGTTTGCCGACTAACAAAGAGTCTATATGGGCTAAAGCAGGCACCAAGGCAGTGGTACAAGAAGTTCGACTCTTTCATGGCAGATCATGACTTCAAGAAGAATCCATGTGACCCATGTGTCTTCATGAAGAGGTACGCTAGCGGCGACTTTCTCATACTCTTACTTTATGTCGATGACATGTTAATAGTAGGTCATGATCGTAACAAGATAGCTGCTCTAAAGAAAGATTTGAGCAAGAGCTTTGCCATGAAAGACTTAGGACCGGCAAAGCAAATTCTTGGGATGAAGATCACTCGTGATCGATCAAAGAAGATGTTATGGTTGTCCCAAGAAAGATACATCGAAAAGGTGCTAGAGAGATTCAACATGCACCAAGCTAAGTCGGTAAGCACACCACTTGCTACGCACTTTAAGTTAAGTTCAAAGCAATGCCCAACTAGTGAACAAGAGAAGCGGGATATGGAGAATATCCCTTATGCGTCGGCAGTAGGCAGCCTTATGTACGCCATGGTATGCACTAGGCCCGATATTGCCTATGCAGTTGGAGTAGTGAGTCGCTTCCTAGCAAATCCGGGAAAGGAACATTGGGCTGCGTGAAATGGATTCTCCGATATCTACGAGGCACACTAATAGGTGCCTATGCTTCGGAAATGAGAAGCCGATACTTCAAGGATACACAGATGCCGACTGGGCCGGTGATACTGATTCCAGGAAATCAACGTCGGGATATGTGATTACATTCGGCTGGGGGAGCTGTTTTCTTGGCAATCAAAGTTACAAAAGAGTGTTGCCTTGTCCACCACTGAAGCAGAATACATTGCAGCTACCGAGGCTGCAAGGAGATGTTATGGATGAAGAACTTCCTGGTGGAATTGGGAGTAGAGCAAGATCGGTATATCTTGCAATGTGATAATCAAAGCACAATTCACCTAGCAAAGAATTCATCTCTTTCACTCCCGCTCAAAGCACATAGACATACGACATCATTGGATCCGAGAAGTTCTCGAAGAAAAGATTCTGCAGCTTGACAAGGTGCACACGGACGAGAACTGGTCAGACATTATGACAAGGTAATACCGACCAAGAAGTTTTAAGATTGTTGTCAAGGTACCGGCATCGTATCGCTTGATTTAAGTTGTGAGGGGGAGAAATTGTTGGTCCCTCCTTAATCAAGCCCATTTGATAAATGGGCTATCCAATAAATTGCATACAAGTCCAATGGGCTAAGACCCAAAATAGGAGGAGTCCATTATGAAGAAAGATCTAGAGAAAGAGAAGGATGAGAATGATCTAGAGAAGATTAATCTAGAACTAATCTAGAATATTCCTCCAAAATATTTTCTAGGAATTTGTGTAATTCTAGAATTCTCTCCTTCTCCCTATAAATAGTGGAGAAGTTGTACATTTGTATCATCACACACAAAATTGAGAGCTCAAGAAAGCTAAACACAAGTTGTGAGAGTGCCCACAAAATCTTATAAACTTCCTTCTCCACATAAATAAAATAAAAGTGAGTTGTATTAATTAAGTCATTGACTTAATTAGTCCCATATTTCTATCCTATCAACCCAAAGAGCGACAAGAGTGATTCTTCTCCGGCAATCTAAGAATTACAATTCTCATGGAACATGTGCAGACGCAAACTCAGAGAATTCGATGGCTTATCAATCTCATCGATACAGATACAACACTCGTGATCGCTGCAACTCCACTCACTCGAGTATTCATTCGACTCTTTCCTTCTCGCCCCTAACCCTCAACAGCTCTGAAACATACGAACGGAAGTGGATTCGTGGTGGATCCAGCCCCCTCGAAAGACTCCATGAATGCCGTATCAAACGCGTCATAGAATTGTTGACATTTCGGAACCGATTTGAAAAAGTAGGCATGCTGAAATGAGAGAGAGCAGCAACTGTGAGCGGCATTTGTTGAGAGGAGGACGCGTTGACGAATTCAGAAGCTATTTTAACTGCGCTGTCTCTAGGGAAGTCGTGATCCGGAAATTGGACCAGTAGATCGAACTCGTAAGGATTTGTTGATAGTACCGTATGTAGTCACCAAAGTCGGTGAAATCAGAGCAGCACTCAAAACAGGGATCTCCAGAAATTCGTCGGAGTTGACGCCAGCGATGGTTGCGTACACCAGTTTGCAGGTTGTGTTTGTTGGACAAGCCTCTCATAGCATCAATTTGACACTCAATACCATAGCTAATTTCTACCCAATCAGTGGCCATCATCGTCAACCTGGAAACAATCTGTAAGCAATGTGTAAACAATGTGTAATCAATCTGTGGTTTCAGGTAGCTATTGAATCTGCTTATATATGCAAGTATATAACTGGACTACTTAAACAAGGAAAGTCAGTACCCCGCAAGAAATCTGAGTTTTTTAAAATTCAAATATAGGTATGTTATATATGGAAGGTTTTAGATCATGATTAAAAAGAAACGGTTACATCGTGGAAGATTTTTTTAAAAAAATATATTTTTGGCAACAATCAACTATATACCGTTGGCTTCTTGTTATCTTACCTACCGGACATATTTTTAAAATTTTTGGTTCATTAGAAGTTCGCTTAGTTCCGAAACAAATCCATCACTTACAAGTTACAAACCAATTATTGCCTTTTTAAAATATATAATTGTATTGTTTCATGGTTAAATTTGTTAGGATTATTATAAGTTTGTATGGCCTTACCAACAACAACAGTATAATTAAAAACAATGTCTAACGGCCAAAATAGACTACATCATTTACCACGAACATCTTTTTAGAACTTTTATTACGAGATACTAGGTGTGAGTGTTAAAATATTTAGTCATTTTGGCGATTATATGAAATTATTTTCCTATAATTTTTCATTGCATAGAAAATTATGAATCCATCAAGTCGGGTTTGGTTGACTAGTGAGCTAGTGTAAAGTGTAAACCGGAGGTTGAGCTTTGATTCTGAGCCGGTCGCCCTTTCTCCTTCAATTCAAGGCATATCTAGAGGCCTGCTTCTGGTTAGGATTTGTTTCTGTTTGGAATGAGAAACTGGAATGAGTGATTCCTATATGTTGTTTGGCTAGGTTTAGGAATCAAATAAGGTTGGCATAACTCATAAGCAACCATAATAAGGTAAACCCGTAAAACTCATTCCTCGACTAAGTAAAAAAAACTCATTTGAGTGATTTTTGTACAGCAAAATCACATAAATGCACAGATTAGAGGAAATTTCATATTCTAGTAGTTCTCCTTGTGAAAACAAATCTTGTTGCAGTTTTGGTGGAGAATTTTGTGCACAGTCTCTCGAGTTCCCTTGCCAGTGTTGGCGATCCACAATAGAATACTCCTGCAAGATCAAGAGTATGTATATTTTTCACTAAGTTAGTTCAGCTGAATACTAAAATGAACATGTTATAGCCTTCTGCTTTTAGTCTCACCTATCTGTGATCCATTATGTTCCAAGCCAAATTCGAGAAGATTTTGAACCAACTTGGCCAAACAAAGTGCGTATGTACCTACACAGAATAATGGTACATATAATGCACACGACAGCAAAAATTTTCGCGTTCATTTTCTAAATTATTACAGGGTTTGCATTGTTATACCTGGGTTTGGAGAAGATATCGGTACCATTCTTGGAAGAATGCAATGCTTGGATCACACTCAACATAACGGACCGTGCATCCCCTCTTTGATACAAGCTTGTTAGGTATGTATGCATTCTCTATCACTCTCTGCAACATGATTTATAGTTCAGTCTCTTACTTAATGTCACTTTTGGGTTTTGGAGTGGAAGGTTTGTAAAGATAATGTCACCTGTTTTGGACTGGTCACTGCAGAGATTTCATTCATGGCTTCTCTGAACCAGCCGAGTGAGCCTTGCTCGCGTGTGACCCAGTAGAGGTAAGCTTTCAACGGACCTTCACATCACCCGATCAACATCATCCATCTGTTTTTTTTTGAGGCATCACGAGGTGAGATGAGAGATAATACAACATGAATCCTAATGAAAAACTTACAATGACTTACCGAAGGTTGATGAAGATTGCTTGAATTGTCCTTGCGAACACTAATGAAAGGAGTTGCTCCTATGCCAAGTCCAATTATACAATCAGATCAAGCTAGTATATAAAGGTCAGCAAGATATTCCTTATATTGTCAATTTGGTTTTTATGATGGACCTCACTAGTTACAATTACAGTTGGAGTGTTATTAAACATGTAGTTGCATCCAAACGCAGCCTAGATTTCCAACACTAAAGACAATTACCTTATGGAAGTTGATATTATCATTGAAAGGAACAACAGAGCTGTTGCAGGAATTCCGTCTCATCCAAGTGATTGTATTTCGACAAACAGGCAGAAGAATGAGAGCATATTGAGCTTCAAAGTCTCAGCTGCTCCCTTAGCAGTACAAAGGCAGTATCCCATCACCTGAAAACCCGCCCTGTTGCTATACTGAACAAGCCTCCAAGCAAAGAGCGCAACACACAGTATTAGCCAAAGGGAAACTATCCAAAAGCGCCGCCAGTGAGTCCTGAACAGAATATCAGGCATTGAGTTTCGGCTCTTGGTATAGATGTTCATCAGAATAGGGACCGGAAACTCGAAACCTTTGGCTCGTCAAAAAGAAGCCAGAGATCTTTGATGAGACAGTACTTAAAAGAGACTTTAGCTGATAAACTGCACTTTGAGAGTTGAAAATTGTTAGCTAATGTTTTTCAATGCTTTACAAGGAAATTGTTGAACTGAATTGATTTACTTCAGTGTATCCAGTATGCTGAACACCAATATCTTGCCATGATTAGTGAAGCATAGCATTCGGCTTCTTCCTTTGAAAGCGTTAGATTGTTCGTGAGGGCGCTTAATATAATCATCTAATGAAAATCATTCAGAAGAGTCAGTAGCATAGAAGAAATCACATGAAGATCAAATTTGGTATCAACAAACCTGTTTGAAATTTGATTTTGTGATTCTTCCTTTCATGTCTTTGTCACACCTAAACAATAATCAAAGAGAAGCAGCTTCTAAGTACTCCTGCAATCAAAACTTTATATTGAGATGAAAATGGATGGAGACTCGTTACATGTCAAAGAAAACTTGTAGTTTGGAATCATAGCATGGGTTTCGTGATTCGAAGCCAATAGCTATTGCAGCTCAGTTTCAGTGATTTTCAAGCTTAAATTCTTCCTCCCTCTCAAAGCAGCCAGGAGCTCCTTTGCGAACTCGGTGCTTGTTCCATCCTTGCTTGAAAGAAGCTATGTCAGATACTGAGATCAGCATTCAGCAAGCAAAGAAGTCTAATGTCAAAGCTTTAAATTCAACAGAAGTAAATTATCGTTGTCCGTATTTGAGTTAAATATTGATTAAATTAACTGGAAAAGGTTTTTGGATAGAACATTTCGGACTCGTTTGGTTTTGATCGATTTCAGAATCGGAAATGTGGATGAAATTTATTCTTAATTTCGACTCAATTCCCAAACGTAACAACAAGCCCTTATAGGGTTAACAAGTGACAAGTGTAGGATTGTAACGAAGAAAACATACCGATAGAGAAGGCGAAAGAGGAGGCGTCAATGGTAGGAGAAGATGAGGTTCCATGAACAGCAATCCGGTGGAACCGCATCTGGACATCTTCCCATGGCATACCATCGTCAACAAACCTGAGCCATTGATCGCGATGATGGAGCTTTAACGATTCCCGTGTTGGAAAGACGGAGTTTTAACGATTCCCTTACTAACAAATTTATGCTAAGATTTAATTTCCCATATGTTGATTCTAGAAATCTTTTGAATTTCTTTTTTTTTTTTACAAACACGTGTAAATTAGTGGGGGTAAAACCAATCCAATCCACCGACCTGTTCCGAAAAAATCCTTTAATCCGGTCCCAAAAATCCGAACTTTTAGTACCCGTTTTGACGCGGTCCGGGATATTTATTCCAGACTAGATACGGATCGGGGTATTAAACTTTTAGATATCGCGGATAGTTAAATAATCCAGATAATTCCGGATATTCGTGGATCAACGGATAGTCCCAAATCACTATATATTCTCAAATCTCCGATTATAAAACAAAAAACTTTATACAATGTTAAATGTATTTGTTTTAGGATAGAGAAAAATTTGCATGTGCAATTTTGTACTAATATTTATATTAGACAATATATTACATGAAAATTTTATTTGAACTATGCAACGTAATAAAATTGGTAATGTTCATTATACTATAATATTTATGTTTGACAATATTACATGATATAAAAAATGAATAAGATTTTTAATACATGATTTATAACTTCTAATTTGGTTAATTATTACGTATTAATATACATTATACTATAAATTATAACGATATTCATAACTCTTAGAATAAAAATTTTTTTGTCATTGATAAAATTATAAAAGTAATGATGATCGTGATAAAATACATGCTATATTTATATTTGACACAAATATTATGTACATGGTAATAATCACATATACAGGGAATCAATTAATGAACCATGTTCAATTATTTTACGTACAAGATACATACACATTTTTTTTTTTATAAGTATGTTGATCATATTTATAAAAATACGATCACAGTTTTTACATTGTTGTTTTCATAAGTACGTTCATGTATTTATTGCTTTCAATAACAATCTTTTATTATTAGTTTGTCTTATTTAAAGATGAACAAATATTTCTAATTGATAGAACAAATATTTATAATAATTTTTTTTATTATAAACAAACCTCATTTTAAAATATATATTTTTATAAATATATTATTACGTTGGTCTTAATAATAATATTTTATTATAAGTCGGTCTCAGTACCTTTCTAAACATACAAGATTTTGAAAATTCTATACGGATAACTTTCGGTGCAATGTGTTATTCGATTTACTTGAATCACATGAAGAGTTTAGTAGTTCATAAGACTCATAATAGAACTTGGGCCGTGGGCCCCGCAAAATGAAGTGGCTATGGGCCAAAGAAAGAGAGGGATCCAGCCCAGTTGATGAGGTTCTGTCATGGTTGGACAAATTTGATGATGCTGATGTGGTTTATGTATGCTTTGTTGCTCACATTACGCTATCGGAGGAGCAAACAAACGTTTTGGCGCTTGCCATGGAGAAGACTCAAATCAAGTTTGTGTTCAAATTACTTTGCTGTAATTTTGAAGAAATTGATATATGCATTATTTGAAATTTTGACTGTTTGTTAGGTGATGATATTTTAACATCTGAGTGTTCAACATCTGCTTCAGTTGCCAAAACCGGTAATCTCTCGATCACCAACCTTATCGTTGCTCATTCAGCATATTTGATGACTTTTTGTTGTGTGAATGTGTTTGTGATGCTTGTTCTTGTGTTTGTAATGTGTTTGTAATGCTTAACATGGATTGACTTCCCCAGTTTCAATCAGCTATCGTCTAGCTTGTAGCTGCTTTGATAATTTGCTGCAAATGTATGATTGTTGTTTCTGAAAAAATCAGATTTGCTCTCACCATTTGAATTACTTATGAATCTGCAGCAGATTCGTAATATTATGATTTATGTGTTAATTTTTTATATAAATGGTTGAATTAGCACTTTTAATTATGCTCGAATCTGACCTAGATTGATATTCAAAGTATAATCGCAACTACTCCATCAAAACAGAGCAATTTATTCAAATGAAGATGAGTATATTCAGTAAACTAGAAACTATTGTGAAGAAAGTAACCAATGAAATATTGGCTACATATACAATACAACGGTTTCAAGAAACATAAGCGCGTGAATTCAAATTTGAATCCTCGGCTGGCATTTCAAATCTGCAAAGAGGGCAGAAGTGATTCTTCTCCAGCCATCTGAGAATGCAATTCTCATGGAACATGTGCAGAGACATGGCAAACTCAGAGAATTCGATGGCTTATCAATCTCATCGATACAGATACAACACTCGCGATCGCTGCAACTCCACTCACTCGAGTATTCATTCGACTCTTCCTTCTCGTCTCTAACTCTCAACAGCTCTGAAATATATACCAAACGGAAGTGGCATTCGTGGTGGACCCAGCCTCCTCGAAAGACTCCAGGACTGCCGTATCAAACGCGTCATCAGAATCGTTGACGTTTCGGAATCCGATTTGAAAAAAGTAGGCAGTGCTGAAACTGGGAGAGAGCAGCAACAGTGAACGGCGTTTGTTGGGAGGAGGACGCGGTTGACGAATTCAGAAGCTATTTTCACTGCGCTGTCTCGAGGGAAGTCGTGATCCGGAAAATTGGACAGTAGATCGAACTCATAAGGCTTTGTTGATAGTACCGTATATAGTCACCAAAGTCGGTGAAACCAGAGCAACACTCAAAACAGGGTATCTCCAGAAATTCGTCGGAGTTGACGCCGGCTATGGTTGCGTACACTAGTTTGCAGGGATGTGTTTGTTGGACAAGTCTCTCATAGCCCTCAATTTGACACTCGATACCATAGCTAATTTCTACCCAATCAGTTGCCATCATCGTCAACCTGGAAACAATCTGTAAGCAATGTGTTAATCAATCTGTAAGCAATCTGTAATTGTGGTTTCAGGTTGTAACTATTGAATCTGCTTATATATATAAGTATATAACTGGACTTCTTCTTAAACAAGGAAAGTCAGTACCCGCAAGTAATCTGAGTTTTTAAAATTCAAATCTAGGTATTATATATGGAAGGTTTTAGTTCATGATTATAAAGATTATGTTATATCGTGGAAGATTTAAAAAATATATATATTTTTGGCAACAATCAACTATAATACCGTTGCTTCTTGATATCTTACCTAACGGACATATTTTTTAAATTTTTGGTTCTTTAGAACGAACAAATCCATCACTTAAAAGTTACAAACCAATTTATTGCCCTTTTTAAATTATAATTGTATTGTTTAATGGTTAAATTTGTTATGATTATTATAAGGTCTTATGGCCTATATAATTAAAAACAATGTCTAACTGCCAAAATAGACTACATCATTTACCACAGTGTATATTTTTTTTTACTTTTATTACGAAGATACTAGGGGTGAGTGGTTAAAATATTTATAGTCATTTTAGCGATTATATGAAATTTTCTTATAATTTTTCATTGCATAGAAAAATTATGAATCCATCAAGTCTGGTTTGGTTGACTAGTGAGCTAATGTAAAGTGTAAACCGGAGGTTGAGCTCTGATTCTGAGCGGTCTCCCTTTCTCCTTCAATTCAAGGCATATCAAGAGGCTTGTTTCTGTTTAGGATTTGTTTCTGTTTGGAATGAGAAACTGGAATGAGTGATTACTATTTGTTGTTTGGCTAGGTTTAGTAATCAAATAAGGCCGGCATAACTCATAAGCAACCATAATAAGGTAAACCCGTAAAATTCATTCCTCGACTAAGTAAAAGAAACTCATTTGAGTGATTTTTGTACAGAAAAATCACATAAATGTACAGATTAGAGGAAATGTCATATTCTAGTAGTTCTCCTTGTGAAACACAAATCTTGTTGCAGTTTTGGTGGAGAATTTTGTGCACAATCTTTCGAGTTCCCTTGCCAGTGTTGGCGATCCACAATAGAATACTCCTGCAAGATCAAGAGTTTGAGTATTTTTCACTAAGTTAGTTCAGCTGAATACTAACATGAACATTGTTATAACCTTCTGCTTTCAGTCTCACCTATCTGTGATCCAGCATGTCTCCAAGCCAAATTCGAGAAGATTTTAAACCAATTTGGTCGAGCAAAATGGGTATGTACCTACAAAGAAATATGGTTCAAACAATGCACGCGACAACAAAGATTCTCGCGTTCATTATTTTCTGAATTAACACAGGGTTTGCATTGTTATACCTGGGTTTGAGAGAAGATATCGTACCATTCTTGGAAGAATGCAATGCTTGGATCACACTCAACATAACGGACCGTGCATCCCCTCTTTGATACAAGCTTGTTAGGTATGTATGCATCTCTATCACTCTCTGTAACATGATTTATAGTTCAGTCTCTTAAAGTATGTCACTTTTGGGTTTTGGAGTGGAAGGTTTGTAAAGATAATGTTTCACCTGTTTTGGATTGGTCACTGCAGAGATTTCATTCATGGCTTCTCTGAACCAGCCGAGTGAGCCTTGCGCGTGTGACCCAGTAGAGGTAAGCTTTCAACGGACCCTTCACATCCCCCGATTCAACATCATCCATCTGTTTTTTTTTTGAGGCATCACGAGGTGAGATGAGAGATAATACACATGAATCCTAATGAGAAACTTACAATGACTTACTGAAGGTTGATGAAGATTGCTTGAAATGTCCTTTAGAACACTAATGAAAGGAGTGGCTCCTATGCCAAGTCCAATTAGCACTATCACGTCGTACTTGACATGATCTTGTGAAGCTGCTCCATATGGACCGTCAATGTAAACTCTCGGATAGCAAGGTGGCATTGAGCATTCTGCCTGGCAATGACAAAGAGAAAAAGTTATGGTCTCATTAATTATCAAAAAGTTATGGTCTCATTAATTATCAAGACAGTTTTCAAGCTTCTCTTGCTTAGTGCAATACCTCTTGAACAAGACTGTATATCTGATTACTCCAATCTCCAAGAGTTCGTATATGGACGCTCAGATAGTCATCTTTCAGGTCCAGAAGTCAACGAAAATGGGTGCCTGAAATGAGAGCACCACATGCAGCTTGATTTGGATAGGAATTTCGGTTACCATTCGAAAGGGGAGATTTCTGGGCACTTGATGTATATATACATCCCACTCTGTAAGTAAATCCTTCTGGCTTGGAAAGCTTCAGTGAAAGAACTTCTCCTGGAAACAATTTTGCCTAGCAAACCATATCATACAAAGCATTCATTACTTTGAAGTGATTGATAAACTGTCATTTGATAATTTCAGCTTACCTCCAAGATTTCAACATCATGGATCTCTGATCTTATGCATCGATAGATTCTTTCTCCTGCATATAGCAAAACTGGAATTGCTACATACATCCATGTCTACACATGTAAGATAATTGTATCAGGAGTCAAATGAGATTTGGAAGGTTGAGAGAGTAAGTGATCCAAAAGGTACCGTTTTTTCGGATGCTTTGCTCGTTAGGAATAGGAAGACAGAGTGAATGATGAGGAGAATGTAAACAAGGATGAACAAATGGTGTGAGTACCAAAAGGTGTTGTAACCAGTAACTTGTCTAATTGATTTTGGCGAGATGGAGATTGACTGCGCGCGCATCTTTTGTTGCTAGAGTAAACGCGATTGCCATTAGTATGACCATGATGACCCCAGTTGCTCCCTCTGTGGTGCACATGATTTGCATGTATGATGGCTGAATGTTCCCAAAGCGGCTGCCAATGGTTATTTGGAATGTTTAGAGGGTTGCTTTGGGCAATCCTTGGATGTCACAGGCTAGATGTGTTCCACCGTGTAGGATGACTCCAACTACTATCCCTCCTGCAATTAGCTAAACTAAGACAACAGATTGCTTCTGATTAAGACCCTTGTTTGCAAATTCAACCTGGAGATTGATCAAAAGTTTCTGCTACATATATGTGCTTATGAAACAAGGTTCATGTTGTTAAGATGACGGACACAAAGCATCTTACATCAATTATACAATCAGATCAAGCTAGTGTATAAGGTCAGTAAGCTATTCCTTATATTGTCAAATTGGTTTTTATGATGGAACCTCACTAGTTACAATTACAGTTAGAGTGTTATTAAACATGTAGTTGCATCCAAACGCAGCCTAGATTTTCCAACACTAAAGATAATTACCTTATGGAAGTTGATATTATCATTGAAGGGAACAACAGAGCTGATGCACGAATTCCGTCTCATCCAAGTGATTGTATTTCGACAAACAGGCAGAAGAATGAGAGCCATATTGAGCTTCAAAGTCTCAGCTGCTCCCTTAGCAGTACAAAAGGCAGTATCCCATCACCTGAAAACCAGCCCTGTTTCTATACTGAACAAACTTCCAAGCAAAGAGCACAACACACAGTATCAGCCAAAGGAAACTATCCAAACGCGCCGCCAGTGAGTCCTGAACAGAATATCAGGCATTGAGTTCGGCTCTTGGTATAGATGCTCATCTGAATGGGGACCAGAAACTCCAAACCTCTGGCTAGTCGAAAAGAAGCCAGAGATCTTTGACGAGACAGTACTTAAAAGAGACTTTAGCTGATAAAACTGCCACTTTTGAGAGTTGAAAAATTGTTAGCTAATGTTTTTCAATGCTTTACAAGGAATTGTTGAGCTGAATTGATTACTTAATGTATCCGGTATGCTGAACACCGATATCTTGCATGATTAGTGAAGCATAGCATTCAGCTTCTTCCTTTGAAAGCGTTAGATTGTTCGTGGAGGCGCTTAATATAATCATCTAATGAAAAACATTCAGAAGAGTCATTAACATGGAAGAAATCATATGAAGATCAAATTTGGTGTAAACAAACCTGTTTGAAATCTGATTTTGTGATCCTTCCTTCATGTCTTTGTCACACCTAAATAATAATCAAAGAGAAACAGCTTCTAAGTCCTCATGCAATCAAAACTTCATATTGAGATGAAAATGGATGGAGACTCGTTACATGTCAAAGAAAACTTGTAGTCTGGAATCATAGCATGGGTTAGTGATTCGCAGCCAATAGCTATGCAGCTCAGTTTCAGTGATTTTCAAGCTTAAATTCTTCCTCCCTCTCAACGCAGCCAGGAGCTCCTTTGCGAACTCGGGTGCTTGTTCCCATCCCTGCTTGGAAGAAGCTATGTCAGATACTCAGATCAGCATTCAGCAAGCAAAGAACTCTAATGTCAAAGCTTTAAATCAAACAGAAATAAATTATCGTGGTCATTATATGAGTTAAATATTGATTAATTTAACTGGAAAATGTTTTTGGAGAGAACTTTTCGGATTCGTTTGGTTTTGATTTCATGGAATCGGGAATGTGAATGAAACCGATTCTTAATTTCAACTCAATTTTGAAACATACCAACAAGCCCTTAGGGTTAACAGGTGACAAAATGGTAGAACATACCAATAGAGAAGGCGAAAGAGGAGGCGTCAATGGTAGGGGAAGATGAGGTTCCATGAACAGCAATCCGGTGGAACCGCATCTGGACATCTTCCCATTGCATACCATCGTCAACAAATCTGAGCCATTGATCGCGATGATGAAGCTTCAACGATTCCCGTGCAGGAAAGACTGAGCTAGTAGAGCTGCGATGTTCGTAGTCGGAAGAGGAGGAGTTGGAGGAGGAGCGGGAGGAAGAGGAGTAGAAAGACGACTCCTCTTGATCTTCTTCGTATGATCGCTTTACTCTTGGAAACTCCATAGCTGAATAACTTCTTCTCTAGGTTTTGGTTCATAGTCCATCTATGAAGTATGGGGTTAGCTTTAAGATGAATGAATAAGCTGTGTTTGGTTGTGTAGGTAGTTGGTGTAACTGTGTAAGGTGGAGTGGAGGGGTTTAGGAAGAAAGCAAAGAGGCAGTTTTCAAGTATGATGGGATTTTTGGTTTGTTTTACTTGCTCCACAATCTTACTTACTAATTTTGAATAATTTCATTGGGAAATAAATATAATCCTATTTTTGAGATGAGAAAAAATGTAATAAAATTATCTTATTAGCTTGAATAATCAGATTAGAAACCCTTGAGAAATTAACATTATTACATACTATATTACCATTCTACAAACAAGTTTTGTCATGTTCTTGTTTGTCATGTTCTTAAGGTAGTGAATGGTACCGGGCTATGGACTTGTCAAGATAGCCCACACAAGCCTTGTTGCTATTATAATTTTATTCCGTAAAATTCTCATCCGAAAGGATATTTAGGTTGGTTAACAAATTCATTCGTTGAGTGAAAATGTCAAAAGTCATTTAGGTTAAATGTCATTGAGTTAAAAACTATTCATTGTCACTGTACACATGTTTTTACCGTATTATTTCATAACCGGTTAATTCAATGTGATTTCATTTATTTATTCTCTTAGTGGTATAATTTGAAGGTTTTTTCCGAAGAAAATACACCTTTTATTATTTTTCAATTAAACAAAAAATAGTTATACTATAAAAAATAAAACTTAAAACGAGATGTGTATACAAATGATTTTTAAAAACGTTATTTATTAAAATAAAACCATAACAAGATTTTTTTAAAATGACGAAAGAACTATTTTAAATTGATTAAGTATGATTATTTTTAAAATCTATTTAAAAAATATTTTTAAAAAAAATAATCAAGTGGGACCACATATATGAATACAAATATATTGGTAATCGGTTAAAAAAAGTCACCACAAATGTCACGATTCTAGTCTTTGTAAAATAAATGAAAATTATTTTAAAAAATGAAAACTGGTTAAAATAAATGAAAATTATTTTTAAATTGGATATGTTTTGGATGCTAATCGAAACCCATAAGACCATAACGATAATAACGTTTAAATTTGTTATTACTTAGCTAGAAATTTGGCTAAATGATCATGCCATTTTTAAAATTCCTTTGCAGGTGACAACTGTGAATTGTTCATAGCAAATGAAACTTGTATCAGTTCATTAATTGTACAATTACGTGCAGGCGGATGTATTTCAATATTTTAGCAATTACTTAATATATAAACTATTTGTTTGACACTTTGACTGCAAGTTTAGTGAGATGCGGGATAACAATTCTGGATGGAGGTGGTCTGTTCTCTAGTCTCTACCCTCTCCTGCACACCACCATATAGAGCTTTAAAATCACAAGTAATCAATAATTTAGAGACAAATGAATACGGCTGGTAAGCCTTACCCACTTGGGAACCTCCGCGCAAAATTACAAGTAATCAATAATTTGGAGGTGGTCTGTTCTAAGGCTTTAGGTTGGACTACTTTTTAGAGTAGCTTAACCTAACCGCTTTCCGTATAAAAATAATATCTTTGTGTAGACGCACTTGGAGAAAGAACTAAATAAAATATACGACTGCTAAGCCTTTGTAGTAGCCTACATGAAGGTGAAGTGAGCGGCCCAATTAAGGCCCAAAGGACGCCATTCAAGCCCATCCTAACGACGAGTAAAATTTTAAAGAAGGCAATTTGGAATCATTCTCTATCAGAGCCGGGTTTCGATCAGGACAATGTGGGTTATGAACCCACCACGTTTTCGCTGCGCCACCCTGATTTATTGGTATACAAATATTTTTTTTTGCATAGAGGACATAAAAAGATACTTTTACATTTTTCAACCCAACTCATTAAATTTGAACTATGTTCCACGGAAATGAAAATGAGTATTGAAATTTGACATGGTGAGAAACGGAAAAGCGACAATCCTAAAAATCGTTTGAAACGAGACACCACGAGAAAATATAAAATAATATATTATTTTAAAACTTTTGTGAAGATGAATTTATATATAAAAATAAGAGATATATATGGCACATCATCGTCGGAGTTAAGTTCTTTGTCATAAAAGAAGTAAAACGTATTATCTTTGGTAAATGTGTTGATGATTTGTTTTAGTATTATTTTAGTTATTTTTTTCTTATAAAAAACAAAGACCACCTTTTGGTGTAACTTTCAGTTTTAGAAGCGGTTTTGTGAAAAATACCTATTTTGTGGGTAATTTTGTGTAATTAAATGAAGATTTGCGCTGGGTCATGGACCCAGCCGGTCCCAGCGCAAATCTTTCAAAAACACCGAGCCCTTTTTCTTCAACACATCGCTCGAATCAAATAATCAGTAAGCCCTCATTTTCGCAAGAATTTCCAACTTCCATGCCCATCAGTTCTAATTAATGTGAGAGGGGTTCCCAGAAACTGCAGCTGCATAATTCTTCCATTGATTGCAATTGGGTACCTTTTGTTTCATTAGTATCTATTGTAAACCTAACTACTTCAGATTTGTTGCTACTTTCTGCCATTTGGGCTTTCGTTCTCCTGTAGTTTCATTTCCGGATTTTGGCAGTATCTGTAGTCGAACAATTAAGGCTACAAATTTGAGGTACGTACTCAACAATGTTCTTTTCTTGGTGAATTAGGGATGCTGTGTCCTTTTCTCGTTGATGGATTTTCTTCTGTGTAACCGTGTAGTGAATTCCGATCAATGCATGTAACTACATTATTAGGGTTTGATAAAACCGCGTGACAAGTGAAAGGGTTTTGAGCTGTTTTTGTGTGGTTGGAAACAAATAAATGCTGAGATAGTTGGTTTAGTCGAATTCAGATGAGTAGATGACTACGTAAGAGGCGATGTAAGAACTACTGGTTCGGGATAGATTGTCAATGGATTGGTTGAAGGTGGCAGCAGCTACTGGTTCGGGATATGCAGCTAAGTGTTTTCAGAAGTTTTCACGTGATAAGGAGGGTTCATTTAGGCTTTCCTCTGGAAAATCTATTGAGGAAAAAACTGATCCTTCATCATTGACTCGTAAGAGGCGATGTAAGAACTCAGCTGAAGATCCTTCTTTTGATAAAAGCCTCTCAGATGGAAGATTTCAGGGTAGGATGCCGTTTAATAGTTCGGCATCAGTGGATATGGCTGAGGGTGATTACTGTGATGATTCTATTGATATATGTGAAGCTTCAACTTGTGGAGTTAGTACTATGAGAAGTCCTAGAAGGGGAAGTTCTCTTAGAAGTAGACGGTCCAATTTGCACCATTTGAAGCCTCTTAGTTCTTTAGATAGCTGTCTGATGGTTCAGCTGTACAGAGAACACGCCGAAGTGGAGGAGCATGTGGTTATGCCTTTTCTGTCACCCTGTACTCCAGCTTTTAGGTCTTTTCAAGTGACTGACGGTACTCAATTAATTAGTCGATCAAGCTGTGATTCATCAAACTTGCAAGTCAGAGATGGCAAGGACAAGACACATGTTGATGTCTACCCTGAAGCAAATGAAGCAGTGTTTGGTGGTATCCCTTTTCTACCGCTAGTAAGGTCGCAAGAAGGCTCAAGAGAAAAGAACCTCAAGAAGCAAAAGGATGGATATAATAAACCAGGCAGTTCCCAATTAATGCCCAATGAAATGCAGATTTCTTCAAAAGGTACTAATACCTCTTTATTTTTCATCAGGAGTTCTAATGTATGCTTATACTACAATGTGATATGCTTAAGAATGTCAGGATAGATGATTTGGATTGTTAATATTGTGTCCAGTTCACTTCATCACTGATCCTATCAACATTTTCATGGATGAAATCACTATTGATCTATAGCAAAACTTGTGACCTTGTGTGCGTAAAACAGGTTTCGGTATCTGTTTTCTACTATTGATCTATAGCTGTTGTGACCTTGGATGAGAGATAAACATATATCTTCAAGTACTTCCACATTGTAGTATCGGTTTATATAATTTAAGCTTTCTCCAAAGGATATAATGATTGAAGAAGAGTTAGAGTTCAATGATTAACTTGTATATTTGGGACTGATATTTTAGCAAGTGTATGGTGGAGGACTTTGTGTTATTGAAATTGAGACTAATTCGAACATACATCTGTATCACTGTATGTGGGTAGTGAGCGGGGGAGGGGATATTTGCTGCAAATGTAGGTGATGATTGAAAGTCAGCCAATAATTTTTTTTTACATGCTTGACATCCTCTTTTTCAATATTATTTCATTTTAATAATTTATCTTCTATCAGGGTCAGAAGTGCTTTTCTGTCTCGGTATATATGTTGGTATAATATCCAGCATTTTGGTTAATAAAGCAGAAGTTACAAAGTTGCATGATCTATTGAAGCAAACTGAAAATCTGGTTCAAGATCTTCAAGAGGAGATCGAAATGAAGGACTCAATGACTATGAAAGAACTAGCAAATGAGGATAACATCTCCTCTTTTCAGAATGATAACTCCACTGATATAAAGAAGCCAGCTAAGCCACTGCTACTAGTACGCTCAGATTCTGACGTTTTGACTATACACAGTGTTGAAGCATCTTACACCCACAAATCAACTGACACTATAGAGTCCATGAGTATAATTGAGGCTGAGCTTGAAGCTGAATTAGAAAGATTGGAGCTGAACATGAAAAAATCTGCACCGTGCAGATGCTTATCAGATGGCGACGATGAGGTGAACTAGTTTGTAGTTTTTTTCTTAATTGTTAACACCATTTTACTAATAAATTGGTCTGGTCATGATTGATCTGCTTTTTTTTTTTTTTTTTTGCAAAATTACAGAATTATAGAATTTGTCTACCGTTTTCCAATTTGACCTGACATGATAGCTGTTCTCTCTATATTGCTTATTTAACCAATGGTTGAGGGTGATGTCCAGCATATCACGTTATTTTGGCAGCAAAAGTACCCAAGTGAAAGTTGGAGAGAATAAGATTTTTACTAAATTTGAGTTCGCGTTCAGGTTGGTTATATAATTTATAAACATATGGTCAACTTTGTCAAAGGCGATCAGACATTGAATCAAAGTTAGAGGCTTACTCCAACATATGATTTTAGATGTTTGCTGCCACTTTTTTCTGGAGCCATTTAACTCAGTGATGATTGATGAGCTTTGCTGCTGTATCTGATTTCTCTATGATAATTTTCTGGAATGTGCACTGAAAAGCATGTTAGGATGCGGCACAACCAATAACCATGAATTTGGACTTAACATAATTCCCTTTAATAGTTATCTAGTGATGATGATGATGATTGATCCAGTACTTATCTTGTCTGATGCTGCACTAGAAGATGAGGGCAGAAAAATATGAGAATTTGAAGAAAAATTTTTTTCTATAAGATATAGTTGTTTATCTTGCTAGCATCACTTATTAGCCTTCTTTGTCTTGCAGTTTGACCCAGACCATGTGGTAGAGATTGTCCAAGGTGAATTAAGAGAGCTGACATGTTTCCCAGTAAACCCAATTCAGACCCATCACTCAATCATTGCTCAAGCAGCGTTTCAACCCCATGTTCACAAAAACAATCTTTTTCACCTCACGAGTTAAGCGTACGGCTCCATCAAGTCATTCAATCAAGACTAGAACAGCGTATTACAGAGCTAGAGTCAGCATTGGAGAAGAGCCAGAAGAGGGTACTGCAACTGCGATCAGAACAACAGCTGAGTTCACAGACAGAATTCTCAAGCGATGATGCATTGTTATCTTCTTCCTCCAAATCAATCAGTCCAATGGAAGCACACAGGGAGCCTCCTCTTCTCATAAACCTATCTGAGGAAGCTCACAGAGAAGCTTCTCATCAACTCAATAAAATCAATAAACCCAAGAATGGAACAAAAGATGAGATATTAGTGATTGACAGTAGATTGATTGATCAGTCCCCTGACTTCCCTGCGGACGAGAGCGAGGATGAAGATGACGATATGGCACTGTTGATAAAGCAGATTGTGGAGAAGACTAGGCAAGGTTCACCTGCAATTTTGAATGCTCATAAAGCTATGTTTTTCCTGGATAAGAATGAAAAATAACCGTGACAAATCAACCGGAAACATGTTATTTGTTTATTGTTAGGTACAGTGTACAAGTTAGAAAGGAATTACTCCATTAACCCAATAGCATGTTCTGTGCAATAATCCTTCTATTTACAGTAGATTCAAAAAAACTGGGTCCTGCATTTGGTAAAAGATTTGAGGATGCAATCCCTTATATACTTCCAGAAGTCTTGAGAATGTTCTATAAGAGCACACTTTTAAAATTTGTAGTTGAGGAAACTTGCTGGTGGATGGAGTGGCCCTCATCCTCCTACCATCAAACATTCAAACCCACATTTCTTCCACTTCAGTTAACTTGACCCACCAACCAACCACCCATTAGTTCTTCCACTGTACTCAATTCACTCATCACCTGCAAGTGGGTCGGGTGGTTTAATGGATGGCCTTGTATATTCTCAACAACTACTGAAGCTTCAAAACCCATCACAATTTTGCTCTTATAGTTCGTACTTTGTCCCCATTTATTGACTATTAAAAGTTGTCTTTCATATTAAATGAACTTTGCTGGAGTTGGTTGGGTTTTTATATGCGTCAGTACAATAAAAATGCAATTATGAAGATTGCTACGGTCATCTTTTTATATTTATTAGTGCAATGAATTTGACCTTGCCACATAGTCCTTCACCAAACACGAGAAACGTGTTAGTTCATTCTTTACTCTATAACAGGTCAACGACCACATACCGCATACGAGTGGTCAACAACCCGTAGGTCAACCGACCGCATAAATAAACACAGGTCCATGACCGCATGTTAGATATTAATCCGACATAACAGAAGACTCAGAAATGTATAATTTAATCTACGTCAAATAATTTTTAAAAAGGAAATTACGAGAAAATAATAAAATTAGTAAAAAATAAATAGATATATAGATTTCTCAATTTGATTTCAACACAATTCCTCTTTACTTTATTTCAATTCTTGATTTCAAGACGATTCCAGCGACAGCACTACAAGGGCCTCGATGGCGGCACACCAAAATAAGGAATCAAAGTTAAAAGGGCGTAACCCACAAGAATCAGCACGTAGAAACGTACAGTCAATTATACAGCAACACAATGCATACTGCACATATATTACATCTATGTACTACAACAAACACATACTGATATTATCAGTGTACAGTTGCTAGCAACGTAAACAATTGCAACATAAAAAAAAACTTACCTAAAAATGATAAATTTATCTTCTCCAACTACTGCTCAAGGATTTCACTGACCCTTCAAAGAGATCCTGAATGAGGTCTACCAAGTCGTCATCTTCATACTTCAAGTGCTTCTCAAGATTATTATTCTTACACCTTATCGGCGAAACCCTGGTAAGCCGGAACTAGGGTTTGTGTAATCGAGATCCTCAGCTCCTGTTTCAGCTGAGGATCTCTGATGAGCCACCCTGTCTGAAACTTGTAGACATCCTCGAATGCAGAAGTGAAGCTCCTAATCTTCTCTTTGAGATTCGTCGTTCTTGAAGAGCTTGAGCCTGAGCTTGATCCTGAGCTTGAACCCGAGCTGCTTGAATCTAAAATCAAGGGCACAATCGGGCTCCAGCTTGTTTCGAATGTAGCCCGTGGCGTGGTTTTTGTAGACTGATATCCTTTGTCTGATCCAATCATCTCCAAAATAGGCTCTGAGATCAGAATCCCTAACTTTTTGTACCATATAATGAGTATTGTTTAGTAAAAAGATGTGTCTCAAAGAGCTGTCTTTGTAGAGTTGAGATTTCTTCTCAAGGTTCGCTTCGAGTTTGTCAACTATGGAACGAAGCTGAACAGCCATTTGACATTTTTCAAGATCATCTGCAATCGATTCTTCTTCTTCCACTGAGCTATTTTCCATAACAAGAACCACAAATTCATCCTGATCTTGGAGAAGCAGGTTAAGGATGTCGTGGTATGCTGGAATCGTGTTCATGTAATTCATAACGTATTTCGTGACATGATGAACCCGTCCAGCATGAAAAGGCTCAACGGATGGATCAGAGACAACATAGTCACCAAATTCCAAGAATGTCATTTTCGCAGAGCAGCCTAGCCTAGTTGCTAGCTCTTGTAGTTCCATGGTGATAGAAGAAGCAGTTTCTTTAGAAACAAATCATACACTTCTTGGCTTACCTCTCTAAGAACCTCAACCATATTAAGAAAGCCAAATAGCTTCTCTGGCCTTCGAGCTCCATGGCCACTCCCTGACCAAAGCTCAAAAGACAAGTCATTGCAGGACTTGCTATATTTGCAAAGAAAGAAGGATCTATGGGCCCAACTTCCTCAAATACCTGCTCACACAACCGCTTCTCTCCAGCTAGGTAGAGTTGGACAAAGACTCCCTAACAGCTCGAATCCATGTTTTGATCTTGCCATCCCAATACTTTCCAATCCATCTTTATAAGTTCCTCAATGGTGAACCTTTTGATTCCGAGATCTAAACAGCAACTCATCCAATGCTTCTTTTTGAATTGTTATGAATGCTTCACAAAAATCCTTACCATAATTTGCTGAAAACATAACTCGGGAAATGGATTTTATGATTGGGATTGAATCTGCACAGACCAAATCACCAACATAGTGGTCAGAACCACTGCTGCTGCTCTCTCTACGAGAACTTCCCAAAAGGGATTCGTCTGAGACAAACGATCCCCTATCTGCCACCTCCTCTTCACAATAAGGAGACGGCGTGCTTGATAAAAAAGAATGAAGGCTGTGAGCAAATATATCTCTTAGCTCATCTTGAATCCTTGCCATTGCAATTTGAAGAACATTATCAGCTTTACAGATTATCTCCTCACAATCAGCTTTCCCCTTTGAAGATAAGCTTTTAGAATATTCCGCTAGCCCATGAACCTCATCAACAGATCGTAAGTAATCTGAAAAACAAATCAGGACTAGATTCCCATGTAATTTCTGGGTTTGAACACCATGCATTGATCTTTGCCTCGGCTAATGTCAGACGGTCTTTAATCTCATTCAATTCCTTTGCCTTGTTGGTTTCGAGCAATTTCATGGAAGCCAGTTCGATGTCAAGATCAGATAACAGTTTCTTGAAATTATCATTTGCATGCCTGTGGGTTGAAAGGAGCTGTATAATGTGCTGAGCAGCAGAAAGCATGTGTTCCTCTCTTGCATAGAGAGAAGGCAAGTCTTCATAATCATCTTTCATTTGCAAGGTTGGTTGGTGAGTCATTGACAAAGAATCTCGGAAAAAGGATTACAAACTCACAATGAACAGTGCTTTTTCGGATATCCTACATTAGAGAAGCAATACCAATTAGGTATATGGAATCACAAGGACATGAAAAGAAATTTAAAATCCAGAAAGGTGAATACATTGCTCAGAATCATCAAAATCAAAGTTCAAAGGTTCAATGAGAATGAAGGCCTTGTTTGGTATCCATATCTGGATATCAGGCATGGGTATGGGTCGGGTATGAGTGTGATTTTGGTATTTCATATATGGATTATACCCTAAATGTCAATTTGTATGGTTTTCATATACCAATATTTTGGGAGCAATCATTGATATCCTTAATTACTGCAACATATACCAAACAAAGGTATCAGGTATGAAGCTCAAACTCATCTTGATTATCGACCATGACTTATGATATCCTGATATGGATACCAAAACAACAAACGGGGCCTAAAAGTAAAGTTGAATGCTGTAGGCAAACAAGTAACTAAGAAACCCAAAAGGGTTGAAGTTCAAAGAAAGGCTTATACACGACCATTCACCACCAAATACAATGATCAGCAAGAAAAAAAGTATCATCCACAAGTTGAGGATTTTGCTATAAGTGAAAACAGAAAAATAGAAAAACAAACAAGTTAATGGAAGTAGAAGTGATTACACGAATAAAAGGGTTTTCAAAATTCAACTTGAGAGTTTCAAATTGGCATGAAATGGAAAAAAAATGGTAGATGATACAGAAAGAACAACAAAAACTTTCTATAGATCATCAGATTACAAACCACATCGGAGAAATCACAGTAGTATACAAAAAAGAAGAGATATTATTACAAAAAAAAGGAAATAATACCTGATTGATTGACCAGAGAAGAGCAGAAGGGGGCGAAGTGGATTATCAAAACCCTAGCTCAGTAAATTTGCAACAACAAGCATCAGTACAAAGTAACAACAAAAAACCCAAACCCAAAACACCTCTAATTCATCAGTCTTTGTGGCAACTTGACCAAAAATCAAATGAAAAGCGAAGAATTGAAAATAACTCAACACTCGATTTGAAGAGTGAGCATCAAAAACAAATTCTAGAAGAAATCGCTAACCCAAAAGTATATTCGTGGGCTAGCATCCTAAGAAACGAACCAGAAATGCAAAAACTACAAGAAGGGCTCAAGTGAAAGATCGATTAACAATCATACTTGTAAAGACTTGTGAGACCCACGATTTGATTTTCCAGAAGACACAATCCTCCTCCTTCCTTGAGCTACTTCTCTCTCTTCATACTTGTAAGGACTTGAAGAAGAGGAGCATTCACCTTTTTTTTCTTTTGATGCTTTTGATGCTCTGATTGGTTCTTAGAACATTGAAGTGACCTTGACTGGCTCACTACTTTATCACCGTTGGATCTTGAGTTGTAAAAGAGGAGCTTTTTTTGCACTTCTGGACCATGTTGATAGGGTTTTATAGACTAGAGATTTTAGGGACCAATATGCAACACTATCCGTCGGCTTAACGATACTATTGAAATTTTCTTATTTTAGCACATGGCCTAAAATTGGTGGTAACGCAAATAGTAGGGTTGGGCTGCAAACCTAAACTGGGGCCCTTGAAACCGACGGTTTAGGTTAAACCTAAATCGTCGGTTTGTCGGTTTAGCACGGTTTTAAAAAAAAAAAAAAAAAAAAAAGTATTATGTTAAAAAAAATTAATATTACATAAAAAAAAAATTATTATAAAAAAAATTAGTATATAAAAACTAGTAATAAAATTTATACAATTAAAAAAAAAAACTCGGAAAAATTAAAGGGCTTGAACCGGTTTTCCGGTTGCCTACGTATCCTCTCGGGATTAAGAGGAATCAAAGCCCACGTAGTTCTCTTACCTTGACTTACCTTTTTCGGACTTCCGAGTTTTTTTTAATCCGCTTACCTTTCGATGTCGGACTCGGAAGTAGTGCCGGCGTCTTCGGAGTTGGAATCCGATTTGGAGTCGTACACCGGTGCATTCCTTTGTTTCCGCTTAGCCGCCCTTATCCAATCTTGAATACAAACTTGCATCTCCAACTTCTCGGGCTTCAATTGAGTTCGGTTGTGACCGAGAATGTTCCCGCCTCGGCTAAATGCTTGCTCCACCGCAACCGTTGATGCGGGCACGGCCATGATTTGTTGTACAATTTTAACTAAGGTTGGATATTTGGGAGCTAATCTCTTCCACCAATCCAAAATATCAAATTCAACATTATCATCAAAAACTAAAACAAGTGTTAAGATAATCTTGATATTCCGCATTTGAAGATGAATGTCTAGGTGTTTTTGTTCTTCTAGCAAAAACTTGTTGTGCAAGTGAAAGAGAAGAAGATGAAGTAGTAGAAGAGGGAGATGGACTAGGTGCGGTAGAAGAAGAGCTAGCACTAGATTGAAATGTACTAAGTAATTTTAAAATTTCGGTATTAACTTCTTGCACAATGTTAGGAACATTATAGTCTTCTTGTGTTAAGTTTACACACAAACAATCATAATAAATAGTCAATAAATCGGAAAGACCATCTAGTTTAAGTCTAGGATCAAAAACGGCGGTTACAAGATAAATCATGGGAATGTTTTATAATATTTAAGCCATTTTTCTTTCATATCAAGCATACATTGTACAAGGCAAGGTATGTTAAAACATTTTACAAAAGCTTCGGAAACATTAACGGCAATTTCTAAAATCTATGAGATGTTGGAGTGTAAACACAACTCATGGTATTAGTTGCATCATTAAAAGTTTTTAAAACATTACAAATATGGGCACAAGTTTCCCAAACATTTTCATCATCTAAAATTGACCAAGGAACATGAATTGAAGCAAATTCTTGTAACAAAACTTTATAACGTACGGCTTCACAAAGTAGTTTGTAAGTCGAGTTCCAACGAGTTCCAACATCTTTTGAAAAAGCAATAGGATGAACATTTTTGTTTAAACATAAATTTCTCCATTTTCTTCTTAAATCGGAGTCATGCCAAATATGATCAATAACAAGTTTGATTGGGGTTAGCATATCTCCTAAAACCTTAAGTCCATCTTGAACACATAAGTTTAAAATATGACATGCACATCTTTGATGAGTATAAGGAGTTTTTATATATTGTCCCGCATCCTCAACCAAATGGTTTACGGCGGCGCGGTATTTGGATGCATTATCAAAAGAATATGAAAAAATTCGATGTTGTAAATTATATTCTTGTAAAACCGTTTTAATCATGCTTGCAATGCCTAGTGCATTATGTCTTTGATTAAAATGCCGAAAACCAATAACATATTTATGCAAAAACATAGCGTTATCAATAAAATGTAAAGTAATGCCCATGTAAAAATGTTGTTGTGATTGTGTACTCCAAATATCACTACAAATTGAAACTTGATGTTCAAAACTAGCCAAATTCGAGAAAAAATTTTCTTTCTTTTTTAAGTAAGATTTATTAACTAATTTTGAAACGGTTTTCCTAGAAGTTGGTTTAAAAGAAGGTTGAAGATATCTAGTGTTATATTCCCTAACTTCTTCATATTCGGCATAAGAAAACGGTAATGAATGTGAACAAATAACATCGGTTAATCCTAGACTTTCTTCACTATGATTATATGTAAATAAAGGAGAATGAGAGGTAGAAGATGCAAACCCGTGGGACAATTGTGTTTGTCCCCGTGAAATCCCGAGCTTCTCCGGATGGACGTTTGCCATGTGAGTTTGCAATGTCCCGTAGCCGCCCTTCACCTTCCACTTGTACACCTTCGGGCAATAGTTGCATGCCACTTGACAATACTCGTTCACCGGCTCCCCCCTAGTGTAATGCTTCGTAAATATTTCGGATGTAAGCATTTTCGGAGGGGGGAGACTTCTTCGTGGAACTTTGGTAACATCGGGATTGTCGGGCATTTGTGTTTCGCTCTCTTGGGTGCTAGGAAAGTATTGGGAAGAGGGAATTTGATCACTTGGGTTTGCCATTACGAGAAATCGAGAATACGAGGAATCGAGAATAAGAGATTAGGAGAGTAGAGAAGATGAGTTGTAGATGGTGTGATTTGTGGAGGAAGAGAGTATGGGTATTTATAGGAAATTAGGATTAAATGTGGGGGGGGGATTTAATAATATTTTTTTTTTAATATTATACCCCCAACGGCTCAAAAATGAGCCGTTGAGGGCTTAAACCAACGGCTCTTTTAAAAGAGCCGTTGGGTTTTAAAAAAAAAAAAAAAAAGAAAGACTGTTTGGGGCCCAAACCGCCGTTTAGGTTTTCGGAAAAGCCAAACCGAAACCTAAACCTTGAACCGGCGAAACCTAAACCGGCCAAACCTAAACCGCGGTTTTGGCCGGTTTGAAAACCGCCGGTTCGGCGTTTGAAACAAACCGGGCCCAACAGTAGCAAATAGTACGCTCGCAATTTTTCTTTGGGTAATTTTATGTAATATGTCCTTGTGGGTGCAATATTTCTAGAATTTGTCCCCCTTTAATAAATTATATATAAAAAAATAATCTTTTTATAATTTTTGGCACAAGAAATTTATTAAAAAATACAAGATTTAAATAATCTTCAAGCACATTCAAGAAACACAAGATATATTCAAAAAAATACGTAAGTTTTTTATATAAGAATTTACGATTAAATTTGTATACACTAAGTAAAACTAAAGAAGATAATTACCTATTAAAAATATAGAGGAGGACAACAATACACAAATTAAGAAAGGACGTTCCTCCAACTTTCTCTCTTAAAAATTTGTGATTTAGATAATTTTAGATATGAAAAAATTAAATAAATCGAAAAACAAGTAACAAATCACGTTAGGAGAACACCTGGACAAAAGTGCAAGCGAAAATAAATGAAAAGTGCTGAAAAATGAGACTGGAATTACGTGTAGTCGGTGTAGGACTTGGGGCCGTGATGCGCCCTTGACCACCATGATCCGCGGATGAAGAGGACGATGCTTTGGCGGGTTCGCTCGATGGACCCGCTCACTTCGTTCCCCGAGCCAAAGCCATCGCCCAAGCTACCGGCTCAATCATCCGACGCACCGTCACATCACTTGGACCCGTTAGTGGCATGCCATGGTCACCAACTCCACCATGGCATAGGCTTCCGGCGCCACGTCATCAAGCCTAGCAAATATTATTATTATATTTTGCATTTTAAATAATAATAGACCTTTAATTTTCGGAACATTAATTCTGGAACTTAATTCCGTGAGTTAATTTCCGGCATTGATAGTCTAGACCTTTGGTTTCGGGAGTTGCCCCGACTTTATTTCCCGCCTTTATTTCCGTCATTCAATTTCCGACTTTTGGTGTAGCCTTCACCCACTATATAAGGGATGCTTGGCTTCACTTGTAAATCATGTCTAATTTTAATCAAGTATTTTGAAGGAAAATCCTCATTCTTGATCTAGGCATCACTTCCTCTTCAATCCCCTCAAGTTTTTCCTTGGATCAAGTCTTAGATCCAAGAACTCACATTCGAGGATTCTTCTAAAGAATCAAACTATCAAATCCACTACAACGTTTGCTCGATCTCTCTAGATCGAATCAAACCTACGATTCCGCATCCATATCAATCGCTTCGCCCTACCAAACTTCTATCAAAGTTCTCATTTGCACATCATCAACGAGTAGTCGAAACTCTAGCTTGGTCTAGATCCGGCGTTCGTCCTTCAACGATTCCAAGGACGCATCAAATTGGTATCAGAGCAAAGGGACGCAGAAGCTAAGTCTCTCTTTACTCTTGTTTTTGTGCGTTATATTTTTATCCTTCTTTGCCTTTGTTGTTCTTCCCTTCTTGAAGATCTTCAACTTGTTCTTCGTGTTCTTCGTGTTCTTCGAAGTTGTCTTGAAATTTTTTTTTTTTTTTTTTCACCAAACATATTTAGGAGATAGTTGGTTTGCCCATCAAACCATCTATCAAAAACAATTTGTTCTTCAACCGACCCAATCCGACAAGTTTTGTTAATCGATTTTACCAAATTTCTTGGGATTTTTTTGTTAACAAATTCGGATATCTTGCATTTTGATATTCAAACAAAAACAAAAAATCAAAACTCTTCAACAAAGCGGATTTGTTTCCAAAGTGTTTCATCTCTTGCATCAAAAAAGTTGCAAAGTTCAAAAAATAAAAAAAAAATAAAAAAAAATACAAAGTGAAAAGACGTCCGGCAAACCGGTCCATCCGAAAATCGGATTTTACAAAACGGTCAAAGACCGAAAGCAAGCAAAGCTTGCCGAGTGAACAATCCGTCCATCTTCTGTCTCTCCATTTTCTTACATACGTGCAAAATATCACTTGTTTATTTGTGTGAATTGGTTCAAATTTTGTTGGATTTGCCTACCTTGCTTAACCGCCAAACGGCCTTCCCGAAAGTAGAACCTTAACGCACTTGAACTTGGGTAACGTTGACTTAATTCGTCACCTTGCTCATTTGATTGCTTGCATTTGTTTGTATTCATTTGGAATCATGACTAACGTGGATATAGAAAACTCACAGGATGCTCGTGAACGAGAAAATGCCTCCTTATCCGAGGAAGTTGTTAGTCTAAAGCAACAAATGGAGGAGATGAGGGCACAACTTTTGGCCCCTTACGACCACTCCACGCCCCGCCCCCAAATCCAAATGACACCATGGTCGAGACTTCCACGTCCGAACGCTCGTCGGAAGGGCAAAGGTCTTTTGGGAACCGACCCGTATCAAGGTCTTAGGCTTGCCTCAGTCATCGAAAGCCAAACTCAACAAGACGGAAGGCACCACCTCAATGAGACCGAGAACAATAATGGCCCGACTCCGGATGATCTACTTTATGTAGATACAATGGATCGGAACAAGCGCTTCGAGCGCAATCGTAAACGGTACGGATCGCCCCCACCTTTATCTGATGCACATAATACTAACCGTCCCATACAGGAAGAATATCGGCACACCAATCAACAAGAATCGTCATCCTCGACGTTCCGGTAATGATCGATATGAGCAACGCCACCAACGACGTAGCCGGCGTTCATCATACCGCGACTATGATGAGTATGACGAGGGGGACGATTTTGATGAGTTTTCCGACGATGAAGCCAACTTGGAACGGGTGGCTCATGTCCGTCCATGGCACCCACCCGTCCGAGATCCATTTGAGAACCAAGGACCGAGGAGAAGAATGGTTGCCTCCTCCTAACCCACCAAGGCATGCACATCAACGAGCCCATCGTGATGATATGCCACCGCCCCGCCCGGATCCCTACAAAGCTCGTAGGGAAGGTAAAGTTAAATTTCCAATATTTTATGGGGAATATGATCCTTGTGTGTTTCTTGATTGGGCACAGGACATGAAAAGGGCTTTGAAGCATTGCCACTATGAGGAGTACGAGAAGATCGAAGCGGCAACCTTGTACTTTGAAGGCGATGCAAAATCTTGGTGGAACCGATATGAACACGTCCGTGAGAACCGAGGATGGGAACCAGTTGCGACGTTTGATCAACTGATCTACGTCATGACAAAGAAGTATGTCCCCGACGACTTCAAAAATGATATGCGGATGCAAATTGCCGAGCTCCAACAAGGCAAACTCACTCCGGTGGCCTACTTGGCCAAGCTCGAGGACATGCATATGAAGGCCGGCATCTCGGCCTCGCCCTCCGCCTTACGCACCAAGTTCATGAGTGGCCTCAATCCATCAATCCGACGACCCCTTGAGATCGTTCCATATAGAGACTTGGGAGCTTTGTGCCATGCGGTCATGAAGCTTCACAAGCAACAACAAGAGACTCCAAAATACTCAAGGTATAACTCCTCTCCAAATCAATACGCTTATTCTACTAACACCTGTGCTCGAGATGTATCTAGTTATCAAGAGTCCGGCGCCACCAAAGGAGCCAACGGATGGTCCAATCCACCCGACAAGCGGATACCGAGAGGGCACCACAACGTGGTCCCAATGTCCCGGCACAAGTGCCTCCCGGCCGCACTCCTCAAGGACCTCCACCGGCGGCACGGCCAAGGGAGCCCGTGTGTTATAAATGTAGCGGATTCGGTCACGTCCAACGTGATTGCCCGAACACAAAGCGTGTGTTGTTTGCCAATCCCTCATATGAAGATGAGGAAGATGAAGAAGACGGCGATATCATCATAGAGGATGACCAAGACGCCGACCCCTACTACGGCATGGAACCATGCGAAGAACAAATGGCTTGCGGCCCGGCACAACCCGGTAAGTTCGCCCTTGTATCTCGTAGAATTTTAGCCGTTAAGGAATTTGTCCCTATTGACCAACGCGAGAATCTCTTTCACTCTCGTTGTTTGGTCAATAACACTAGTCTCTCTCTCATAGTTGATGGGGGTTCTTGTTGTAATATTATCAATGAAAAAGTGGTAAAACACTTTAAGTTGCCTACAACCCCCCACCCAACACCTTATGGAATCCAATGGATTTCCGATAAGGCGTGTGACACCGTCACACGACAAGCTTGGGTGACGTTTTCCATAGGCGGCTATGTTGATAAGATCCTTTGTGATGTTATCAAGATGGACGCCACACATGTATTATTAGGACGACCATGGCAATTCGATCGCCGTACATTCCATGATGGTTATCTTAATAGATACATGTTCCAATATAATGGAAAACGGGTCACATTGTTGCCTATGACTCCACATGAAATATTAATTGATTATGCGGAACGGAAGAGGCAATAAACCATTGATGAGACCACTACGCCGGCAACATCGGACCCTCCTAGGAGTCCTTCCGATGTTGTGGGTGCTAGTACTTCCGGATCCCGGAACACCGTCTCTAGTAACCGTGCTATTGAGTCTAGAGATAGTAAAGGAAGCATCGTCCCAACGAATGCAACTTTACCATCTCCGAAACCAATAATCAAAGGCCGGTGTGAGCCGAGGGTACTTTTCGCCCGGAAACATGATGTGACACCGGTCAAGGAAGGCAAGTTGCCATGCTTCTTACTTGTTCCTTTTTGCTTATCTACTTCCAATGACCTTAGTAATATGCCGCACGAGGTGTCTACTTTGTTGTCTGATTTTCAGGACGTCTTGACCGATGAACTACCACCCGGCTTGCCACCGATCCGTGGAATTGAGCACCAAATCGATTTGGTGCCCGGCGCGTCTTTACCCAACCGTGCCGCTTACCGTGCAAGTCCGGAAGAAACTAAGGAGCTACAACGTCAAGTCCAAGAGCTCCTAGACCGGGGATATGTTCGTGAGTCCCTTTCACCATGTGCCGTGCCGGTCATTTTGGTGCCCAAGAAGGACGGGTCTTGGAGGATGTGTGTCGATTGCCGAGCCATCAACCAAATAACCGTCAAGTACCGGCATCCGATCCCGCGCCTCGACGACATGTTGGATGAACTACACGGCGCCACCGTGTTCTCAAAGATTGATCTCCGGAGCGGGTATCACCAAATCCGGATGGCCGAAGGTGACGAGTGGAAAACGGCTTTCAAGACAAAGTACGGATTATATGAGTGGCTTGTCATGCCGTTCGGACTCTCCAACGCCCCATCAACGTTCATGCGCCTCATGAACCATGTCCTTCGCCGGTTTTTGGGTAATTTCGTAGTTGTTTATTTTGACGATATTTTAATTTTTAGTAAGTCTTTGGATGAGCACATCGGGCACCTTCGCCAAGTGCTCGAGTGCCTTAGACAAGAACAATTATTCGTCAATATTGAAAAATGTGTCTTTTGTTCCGACACAACTATATTTCTTGGCTATGTCGTGTCTAAGGACGGACTCCGAGTAGACGAATCCAAAGTTCGCGCTATTCGTGAGTGGCCTACACCTAGTACGGTCACCATGGTCCGAGCCTTTCTCGGCCTAGCGGGCTTCTACCGACGCTTTGTCAAAGACTTTAGCTCGGTAGCGGCGCCGCTTCATGAGCTCACTACTAAGGGGGTCACGTTTGAGTGGCGTGATACCCATGCTCGAGCGTTTGATGCGCTCAAAGACCAACTTTGCAATGCACCGCTACTCCAACTCCCAAATTTCTCGAAAACCTTCGAGGTGGAGTGTGATGCATCTAATGTTGGCATTGGGGGGGTTCTTCTCCAAGAGAATCGGCCCATTGCTTACTTTAGCGAAAAGCTTTCCGGTCCACCACTCAACTATCCAACCTATGACAAGGAACTATATGCTTTAGTTCGTTGTCTAAAGACATGGCAACACTACTTGTGGCCGAAGGAGTTCGTGATTCATTCGGATCATGCGGCTCTTTCGTATCTCAAGAGTCAAACTAATTTGAGTCGGCGCCATGCAAGTTGTGTAGAATTTTTAGAAACCTTTCCTTATGTCATTCGGCATAAGAAAGGAAAAGAGAATGTGGTAGCCGATGCCCTTTCTCGGCGATATATCCTCTTGGTGCATATGGACGCCAAGATCCATGGCTTTGCTCTTATCAAAGAGTTATATGCCACGGATCTTGACTTCAAGGATATATTTGCCAAATGTCTTGACCTCCGAGAGCATGAGACCTTCTTTATTAATGATGGCTATTTGTTCCGCGCGGGAAAACTTTGTATTCCGTGTTCGTCCATACGCCACTTGTTGATAAAGGAAGCCCATGAGGGTCGTGGTCACTTCGGTGCTACCAAGACTCTCGCCGCTCTCCAAGAGCACTTCTTTTGGCCGAAAATGCGCAAGCATGTGACACGGTTTTGCACAAGTTGCATAACATGTCATCATGCCAAATCGCGTCAAGGTCCGGACGGATTGTATTCTCCTTTGCCTATACCAATGGGACCTTGGGAGGATCTTTCTATGGACTTTGTAGTTGGCCTACCTATGTCCAAACGAGGCAACGACTCCATTTTTGTGGTAGTCGACCGTTTTTCCAAAATGGCTCATTTTATCGCGTGTAAGAGCACCCAAAATGCTAGCGATGTTGCACATTATTCTTTAACAATGTGGTGCGCTTACACGGGATACCACGTTCCATCCTTAGTGATCGGGACGTGAAATTTGTGAGTCACTTCTGGAGAACGTTGTGGGGAAAACTTGGAACCAACTTGTTGTTCTCAAGTAGTTATCACCCCCAAACCGATGGTCAAACGGAGGTGACCAATCAGACTCTCGGTGCTCTACTTAGAGCAACGCTTAGGAACAACCCACGAAAGTGGGAGGACTTAATTTCCGTTGTGGAGTTTCCATATAACAGGTCTAGGCACTCGACAACTAAACTCTCACCATTTGAAGTTGTCTACGGCCTTAATCCACACACGCCATTGGACTTCACACCACGTCCACTCAAGGACGGTGAACACATCAACGCCGCAAGTCGAGCCGCCTCAATCATTGAACTTCATGAGCGGACAAGAGCACAACTCCAACGTCGTGCCGCCCAACTTGCCGAACAACGCAATAAGGGCCGTCGCGACATATCTTTCGAGCCCGGCGATCTTGTTTGGCTCCACTTAAGGAATGAGCGTTTCCTATCTCGACGCAAGGGCAAGCTATCGGATCGAGGTGATGGCCCTTTCCGGATCCTATCACGACATGGTCCAAATGCCTACAAGTTGGAGCTTCCGGATTCTTACGGCGTGCACCCAACGTTCAATGTCAAGGATCTAGCCCCTTATGTTGAGCCCTTATTTGACGACGGTGAAACGGGGACGTTTCACATCCAAGATGGGGGGACTGATGCGCCCTTGACCACCATGACCGCGGATGAAGAGGACGATGCTTTGCGGGTTCGCTCCGATGGACCGCTCACTCGTTCCCGAGCCAAAGCCATCGCCCAAGCTACCGGCTCAATCATCCGACGCACCGTCACATCACTTGGACCCGTTAGTGGCATGCCATGTCACCACTCCACCATGGCATAGGCTTCCGGCGCCACGTCATCAAGCTAGCAAATATTATTATTATATTTTGCATTTTAAATAATAATAGACTTTAATTTTCGGAACATTAATTCCGGAACTTAATTCCGTGAGTTAATTTCCGGCATTGATAGTCTAGACCTTTGGTTTCGGGAGTTGCCCCGACTTTATTTCCCGCCTTTATTTCCGTCATTCAATTTCCGACTTTTGGTGTAGCCTTCACCCACTATATAAGGGATGATTGGCTTCACTTGTAAATCATGTCTAATTTTAATCAAGTATTTTGAAGGAAAATCCTCATTCTTGATCTAGGCATCACTTCCTCTTCAATCCCCTCAAAGTTCTTCCTTGGATCAAGTCTTAGATCCAAGAACTCACATTCGAGGATTCTTCTAAAGAATCAAACTATCAAATCCACTACAACGTTTGCTCGATCTCTCTAGATCGAATCAAACCTACGATTCCGCATCCATATCAATCGCTTCCGCCCTACCAAACTTCTATCAAAGTTCTCATTTGCACATCATCAACGAGTAGTCGAAACTCTAGCTTGGTCTAGATCCGGCGTTCGTCCTTCAACGATTCCAAGGACGCATCAGGCCGGTTTAACCTAAACCGTCAAACCGGCGGTTTAGGTTTCATCCGGCTTGCCGGTTTAGGTTTAGGGGGAAAAAATTTAAACCGGCAGTTCAACCACTGTTTTTTTTTAAATGGACAAAATTGACAGTTTAAAATGGGTTTTTGTTGCCCGCCAACGTCTATTTTAAATTAGTCGTTTGTTGTAGCTCACTAGTGCAACAATGTTTTTTTTTTTATGTATAAAAAAACCTAAACCCTTTTCAATAAATCTATAAATACTCAACCCTCTTCCACTTTATCCCACACCATATTGTCTTTCTCGAATTCATCTCTAGACTCTTTAATGACAAACCCAAGTGACAACATTTCTTCCCTAGCACCCAAGAGAGTGAAACTCAAGTACCCAACAATTCCGAAAATACCGAAATGCCACCCCTACAACTACCCCACCGAAAATACTTAGATTCGAGATTTTTACGAAGCATTACAAGAAGGGGGCGTCAGTGAACGATTATTGTCAAGTTTCATGCAACTATTGTTCAAAGGTGTGCAAGTGGAAGGCAAAGGGCGGTTACAGGACTTTGCAAACGCACATGCAAAATATATATCCTGAAAAGCTAGGATATCACGGGGACAATCACAATTGTCCCACGGGCCGGGTTTGCATCTTCTTCCTCTCAATCTTCTCGATTTATGTATAATCATAATGAAAAAAGTTTAGGATTAACCAATGTTATATGTCCTCATGCATTTCCATTTTTTTTATTTCGAATACGAATAAGTTCGAGCATATAACACTAAATATATCCAATCTTCTTTTAAACCAACCTCTCGCAAAACCGTTTCCAAATCTTACCTACAAAAGAACGAAAAAGTTCTTTCGATTTTGGCATCTTTTTCGCATCAAGTATCTATTTGCATGTAGTGATATTTGGAGTACACAAGCGCAAAAATATTTTTACATGAACATTACTTTACATTTTATTAATAACGATATATTTTTTGCATAATTATATTATTGTATTTCGCCATTTCAACCAAAGACATGATGTACCAAACATTGTAAACTTGACAAAAGCGGTTTTACAAGAATTTATTTACAAGGTCGAGTTTTTTCATATTCTTTTGATAATGCATCCGCTAACACCGCCACCGTAAACCATTTGGTCGAGGAGGCGGAACAATACTTGCAAACTCCTTTTACTCATCAAAGATGTGCATGTCATATTTTAAATTTATGTGTTTAAGATGGACTTAAGATTTTAGCGATTATGTTAACCCCCATCACCGACGTTATTGATCATATTTGACACTACTCCGAATTGAGAAAAAATGGAGAACATTATGTTTACCTAATAATGTTCATCCAAATGCATTTTCAAAAGACATCGGAACTCGTTAGAACTCTACTTACAAATTACATGGTCAAGCCCTTCGTTACACAGATCTTTTACAAGCATTTTCTGCACAAAACATTCTTTGGTCAATTCTCGATGATGAAAATGTTTGGCAAACTTGCATTGATATTTGTAATGTTTTAAATCATTTTAGTGATGCAACTTATGCCATGAGTTACATTTACACCCCAACTTCTTGTAGATTTTTAGAGATAGCCGTAGACGTTTCCGAAGCTTTTCAAAACGGTAAAACTTTTCCAACCCTTATAAATGCTATGAATGACATGAAATCGAAATGGTTAAAATATTACAACAAAATTCCCATGATTTATCTTGTAACCTCCGTTTTTGATCATAAAATTAAACTTGATGGTGTTTTCGATTTGTTGGTTGTTTATTATGGTTGTTTGGGTTTAGATGGCATGGTTCCTAACATTATGCAAGATGTTCGTATCGAAATTGAAATTTTTTTCTTTTTTCATTTGAAACAAGTGTTAGCTCTTCTTCTACCGCACCTACTTCTATACCCTCTTCTTATTCTTCATCTTCTTTTTTTTTCATTCAAAAGCACAAAAATTTTTAGCCAAAAGGACAAAAACACCAAGACATTCATACTCAAGTGTGGAATTTCAAGATTAATATCTAACAACATGTTTTTGTTTTGATAGTGAAGATTCTTTCGATATTATGGATTGGTTGAAGAAACTAGCCCCGAAATATCCAACATTAGTGAAAATTGTACAACAACTCATGACCGTTCCTGCATCAACGGTTGTCAAGGAGCAAACATTTAGCCAAGGAGCTAGGGAACATGCTCAATTACAAGAGAACCCAATTGAAGCCCGAAAAGTTGGAGGCGCAAGTTTGCATTCAAGATTGGATAAGGGCAGAGAAGCGGAAAAAATGGAATGTCCCGGTGTATGACTCAAAATCGGATTCCAACACCGATGACAACACCACTACTTCCAAGTTTGAGGCCAAAAGGTAAGCGAGGTAACGAAAACAACTCGAAAGTCCGAAAAAGGTAAGTAAATGTAAGAGAACTATGCGGACTTTGATTACTCTTAATCCCGAGAGGACACGTAGACAACTGGGTTCAAGCCCTTTTTAAATTTTTTTTTTTAACAAACCGGTTAGGTTGAACCTAAACCGCCGGTTTGAATACCCACGATATTTAGGTTTAGGTTTATAGCCCAAGTCTAATAACGTGTATATAAAAATAAGGATAGCCACTTCTTGATCCAGACATGAAATAACATGTTCGATCTTTAGTAGCTAAAATCTCATATTTGGACACAATTTATAGTTGTCATAATCTATAAATCCACAAACTTTACAACGAATCAACTTAACCTGTTTCGCAAGAAAAAAAAAATTTATACACCCACAAACTTTACCTTGAATCAATTTAACCGTCGTCCAAGAAAAACACAAAAACCAAATGTTACAACTACAGAGACAATGAAAAAAACCTGTTGGTTAGTGGTTACTTGGTTCTTTTGTATATAACTTTGTTCATGGGATTCGTCAATTATCACCCATTACCCAACATTCTCGTCACAACCTTATTGGTGAATGGTGATACTTGTAAAAGGGTCGTGTGTTGGGTTTCTTTGTAGCAGACTAATAATAGCATTCTCGATTTTCTTTGTCGCAGACTTTGACCAATGTTGTCCGCTCGTCTCTACACATAATCCCAAAATAGTTTGTTTGAATGAGTGTATTTAGGATTTTGTTTTCGTTTTCCAAATCATCACTTGTCAACAGAAAATCTAACCAATATCGATCTTATTGACTATTTACACAAGATGTCTCATATTTCTACTTAATAACTCATCTATATTTTAACAATTCAGCAAGGAAAATATTGGTATTAACGTGGAAATGATTACAAATTTACAATGTTGACAAGGTAATTTACATGATATAAAATAACCCAATATTGAATAATACGAAAGTAAAATACATTTTTAATAAAATAGAGAAGAATTTTTTTTTAACATTCACAAATTAATAGTAATTTATTTAATCAATATCTTAAGAAACTAAGTTAATAAAAAATAATAATTATCAACAATTAAACAAAGTCAATTATTTATTTAAATTAGAGCTGAAACTGTTTTTAAACTTATATCAATTAAATGTAGCAAAATATTTAAAGTCGAATTTATTAAGGATCTAAACAAAATACTTTTTTTTTCTTTCTTTTGTAGGTCCGGCCAGCTTCAACTACCGTACATGTAAGACAATAAAATATTTATAAGACAACCCTTGTTATCTACGTAGACTTGTTAAATTTCCCCTTTACACTCATTCACTCAATATGAAAAAAACGAAGATTTCTTTGCCGATCTTTTTGCCGATCGGCAAAGATCGGCACCGTGTAAATTTCTCCTTCACACTCAATAGGCCCAACTTCAGTTACCGTACATGTAAAACAATAAAATATTTGTAGGCCCAACTTCTGATACAATATATCAATTAAAGGTTGTTTTTTTTATGATGGTTAGTTCATCTGTCGATTTTTTTCGATTTTCGACTCAGTAGATGACGTGTTGTCTAGTGTTTCAAACCGTTTTTTTTTAAAAGGCAAAAAAACGATTCATAATATATAAGGGGGAAAAATGCATAGAACAACCCTTTTCTACACTTGTCTGCAGAAAACTACCTTTATTAAAAAAATCTGCACTAAACCACGCTTCATTTTCAAACGCTTGTACAAAATCACAACGTGTAAATTATAAACCATTATTTATTCATATTTTTATTATAAATAACCACCATAACGTTTCATTTTGCTAAGATTCCATCACTTTTTTTGTAAATTTAAATAGAACAAAACCCTAAATTTATGAGTATTCCTCAAAATTAATTAAACATTCGCATGAATTACTAATTTATTAGTATTTATTTTAAATTTTCAGGTTAGCAAATAAAAAACGTAAAAAATTTGTTTTAATAATATTAGTCCAATTGGTCAATAATTGAGTGTATACACTAAATTTAGATAATTTTGGCACTAAGATGATTTTAATTCAAATTAAATTCACTCAGCCTAGACCAATTTTATTCTAACATTAAATTTGTTGATTTATACCGGTAGGAGAAGTTGATAAATAGTGTCAAATATTAAGATTTTTTTTTGTCATTTTTAAATAAATGGAATAAACTTTTTAATAAAGATCGTTTTTATGAAATCAATCAATAATAAATAATAGATTTGTACAAACAATTTTACAAAAAATTATATATTTATTGTTAGTTTCTAGGACCATTATTTGAGACGAACTACTCGGGTTCGGCTCGTTAAAAGCTCGACTTGAGCTTTTTAATATATTTAAAAGAGTCTAACATACTACATTCAAAAGCATGTATACAATTCAGGTTCAGCTCGAAAAAAGTTCATACTCATTCGCTTTCTAAACAACCCGTATTTATTTCGTATAAAATTTAGGCTCAGAATCGACTCATTTATAAAACGAGCTTAATCACGTAAGACTCTCCTTGGTCTTGTATAATTCGTTTCCTAGACGTTGGGAAGAAAATGGTATTCGTAAGCTGAGTTGTGATGGGCTTATGGCCCATCGTTGAACTTCATATTTTCCAATTACAGAAAATACAATCTAATCTAATATAATCTAGGATTGTCTTGAGGCTTTATTCGGTAGTTGTCTCAATAACAACCGACAACAAAATATCGTCACAAAATTGTGTTCCATAATCAATTGAGAACATTTCTCTCCAATAACACAAATTAAATTTGATTTATTTATAAGTGTAAGCTAATGTTCGACCTAGGACCTTATTTATCGTCAATATTTAAGCATGAAATCCATTTAAGCAACCTATAAGTCTTAAAATCTTATTTATTTTAATGTACAACATATATATTACTTTAGCATTAAATGCGGAACCTGTCAAGTTTAATGTGATAACGAAATGTCAAAATTACTTAGCAATGGACCGTCACCTTGCTATAGGTTAATCATCGAATGTAGACATAAATAGCTTAATGGTCTGTCAAACTTAATGTGCGTTTGATATTTAACATATATGAGTGGTTCGTATTTAGCACAAATTTAAAACGTAACGACTTATGAACTAATCTATGTACAAACATTAACCTCAATATATAAGGTTTTATTGTGTAATGAATAATGATGTTATGATAAAACTCTATTAAAATTAGGCATTAATTTGTAGCACGATGCAAATATTTTATATATAATATATATGATATCGATTATCGGTTATATGAAAAAGAAACACTTCACGATGTTGGTTTGGATATGTCTTATTAAAGTTTCTTATAAGTATAATTGGAACCTTGAACTAATTAGGGCTGAAGTTGAAGTTATTTATAGATGAAGCTTAAACTTATTAATAAATGAAATTATTAGTTAATTAAATAAACTTATTTTTCTAAATAAATTTGAATGGTGTTTGGAGAATATTGTTTATCGTACTTGATATACGTGTAAAATTACTTAAAAGTTTACCTTTTTATTTGACATTAATTTATAGGGTTATATTTGTAATATATAATTTAATAAGTTTTCATAAGTTTCGTGAACTTCATCCATGTAGCTTATGAAATGAAACGAATATAATTTATAATAAGTTACCATAATCTCCATAAGTTTGTGCTCTCGAACGTCCACTACTTGTTATTAACCCCTTAATTTTAAAATTTTCGTTACAAAAATAATTATGATTTATAATTTGTTTTAAAATTTTAAATAGCTTTTAACCGTGATTTTTTATTTTATGCAAGTGCGAAGTGATTCATTGTACATTGATAATATGAACAACTATTTATCAACATACGGACTAAACATTCAAATTTTTAAAAATGAAATATTAGTACACCATATGAACTAAGATGGTATTCTAATAAATAAAAACTTTAGAAGAATATTTTATTTCCTAGAAAAAAAAACATAGTTGTTATAATTTTAGTTCATTATTTCTTATATACTTACAATTTACAATTTTTGTTAATTTAGTTCGCATATTTTACACTACCAATTCATTTTCTTTATAGTACTTCAAAATAATGTCTATGGAACATAAGATTATCAATACATTTTTTTTATATTAAAAATGTACGAATCTACCAAAATATAAAACTAATAAAACAATAAAGTTCAACAAATTGTACAAAATATTAAACCTAAAAAGTGTTTGCCAAGGAAAAAATATCTTTAAAACTTTTTCTAAGCCTAAGTTTGAAAACACGAATAAAATTTACAAAAATGTATAGTTTAAGATCTTTGATTTGTAATCTAATTTGACATGTCCAATGCATGACTCAAACATGATCCACTCAATCTCATTTGGATATGTGTTATTCTCTACCTGATGTTGATGTTTCCCCTCAAACCAAAAACAGCAAATCGAATTTAAATCTATAGTTTTATTACGATTATTGACTTCAAATTGAAAGTCCTAATATGGACCCAGATAAATTCTGGTTAGATTTGATGATTGAATTATTCAAGACACAAATATAATTTACCGTTTTTTTTATTTAAATAAATCTAGACTCGAGATCTTTCACTGGTGTTAGCTTGATTTGAAGACTAATCGATTTATAGCTCATAAGTATTTAACTTAAACTCCATTCAATCCAATATATTACTGTGATTATAAGACTTTTTGACCTTTCAATTTAATAGGAATGTAATTAAGTGTTCTACATTTTTATTTTATTTATTCATTGGATGTAAAGATGGTGGTAAGTAATAAGTGATATAACTAATAAAAATTTAATTGAATTTATGAAATAAATTTGTAAATATATATACTCTACTAAAACACTATATATTAACGTTGACGTGACGCGTTGTGGGAGCAGTATTTTGAAATGAAACTCTCACAATTAACGCTAACCAATGGGTCTGATTTTGATGCATTCTCCTCGTATACGCTACTGGAATGGTCGCGGGTAAATCTTCCGGCACCCTCAGCCCAGACAGAAAGCTATGGCACATTATAATGTACTTGTGTCTCTCTTTAAAAATTTAAAAACAGTGATCTAGTTCGTTCATTTTATTTCACAATCATAATACACGCTACCCTAGTACACACTTAGTACTATAAAAGGTAATTAAGTGAGTCCTATGAACTCACCTTATTAGTACTAGTCTCAACGTTTTTCGCAATCTTGTCAGTCAGAGATCCGATTGCATTGATCAATATACATCAACCCTTAGAACTATATCAACCCTTAACACTGCTTGAGTTATCTTTCTAATCAATCAGGGTATGATATCTAGCATCGATACCCTGACGTTTTCTACGCCTAAGTTTACAAATCTAGATGTTCATTCCAAGTTCTTATATATCAAACCATTCGTTTCCTTAAAATCCGCTATCTCAGAAGTCCATATTTAGTCAAACATTATCAAATCCGCTTAACTGCGCAAAGTTCTCATTCCAGTTCCACTAACATAACATTTCTCAAATTCTACTAATTCCAACATTCCGGTTTTCCAACTAGTTCTGCAACTTTCAATCATCTCAGCATTTTACCCTTAACTAAAATCATTCACTAATTAAATTCCTTATATTATCACAACACTTATTGATAAATAATTATAGCAAAAAATACTTTATTAATATCGGAAATTAATTTGACTGAAAGAACGGGTTGAGATTTAACCTGAAACGAAATTAAGTCGCAAGGTAAGTGGCGTCAAGTGGTGTCGGATGGTGAGCAACTGGTCACCAGTTCGATCCTTCTCGATGGCAACTCACGGCTACAAGAAGGTTGCTACATGTCATGACTTCGTGTCCTGCTGCTTGCAATTTTGCAAGTTGCAAAAGGGAGGCGACAACTAGTGAGGAAAAAGGGTCGTGGGTGCGAATCTTCTTGTGGGTATTTTCGGGGTAAGCGGGGAATATGGTAAAGTTGTTTGTGAAGAAGGGGTCATGTGAGACCCCTATTCTTTCGGACCGAGATCGGACCATAGCCGAGATTGGCTTTGGGCCGAGATTGGCCTTTCCGCAACCGCGTGCATGACCGCCGCCCCTGCGGCTCAGAAGACCGCGCCTGCGGATTCTGGCGGCTGCAGCCGGCTTTGTTGACTTCGTTGACCCGTGCTTTACCTTTGCTTATGTCTTTCCTTGCTCTTGGCTGATCAAGGGTTTTCATCCTCACTCCTTTCTTCAGCTTCCCACGTTCTTCTTGCTTCTCCCTTGCTTCACCTTGATCTTGTCTTGGTTTCCTTTGGTTTGGAAGAGAGTTGTTGTACTTTGTGGTTGATGATGATGCTAGTGTGTGTGTTGCTGAGCTTGGAAGCCAGCTTTGATGTGTGTTGATCCTCCCTGTAGCCTAGGATCTTCAGTAATGGTGAGTTCTTGCTTCTTCTCCTTCTCTTCTTCTTCTTTGATTCAATCTTTCTAGCTTAGGATTAGATGTATGCTAAGGATATTGATGTTAGTATGTGTATGGACATGTTTGTGTGTGGATTTGGAAGAGAAAAGGCGGGATTTGATCACGGGAAGAGCCGAGGAGAAACTGCGGAATCGCCCTCTACAATGTTACCGCCCCGCGGCCAAAAGTCACCGCCCTGCGGACCTTGTGCCGCAGCGCCCGCGCCGTGCCAGCGTTGCCAGCGACCCTTGTCACCGCCCCGCGGTTGAGTGCCACCGCGCCCGCGGTTTCCTGCGTTCCGCCCCTGCATCCCTTGATCATGCAGGTGCGTCTTATCCCGGGACTGCCCATAGTTGGGTAGCTCCTTTCCTTTCCTAGTATGAGGGAACTAGTACCATGCTAGGTATCGATTTATGATGAGTATGATGTAGTTATGCCGGTTACGGTTTTGAGGTTTACGAGTTGGACTTGATCCTTATGGATCCCTTGGGTCTAGGTGTGACCCCTTTGTGTAATAGGATTGTGATATATATATATATGTGTGCCTTGTATAGGCCGTGTTGTCCTCCAGTTTGGAGTGAACCAGTCGGAGAGTTGATCGTGGTTGAGTTACTTCTGAGATCGAGGTAAGTCCATAGGACTTACTTAGCTACTATCCTGATATTGGATGTATGCTTGAGTGGTGTGTGTGTTATATGCTTTATAGCATGTGTTATTATGGTCACTGACCTATGTTATATTGACCGCCCATTGTAGTGGCCGTGATAACCTTTCCCTTTCATCCCGTAGTGGAGTTTGGGAGGTTCTCTGTAGTCAGGCCAGGCCAGATCTGGTATAAAAGAAGGACCCTCACCACTCCCATAGGGTACACGGGAGGTGTGCTGATACTACTCCAGCTGGCTAGAGTACTCAGAGGCGGGGATTATATTCCTCGTGTCACATATCTTCATATACATCTATTTATACGATTGAGTGATTTAACTTATTAAAGATAATAAACCGGGTAAATGTGTGATATCATGATGATGTGTTAATATTATTGATGTGTGTTTGTGCTCTAGCATCTTCTTATATATGTGTATAGTTAGCTAACGGTTTTATACCGTGTTGTAGATCCTTTGCAGGTTAGGAGAGCTGCAGAGTGATCCAGAGGGGTGATCTGCTGAGGGTTCCGTACATTGGGCGTATTCGTGGGATTTTGGGTTTATCATTATTGTACGGATTTCAGTTTGACTTTGTACTCAGCAGTACTCTGTATCATCCTTTTGACATGTATATATATATATATATATATATATATATATATATATATATATATGTTTTGTTTTAATCTATTGGTGCCTTGTTGTAAGATTCAGTGAATTTGTTGTCAGGCTAGGGTCAGGATCCATTGTGAGATCCTAACTCAGTAGCGCCTCGAGTCCTACGGATTCGGGGTGTTACAGGTCACTGGTTCTAAACCTGGAGACAAGACAAAGGTGCTTCTTCGGTTTGGCTAAGCAAGGTCAAAGGTCTCGGGTTCGAACTCTGTTGCTTGCAAAAGAGGGCAACAAAGCAAGAAGATGGACGTCTCCGGTTCGATTCCCTTGGCGAGCACAAAACAGAATTTAAGGCGGTGTAAAAGGTCTAGGTTCAATTTCCTTTTCGGACATAAAATCAAATTATAAGAGGGGCATGGGGAGTTAGGAGAGGGGAGTTAGGAGAGGGGAGTTAGGAGAAGGGAGATGGGTGATATAGTATAGTGGGCCGAGAAAAGATGTGGTGGACTTCAAGAGCCCAATTGGGTCATGTGGGTTTTGGGTCCAACAAACTAAGACTTGATTAAAAGAAAAAATTAAAAGGGTTCGGTTAAAAGTAAGAAAAATAAATTAAAAGGGTTCGGTTTGGGTTTAGCTAAACGATCAAGTTTGGATCCGTTTAACTTATTTTCTCGTATTCGATTCGGATTCTTGGGTTAAATAAAATTATAATATAAATTAAATTAAATTAAAAATAACCAGGATTTTTTTTTAAAATTTCCGGTTATTACACACGTTTTTTGGACCAAAGGATACGACGTTTTTTTTAGTTTTATCGATTTTCAAAGAATTTCGTGTACTATCCCCTTTGAACTTTTTCAAAAAACGCAAAATTTTAAACTATTGGTTTTTTGATCGGACACACTCTATAAACCATAAAACGTTAACAAAAAAAGTTTCACGCTTTTTCGACGAAAGGGTACGACTTTTATGGAGGTTTATCGATTTTCGAAGAATTTCGTGTACAACACCCTTTGAACTTTTTCAAAAAACGCCAAATTTTAAGCTATTGATTTTTTTGATCGGACACACTCTATAAATCATAAAACGCGTACAAAAAAATTTCACGTTTTTTGAGTTTTATCGATTTTTGAAAACATTCGTGTACTACCCCTTTGAACTTTTTTAAAAAACGCAAAGTTTTAATCTATTGATTTTTTTGATCGGACACACCGGTGGTGGAGGTCTCCGGCGACGACAAAGATGAGCGAAGGAGATGGCGGAGGTCTCCTCCCACGTTCGCCTCGGGCGAGCTCGAGGAGGCGAAGGTGGGAGGCTTCCCCGACGGTATTGCGGTTTCTCTCGGCAAGGGGCAACAAGTAGAGAAGAGATATGGGGCCGGTGGTGGCGACAGAGCGAGAGCAAAGGGGTGAGAAGGAGGTGTAGAGAGTGTGAGAGTTGATGACCGGAGGAGGGAGTGGTAGAAGAAAATAGAAGGGTGGTGCTGACATTTTTAGTGAGCTCGCAAGGGAGACTTTTGGTGGTGGAGGTAAAGAGAAGATGTAGAGGGAGGGTAGCAGAGGTGACAGAGAGATGAAGCGATGGAGTGAAGAGAGATAGATGACGACTTGTGTGAGAGAACGAGAGAATAAGTGGTTGAGAGGAGGGAGTGGGGGAAAGTTTGAGATGGCCGGTGAGTGGGGAGATGATCAGAGATGAAGATGAGGAAGGTGAGTAGTTGTGCGAGAGATTGAGAGAAAATGAAGTATCCAGTGAAGTGAGAGGATAGGGAGACTTTGGACGAGAGGTTGGAGAGGTGCATATGTGGTGGAACGAGATGTCGGGCTAGATGCTGCAGCTAGAGGAGGGTAGGTGCAGACTAGGAGAGTGAAGAGTGGTGGGAGTTGGCGTGAGAAAAGGTAAAGAGGACACTAGGCGGGAAGGAAAGAAGGAGGAGAAGCCAAAAGCCGGGTGGGCCCAGGAAGGCTAGCGGGGCGCGCTAACATGGAGAGGAAGGGGCGCCGGCTGGACCCGAGAAGGAAGAAAAAGAATAAAGAAAGGAAGGGAAGAAGAAAAGAAAAAGAAAAATAAAATAAAACAAGGTAAATAAAAACTCGTTAAAAATAATCCGTAACGGGTCGGAATATTTTCGAACATTATCCGTAAAATAATTTGTGGATATATATATATATATATATATATATATATATATATATATATATATATATATAATTATTTAAGTTTATAAATAGGATATAAACTAGTAAAAATTTTAAATTTACCATATAAAAATAAATATAATATTCGGAAATTATTTATATAAAACGCTCCTTAATTTAGGGGAGTTTCACTTTTTGTACCAAAGGATACGACTGTAACACCCCGAATTCTGGGAACTCGGAGCGTTACTGGCTAGGACATCGCAGTGGGTTCCAACCTTAGGCTGACGTCAATAACGTTGGATCTTGCAACAAGGCACAAATATTTTAAATACCAATCTTTTCAAAATTACATATAAACTCAACAAGCTCTGGACTAGTACTTCAGCGAAATGGGAACTAACTCAACTTTACTGTAATAATAAATAAATAAGCATCAATATATAAATCCAACACCTAAACTCCTAGTACGTAAACCCGACTGACCACTCCACTCCCGATTTCTCTGTAGAGATCTATCTTGCAAAAACCTAACAACACGGTAAAGCAAGAGTCTCCCGACTTCTTTATATGTGTGTGTCACTAAAGCGCACACACATATAAAGAAGTACTGTAAATCAATCAGCATGCACACTGAATGTCCCGATTTATTATCTTTCATTAGGTGGATTTAGCCATTCTATTTTCCAACTTTTGCTTGTAACACAAGAGTCTCCCGACTCTTGCCCCCATCCCCGTTAACTAGTAGGACTGGTGTATGTACCTCTTCCCATATACACTACTGGACTGGTCGCGGGAAATCCTCCGGCACCATCGGCCCGAACCGACGGTTACGGCACGTTATCATACACATGTGCCTCTCTTTAAAAAAATTAAAGACAGTGATCTAGTTCGTTCATTTTATTTCACAAAAATAACACACACTACCCTAGTGCACACTCGGTATTAAAAATGTAGCTAAATAAGTCTTACGAACTCACCTTATCGGCACTGGTCTCAACGTCTTGCGATCTTGCCAGTCAGATATCCGATTTCTTGATCAACATTTATCAACCCTTAGAACCATTTCAACCCTTAATACTATTCAACTTATCATTCTAAATAACCAAGGTATGATATCTAGTATCAATACCCTGACATTCTTTAACAACTTTGGTTTCGGGACCTATACGTCCATTCATGTTCTCTTATTGATAGCATAGTTGTTTCACTAAAATTCCGCTATCACGGGAATCCATATTAATCTCACATTATCAATCCGCTTAATTGTTCAAAATTCTCATTCCAGTTTCATCGACATAACACTTCTCAAACCTTCTAATTCCAACATTCCGTCATTTTGACTAATTCCGCATCTATCATTTATTTCCACATTTTATATTTACTAAATCTCATCCATTACTTCCTAACTAAGTTATCACAAAATAATTAATTAAATAGTTATAGCTCAAGATTAAATATTAACGGGAAATAAAACGGGTTCGGGTCTAACCGGAAACGGCTTAGTTGCGAGGTTAACGGCATCGGACGGCGCCAGGTGGTGTAGAAGTGGTACGTGGAGCTCCGTGTTCAAATCTCCTTAAGAGCATTAAGCGAAATTTCGGCAGGAGCGTGGAACCTCCGGTGGCTCGTTGCTACTCTCGCTCTATTTATTGTTTCACCAAGTAACAAGGGTTGAGTGGTTGTTTAGGAAAAGAGAAGTGGGAGGGAGTAAATTGAAAAGGGGGAAGGAAATAGCTTGCACGTGCAGTTAAGGGAGACGGTGAGGGGACGATTGGCATCTAGATGCATCCTGATCAACAAGGTGTCTTTAGTGCCGGCTTTCAATGTCATTTAAGCCCCAACGACCACATTCATTGCTCCCGTAACGGTTGTCATTAAGGTGCATTCACAGCCCTGTAACATCCTTAACGAGGAAGGTGAGTGATTCTCCACTTGGGCCGAAAACAAAAGGAATAAACCGGGTCTTTTTATTCCGTCAAATCATCACGGTATCGTTCGATTCGTTTCCTTGGTGACTCGGGTTGGAATTTCTGAATTAAAATAAAGTATTGATTTATTTTAAACTACCCCTTTTGAGCTTTTTCAAAAATGTCAAATTTTAAACTATTGATTTTTTTTATGAGACACACTCTATAAACCATAAAACGTGTACAAAAAAGTTTCACGCTTTTCCGACCAAAAAATACGACTTTTATGGAGGTTTATCGATTTTCGAAGAATTTCGTGTACTACCCCATTTGAACTTTTTCAAAAAAAAGGCCAAATTTTAAACTATTGATTTTTTTATCGGAAATAATCCATAAACCATAAAAAGTGTACAAAAAAAGTTTTACGCTTTTTGGATGAAAGAATACGACGTTTTTTGAGTTTTATAGATTTTGAAGAAATTCGTGCACTACCCCCTTTGAATTTTTTCAAAAACGCCAAATGTTAAAATATTGATTTTTTTGATATGAGACACTCTATAAAGTATAAACCATTTAACGTGTACAAAAATTTTTCCCGCTTTTTGGTCCAAAGGATACGAAGTTTTTTTTTTTTTATGTTTTATCGATTTTTGAAAATTTCTCTATAGTACCCCCTTTGAACTTTTTTAAAAAACGCCAATATTTAAACTATTGATTTTTTTTGATCGGACGCACTCTATAATTCATAAAACGTGTATAAAAAAATTTCACGCTTTTTAGACCAAAGTATACAATGTTTTTTTTTAGTTTTATCGATTTTTGAAAACATTCATGTACTACCTCCTTTGAACTTTTTCAAAAAACTCCATTAACAATTCATTATTTTTATCGGACACACTCTATAAACCATTAAACATGTACAAAAAAAGTTTGACGCTTTTTGGACCAAAGGATACGACGTTTTTTGAGTTTTAACGATTTTTGAAGAATTTCGTGTACTACCCCTTTGAACTTTTTCAAAAAACGCCAATTTTTAACCTATTGATTTTTCTGATCGGACACACACTATAAACCATAAAACGTGTACACAAAATTTTTTCGCACTTTTTCGACCAAAGGATACGTCTTTTATGGGGGTTTATCGATTTTCGAAGAATTTCATATACTACCCTTTTGAATTTTTTCAAAAAACGCAAAATTTTAGAGTATTGATTTTTTTTGATTGCATACACTATATACAACATTAAATGTGTACAAAAAAATTTCATGCTTTTTGGATCAAAGTATACGACGATTTTTTTTTAGTTTTATCGATTTTTGAAAACATGCGTGTGTTACCCCCTTTGAACATTTTAAAAAAACGCCAAAAATTAAACTATTCCTTGTTTTGATAGGACACACTCTATAAACCATTAAACGTGTACAAAAAAAAAAGTTTCATGCTTTTTGGACCAAAGGATACGATATTTTTTGAGTTTTATCGATTTTCGAAGAACTTCGTGTACTACCCCCTTTGAACTTTTTCAAAAAAAGCCATGTACCACCCCAAATCCGCGGGACTCGGGATGCTACGGGCGAGACCTCACAATGGGTCCCGACCCTTAGCCTGACAACAATGTCACCGGACCTTTCCAACAAGGCACAAATAAAGGCAAAACTCAAACCGTTTATAATGTATGCGGAAAAACTGAAATGTAAAGATACAAGGTGGAAACTCAACCGAGTCCTCAAAACGACATAACTCCGATAAGAAAATCTAATCCGTACAACATAATCTAACAACACAAAGACATTGCCCCAAAAACGTCCCCATCCTATAATGTACGTAGACCCCGGCTGTCCACTCCTCCACCTCACTCGGCGGCGTCCCTAACCTGCAAGACATCTACACAACGGTTTAAAACCGTTAGCTCATATTCGAAGCATTATAAAAGAGGTGAAGGCACATACACACATATATCCCATAACACACACATATTCCAAAACACACAAGATCGATTTATTATCTTTTTATTATTAAGTCGTATCCCGTTCTAATTCAACTTAGGTTTGTGACACGAGAACTACCGTGGTCTCGCCTAGGTCCCTACTTACCGGCAAGGAATGGTACTGATGCATCCGACCGTCTACCCGCCCGGGCTAGTCGCTGAGAACCTCCTAGACTCTCGCGAGAGCTAGGCAGATGATGTCACCGCCCGTTATCATACACTTGGGCCAAAAAAATATAAAGTCGGTGGTCCTATTTACCGGTTTAGTTGTTTATAACATAAACAATAACACACAGACACACACCACCAACACACATCGATGCTAATACGTAAAATACGAGCTAAGTAAGTCCGGAGACTTACCTCGTCACCACACTCAATTCACAACACTTTCGCTTCCTTAAGGAGGAAGCCCATAACCTGCTCACAAGAGATATGCATATCAATACATTCTCACGCTCAAGAAGTCTTAGACTTCACTCTAGTGATCTAAGCAAGATCACCTAACCATCAAGCTAGGAATGCATCCTAGGGTCCAAGGTACTCACCACACTCTCAGCACATGAAAGCAACTCACAATAGTTTATAACCTCACATGATCTTAAACTTCAGCCAAGAAGGAACAAGCTAGCCTAGAAGGTCCATCATGCTCAACATACTCATAACCATCAACTACATCGAGCCTTAAGGGCTCCTAGGTTCAAACCCACTAAGTGGCATCTCAAGCTACTCTAGATCCATCCTAGGCATGCTACTAACATGGTACAACTACTTAACTAAGGAAGGAACGAAGAGGAAGGGAGAAGAGAGCCTACTGTTGAAGAAAACGCAGCCGCGGAGTCAAGCTGGCGCCCTTGCGGATCTGTCACCGCCCCGCGGCCTCCTGGCGCCGCCCTTGCGCCTTCTGTTCCTGGCGCCTCCTGGGCCGCCCCTGCGGCTCCTGGCGCCTCCTGGTGCCGCCTGGTGCGGCCTGGCGCCTCCTGGTGCAGCCTGGCGCCGCCCCTGCGGTGGCCTGAGCAGCCCCTGCGGTGTCCTGGATCCGCACCTGCGGCTCTGTTGATCCGCCCCGCGGTTTGAGAAGCAGAACGTCGTCTTCTTCGTCTTCGACGGTGGATCCTTGGCTCCTATGTCCTCCTCTTCTTGCTGGGTCTCCAATCATCAACCACTGATCTTAGCCTCCTCTCCACGACCTAAACGAGCTAAGGACAAACACATGCAAGGATTTGAGGAAAAAGCTGTGAGAGCCCTTTCCTTTCGGACCGAGATCGGACCATACCCGAGATTGGCTTTGGCCCGAGATTGGCCTTTCCGCACCCGCGGGCTTGACCGCCGCCCCTGCGGGTTTCTCGCCCCTGCGGCTCATGGGACCGCCCATGCGGTTTCCGGCGGCTGCAGCCGGTTTTGTTGACTCCTTTGACCCGTGCTTTACCCTTAGCTTTACTTCTTCCTTCTCCTTGCCGAGCAAGGCTTTCCTTATTCATTTTCCATCCAGTCTTCACGTCCTCCTTGTTTCTCCTTCATCTCCTTGATCTTGTGTGTGAGTTCTCTTAGAGTTTGCAAAAGAGTTGTGGTGTGGCTTTGCTGAGATTGTTCTTATGTATGTTGCTGAGCTTGTGATGCCAGCTGAGAGTGTGTTGTGCTTCCCTTGAGTGATTCCAGCAGTTGAGGTGAGCATCTTTCTTCTCCTTTCTTTCTTTCTTTCTTGTTCTTCCTTCCTTAGCTTAGGATTAGATGAATGAATCATAGAGTGATGTTGGAATATGTATGTGTGTGTATGTATGTGACTATGGAAGAGGGTAGACGTGAGTTGATCACGTGAAGAGCCAAAGAGAAGCCGCGAGGTTTCATTCTGCACTGTCGCCGCCCCCGCGGCCAGAAGTCACCGCCCCTGCAGAAGACGTGCCGCAGCGCCTGCGCCGTGCCAGCGCCGTGCCTGCGTTGCCAGCGATCCTTGTCACCGCCCCCGCGGGTGAGCGTCACCGCGCCTGCGGTTGCCTGCATTCCGCCCCTGCGTCCTTAGATCACGCAGGTGCGTTTTGTCCCGGGCTACCTATAGTTAGGTAGTTCCTTTCCTTTCTAGTATGAGGGAACTAGTGTCATGCTAGGTATCGGTTTATGATGAGTATGATATAGATATGCCGGTTACGGCCTTGAGGTTATGAGTTGGATTTGATCCCTTATGGATCCCTTGGGTCTAGGTGTGACCCTTTGTATGTGATAGGATTGTGATATATATATGTGTGCCTGATATAGGCTGTGTTGTCCTCCAGTTGGAGTTGACGTTTCTGGGAATTGTTCGTAGCGAGATTCTTCTGAGATCGAGGTAAGTCCATAGGACTTACTTAGCTACTATCCTTATATTGGATGTATGCTTGAGTGGTGTGTGTTATGTGCTTTATAGCATGTGTTATTATTTGGTCACCGACCTATGTTATATTGACTGCCCATTGTAGTGGCTGTGATAACCTTTCCCTTTCATCCCGTAGTAGAGTCTGGGAGGTTCTCTGTAGTCCGGCCAGATCTGGTATAAAGGAAGGCCCCTCACCATTCCCACGGGGTACACGGGAGGTGTGCTGATACTACCCCAGCTGGTTAGAGTACTCAGTGGCGGGGATTATATTCCTCGTGTCCCTATCTTCATATATATCTATTTATACGATTGAATGATTCAACTTATTAAAGATAATAAACCGGGTAAATGTTTGATATCATGCTGAAGTGTTTATCATTTTTGAGGTGTGTTTGTGCTTTAGCATCTTCTTATATATGTGTATAGTTAGCTAACGGTTTCATACCATGTTGTAGATCCCTCGCAGGTTAGGAGAGCTGCGGAGTAATCCGGAGGGGTGATCTGCTGAGGGTTCCGTACACCAGGCATATTCGTGGGGTTTTTGAGATTATCATTATTGTACGGCTTTCAATTTGACTTTGTACTCCGCAGTACTCTGTATTATCCCTTTTGACATGTATATATATATATATATATATATATATATATATATATATATATATATATATATATATATATATATATATATATATATATATATATATATATCAGTTTTTTATGTTTTGTTTTAATCTGTTGGTGCCTTGTTGTAAGATTCAGTGAGGTTGTTGTCAGGCTAGGGCCATGATCCATTTTGAGATCCTAACCCAGTAGCGCCTCGAGTTCTATGGATTCGGGGTGTTACAAAAGCTTCTCAAGAGCTTCATACATGGACATGGATGAAGGAGGGAAGAAGAAAGGGAAAACAACAATGAAGGAGAAGGAAGGAAGAGGAAGAAGCTTACCACACTTGATTTGAATTCCCTCTACTACAGTCCACACATGCAAGAGCTCCCAAGATGGAAGAAGAGCAAAGAGAGAGAAGAGAGGAAGAGAGGGAGATGACTAACGTGAAAGAGAAGCGAGGAGAGAGAGAGAGGGGGACAAGAGCTGCCAAAGGGAGAGGGGATCAAGGGGTCAGTTGATCTCTTGTCACCTCAGCTCGGAACGAGGGGTCGGAAATGACCTCTTGTCACCTCAGCTCGGAACGAAGGGTCGGAAAACAGAAAAGGGAATAACGACGAGTCGGCTCGGGATTTTAGGAATAAATCCCGGCACTTAGCACTTCGTGCTTGCGGATGTTACAAGCCAATTTTTTTTTGATCTGACACACTCTATAAACCATAAAACGTGTACAAAGAAACTTTCACGCTTTTTAGACCAAAGGATACGACTTTTATGGAGGTTTATCGATTTTGAAGAATTTCGTGTACTACCCCTTTGAACTTTTTCAAAAAACGCCAAATTTTAAACTATTGATTTTTTTTATCAGACACACTTTGGACCAAAGGATACGAAGTTTTGTTTTCCCGTTTTATCAATTTTTGAAAATATTCGTGTACTACCCCCTTTGAACTTTTTCAAAAAATGCCAAATTTTAAACTATTGATTTTTTTTTGATCGGACACACTCTATAAACCATTAAATAGGTATAAAAAAAAAGTTTCATGCTTTTTGGACCAAAGGATAAGACGTTTTTTGAGTTTTATAGATTTTCACAGAATTTCGTGTACTACCCATTTTGAACTTTTTCAAAAAATGTCAAATTTTAACCTATTTATTTTTTTTGATCGGACACACTCTATAAACCATAAAATGTGTACAAAAAAATATCACGCTTTTTCGACCAAAAGATACGACTTTTATGGAGGGGTACTTGTTCTTCATTGTAATCTTGTTCGGCTCATTGTCATCGATGTACAAATGGAGATAACCGTCTCTCTTTTCGGAAACTGGTGTTCTCCATAACAACTTCAAATCAAGAGTTTAAGATATATTCTATGTTTTTGTTACCGTTCCTTTATGATCCCACAACCTGGTTACTCTCCCCCACACTCATCCATTGACCACCCGCACATGCGCGTTCTCGGTTGTCACCAATTAGCTGATAACTGACCTTCTCCCATGTCAATGACTTACCATTCTTCTATGCTTCCATGTTACCATTCTCATGAAGGCTACCCTCTTGGGGTACTCTACCTTAAACTCCGTTAGCTCATTCTTATTCCACGCTTCCTTTTCCTTTTGCGAGATAAATATACCCTTCTCGGCGTTGTTGAGTCACATGACTCGCCTTCATAGGCTTAACCGCGCTTCATGATATCTTGTAAGTGCGTCTTCTCAAAATCTTTAACGTTAGTTAGCATCCACGTGTTGCTCTCATCTTCTTAGGATCATCATTTATACACACTTCCTCCTTTTTGGCGTTTCTTCGCCTTATCATTATAACGGAAAACGGTTAACTCCGCGTGAATCCCCACCTTGACATTCTTCTCATAACTCTCGTAATGTTGACTCGTCACTTAATGGTACCTCGTAAGCTTAACATACGGTATCTTACATCTTTCACACTTGGTTCAATCACGTTTCTCATCTTGACTGCAAAGCTTAGGAGCGTCTAAGGAAAGCTTTACTTCTCGTGATGGAACATCGCCTTTAACCTTGTTAGAATGCACCCATCTCCTCCTCGATTCGCATCTTTAGTTTTCCACGCGTCTTCTTGAAGAACTTAAGTTTGTTATATCCATTGTTCTCGTCGTCGTTTGATCATGGCTTCTTTAGAACCGCTTCTAAACTTTAATGTTTCTCCCGAGTTTTCTTTTACTTGGTTGCCCTTCGCTTACGTCATCTCTACTCTTCCTCTTCGACATCCTTTTAAAGGAATCCGCGAAACGTCTTGGCGTTCGTTAGCACGAAAAGATCAACTCAATACTTGAGCGTACTCCTCCACGTATGAACGCTATCCCACGCCAACAACGTTGTCTCAAAGGTGATGATGTTGTATTATCCTCTTTATATTACGTCCGTATCTCCATATGCTACTAAATATATAAGAGTCCTTATATAAGACTATATATGTCCTATGTCCACATTACTACTAATATAACACACCCAGAATTCCATCACAACAAAACAAGGTCCAAAACGTATAATAATCCTCCTATATAACTATACATATAAATCAAGTCCATCATGCAACTACAATCCACATATACATAGCTAGGTACATACAAATCCAAAACATCCTAAGGCCATATATATATATATATATATATATATATATATATATATATATATATATATATATATATATAACTATTAATAATATATATACATACTTCAAATCCAGAGATCTATGTCGCCGAGGTTTGCGGAAGGAGTGGTGGTCCCATACATTCTAACCCAAACCCGACTCATGCACATGATTTTGAAAACGAAAAGTCAGAACCCGTGTGGGTTCTGCTTATTCCTCATTCGGCTTTTAAAAGATTGCGAGTGCTATTTTTGTCAACCTAGGGCTCTGATACCACTTTTGTAACACCCCAAATCCGCGGGACTCGGGATGCTACGAGCGAGACCTCACAATGGGTCCCGACCCTTAGCCTGACAACAATTTCACCGGACCTTTCCAACAAGGCACAAATAAAGGCAAAACTCAAACCGTTTATAATGTATGCGGAAAAACTGAAATGTAAAGATACAAGGTGGAAACTCAGCCGAGTCCTCAAAACGACATAACTCCGATAAAAAAATCTGAACCGTACAACATAATCCAACAACACAAAGACATAACCCCAAAAACGTCCCCGTCCTATAATGTACGGAGACCCCGACTGTCCACTCCTCCACCTCACTCGGCGGCGTCCCTAACCTGCAAGGCATCTACAATTCTACACAATGGTTAAAACCGTTAGCTCATATTCGAAGCATTAGATAAGAGGTGAAGGCACATACACACATATATCACATAACACACACATATTCTAAAACACAGAAGATCGGTTTATTATCTTTTTATTATTAAGTCGTATCCCGTTCTAATTCAACTTAGGTTTGTGACACGAGAACCACCGTGGTCTCGCCTCGGTCACTACTTACCGGAAAGGAATGGTACTGATGCATCCGACCGTCTACCCGCCCGGGCTAGTCGCTGAGAACCTCCTAGACTCTCGCGAGAGCTAGGCAGATGATGTCACCGCCCGTTATCATACACTTGGGCCAAAAAAATATAAAGTCGGTGGTCCTATTTACCGGTTTAGTTGTTTATAACATAAACAATAACACACACACACACACCACCAACACACATCGATGCTAATACGTAAAATACGAGCTAAGTAAGTCCGGAGACTTACCTCGTCACCACACTCAATTCACAACACTCTCGCTTCCTTAAGGAGGAAGCCCATAACCTGCTCACAAGAGATATGCATATCAATACATTCTCACGCTCAAGAAGTCTTAGACTTCACTCTAGTGATCTAAGCAAGATCACCTAACCATCAAGCTAGGAATGCATCCTAGGGTCCAAGGTACTCACCACACTCTCAGCACATGAAAGAAACTCACAATAGTTTATAACCTCACATGATCTTAAACTTCAGCCAAGAAGGAACAAGCTAGCCTAGAAGGTCCATCATGCTCAACATACTCATAACCATCAACTACATCGAGCCTTAAGGGCTCCTAGGTTCAAACCCACTAAGTGGCATCTCAAGCTACTCTAGATCCATCCTAGGCATGCTACTAACATGGTACAACTACTTAACTAAGGAAGGAACGAAGAGGAAGGGAGAAGAGAGCCTACTGTTGAAGAAAACGCAGCCGCGGAGTCAAGCTGGCGCCCTTGCGGATCTGTCACCGCCCCGCGGCCTCCTGGCGCCGCCCTTGCGCCTTCTGTTCCTGGCGCCTCCTGGGCCGCCCCTGCGGCTCCTGGCGCCTCCTGGTGCCGCCTGGTGCGGCCTGGCGCCTCCTGGTGCAGCCTGGCGCCGCCCCTGCGGTGGCCTGAGCAGCCCCTGCGGTGTCCTGGATCCGCACCTGCGGCTCTGTTGATCCGCCCCGCGGTTTGAGAAGCAGAACGTCGTCTTCTTCGTCTTCGACGGTGGATCCTTGGCTCCTATGTCCTCCTCTTCTTGCTGGGTCTCCAATCATCAACCACTGATCTTAGCCTCCTCTCCACGACCTAAACGAGCTAAGGACAAACACATGCAAGGATTTGAGGAAAAAGCTGTGAGAGCCCTTTCCTTTCGGACCGAGATCGGACCATACCCGAGATTGGCTTTGGCCCGAGATTGGCCTTTCCGCACCCGCGGGCTTGACCGCCGCCCCTGCGGGTTTCTCGCCCCTGCGGCTCATGGGACCGCCCATGCGGTTTCCGGCGGCTGCAGCCGGTTTTGTTGACTCCTTTGACCCGTGCTTTACCCTTAGCTTTACTTCTTCCTTCTCCTTGCCGAGCAAGGCTTTCCTTATTCATTTTCCATCCAGTCTTCACGTCCTCCTTGTTTCTCCTTCATCTCCTTGATCTTGTGTGTGAGTTCTCTTAGAGTTTGCAAAAGAGTTGTGGTGTGGCTTTGCTGAGATTGTTCTTATGTATGTTGCTGAGCTTGTGATGCCAGCTGAGAGTGTGTTGTGCTTCCCTTGAGTGATTCCAGCAGTTGAGGTGAGCATCTTTCTTCTCCTTTCTTTCTTTCTTTCTTTCTTGTTCTTCCTTCCTTAGCTTAGGATTAGATGAATGAATCATAGAGTGATGTTGGAATATGTATGTGTGTGTATGTATGTGACTATGGAAGAGGGTAGACGTGAGTTGATCACGTGAAGAGCCAAAGAGAAGCCGCGAGGTTTCATTCTGCACTGTCGCCGCCCCCGCGGCCAGAAGTCACCGCCCCTGCGGAAGACGTGCCGCAGCGCCTGCGCCGTGCCAGCGCCGTGCCTGCGTTGCCAGCGATCCTTGTCACCGCCCCCGCGGGTGAGCGTCACCGCGCCTGCGGTTGCCTGCATTCCGCCCCTGCGTCCTTAGATCACGCAGGTGCGTTTTGTCCCGGGCTACCTATAGTTAGGTAGTTCATTTCCTTTCTAGTATGAGGGAACTAGTGTCATGCTAGGTATCGGTTTATGATGAGTATGATATAGATATGCCGGTTACGGCCTTGAGGTTAGGAGTTGGATTTGATCCCTTATTGATCCCTTGGGTCTAGGTGTGACCCTTTGTATGTGATAGGATTGTGATATATATATGTGTGCCTGATATAGGCTGTGTTGTCCTCCAGTTGGAGTTGACGTTTCTGGGAATTGTTCGTAGCGAGATTCTTCTGAGATCGAGGTAAGTCCATAGGACTTACTTAGCTACTATCCTTATATTGGATGTATGCTTGAGTGGTGTGTGTTATGTGTTTTATAGCATGTGTTATTATTTGGTCACCGACCTATGTTATATTGACTGCCCAATGTAGTGGCTGTGATAACCTTTCCCTTTCATCCCGTAGTAGAGTCTGGGAGGTTCTCTGTAGTCCGGCCAGATCTGGTATAAAGGAAGGCCCCTCACCATTACCACAGGGTACACGGGAGGTGTGCTGATACTACCCCAGCTGGTTAGAGTACTCAGTGGCGGGGATTATATTCCTCGTGTCCCTATCTTCATATATATCTATTTATACGATTGAATGATTCAACTTATTAAAGATAATAAACCGGGTAAATGTTTGATATCATGCTGAAGTGTTTATCATTTTTGAGGTGTGTTTGTGCTTTAGCATCTTCTTATATATGTGTATAGTTAGCTAAAAGTTTCATACCATGTTGTAGATCCCTCGCAGGTTAGGAGAGCTGCGGAGTGATCCAGAGGGGTGATCTGCTGAGGGTTCCGTACACCAGGCATATTCGTGGGGTTTTTGAGATTATCATTATTGTACGGCTTTCAATTTGACTTTGTACTCCGCAGTACTCTGTATTATCCCTTTTGACATGTATATATATATATATATATATATATATATATATATATATATATATATATATATATATATATATATATATCAGTTTTTATGTTTTGTTTTAATCTGTTGGTGCCTTGTTGTAAGATTCAGTGAGGTTGTTGTCAGGCTAGGGCCATGATCCATTTTGAGATCCTAACCCAGTAGCGCCTCGAGTTCTAGGGATTTGGGGTGTTACAACAGCTTCTCAAGAGCTTCATACATGGACATGGATGAAGGAGGGAAGAAGAAAGGGAAAACAACAATGAAGGAGAAGGAAGGAAGAGGAAGAAGCTTACCACACTTGATTTGAATTCCCTCTACTACAGTCCACACATGCAAGAGCTCCCAAGATGGAAGAAGAGCAAAGAGAGAGAAGAGAGGAAGAGAGGGAGATGACTAACGTGAAAGAGAAGCGAGGAGAGAGAGAGAGGGGGACAAGAGCTGCCAAAGGGGAGAGGGGATCAAGGGGTCAGTTGATCTCTTGTCACCTCAGCTCGGAACGAGGGGTCGGAAATGACCTCTTGTCACCTCAGCTCGGAACGAAGGGTCGGAAAACAGAAAAGGGAATAACGACGAGTCGGCTCGGGATTTTAGGAATAAATCCCGGCACTTAGCACTTCGTGCTTGCGGATGTTACAAGCCAATTTTTTTTGATCTGACACACTCTATAAACCATAAAACGTGTACAAAGAAACTTTCACGCTTTTTAGACCAAAGGATACGACTTTTATGGAGGTTTATCGATTTTGAAGAATTTCGTGTACTACCCCTTTGAACTTTTTCAAAAAACGCCAAATTTTAAACTATTGATTTTTTTTATCAGACACACTTTGGACCAAAGGATACGAAGTTTTGTTTTCCCGTTTTATCAATTTTTGAAAATATTCGTGTACTACCCCCTTTGAACTTTTTCAAAAAATGCCAAATTTTAAACTATTGATTTTTTTTGATCGGACACACTCTATAAACCATTAAATAGGTATAAAAAAAAGTTTCATGCTTTTTGGACCAAAGGATAAGACGTTTTTTGAGTTTTATAGATTTTCACAGAATTTCGTGTACTACCCATTTTGAACTTTTTCAAAAAATGTCAAATTTTAACCTATTTATTTTTTTTTGATCGGACACACTCTATAAACCATAAAATGTGTACAAAAAAATATCACGCTTTTTCGACCAAAAGATACGACTTTTATGGAGGGGTACTTGTTCTTCATTGTAATCTTGTTCGGCTCATTGTCATCGATGTACAAATGGAGATAACCGTCTCTCTTTTCGGAAACTGGTGTTCTCCATAACAACTTCAAATCAAGAGTTTAAGATATATTCTATGTTTTTGTTACCGTTCCTTTATGATCCCACAACCTGGTTACTCTCCCCCACACTCATCCATTGACCACCCGCACATGCGCGTTCTCGGTTGTCACCAATTAGCTGATAACTGACCTTCTCCCATGTCAATGACTTACCATTCTTCTATGCTTCCATGTTACCATTCTCATGAAGGCTACCCTCTTGGGGTACTCTACCTTAAACTCCGTTAGCTCATTCTTATTCCACGCTTCCTTTTCCTTTTGCGAGATAAATATACCCTTCTCGGCGTTGTTGAGTCACATGACTCGCCTTCATAGGCTTAACCGCGCTTCATGATATCTTGTAAGTGCGTCTTCTCAAAATCTTTAACGTTAGTTAGCATCCACGTGTTGCTCTCATCTTCTTAGGATCATCATTTATACACACTTCCTCCTTTTTGGCGTTTCTTCGCCTTATCATTATAACGGAAAACGGTTAACTCCGCGTGAATCCCCACCTTGACATTCTTCTCATAACTCTCGTAATGTTGACTCGTCACTTTATGGTACCTCGTAAGCTTAACATACGGTATCTTACATCTTTCACACTTGGTTCAATCACGTTTCTCATCTTGACTGCAAAGCTTAGGAGCGTCTAAGGAAAGCTTTACTTCTCGTGATGGAACATCGCCTTTAACCTTGTTAGAATGCACCCATCTCCTCCTCGATTCGCATCTTTAGTTTTCCACGCGTCTTCTTGAAGAACTTAAGTTTGTTATATCCATTGTTCTCGTCGTCGTTTGATCATGGCTTCTTTAGAACCGCTTCTAAACTTTAATGTTTCTCCCGAGTTTTCTTTTACTTGGTTGCCCTTCGCTTACGTCATCTCTACTCTTCCTCTTCGACATCCTTTTAAAGGAATCCGTGAAACGTCTTGGCGTTCGTTAGCCACGAAAAGATCAACTCAATACTTGAGCGTACTCCTCCACGTATGAACGCTATCCCACGCCAACAACGTTGTCTCAAAGGTGATGATGTTGTATTATCCTCTTTATATTACGTCCGTATCTCCATATGCTACTAAATATATAAGAGTCCTTATATAAGACTATATATGTCCTATGTCCACATTACTACTAATATAACACACACAGAATTCCATCACAACAAAACAAGGTCCAAAACGTATAATAATCCTCCTATATAACTATACATATAAATCAAGTCCATCATGCAACTACAATCCACATATACATAGCTAGGTACATACAAATCCAAAACATCCTAAGGCCATATATATATATATATATATATATATATATATATATATATATATATATATATATATATATATATATATATATATATATATATATATATATATATATAACTATGTAATAATATATATACATACTTCAAATCCAGAGATCTATGTCGCCGAGGTTTGCGGAAGGAGTGGTGGTCCCATACATTCTAACCCAAACCCGACTCATGCACATGATTTTGAAAACGAAAAGTCAGAAAGCGTGTGGGTTCTGCTTATTCCTCATTCGGCTTTTAAAAGATTGCGAGTGCCATTTTTGTCAACCTAGGGCTCTGATACCACTTTTGTAACACCCCAAATCCGCGGGACTCGGGATGCTACGAGCGAGACCTCACAATGGGTCCCGACCCTTAGCCTGACAACAATTTCACCGGACCTTTCCAACAAGGCACAAATAAAGGCAAAACTCAAACCGTTTATAATGTATGCGGAAAAACTGAAATGTAAAGATACAAGGTGGAAACTCAGCCGAGTCCTCAAAACGACATAACTCCGATAAAAAAATCTGAACCGTACAACATAATCCAACAACACAAAGACATAACCCCAAAAACGTCCCCGTCCTATAATGTACGGAGACCCCGACTGTCCACTCCTCCACCTCACTCGGTGGCGTCCCTAACCTGCAAGGCATCTACAATTCTACACAATGGTTTAAAACCGTTAGCTCATATTCGAAGCATTAGATAAGAGGTGAAGGCACATACACACATATATCACATAACACACACATATTCTAAAACACAGAAGATCGGTTTATTATCTTTTTATTATTAAGTCGTATCCCGTTCTAATTCAACTTAGGTTTGTGACACGAGAACCACCGTGGTCTCGCCTCAGTCACTACTTACCGGAAAGGAATGGTACTGATGCATCCGACCGTCTACCCGCCCGGGCTAGTCGCTGAGAACCTCCTAGACTCTCGCGAGAGCTAGGCAGATGATGTCACCGCCCGTTATCATACACTTGGGCCAAAAAAATATAAAGTCGGTGGTCCTATTTACCGGTTTAGTTGTTTATAACATAAACAATAACACACACACACACACCACCAACACACATCGATGCTAATACGTAAAATACGAGCTAAGTAAGTCCGGAGACTTACCTCGTCACCACACTCAATTCACAACACTCTCGCTTCCTTAAGGAGGAAGCCCATAACCTGCTCACAAGAGATATGCATATCAATACATTCTCACGCTCAAGAAGTCTTAGACTTCACTCTAGTGATCTAAGCAAGATCACCTAACCATCAAGCTAGGAATGCATCCTAGGGTCCAAGGTACTCACCACACTCTCAGCACATGAAAGAAACTCACAATAGTTTATAACCTCACATGATCTTGAACTTCAGCCAAGAAGGAACAAGCTAGCCTAGAAGGTCCATCATGCTCAACATACTCATAACCATCAACTACATCGAGCCTTAAGGGCTCCTAGGTTCAAACCCACTAAGTGGCATCTCAAGCTACTCTAGATCCATCCTAGGCATGCTACTAACATGGTACAACTACTTAACTAAGGAAGGAACGAAGAGGAAGGGAGAAGAGAGCCTACTGTTGAAGAAAACGCAGCCGCGGAGTCAAGCTGGCGCCCTTGCGGATCTGTCACCGCCCCGCGGCCTCCTGGCGCCGCCCTTGCGCCTTCTGTTCCTGGCGCCTCCTGGGCCGCCCCTGCGGCTCCTGGCGCCTCCTGGTGCCGCCTGGTGCGGCCTGGCGCCTCCTGGTGCAGCCTGGCGCCGCCCCTGCGGTGGCCTGAGCAGCCCCTGCGGTGTCCTGGATCCGCACCTGCGGCTCTGTTGATCCGCCCCGCGGTTTGAGAAGCAGAACGTCGTCTTCTTCGTCTTCGACGGTGGATCCTTGGCTCCTATGTCCTCCTCTTCTTGCTGGGTCTCCAATCATCAACCACTGATCTTAGCCTCCTCTCCACGACCTAAACGAGCTAAGGACAAACACATGCAAGGATTTGAGGAAAAAGCTGTGAGAGCCCTTTCCTTTCGGACCGAGATCGGACCATACCCGAGATTGGCTTTGGCCCGAGATTGGCCTTTCCGCACCCGCGGGCTTGACCGCCGCCCCTGCGGGTTTCTCGCCCCTACGGCTCATGGGACCGCCCATGCGGTTTCCGGCGGCTGCAGCCGGTTTTGTTGACTCCTTTGACCCGTGCTTTACCCTTAGCTTTACTTCTTCCTTCTCCTTGCCGAGCAAGGCTTTCCTTATTCATTTTCCATCCAGTCTTCACGTCCTCCTTGTTTCTCCTTCATCTCCTTGATCTTGTGTGTGAGTTCTCTTAGAGTTTGCAAAAGAGTTGTGGTGTGGCTTTGCTGAGATTGTTCTTATGTATGTTGCTGAGCTTGTGATGCCAGCTGAGAGTGTGTTGTGCTTCCCTTGAGTGATTCCAGCAGTTGAGGTGAGCATCTTTCTTCTCCTTTCTTTCTTTCTTTCTTGTTCTTCCTTCCTTAGCTTAGGATTAGATGAATGAATCATAGAGTGATGTTGGAATATGTATGTGTGTGTATGTATGTGACTATGGAAGAGGGTAGACGTGAGTTGATCACGTGAAGAGCCAAAGAGAAGCCGCGAGGTTTCATTCTGCACTGTCGCCGCCCCCGCGACCAGAAGTCACCGCCCCTGCGGAAGACGTGCCGCAGCGCCTGCGCCGTGTCAGCGCCGTGCCTGCGTTGCCAGCGATCCTTGTCACCGCCCCCGCGGGTGAGCGTCACCGCGCCTGCGGTTGCCTGCATTCCGCCCCTGCGTCCTTGGATCACGCAGGTGCGTTTTGTCCCGGGCTACCTATAGTTAGGTAGTTCCTTTCCTTTCTAGTATGAGGGAACTAGTGTCATGCTAGGTATCGGTTTATGATGAGTATGATATAGATATGCCGGTTACGGCCTTGAGGTTATGAGTTGGATTTGATCCCTTATGGATCCCTTGGGTCTAGGTGTGACCCTTTGTATGTGATAGGATTGTGATATATATATGTGTGCCTGATATAGGCTGTGTTGTCCTCCAGTTGGAGTTGACGTTTCTGGGAATTGTTCGTAGCGAGATTCTTCTGAGATCGAGGTAAGTCCATAGGACTTACTTAGCTACTATCCTTATATTGGATGTATGCTTGAGTGGTGTGTGTTATGTGCTTTATAGCATGTGTTATTATTTGGTCACCGACCTATGTTATATTGACTGCCCATTGTAGTGGCTGTGATAACCTTTCCCTTTCATCCCGTAGTAGAGTCTGGGAGGTTCTCTGTAGTCCGGCCAGATCTGGTATAAAGGAAGGCCCCTCACCATTCCCACAGGGTACACGGGAGGTGTGCTGATACTACCCCAGCTGGTTAGAGTACTCAGTGGCGGGGATTATATTCCTCGTGTCCCTATCTTCATATATATCTATTTATACGATTGAATGATTCAACTTATTAAAGATAATAAACCGGGTAAATGTTTGATATCATGCTGAAGTGTTTATCATTTTTGAGGTGTGTTTGTGCTTTAGCATCTTCTTATATATGTGTATAGTTAGCTAACGGTTTCATACCATGTTGTAGATCCCTCGCAGGTTAGGAGAGCTGCGGAGTGATCCGGATGGGTGATCTGCTGAGGGTTCCGTACACCAGGCATATTCGTGGGGTTTTTGAGATTATCATTATTGTACGGCTTTCAATTTGACTTTGTACTCCGCAGTACTCTGTATTATCCCTTTTGACATGTATATATATATATATATATATATATATATATATATATATATATATATATATATATATATATATATATATATATATATATATATATATATATATATATATATATATATATATATATCAGTTTTTATGTTTTGTTTTAATCTGTTGGTGCCTTGTTGTAAGATTCAGTGAGGTTGTTGTCAGGCTAGGGCCATGATCCATTTTGAGATCCTAACCCAGTAGCGCCTCGAGTTCTATGGATTCGGGGTGTTACAAAAGCTTCTCAAGAGCTTCATACATGGACATGGATGAAGGAGGGAAGAAGAAAGGGAAAACAACAATGAAGGAGAAGGAAGGAAGAGGAAGAAGCTTACCACACTTGATTTGAATTCCCTCTACTACAGTCCACACATGCAAGAGCTCCCAAGATGGAAGAAGAGCAAAGAGAGAGAAGAGAGGAAGAGAGGGAGATGACTAACGTGAAAGAGAAGCGAGGAGAGAGAGAGAGGGGGACAAGAGCTGCCAAAGGGGAGAGGGGATCAAGGGGTCAGTTGATCTCTTGTCACCTCAGCTCGGAACGAGAGGTCGGAAATGACCTCTTGTCACCTCAGCTCGGAACGAAGGGTCGGAAAACAGAAAAGGGAATAACGACGAGTCGGCTCGGGATTTTAGGAATAAATCCCGGCACTTAGCACTTCGTGCTTGCGGATGTTACAAGCCAATTTTTTTTTGATTTGACACACTCTATAAACCATAAAACGTGTACAAAGAAACTTTCACGCTTTTTAGACCAAAGGATACGACTTTTATGGAGGTTTATCGATTTTGAAGAATTTCGTGTACTACCCCTTTGAACTTTTTCAAAAAACGCCAAATTTTAAACTATTGATTTTTTTTATCAGACACACTTTGGACCAAAGGATACGAAGTTTTGTTTTCCCGTTTTATCAATTTTTTAAAATATTCGTGTACTACCCCCTTTGAACTTTTTCAAAAAATGCCAAATTTTAAACTATTGATTTTTTTTTGATCGGACACACTCTATAAACCATTAAATAGGTATAAAAAAAAAGTTTCATGCTTTTTGGACCAAAGGATAAGACGTTTTTTGAGTTTTATAGATTTTCACAGAATTTCGTGTACTACCCATTTTGAACTTTTTCAAAAAATGTCAAATTTTAAACTATTTATTTTTTTTGATCGGACACACTCTATAAACCATAAAATGTGTACAAAAAATATCACGCTTTTTCGACCAAAAGATACGACTTTTATGGAGGTTTATCGATTTTCGAAGAACTTCGTGTGCTACCCTTTGAACTTTTTCAAAAAAAGCCAAATTTTAAACTATTGATTTTTTTGATTGGACACACTCTATAAACCATAAGACGTGTACAAAAAAAGTTTCACGCTTTTTAGACCAAATGATACGACTTTTATGGAGGTTTATCGATTTTTGAAGAATTTCGTGTACTACCCCTTTGAACTTTTTCAAAAAACGCCAAATTTTAAACTATTGATTTTTTTGATCGGACACACTCTATAAACCATAAAACATGTATAAAAAAATTTCACACTTTTTGTGGGTAAAGGTAAACTCAATAAAGTAAAAGCATTCATAAACCAATTTGGTTCATGAATACAGGTAAAAAGTCAATGTACAAGGATCCCAGACATGTAGCCTAAGGAGCAAAACAAAGAGATCTTTGAATCAAAGATCTCAGGGAGGACATGCAAATCCCCAAGCAGACCCAAATACCCGTATTTAAATGGTAAATATAAATCATACACTCATATTTTGCTAGATCATACTCAAAAGGCCCATCCACCTTCGACAAAGCCATCAACAGATGGGAACCAAGAGAGCCAACCTTGACCAACTCCATTAGGATAAGACATCCCCCACCTTCGGCATGGCCATCAACAGGGGAGATCGAGGTCGAACATGGGAAGAGTGTCATCATCAGTTTTGATATCTCTCATGTCAACACTAAAGACCAATAACTTATACACCAACTTTGGAAGGGAACTTCTCATGGAGGAGTTTAAAAACATGGGATGTGATAAGCCGAACCAAAACGTCAGCTGAGATCCTATTTCCGTTAAAGATCAAGGCATTTCTAGAATGCCATAAGTAATAGACCATAGATGAGAGAGCGTAGATCCTCTGTTTGCTCATCCAACCTCTTCCAATAGCCGAAAGTCTTAAACATTCAAGAGAAGACGAGATAGAAGTCAGGCTACAAGACATACCAAATCCATCACCAATGTGTTTCCAAACCTCTCTAGCATACGTGCATTCAAAGAACAAGTGGTCATGTGACTCACTAGCACCTATGCACCAGCTGAAGGCCGGATCAATGTCGAGAAAACACAACTTATCTCTCTTGGAGAGGCGTCCAATGATGCCCATCCAGAGCATGAAAGCAATGCTTCGGCGTATTCCCCGAGTCCCAAACCAACTTGTACCAATTGAGCTTTATTAAAATAATTAGACTTCATTAAATAATTGGGTTTGAACTTAAGTAAATTGATATTATCAATTAATTTTTTTAATTAATTTTTATAGATAAATAATAGACTAGTTTGTTGCCTAAAGAGAAAATGATTTTTGTTTATGCTCCTCTTTACACAAAAGGCTTACTTAACCAACATGCCTAAAAATTTTCACCATGATATATGAAAATTTTGTTTTGTTTATCCTTCGATTTGAAAGTAAAAACATAAAATATAATCGATAACTATTTTTTTAATATCGTTAATTGCATACATCATACTTGACGTGTTAGTCTTAAAATAGTCATCAATTAACATCCAACAAAAATTTCTACAACTTGAATATGTTAACCTTACTTTCATTAAAAAGAAAAAAGAAAAAAACAATATCATAGAACAAAAAAATTACATCGGGGTGTATTTCACGTAGCAATACAAGTGTATAGTGGCCTAAGTGATCACGTGCGAGCAGATTTTTATCACGTGATCGTTAGTTATGGACTTGCTTAGATGAGGGAGAAACATGCGCCAACTCCGACACCACTCTTGTTCTTCTCAACACTGTCGACGTTCCACTTGTCTTTAATCTCTCTCTAAAATCCCTCATTTTCATCACATCAATTTTGATCGTGAGATTTAAGGGGGAAATAAAGGACAAACACATAATCTAGGGACTGTTGATTGACTGGTTCGGATCAATCAGTCGCCGGCATACTCAACAGTCCCTTCTCCGGCAGATCCATGGTAATTTAATTTCCCCAAAAATCTTATTCAATTTCATGTTTAAATCTTCAAATCCAATTGTCTGAATCTTATATTTTCGCAGAGCTTTGAAGCAAGGGGAACCATGGATTATCAAATGAAATCCAAACCTTTAGATGAAAACAAAGCTCCTGATGTCGAAATCAGTGACATTTCTTCTTCAGATAACAGATCAATGCATTCCCGTTATTCTTCACTTTCATCAACAGTACGATCTTCTGATTTCGAAGATCCATTTCAATTCGATCAATTTGAAATCGGTGAGTCATGATTTGTACTTTATAGTTCTGTCTTTGTCAATTTTAAAGTAATTGGTTATAATATTTTGTTTCCAGATAGTTCTGCGAGTAAAGATGAACTACTTGATCATACATCACAACAAGCAGATGATGAATGCAGTTTACAGTCACCTCAACTTCAAACAATGGAACGATTCACTGAAAGTTTCGGATACCGAATACCTTATGTGTTTTCAAGTAACAAATCCGGTACTCAGATGGATTGGAGTGTCACTTCCACTGAGTCATTATTCAGTATTCATATTGGGAGCGCGAGTTTTACTCAAGAACAGTTTAGCTGGCTTGTTAAATCTGGAGAACAAAATGATGAGCTGTACAAAAATATGGGTTTACAAGATCCTTATTTTGCGGATTTCCATGGATCAGAAGATGAGGTATTCTCAATCAAGCCTGGTGCATCTCCTTTACAATCTAATAGCAGCTTTGCTGCCAATACAGGAAATGAATCAACCAATAATAATGATGAAGAAACAGGATTTGAACCTGGTAAAGTGGATCAAGAAATGGATCATAATTCTAACCCTACACTTTGTTCTATGGATGAACAAGCTCGCCATTCTGTTCGCTGTTCGGATGCAAGTGGCCAATCTTTTGCATTTCCATTGTAAGTTGAAAGAAGTCAATTCTTGGGTTGGGTAATTGCAGATTTTATTTTAGGGTTTTAATTACAACGATGGCTCCTGCGGTTGAAGCCGAATTTCGGTTACCCAATTTCACATATGACATGCGTAGTGAAAACTGAAATCACAAAACTCCTAATTTTGTACTTATGCAAATGGCATGGTTTGTGTTTGGGGACCAAGTATGTAGTTGGCTTCTACTGCACTAACCAAACGTGTAATGGCAGGCTTATTTTTGGGCTTCCACTACGCATCTCATCTGCATAAGAACTTTCTCGGAAAAAAAAAAGTAATTCGGGTTTTAGATTAAGAAAAATGGGTTCGTCTAGAATTCCCATTATTATCCTCGCCTTCAAGTATTTGGTTCCAATCTTGTCCTGAATTAATTTCTTGAATTAACAATAAAAAAAGTTTGTAGAGCAATATGTGAGTATCTGAATCGAGGAAGAATTGGATAATACTGTTTTGCTAGGCTGGTTGAGGATGAAGATAGAGGTAGTTTGGAGAAATCCGGGGTCAAGCATGAAGAGAAGCCTGCACAAAAGCAACCACAACCAACACAATGGTCTTCTTCTTCTTCTTCAAAAGCCGAAAAAGTACAGACATCTGCACCAGAATTAACTCAGTCTTCTTCCTGGTATAGTAGTTGCTTCGCATGTTGTTCATGTCGTTCGTAGACAGGAAATAACCCATTGGCTTGCTCAACTAAACCAATCCTAGATCACTAGTAGTTGTCTTATGACTTATAGAGAGTTTTTTTCCTTTCTTTTCTCTTTTCTTTCACAGATTTATAGAAATAAGTTCTTTTTTTGGTGGAATTTATTAGAAATAAGTAGCCTATCTTGCCTTTGGGATGGGCTATTGTGGTGTTTTCCCAATGCCCCCTTCTTATTTGTTCATTCAAAAGATTTCACTTATAAAAAAAGTAGCCTTCTCTATATTTGTCAGGAATTTTTTGCGAAAATATTAGATTTATTCCATCTATTTCATAAATATATTATTACTGTTGTTGTTTTGTGTTGTTATTACATGAAGGTAATATTCTGCAGTAAATATAAGTATATAACATATCAGTAAACAGCTCAACAAATTATCAGTTTATTAATTACCAAAGCATTCCCACCAGCAACAGCAAGAACTTTGATCAGTACGTACAATGACAACATGAATATTTGGATGCATCATCAAGAAGATGAATCAATCGCGACAAATATAAAAAATAACAAACAACAATAAAATTTCAAAGACATGGGATCCAAGAATCAATACTCCTAAGCACACTGGAATCCAGAAGGAACATTCTTGCCACAGTAGTTAAGCAGCAAGCTCAAAGAAACTGGGACATTAAGGTTAAGTCCCAAGACATTAGCTTTAATGGCAGTGCAAAGACAAACAGCCGCCTCGAGATCAGCCAATCCCTCAAGGAGAGTACAGCAAGGAGTCTTAGGAGGAGTTCCAACAACAAGGTGAACTAAGTCACCCAACAAGTTAGCACAAACTCCCAACTTAAGAGTGTCCTTGGGGCAGCTGCCCGGAGTAGAGGGTGTTGTTGATGGTGGGTATTTGTGGTGGTGGTGGTGCTTGTGACCCTTGGATGGTGGTGGTGGGCACGGGGAATCGGCCGAGACCAATGTGAAGAAAACAAGGTTGAAGCATATGAAGAGAGCAACTGAAGCTAATGACTTAGCCATTTTTATGATTAGGGCAAGGAGATTAATTTAGGGTTGAGCTATTTGTGATGAGAATTTGGGGAGGCTAATTAGGGTTTTTATAGGGAAGGTGTGGAATATTTTTTGAAGTGACCCATGTGAAAATCAGTGAAAATTGAGCTGGCAGATTAGGGTTAGAGAATTTTGAGGAGTTTTTGTTTGCTGCAATTATGCATGGAATTTGGAGGTTTGTGTTGTGTTAAGTTGTCATTCAATTCATTCGTCTCCCGTGAACCTTTATTTAACAGTAGAGTAGTGTGAACTGTGAAGGATTGTTTGTGCTTGGATTTTAGTTTACAGCAAACTATGAGAAGGTGTCAAACAATAAGGACAGATCTGTGCATGTAAGAGAAGTAATCAATCTTCAGAATTAAATATTAACAAATTGCGTATATATTCAAAGAATTATTGGTATATTTGTCTATAAAATAATTTAATAAATATAATGAAGATTGGAAATGGGTCGTGTCATATATATCTATCTTGGTATAGAGATTAGAGAAGTAGATCAACAATTTGCAATCAGTTTCGCTACAGCACCCGCTGTATAGAAGGATTAATCGACATTTCTTTGTTGTTTCTGTGGGACTAATAATGACGGTGTTTTAAGGGGAAATGAGAGGAAATATGTTTTTTCATAAGATTGATTTTGTAAGAACTTTAGGCTTTTTATCTTATATAAAGACTAAACTATGCTGGTTGTGTACATATTTTTAGAAAGTTTATGTAAATAATAAAATTAACTTTAAAATGCTATCTCTAAATAAGATTTTATTTATAAATAAAATATTCTTGTTAATTACCCTACACAGAATCATCGTTTCGTTATTTCTACACAAAAGTGTTGATTAATTATTTTATGTAAATTATCTTCTTTAATATCACTTTTTGTACTTAAGTAATCGTGGCATTTTTCATACACAATTTTTTTTTATAAAAAAAGTACAATAATAACAAAATACACACTGAAACGTTTTTTTTAAAGACTCAACGAGAAAAGCAATATTTTTAATATAAAGATATAAAATAAATTAACTTAGAAAATAAATTATTAATTATTTAGATGAAATTTAATAAGGATAAACTTAAGTTTTAATAAAATTAAAAGGCGCAATTATTTTACAAAATTTTCTTAGCCTATAAAATATTATACCATGAGATATGAACATAAGATATGAACATACTTTGTAAATTCAGTCGTATTCGATATCATAGTTGTGGATAGTTTCTGTGCAAATAATGTGAATTATTTTGTTAAGTAGGGTTGGACTGTTGGGTCATCCGTTAATGATTAAGTTGAATAATTCACAGTTGCAAGACGCATTCGGGATCCATGACTGTCACGGTTACAAATTCTGTAATCGTGGCAGAAAAATGTTAAAATTTTTTTTTCCTAACACGGTCACGGGATCCGTGATAGTGAGAATTTTTATTTTTTTTTGTTTTCTTTCTCTATATCGATAAAATTTATAATGTAAATTTGTCACGGTCGGAAACCGTAGCCGCTACGGTTCGAAAACCGTGACCGTGAATTTTTTTTCACGGTTACGGTTTTCGATCATAGAAAGAATTCTATTCAAGCGAACCACCGTAACATCTACAATTCCTGTAAACGTCGTGCATTTGTTAATATTATCGCCGTACAGTTAGTCTTTCGGAAGTAAAAGAACAAATCGAAGCCAATACTTCATATTGAAGTAATCATCTATAATTACCAAACAAAATTCTAATCTAATGATATCAACTTGTCATATGTAAAAATTTATTTTATTTGGAAATTTGTATAGCAAATCATCAATCTAATGCATGTAGCTTAAATGAGTTTAATTACATTTATGTTTTCATATACAGATAAAAACAATCTAAAAAATTATTTTTTGCAAGTATAAGTAAATAGACAATAATTATAAAAATAATTATTATTATGTTCACAATAATAATTATAATATTATACGATATATTAAATTAGGGTGAGACCCTTAATAGATGGCGGTGAAATGGGATGGATGTTTTGGCTTTCGTGTTGAATATCGGGTGACGGTGAACGTCATTGGCCGGCCATGCACCCGATCATTGCATCCCTATTCTCCATTAATATATATATATATATATATATATATATATATATATATATATATATATATATATATATATATATATATATATATATATTATATTAGTTGTACTGAAGTGTTCTTCTAGTAGAGTTAAAACTAAATTCTATTGTAAATTCCGATTCAACTATTTAAAATTGTAAAACATTAATATTATAATCAACTAATATATGCTTATATTATATTATATAAATCACGAGATTATATAAATAATGATACTTTTTTTTTATAAAGAAACTTAACAGGTAACTATTAAAGAAGTGTATCTTGAAATGATTTTGAAAGGAAAAAAAAAACAAGAAGGTATTTAGGCAGGGGTGGTACAAATACCGTCAATTTCGGTCCGTTTCGGTTCAACCTCGATTCCGGCAGGATTTTATTTATAATTATAAATATCGTTCCGAATCCGTTCCGTTAAATACTATTTGGGACGGGATATATATGTATGGGTCTCAACTTCTTCATCACGTTAGGTCCGTCCCGTATATAATAAAATTTTAATTTAAAATAATAAATATAAATAAATTTCTAAGCATTAGTGATATACTTATATAGTTTTGTTTATATATTAAAAAAATAAACCACATTCGATCGTCAAACCGTCAAAACTGACAAATTACCCAAATTCATTTAGATATGTTTTTTTTTAATGGATATTCGAAAATTTGAACGTTTTAAGTACGATATATACGGATATTTTTAAGTACAAATAACCCAAATAGTCAAAATGTAACATGTTATTATAGATATTTGAAAACTTTAATGTTTTCCGTTTTGAGTATGATATATATGGATATTTTTGTAGGATAAAGTGTAAAATTTAAAACATAAATAAATAAATATGCAACCGAGATTGGGCCCGTTCCATCCCATCCATATCCCGATCCAAACTGGAATAGAACACGGTAAAATTCAATTAATAAAAACTCAAAACCCGTCTCAATCACGTCCCATATAAAATAATCGAGACAGGACGAGAATGAACTCGTCTTGCCGTCTCTAATTTTAGGTTTGTCAGCACAAAGATTACATCCCTAATTTTAGGTTCGCCAGCACAAAGATAGTATAGACGACGAAGCAGTCTGTCTTTGCAGAGGCGTATATTTGCAACATTACGTTGGCTGTCGTTTGGCGCTTTATTATACAATGAATTGATTAACTTAAGTTTTCTTTTATATATACCAATATACCATATTTATATGATTTAGTTTCTATTATATAATCGAAGTTCTTATGTTGCGGTTTCGACCACTTTTAAAATTTTAGAAAGATACTATCCCTGAATACAATGTGAATACCATCTCACGTCACGTCGATGATAAAATAAAATTTACAGTCTAGCAATATATAAGGTCCGTGAACAAAATTTGTAAATAGGACAAAAAGTTGCCGGTTTATGTATTGATATTCAGCTTATCTAATGTACACGTATGTTTCAGACCTAATAACAATTGACTTGACCGTCCTTAAAAGATATTATCAAATGATAATCGGATCAGATAGTTATATTAAAAGGACGTATGTGCTGAAATTATTCTATATCGATAAAACAAACTTATAGCCTAACCGTTTTAGATCATGTGTGCTAAATTTAACCTAAATGTAAATGTGCGCAAAGCTACATTGAAGTTAATAGCATAATTGAAGCTAAGATAAGAGGATGAAGAAGGTGCCCTCCAACCAAATATCCCCTCTCCTTCTCGAGTTGAAATTACAATACATTCCACACAATTAGGTTTTATGTATGGGCTTTTGTCTTCTTTTGGATTTGGACTTCTAGGCTTCATTTGGATGAGATTATATGCCCCAAACCTCTATAATGCCTGAAATAAATCGAACCCGGGAGTAGACATTCGATTGAAAAATAACACGAATCTAATTATAATGTGAATGAAATGATCTAAGTTGATACGGATAAAAATATCAAAAATACCGATTAAATGAGTGTCATCATTAAGTTATATGCATCGACATTCTTTTAGGAAATCCTAAGGAGATTTCACGAGAAAGCTTTGATGTTATTAAAAATGACTTTATTTTAATTATTTTTATAATAAATATGATTTTTTTTATACATTTTTTTTCAGCAGAATCTATGTTTTTATACATATTTCTTTAAATATTTTTTTAATAAATTTAATTAATATTTTGTAAGTTGTGGTTAAATGCTAAAATGACACGTGGATGTTAGCATTTTTCTGTGTGACACGTGGCAAGGAGTGCTACTCCTATAATATATATAAGATTATTATCAAAGCCCAACAAAATCTTTTTAAAAATTTATTTATCAAGATTATTAAAAAATGGGTTTACATAGTCGTATTTTTTTAATAAAATTTTATTATTATTATTATTATTATTATTATTATTATTATTATTATTATTATTTTGCGTTGTTAATATAAATTATTATCAAAGCCGAACAAAAGCTTTTTAAAAATTTATTTATCTAGATTATTAAAAAATAGGTTTACATAATCGGATTTTTTTTAATAAAAATTATTGTATTATTATTATTATTATTATTATTATTATTAAGTTGTTAATATAAATTATTATCAAAGCCCAACAAAATATTTTTAAAAATTCATTTATCTAGAATATTTTTTTTGTTACGGCCTCTCCCTTTAAACATCTTTATAAATAAAATTGATATAACCTACATTCAAATTAATATTTAATTTATCGGTTAAAGTTTTAATATCTCATTCGTAAAATTAATTGTGTTTTTTGTTTGTCACTATCGTAGTTCCATTTAATCAAAATTTGTATTTAGTGAAAAAATTATAAAATTTTAATGAATTTGATAATATTGTTAAAACTATTAATATTCTTAAAAAAAGGTTCAAATATTTTTTTACTAAGGTTAAAATACAAATACAATATAATAATATATTATAAAATAATGTTTAAAACGCAAACCCGCACAAGGTGCGGGTATTACACTAGTATTAATTATAGGCAAGAGTAGGGGAATTATAACATTTTTCAAGAAGAGACGTCCATATATTTAAGATCAGATTATTTATAAAATTGATCTGATCAAGTATATATTTACAAGAGAATCATGTTGAAAAAAATTAAATTCTCTAAACCATAAACACCGAGGATCATAATCATGCTAGAGTTATTAAGGAATCGAAGTTTACGAAGCGCAACAACCCGATAAAACTTTAGTGCGGAATCTACAAACCGAATGAGCGCCGCTGGTATATCGTCTTCCTCTGTCAAATCTTCTTAGGTTTCTGTAGGTTTCTCTCTGATGGGTAGGGTCAATTTGACGTATCGGAGACCATAACCTAATATCCTTTATATATTGACCTAATAGAATCTCATTAAGCCTATTGGATCAATATGTGGTATCCACTCATTAAGTCCATACCGCTTAATTTAAAGTCTACGGACTTTACTTAATCAAATCACTTTAAATAGCCCACTAACAATTAGCCTTATAATATAATTGTGTACCATAATACGTAAGCCCATATAATAAGATATATAATTAAATCTTACAAATCATTGAACAAAGAGAGTCAAAGAAATGTATTAATCTATCCAGTTTTGTCATGTGTTCTGTAAAATAAATAGTGTTACGGACCATTAAATTTAAGTTTCAGTTATAACATTGGCTTAAGTACATTGTTCCTTATAATGCTGCAATTCAAAAAGGTCTAAATACTCCTAAATGTTCCTTCATTACTTGACTAGATGATACTAATATACAAGGAATATAAAAACTAGTCGATATATTATAAATAGAAAAAGTTTGTAACTGAAGTCGTTGATGGTCACTTACAAAATACAAATACTTGCTTACTCGTGTTATATAAGAGGCACACCCATACTATAACACCCCGAATTCGTAGGACTCGAGGCGTTATTGGGCTAGGATCTCACAATGAATCATGACCCTAGCCTGACAACAAGTTCATTGGATCTTACAACAAAGCACAAATAAATTAAAACAAAACATAAAACTAATATATATATATATATATCAAAAGGTAATACATAGTAACCGCTGAGTACAAAATCAAAATATATATCCGTACATCGTAAATATCTCATATCCCACGATAACGCCCAAGTGTACGGAGCCCTCAGCGGATCACCCCTCTGGATCACTCTGCAGCTCTCCTAACCTACAAAGGATCTACAACACGGTATAAAACCGTCAGCTAACCATACACATATATATAGAAGATGCAAGAGCACAAACACACTTCAGGAATGATAACATATAAACATGCTGTCACACATTTACCCGGTTAATTATCTTTAATAAGTCCAACACTCAAATAGTATATAAATATCTGCATATGAATATATGTGACACGAGAAATATATATAAAGTCTTCGGCTCTGAGTACTATAGCTAGCTGGAGTTGTATAAGCGCACCTTCCCGTATACCATAAGGAGTGGTCAATGCCCTTCCCGTATACCAGATCTAACCAGACTACAGAGAACTTCCCAGACTCCACTACGGGATGAAAGACAAGTTGTCACGGCCAATACAATGGGCGGTCAATATAACATAGGTCGGTAATAAACCATACCGCATGCTATAAAGCATATAACAAACACCACTCATGCATACATCCAATATAAAGATGGTAGCTAAGTAAGTCCTATGGACTTACCTCGAACTCAGAAGTAGTCTCAACTACGGTCAACTCTCAACCTGGTCCACTCCAATCTGGAGGACATCACTGCCTAGTAACAAGGCATAGCAATATATCAAACTCATATCCATCACAGGGGTCACACCTAGACCCAAGGGATCCATAAGGATCGTATCCTAACTCATAAACCTCAAAGTCATAACCGGCATAAAGATATATCACATCCTCATACACATACCTAGCATGCCACTAAACCGCTCATACTAGGAAAGGAAATGATCTACCTTACTCTAGGTAGACCCAGGATAAGACGCACCTGCGTGACAAGAGAGACGCACGGGCGGAACAAGGCAACCCGTAGGCGCGGAAAAGCTCGGTCGCAGGCGCGGTGACAGTGGCCGCAGGCAACGCAGGCACGGCGCAGGCGCTGTGACACGGCTCCCGTAGGGGCGGTGGCTTCAAGGCGCGGGGGCGGCGACAGTGCAGAAAGTGATCCCGCGATTCCTCTTCGGCTCTTCACGTGATCACATCACATCTTCTTCATTCCAAAGTCACACACATACATATACATAACCATTCCAACATCAATCTACATTCAATTCATCTAATCCTAATCTAGAGAGAAAGAATAAGAAAAAAAGAAAGGAAGGAGAAACAAGGAGCTCACCTCTACTGTTGAAATAAGCAAGGAAAAGCTCCACAACCACAACTCAGCTGGCTTCCAAGCTCAACAACCACATCTACCATCATCAACATCAACAACAACACACAACTCTCTTCTAAGCTCAAGGAAAACCAACTTAAGATCAAGAAGAAGAAGAAGCAAGGAGGACGTGAGAAGGCTGGATTGGAAATGAAGGTGAAACCCTTGCTCAGCAAGGTAAGAAGAAGGTAAGGAAAAGAGGGTAAAGCACGGTCAAAAGGTCAACAAACCGGTTGCAACCGCAAGAAACCGCAGGGGCGGTTCCCTGAGCCGCAGGGGCGGCCTCACGGACCCGCGGGGGCGGTTCCCTGAGCCGCACGGGCGGCCTCACGGACCCGCGGGGGCGGTTCCCTGAGCCGCAGGGGCGGCCTCACGGACCCGCGGGGGCGGTTCCCTGAGCCGCAGGGGCGGCCTCACGGACCCGCGGGGGCGGTTCCCTGAGCCGCAGGGGCGGCCTCACGGACCCGCGGGGGCGGTTCCCTGAGCCGCAGGGGCGGCCTCACGGACCCGCGGGGCCGGCTAAGGCCAAAACTGGCTCCCAAAGACTAAGGCTCTTACACCTCCCCCCCTAAAAACAAGTTTCGTTCCGAAACTTGTATAATCCTCAAACCACTCGGACTCAAAAGCCGAGGTATAACACTTCCTATATCCTCAAACACAAGCATGGAGGAAATCATCAACTCCATCAACAAAACACTATCCAAGGCATAGAGGAAATCCATCTCTAGCCAATACTATAATCACATCACCAGGGCATAGAGGAAAAACATCTGTAGCCATATCATACTCATAACAGAAGGGCATGGAGGAAAAACATCTCCAACAATACTATGTCCATCAAAATAGCATGGAGGAATAACCATCTCCAGCTGAATCCTAATCATATCACGATAGCATGGAGGAAAGAGCCATCTCCAGCTATAAATATCAGTCGTACTAGCAAAGCAAGATCTATTAAAATCATATATCACATCATAGCTAGTACGAAAATAAACACATCATAGCACATAAGCACATAAGCACGTAACACTCACCAAGATAGTGCTAAGATCTACTTGTAGATCCTACAGGTGCATCTATCTATCTCGGCGTAAAACTCTGGATAGTTCCTCTGGATACTATCCTCAGTCTCCCATGTAGCCTCATCAGGTCCTCGTCTCAACCACTGTATCCTCAGCATATGAATGTCCTTCGAACGCAGGCGTCTCATACCTTGTTCTAGGACTGCAATCGGGTGCTCAACAAAGGTGTGGTCCGGCTCAACCACCAAATAATCATAACTCACGATGTGTCTCGGATCTGGTATATACTCCCTCAGCCGAGACACGTGAAATACAAGGTGAACACCCTCTAACCTCGGAGGCAAAGCCAATCTGTATGCTGCGCTCCCAACCCGATCCAGAATCTCGAACGGTCCGACATATTGGGGGCTCAACTTCCACTTAATGCCAAAACGTCTAACACCTCGTGTCGGAGACACTCTCAGCCACACATCGGCTCCCACTCTAAACTCTAGAGGTCTACGCCTCCTATCAGCATAAGACTTCTGACGGCTCTGTGCAGGTCAACATCCTCTCTCTAATCAGTGCTACTCGAGCCACATCATCCTGAATCTGATTAGGTGTCAAACCACTAACAATGCTCTGCTTATCCCAGCATAACGGAGTACGACATCTTTGTCCATACAGTGCCTCATATGGGGCCATCCCAATAGATGCATGTCAGCTGTTGTTGTATGAGAACTCAACTAGTGGGAGATGATCTGTCCACACTTGTCCCCAATCCAACACACAAGCTCGCAGCATATCCTCCAGTGTTTGAATGGTCTTCTCTGACTGATCATCTGTCTGAAGATGGAACGCAGTCGTAAACTGCAAACTCGTCCCCAAGGTAGTCTGAATCTGCTGCCAAAATATCGAGGTAAATTGTCCATCTCTGTTTGAGACGATCGTCCTCGGTACACCATGGAGTCTCACTATCTGCCTAGTGTACTCCTCGGCTAATCTGCTCACCGTCCATGTCTCCCGAATAGGAATAAAACGTGCCGTCTTCATCAATCTGTCCACTATAACCCAAATAGCATCAAAACTCCGGCTCAGTCTCGGCTCAGTCTCAGCTCAGTCACAAAGTCCATGGTGACGTCCTCCCACTTCCTCTGTGGAACAGAAAGGTGATGGAGTTCACCTCCAGGTCTGAAATGCTCTATCTTGACCTGCTGACAGGTCGCACACTATGCCACAAATCTGGCCACATCGGGCTTCAGCCCTCCCCACCAATATAAACGTCTCAAGTCCTGGTACATCTTACTCGTACCTGGATGTACAAAGTAAGGGGTACAGTGAGCCTCCTGTAAAATCCTCTGGCGTAGATCCGCATCAGCGGGTACACAGACGCGACCACGGCGTCTCAACACTACATCTGCTCCTAGCAGGAACTGTGGTGCCTCATCCCGAGACATCCTCTCTCGGATCCTCATCTGTGTCGGGCAGGTCTCCTGCTTCTGTTGGATCTCACCCAACAGATCAGGAAGAACCTCTATAGTACGCAGCTAGGCATCCTCATCAGGAAATTGGATGTCCAACTCTAACCAGATCAGATCCCTCTGCAACTGATGCTAAACTGTCAATCTCGCAATCGCCTGCTCTCGGGGCGTCTTCTTGCTCAGGGCGCCGGCGACAACGTTCGTCTTTCCCGGATGATACAAAATCTCCAGATCAAAATCCTTGATCAGCTCAAGCCACCTACGCTGGCGGTTATTCAATTCCCGCTGCTTGAAAATGTACTTCATATTCTTATGGTCTATGAAGATCTGACATGTAGCACCATACAAGTAATGTCTCCAGATCTTCAAGGCATGAACTACCGCTGTCAACTCCAGATCATGAGTCGGGTAGTTCTCCTCATACGTTTCAACTGTCTAGACGCATATGCTATCACTCGGCCTCTTTGCATCAATACACATCCCAAGCCTAGCTTGGATGCATCACTGTATACCACAAAATCCTCTATACCCTCTAGCTGTGCCAAAATAGGAGCATAAGTCAGACGTCTCTTCAGCTCCTCAAAACTCTGCATACACTGATCAGACCATACAAATCTGGTAGTCTTCCTCGGTAGACTTGTCAGTGGACGGGCAATCACAGAAAATCCCTCCACAAAACGTCTGTAATAACCGGCTAGGCCAAGGAAACTACGTACTTCCTTGACGTTCGTCGGTGTAGTCCAAGCTGCTACTGCCTCTATCTTCGCTGGATCAACCTTGATCCCCTCGGCGGAACAATGTGACCCAGGAATGCTACATCTGGCATCCAAAACTCGCACTTAGAGAACTTAGCATAAAGTTCTCTATCCCGTAAAACCTGCAATACAGTCCTCAACTGTTCTGCATGCTCCTCTCTACTGCGAGAGTACACCAAAATGTCATCTATGAAGACCACCACAAACTGATCCAAGAAGTCGATGAAGATGCTGTTCATCAACTCCATAAAAATTATTGGGGCATTCGTAAGCCCAAATGGCATCACTACAAACTCGTAGCGTCCATATCTAGTCCGGAATGTTGTCATATGCACATCTTGTTCTCTCACCCTCAGCTGGTGATACCCTAAACGCAAGTCAATCTTGGAAAACACAGTCGCTCCCTGAAGCTGATCTAACAAATCATCAATACGAGGCAGTGGATACTTGTTCTTGATGGTCACCTTGTTCAACTCTCTGTAATCTATACACAATCTCAACGATTCGTCCTTCTTCCGTACGAAGAGGACAGGTGCTCCCCATGGGGACACACTAGGCCGAATGAAGCCCTTCTCAGCCAGCTCCTCAAGTTGCTTCTTCAGCTCCAGCATCTCGACAAGCGTCATCCGGTATGGAGCCTTCGAGATAGGTCTCGTACCAGGCTCTAAATCAATACTGAAGTCTACACTCCTCTGAGGCGGCAAACTGAACGGCTCAACAAATACATTTGTAAAATCAAAAACAAGTGGGATATCCTCTAATGTTGGACTCCTTCCCTCCTTCATGGCATAACACCAGAAGGCCTCACAACCCTGTGCAATCAGTCTAGCTGCCCGTATAGCATTGATAACTGTGCCTACTTTTCCAAGGTCCCAACCTCGGAAAACCTCTATCTGACCTAACTCGGTAGAGAGGGTAACAATCCTCCTACCTACATCTAAGACTGCAAAATGTCGATCCATCCAATCCATACCTAGAATGACTTCTTCATGCTCTAATGGCATGACAAAGAAGTCAACTAGTAACACACGAGTCCCTACAGAAATGGGACAACCATGAATCTCACGGGTACCTCTAACCCTACCACCATCGGGTAACCCTATAATAAAGGGCATCCCCTCAATCATATCTAGACTCAAACGATCCACACAGGCATCATAAATTAAAGAATGCGTAGCACCAGTATCAAATAAGACTCTAACAAGTAAACCATGAATCAGAATGGTACCTGTAGCAGTCGGTGTAGCTGGATCCTCTGCACTCCTCAGCTCAAAGACTTCTACCCTGTGGTTCTCAAGTATCAGTGGTGCTCCCACCACGACCTTTGCCTCTACTCGGCCCAAGAGAAGATCCCTGAGTCGTAGGGCGATCTGGGACCCTCTGTTGTCCATGTGTCTGCTGCCTCTACTCTGCCCACCTCTCGCCACACTGGAAGGGGAAGAACCCTGCTGAGATGAAGCTCCGCCCTGTCGGCAGTGAACAGCTCTGTGACCCTGCCTACCACATGTGTAACAAGTCACTAGTAGCCTCGTGCACTCGGGCCTCATATGTCCTGGATCACCACAGTTAAAACACTCACGTCCCTTATCTGCAACCGGTGCAGATGAGGGATGACTTTGGCGTCTCTGACCTCGCCAAACACTAGCAGCACCACCAGTACCATTGGTCTGCCCAATATGTTGTCTCTTCTCATACCCTACAGTCTGAGAAGCTCTCCTCTGTCTAGCTCTCTCTCTCTCTCTCTCTCATAATCAGAAGCCCGGTCCTGATAATCCACCAAGGTCTCACAGTGAAACCCTGCCATGTAAGTCTGGGTAGTATCCCTCAGTTGTCGGGAGAACAGATATACATGTTGATCTACAGGAGGTGCAGTTGGGCCCAGCAATGCCAGCTCCTCCTGAAATCTCCTAATGGCCTCGGAGACTGGTACATCCTCAAACCCATCCTCCACAAAATCTCGCAATTTCTCCTTCCTCAGTGAGGCATGGCAGAAACGCTCTCTAATCAGGGTCCTCATCTGACCATAACTACTAACCTGACCCCGTACAGACCTCCACTAGTGTTGTGCCAAATCTTTGAACAAAGTCTGCACCAACTCAATCTGCCTATCCACTGAACATCTAATGGACTACAGAGCTGAGTCCACATGTCCAATCTAGAGCTCCACCTCTAACCCCACCTTCCCAGAGAAAGGGGGTACACCCATCTGGTGAAATTCCTTCAACCAAGTGTCTGGTCTAATCCCTCTATGCTCCTCTGTAGCTCGAGCAATCACAACAGCAGGTGCCGGTGCAACAGGCACCTGAGTAACTGTATGGGATCTCCCAGCAGATCCCTCTTGTGCTGGCAGATCAGGGGCACGTCTATCTGCTCTCGCAACCTCCTCGACTCGTCTAATATACTCGCGGAAGGTTGGTCCCTCCATGGAGACACGATCCGAGTCATCTGACTGGACTCTCTAGGATCCCTATCTCTCAGCTGCATTGTTCCCAGTTTCGGGAACGACGCTCTCAGCAACGTCCTCGTGAACCTCATCCGCTGCACGTGGATCAATAGCGGGAATCCTACCCCGTCCTCTACCTAGAGGGGATCTACCTCTACCTCGTCCAGCTGCAGGTAAGGCTCTAGTATGAACCATCTATAGAGGACGTAAACCTAACTCAAAAGGCTATATATATGCCATAAGTATAGATATATATATCAAATCAATCACAACAGAATATCTATATATATCTATACCGTCGAGATCTTCAGAGGGGAGATGGCTCACGTACACGGTATCCCAAAACATTTGTACTCATCTCAAAACCAAAACCTTTTAAAAATTTAGACCCCTTTCGGGTTCTGTTTATTTATCTATTCGACCTTTATCGTAGATTACAAGTGTCATTGTTGTCAACCTAAGTCTCTGATACCAACTTTGTAACACCCCAAATCCGTAAGACTCGAGGCGCTACTGGGCTAGGATCTCACAATGGATCCTGACCTTAGCCTGACAACAAGTTCACTGGATCTTACAACAAGGCACATATAGATTAAAACAAAACATAAAACTGATATATATATATATATATATATATATATATATATATATATACATATCAAAAGGTAATACAAAGTAACCGCTGAGTACAAAATCAAAATCTATATCCGTACATCATAAATATCCCATATCCCACGATAACGCCCCAGTGTACGGAGCCCTCAGCGGATCACTCTACAGCTCTCCTAACCTACAAAGGATCTACAACACGGTATAAAACCGTTAGCTAACCATACACATATATATAGAAGATGCTAGAGCACAAACACACTTCAGGAATGATAACATATAAACATGTTGTCACACATTTACCCGGTTAATTATCTTTAATAAGTCCAACACTCAAATAATATATAAATATCTGCATATGAATATATGTGACACGAGGAATATATATAAAGTCCTCGCCTATGAGTACTATAGCTAGCTGGAGTGGTATAAGTGCACCTTCCCGTATACCATAAGGAGTGGTCAGTGCCCTTCCCGTATACCAGATCTAACCAGACTACAGAGAACTTCCCAGACTCCACTACGGGATGAAAGGCAAGTTGTCATAGCCAATATATACAATGGGCGGTCAATATAACATAGGTCAGTAATAAACCATACCGCATGCTATAAAGCATATAACAAACACCACTCATGCATACATCCAATATAAGGATGGTAGCAAAGTAAATTCTACGGACTTACCTCGAACTCAGAAGTAGTCTCAACTACGGTAAACTCTCAACCTGGTCCACTCCAATATGGAGGACAACACTGCCTAGTAACAAGGCATAACAATATATCAAACTCATATCCATCACAGGGGTCACACCTAGACCCAAGGGATCCATAAGGATCGTATCCTAACTCATAAACCTCAAAGCCATAACCGGCATAAAGATATATCACATCCTCATACACATACCTAGCATGCCACTAAACCGCTCATACTAGGAAAGGAAAGGATCTTCCTTACTCTAGGTAGACCCGGGACAAGACGCACCTGCGTGACAAGAGAGACGCAGGGGCGGAACAAGGCAACCCGCAGGCGCGGAAAAGCTCGGCCGCAGGCGCGGTGACAGTGGCTGCAGGCAACGCATGCACGGCGCAGGCGCTGTGACACGGCTCCCGCAGGGGCGGTGACTTCAAGGCGCGGGGGCGGCGACAGTGCAGAAAGTGATCCCGCGATTCCTCTTTGGCTCTTCACGTGATCAAATCACGTCTTCTCCATTCCAAAGTCACACACATACATATACATACACATTCCAACATCAATCTACATTCAATTCATCTAATCCTAAGCTAGAGAGAAAGAACAAGAAAGAAAGGAAGGAAGGAGAAACAAGGAGATTACCTCTACTGTTGGACTAGGCAAGGAAAACCAACTCAAGATCAAGAAGAAGAAAGGGAGAAGCAAGGAGGACGTGAGAAGGATGGATTGGAAATGAAGGTGAAACCTTGCTCAGCAAGGTAAGAAGAAGGTAAGGAAAAGAGGGTAAAGCACGGTCAAAAGGTCAACAAAACCGGCTGCAGCCGAAAGAAACCGCAGGGGCGGTTCCCTGAGCCGCAGGGGCGGAACAACAGGCAAGTCGCAAGGGCGGCCTCACGGACCCGCGGGGGCGGCTAAGGTCAAAACTAGCTCCCAAAGACTAAGGCTCTTACACATATTGCTCGTATTGATATGATACAGTGAAATGATACACATGATTTCAAGTACTCTCTATAGCTTTCGATTGTTAAAATGGTATCAAAGCTATTTGGACCAGACAGGATCGAAATGTATGCACTTCTTTTTCAAAACATGTTAAAAGTATAAACCAACAATTCGGATCTGATCAGATTTTTATGATTACGATCCGGTTTTCCGGTCCACTTAATGTGTAGTCCTCACATGGAACTTGGAGCAAAATTGATATTAGGCTTCATCGACGGATCTTGCAACAAGCCGACTGAGGATGATGAAAAAATTGCTCGTTGGATTCAAGATGACTACATTATTCAATGTTGGCTTATACATTCTATAAAAAATGAAATAGAAGAAAATTTTACTTATATAGATTCGCCCAAAGAACTTTTGGATGCGATCTTGGAGAGATTTGTGTGAGGGTGTAAATGAGATGGGGATTCAAAGAAATTCACGGGTATTAGCGGTCATGAGGATCGGGATGAAGATTTTAAATGGGACGGGGATGGGGAAAAATATTGATTCACAGCTTGGGAATGGGGACGGGGATGATGATAGAGGTATCCATTCCGCTCCCCAATCCGAACCCATTGGGAAATCCCGATGGAGAACTCCGTCGGGAATGCATGAATAAAGTTGTATTTACATTAGAATTTCATTGTTCAAGTTTAATCGAAATTTAATTCAGAAAATGCGTTTAAATTTAAAAATTGCTAATGATTACCGAAATTTCAAACTATGTAATTTTTGTACATTTAAGACTTAGTATCATACTCGTTCCTACTTACACATGTTAATTTTAAATATTTATTTGATTATTGTATGTGTAAATTATGTTAATGCTAACCTAGATTAATTTAATCTTCGATCATAATGAGAATAACACCCTCGTCAAGTTTTTGAATACGTCGTAAACGTCGAATCACGATGATCAAAATGCACCACACACTACATGTTGTGTTTTTTTATGTGTCTTAAACTCTCATATACATGTTTTGGTGTGCAACTAAATCCTAAACCGTAAAATTAAATTATAAAATAATATAACACTTTATTTTGAGATCATACTCTAAATGTTCGTAAGATATATGTAAAAATTAGGATTTTCGAATTCTAATAAATTATGATTAAGTTAGATTAGACTTAATCACACATAATAACTGAGTTATAACTTGCGAACGGTGTGACATTGACAAGTACAAATTCCACTATTGTATTTCGAACTTTTTTTAACCTTGTGAAAAAATTTTCACTTTTTCTCCACGATAGTTATTTATTTATTTATTTATTTTTACCTCTAGTATTATTTGGGACATTTGTGAAATCCAAATAATAAAATTGTAGTTGAAAGATATGGTTATGACATCGAATATGTTTTAAGGGTGAAATACTATAAAAATACAAAACAAAAAAAATATTCTGATTTATAACAATTAAGAAATGCGACTTAAGAACATCCATTTTTCGAGAAAGTTACGGAATAGTTATCCCATTGATATTCCAAATTTTCGACTTCATTTGGAGACCGAAAGTAATAACCGCCTCTCAGTTATATAATTTGAATAAGTTCCATATATAATAATATATAATAAAATTATATAATAATTACATATATATTTGTAACTTACAGAGAAAGCAATAAGCGGCCGGTTGCTTCTTATACTTCGTTTATATATATATATATATATATATATATATATATATATATATATATATATATAGGATCACGCAAGAACCTCTCTTAGAATAGAGAATAGGTACTTATAATAGCCGTTGGATTAATATAGATGAACGTCCAAGATTTAACATTGTTTATGATAATAATTAATGAGAATATTATATTGCCTCTAATAGAATTATGATAAAATTATTTTAACGACCAAAATTTCTCTATAAAATATAATAACGACCAAATTATGGTAATACATTATTTTCATATTGGGTCGTTATTATATTTTATAGAGAAAATTTGGTCGTTAAAATGTTTTTTATATAATTAATATAGTCATCGTTAAAATTTTGTGGGTCGTTAAAATTTTATGGAAAAAAATTGGTGGTTAAAATGTCTTTTTTCATATTTTAACTACCAAAACAAATTTTAACGACCAATCTAACAAATTTAACGATCAAATTTCTTATAAAATTTATTAACGATCAAATATAAGAGTGATCGTTAATATGTATTTTTAAGATCGTTAATTTAGAAACAAGCCTACCAAATATAAGAGTGATCGTTAAAATACGTATTTATAAAAAATAACGATCAAATACCAATTTCAACTATAAAAAATAACAATCAAATATACCACATTACAGTAATAAAAATAACGATCAAAAATTTTAACGAGTGAAAGCTAAAAAATTTATGAATCTAACGACTACACCAAAAGTCATGTTTTAAGACCCTTAGAATTTTAACGAGTGAAAATCATTGTTCAATTTTAACGACTGAAAATAAATAACGACTAATATTATTAAACAAAAATTAACGATTGAAATTGAGAATAAATATAACGAATAAAAATAACGATCAAATATACCACATTACAGTAATAAAAATAACGATCATAAACAGCAAAACAAATAGTCGACAATATTTCAGAAAATAAAACATACAAACTGTTTCTTAATGATGTAAACAAGTCTAGCCTTAATCTTGTTCAAAAAAACTTCAATAATTTTTCGTTTCCAAAAGAAGATGACAGATAGAGTTTCTTAATGATGTAAATGTTCAACAAATTGTTTTACTAGTCAATGGGAATCAATTCATTTAATGTTTATTTTTGGAATAGCCCAAAAATAGTATGTTTGTTTTCCTAATATGTATATTATTTAGTGATTTATTTGTGAAAATTGAACAATCATATAAATCTCACATATGGAAGCTTATTATGTACCTTTCATCATAAACGTTCAAATTTTAATCCAACGGATCTTAGGGTTCATATTTCCTACTCTAAGGGTGGTTCCTACCGAATCCTGACCCTATATATATATATAATAAATGAGAAAGGCGGATTATCGTTCCTCGTCAATTACTTTAACTTATTAAATATATATATTAAACTTGCATATAGCGGTTACATCTTCTTCATTTCTCAGCAACTTTTCACACCGAGAGAAATCGAGAGTGAGAGTATCGTACCGATTCAATTTCATTTTTCCAAATATCATCTGTCTTCGACCAAATTTTTAAAATTGTTTATACTAACCGAGTTTCTTATCCTGTTTTGTTGAGGTGGTACAAGATTATTTTTCGTTTGTTAGTTTTTTGGTTAAACCTCCGTTTATCGTTATTGGAACGCCGACGACCACCGCGAGCCACCGAATATTGTGCTTGTTGCCCTGCTCTTACTCTTCGAATGGCCGGGAGTCCGTAGCTTCTTTTAGATCGTCAATCGGGTTATATAGTAACAAATAAGTTATGAATTTATTATTTTTCATATTGCGGTTTGATTTAATTTGACCTTAGGCTTGTCGACATGGCTAAATGGAAAATCCATTGTGTTCAGTTAATTATTCTAATGATCTTAGACTATTTGGATGTTGAGATCTGTTGATTGGTGGTTCAAAAATTGTCTGTGGGCAAAACGTTATTCCGGAAAAATTTAATTACTTAACTGTTTAATTAATTAAATTGAGATTACAGATATATCGAAAGTTAATTAAATTCTAAGAAAAAATTTAATTAATTTTAGAACGAGAAGTTTAAAAAGGATTATGATATTCCTTACAAGTGTTGTTGGAGACGGTAGACTAACTATAACTTGATTTGTTTGTTTGCAAGTATCCAAGTAAGTCTTCGGACTTACTTAATTTTTGATCCACAGAGGTTACTACTTGAGAGATTCGAGTTGTGTGACATAATTGTTGTTATGAAAGCATGATGATTGTGATATTTGTATGAGATGTTGAACATGTTGTGTGGTATAATTATTATCTTGAGATGATGTTGAACGTGTATTAACAAGCATGCTCGTATATTATGGTATATACTTTGTGTGCGCGCGTGTGTTCGTGTGTGTGTGCGTGTGATACCAGTGTTAATTATGATTGTGGTCATGTGTGAAAGTATTATATTAGTTCAAGTGAAATTAATAATGTGTGGATATAGCTAACGGACAAGATGTGTGAACACATGTGATATGTGTATGTGAGAACGAGCTTGTAATCATACGGTACCGTCATAACTCATATGTGGTGAGGCACATAAGTGCACCGGCTACAACCATGGACTTGGGTAAGAATATTGCCGTATTAGCATTGAATGGAAAGCCTGAACTAGCGTTAGCCTAGGTTTGTGTTAGCCTAGATTGACGTAAGCTTGGATTGGCGGTAAGACACTATGAATCGTGGCCGGGATTCCCTCAATACTAGGAGTGGAGGGTGCGACCGTTGCGAATAGGATATGTCTGCTATCATCAGGTACATACATAGGTACTTGCTCCATGGGGTGATCAGAGTGCAAATGAATTAATAAGATGGTATCACCGACCTATAACAAACATGTAAATGAATGTTCCGGCCATAAGTGCATTGTATATAGTATGGATAGGTAGATGTGTTGCATATACTGTATATAGATACATGTATTTTGTACAATCTCTCGTGGATAGAGTTATGATCATGAACTAACGGTTTATACCGACATCTTTTTAGGTATTTCAGCTAATAGAGACGTTGTAGGGACGTCAACTACTGAAAATGGTCTGTTAGGGCAGTGATTTCACATAGGTTGATTTGTTTTATTTTGAGCTTCCCTCTTGTTAGCGGATGTGAACACTTGCCTATGTGCAGAGTTGTCAAATATTATTTTGTAGGAACGACGGTTGTGTTTTTACAACTAGGAAACTATTGTTGTCGTTTTGGGTGCATGTACATGTACATAGTTTTGTGGTGTGAACTTTTCAATAGTAGGTTGAAAGTTTTTTTTTTCAAAATTTGTCCATGCTTATTATTGTAAGGTTCTATAAATGATGTTGTCAGGCTAACTGATGGGACTCCTCATTGTGTGGTCCCTAGCCAAGTGGCGACTTGAGTTATTAATAACCCGAGGCGTTACAATATAATTATTTTATATTACACTAGTTTGTACAACGAAACTCGATCCTACTTGAACAAATAAAACCTTATATATATATATATATATATATATATATATATATATATATATATATATATATATATATATATATATATATATATATATATATATATATATATATATATATATACTTTGACAATTTTGTATTAAAAGTAGAGTTTTTTTTTTTCTCTCTTCTCGTGTTTTTTTTTGTTTATATAGTTATACCAAATACCAAATTTATATTTTACGGCCTAATTTGACAGTGATTATCCGAGTTAATATTTTTGTCAAATTCCCTAAAGTTAAAGGGGGGAGGAGACGGGAAATTTTATGTGAAAAACTCATAGAATTTTAAATTGGGAAATGGAAATGAGTACGGGATTCTCCGATGTGGATGAACATCTTACGGTGATGGGGATGGGGACAATTTTCAATACCCGAAAAAGGAGGGGATGGACATTATATAAAACGGGGATGAGGATTGAAAGGGTACTTCCCAGTTCCCACCCAAACCCGGCCATTGACACCTCTAAGTTTGTGATTGAGTATTTTATCATCAAATCATGTCCTAGATGACATGAATTCAAGAAATGTTGATCCGATTGAAGTCAACTGTATATGAATTGCTCAAGATAATGCAAACTAGATCATCATCTCATGATCAATCGTGTTATACCAATTTGTAGCTAATATGACTAACATTATTAATCCCCTACCGAACAATCAGAAGGTCGACCTTCATAATTATTTGGCAGTGCCTTAAAAATTATTTGGCTCGTGATCTCATAGACTACAACATATGACCTCAATATTTGACCAAGTAACAAGTTTTGCCATCATCAACAACTTAATTGACACCTAAACTCATTGACTACTCAACTCAACGTCAATGTTTGTTTATCCTCACACTACTTGATCGATTACCATTCATATATCCTAAATCTTGGATTAACATTCTAACCTTAATAACTATCTAACACATTACATTAAGAGTTTGCCAACATGTAACCTCCATAATTTTTCGACGCATAATCAAAGATTGTTTGTGACGTGAAATACCCCGGATTTTTTTTAACTCGGAATGCTATGAGCAAGAACCCCACAATGAGTCTTAACTCGCCGACTACTCAACTCAACATCGATGTTTGTTTACCCTACACGTGGTCTTATCCGCTTGTCCTTACACTACTTGATCGACTACCATACAATATCATAAATAGTGGACTAGCATTCAACCTCAATAACTATCTAACACATTATAACACATTACAATGTAACTTGAATAGTTTTTCAACGCATACCATCAAAGATTGTTTTTAATGTAAGTTTGATAACTAAATGATCGTACTATATAACATGTTTAACTAATTTTAATTTTAAACTGTTAAATATGATTGTCAAATATTCTCAATAAGTTGATACCACCTCCCCAGCCAATCGAGCTTTTAGAGACCTAAAAATAACAAGGCTATATCACAAAATAATTATCAAAGAAGGTAGAATCAAGTAGGAACTTATTCTTGTGTAGGAAGTCGAAACCTATCGTAGTCACATGAACTATCCAGATTTTAGACTAAATATGAATGAGTTTTATAAAATATTATAGCAAGTAATAGCATACCTTATTTATCAATAGAATATTTTTAATTATATCGAAAAAATACAAACACAAACTCATAGTTTTCCCATAATACACATAATACGCTCAAAATAGACATATTAAACGAATTAACTACACACTCCGGTCGGAATACAAGTATTTCGATCGAAATCCAGACAATTCATAACAACGGTAGAAACTTATTTTGCCCAAAATACACATATTACGCTCAAAATAGACATATTAAATGAATTAACTACGCATTAATTCCGAATGGAATACAAGTATTTCGATCGAAATTCATACAACTCACAACAAATGTAGAAACATATTTTGCCCAAAATACACATATTACCCTCGAAATAGACATATTAAACGAATTAACTACACATTCCGAACGGGATACAAGTATTTCGATCGAAATCCAAACAACTCACAACAGTTGTAGAAACATATTTTGCCCAAAATGCACATATTACGCTCGAAATAGACATATTAAACGAATTAACTACGCATTATGATTGGAATACAAGTATTTCGATCGAAATCTAGACAACTCACAACAGTTGTAGAAACATATTTTGCTCAAAATACACATATTACGCTCGAAATAGGCATATTAAACGAATTGACTACACATTCCGATCGGAATACAACTATTTCGATCGAAATCCAGACAACTCACAACAATAGTAGATACATATTTTGCCCAAAATGCACAAGTTACGCTCGAAATAGACATATTAAACGAATTAACAACACATTCTGATCGGAATACAAATATTTTGATCGAAATCCAAACGACCCACAACGTAGTAGAAACATATTTTGCAAAAAATACACATATCATCCTCATAATAGACATATAAAACGAATTAACTACATATTTGATCGGAATACAAGTGTTTCGATCGAAATCCAAACAATCCACAACAGTAGTAGACACATATTTTGCCAACATACATATATTACGCTCGAAATATATATATTAAACGAATTAACTACATATTCGGATCGGAATACAAATATTTCGATCGAAATTCAAACAACCCACAACAACAATAGAAACATATTTTGCCCAAATACACATATTACCCCCAAAATAGACATATTAAACGAATTAGCTACAAATTTGATCGGAATACAAGTATTTCGATCAAAATCCAAACAACCCACAACAACAATAGAAACATATTTTGTCCAATATACACAAATTACCCTCAAAATAGACATATTAAACGAATTAACTATACATTCAGATCGGGATACAAGTTATTCCATCCAAATCCAGACAACTCACAACAGTAGTCAACATATTAAACGATCGAATTAACTACAAATTCTGATCGAAATACAAATATTTCGATCGTGATCCAGACAACTCACAATAGCAGTAGAAACATATTTTACCCAAAATACACATATTACGCTCGAAATATTTAAGACGACTAGTAATTGTAGAATGTTGATTGGAGTTGACCATATTTTGGTTCCAAACCTGATAATCTATTATTAATTTGCAACTAGATTTTTTTTTAATTTTAATCCCGTAAATCATGTCAATGAACTCCTACGATGCACCAAAATCTTGAACGTTTATTTATTTATGAGATGCTTTTTAGAGGTTCTTACTCCTTGTATAAGTTCTCACCCAAACCTTTTAGGATCAAGTAAGAACCATTATTACGGTAAGAAATAAGAACCTATATGAGTCGTCGAATTATATGATGGACGTTCAAGATTTAATGAATTATATAAAGTAAATGTGCATTGTCTTGATTAGATAATTTATTTATTAGGTAATTAAGTATAAATGGCATTTAAAGTCATTACCAATTAGAAAACAAAATATTGTTATTGTGTTTTTTTCAAATTTGTTTTAGTAAATTTTATTATGAATATAAATTAGAAATATTAATGATTTCTTTATTCGTGTTTATATATTAAATAAATATACGGGTTATATTTTTTTATAAATTTATATTTACCATCAAGTATTATACAAAGAGCATGCACGAGTATGTTTTTTTTTAAATATGCACGATTAAATATTATTGCACGTGTAATTAAATATTGCACACTTTATGTACCGTTTTATTTATTATTACACGTATATTTTGTGTTTTTTTTTGAAAGCATGCACTAGTAAATGAAATAGAGATAGAAATAGAATGCTTACTCGTGCAATATTAAATGAATGAGAGATAATATGCACGAGTAAGTTGCATTGAGTGCACTAGTAAGTATTGTACGATTTATGTTTTTTTGAAAGCATGCAAGAGTAAGTGCACTAGTAAGTATTACACGTTTTATGTTTTTATGAAAGTATGCACGAGTAAGTGCAAATGAACATCTATGTGCATGTGCATGTATTGGTTGTGCACATGTACATTTCGTGCATATATTATAATATTACATAATGTACGATCAAATGATATGTATCATGCACGTTAAGTTCAATTTATGAGCAAGACGCCGGAATGGGTAAAATAAATAAAATCAAATAATAGTTTATCTTAATTGTGTCAAGTTATATATAATGGTAGTAAATACCTTTTGAAGTTTAAAAGGTAACCATGTATATCTATCCTAAAATATCAATCATCTAATTAGTATGCAAAAATAATATTGAATCGTGATCGTTGATTTTATTTAATCATGTGGTCTATATTGGTTCTTATTTCTTACCGTAACTATAGTTCTTACTTGATCCTATCCCTATATTAGGAAATGTTATTCCCAACTTTAAAGTAATACTACATTACAGGTTCAGCCCTCATCAGGGTACATATCATACAACATCGTTACATATATCTTTATGTGGTGCCAAGTTTTTTTTTTTTTGGGGATAACTTTACACAAAATGTACTTGGACTTTCTTATTGGTTGACAAGCAACAAGTTTACAGGATTATTTCTGATTTTAATCAGTACGTTAGCACTCAGTTTCATTGTTCAACTCAAAGTTTCAGGTTTGATAATGGGGTGAATTCATTCAACAAAATTTCCAAAAATCATTCCATCATTCATAAAAATTCGGTTGCCTATGTTCTTCAATATATAAGACTTCATGTTCATCCTCCACTTAAGCTCTGGGGAGCGTGCATATTGACATCGGTTTACTCATTAATCTCATGCCATCTACTGTTCTTGATTGGAAGATTCCTTTTGAGATTTGCACCAAACATTCCTTTTAAGGTTTGCACCAAACAAAAGCCAATTATGATCATCTCAAATTCATTGGCTGTCTTTGTTATTACTTACTTCCTTTCGAGGATAAGTTTGAACATTTATTTCGACCTCATCTTAATAAATTGGTTATCATCCAGGCCCATTATGATCCTCATTAATCTCATATCCGAGGATTGAGGAACAGATAACAGAGCCGTCTAGAAGTCGAACTGCCGGAGAAGGAACCTGCTGCTAATTCACCGGGAAATAGAGAAACCTAGTCGTAGTCGAGAAGCATCCGCAAGGAGAAGTGAATACAATTAGAGAAGTTTGGACCGCTGCTCCGCTATTAAAAATAAAAACTAGACACTTAGCCCACGTCTAGTTGTAACTCCGGAAATGTAAAGGAAATGGAATTGCATCTAGTCCATATATATACTCTTATTCATGAAGTTTTTTGGAGTTCTATGTAAAATGTACTTGTTTTTCCATTTTGTTTCCCTTTAGGGTATTAAAACTAATCAAGTTCTACTACAATACTTAAAACCATTAGGAATGTTCAAAAAAAATTCATTAACAAAGGTAAACATATGGACTAGGTCCGTTTCTGTTTCCGAAGTTGAAACCATACAAACCCTTATTCTATGTTAGGGTATTTTGGTACTTATTATGAATTTTTTAAACGGGTGACTCGTTTAGCCTCAATATCGGGACGAACTCAATAAAAAGCTTATATTCGGCTCATTTTGTAATATGAATGAGGCGGAGTCGAGCTTTTTGCTAGTTGACCTTAACGAGCCCGAGCGGCTTGTGTCATATAACATCCTATTGATCTGTGCGCGGAAGAGATTGCATTTATAGTGGTATTTTTGAAAATTCGATCATTAGAAACCCTCTTAGCATGGGTAGAAAAATAAACTAAAGCATGCTCTATTAAGTTCATTGTCTAACCGGAAATGGAGCTTATGTGTTAGGTCCGAGCGGAGCCTAACACATAAGCTCAGCCATAGCATCGTAAAATCAAATAAATATACTACGTGTTTGTTATTTATGGGCGTGTATGATAGTTTTCATATGCCTCTTAATTTCAATTGTCCAACTCCATTGACACGAAACAAATTAACTAGGACCCGAGAATGTGGGGTTAACACAAAATCAAAATGAGGTTCTAATCAACCTCAAATTATTTGACTATAGGAGTAGTCTACATTGTAAATTTGTTTATTATCGACGTGAAATATTATATATCTTTATGGGAAACAAAAATAAAAATGCCGGCAATATATATAAACGATTAAAATCCAAACGTAGCTGATTATACAATACTTAGGTACATACAAAAATATAGTCAGATAGTTTCCTACGCAGAGCATATATTAAACAAGAAAACTATCTTGCATCCAAATGTACGTTATGTTTTAACTTTTTATAGTATATATATTTTCAACTATTAATATGTGTCATCCTATGACATTTGGTAGCACACAATTAACATAGGTAGACATCTAAAGCTAAATAAATAATAATTATGAAGTATAAGAGAATCACATTGACTCTTTAGTAAACACAACATATATGTTGGATCTTAATGGCTAGATTGAACTTGACTTGTACTGTGCTCATGTTAACATATTAGAGGATACTAAACGAAATGTCAAAGATGATCTTGCTATGATCTATGAACCGAGTTGCCACGAAGGCTCAAAGTCTCGAAGATCTTACGCACTCCGGGGGCTCAGTTGGTTACTTGGTTGTTCGCTTCAGTTGGAACGACGCGTTTTAATTAGCTCAATACCCATTTATATAACATCTCTATATTATTGAGAGATATATCTCATTTTCTACCCTAACACAATTTTAGGGTTTTGATTGGCATAGTGCTTAATTCAAACGTTTTGATGGCAAATTCATTATTTGCTTTAGTGTGGTCTTGAGAGCTTTCAACGTATATGCCTTAGATGTCACTTCGTAGTTTTCATCAAGGTCCTCAGACTTGATAAAATCTCTCCTAAAAATGGACGGAGTTATTATTCGGTGAATCACTATAAATCAGTCTTCATTGAATTATGTTATTTCTCGTAATTTTACACAACGGACAGTTGAAGTACAAGGAAGAATAGCATATAAGCTTCATATGTTACTCAGTCTAGTTCAGTTGATTTTAAGATGGAAACCTAATGAATGTATTTTTCTACACCGATCAGATTACTCTTTCTATCACAGATTGGTATTGGTTTGTTTGAATACTTAGTGGATATGGCCACCGGCCAATTGGACCATAAGATGACCAAATTCTTGCATTGTTCAAATGCATTATATTATAGATTTGAACTTTTAACACATAAGATGTCCAATACACAACAGAAATCACGATTCATAAAATGCTGTTACATCTGTACCAATGTTACAGAATTGCAGTCATTTACATTTTTTGAAGCAACAACTAGCTAGAACCATATCGGTTACACGCTGCTCTACATAACTAGACTCTAATTGAAATTAAAAACCCAGAATTAAGAAAACAACAAGAAGTAACTCGATCAAACCTCCGTTTATTCAGAGTCATACTTCTAATTGTCCGGAACAATTCCGCAACTTCCGACCACCAGCAACACCAGTCCCCCTTCTCCAAGCACCCTCAGACATCAAATCTCATCTACCCATTTTCAGAAAACACTTAGATGAGTATTGTTGTAGAGAACCCAGAGATATATATCAACTGCCAACGTCAAGGCTCACCGTAACCATGACCATCACCAGAAACACCACGTGAGACAGTGACGTAGCAAGTCGACTTTGAACCTTCACCAGCACCACCCACACCAGCAGCATGCTTGATGAATGACTCCGGCGAGTGAGCCTTGTCGTGGCACAAGCACACGATCATCGTCGGCTCATTTGGACCCTGCTTCTTCATAAACCCCTTCATGATCACTGTCGGATCCGGCATGAGCTGCGGAATAATCACAGTCTCGACACCTTCCGCCACCGCCTTCAGCTTCTTACCATGTCCCATGTTCGTTGATGGCGACGCCTCGTCCCTCGCCCTCCTCAATGGGCCAGCGCCGGCCAGCACCATCTCTCTCCTTTGGGAACTTTCTGGCCCTGCATTAAAAAAAAAAAATATTATATGCAGATGTTGTGAACATATGCCAAAATAAGCTAACCCAATTTATAGCAATGTAATATAATCCGAACATTATATAAATAGTTATAATTTGAAATTGGAAGTATGAGATCGAGTTTGAGTCGTTGGAGTTGACAAATATTTGACTAGAAAATAATTTAATCAAAACAATAATAGTTATACCTAGGAGTGGGAGCACCCTTGAATGTGGTGCAGCTGAAAGCACAGCAGCAGGCTGATGAATCACGTCAGCCCTCCGATAGTTACTCGGCGCCGGCATCAGCAAGCGGTTCTGGTTGTCACGCTCAAACCGGCGCCTCAAAGCGGCAAGTGGGTCGGGTCCGCGGTTGGGCCAGATGAATCTCCGGCCGTCATAAGCAGCACTAACCCTCTCCATCACCTCAGCCAAGTTACTCTCTCTAGCAGCTCCGCCGCCGGATCCGCTGGATTCCTCATCGGAGGCGGCGAAAGCTTGGCCGAGAGAAAGATCGGTTTCCGGGCAAGAGGGTTTGTAGTCAACTTCATCGGATTCAGGTCCGATGAAGTTGAAGAAGAATTTCGGGGGCCTTACGTCGCTTGTTTGGTTCCAAGAAGGAATCGGGTCGTTCATGGTGTTTGCTAATTGGGTTTGTTTCAGTTTGTTGTGAGCTTCAGACATTGAAGCTGAAGATGAGTAGAGAGGGGGGCAAATAAGAGAAAATGAAACCCTGATGAAGTAGGGATCGATTTGTGCAGAAGAAGTAGAGGGATGAGTGGGGTTTTATAGTGGTCATGAGACGGTGCAAACGACGTCGTTGTATAGTAACGTGAGAGAGGTGGTGCCACGTGGATTTCTTTCTTCTTCTTTTTTTCCATAATATCCAACAGCATGAAAAACACAACTCTTACCAGGTGGGTTAGTGAAGAAGAGAATCTCGAGGGGATTGTGTAATATATGGGGAACGTTAGGGGTATTTTGGGGAATATCGTAATAGATTGCTTGCCTGAATTGAAGTTGTGGGTTTTGTGTAAGAAAAAAAGGCTGTGAGGAAGAAGGGAAAGGGGGAACAAAGGATTGAACTTTTTCTCTACCAGAATTGCGTATTGGAGTTTTGTGAGAGAAGAAGGAAGAGGTGATTATTGTCTGTGCACGGGCTCCACGCTTCCTATGCCACGTGGCATTTTGGTATAATCTTGTATTATTTCCATTCTTGGCGATTTTCTGGGGATTGTCTATCGCACTTTTTCTATTGGTTCACTTGTTGTTGATTGTCAATTAATTAATTAATTAGTATAAATATAAAAAGAATGAAATGAATTACCATATAGAAAAATATATGTAATCTAATTATAGGTTTTTTAATTTGCAAGGTTGAAGTTATTAAAACCAGTTGGCTCTAAAATCATTATTTTTATTATTTTTATAAACATGAAAATAATTTGGTATAAAGTAGTTATTTTATATATATATTTTTAAAATTTATACACATTTGCATTAATCTTATTATAGTAATAAAATTGTTTTAATACAATTTTTAAGCACATAGATTAGGTTAGATTTAGTATGTATTAATTAAAACTATTCTAATATGCTTTTAGTTTTAGTTATCACGATGAGGTTAAAATTTTATTGAATCATTTATTACGTCATAAGTCAAAATTTAATGTTATTTTGATACAAGTTTAGATAAAATGATGATGATGAAAAGTTTGTAATGAGTAAAATAATAAGTATATAATAAATACCAATTGTATTTGTTATTTTATAGGATCATTTGTTTATTATATAACATAGAAGGTATGTATATAAACATATAGAAATTGTTTATGTAATTTGAATTTGAATATTTAATTAGATTAATGTAAATAACTCGTATAAAATTTTAATATGTTCATGATAATAAAATTATAAAAAAAAACATATTTACTCGTTATATACAATTTTCTATCGTACTAAATAAAAATAAGTAAGTGGAGTATAAATTACAAGTATAAATATTAAATATATAAATATAAATACTAGCTATATATAAAGAATACATATATTTAGCCATATTTTCTTAGACATATGTTTTTATATGATAAGTGATTTCATTCCTTTTATATTTATACTAATTGAACTATTAATTGTTAATAAATAATAAGTGGACCAACAGAAAAGATGCAATAGACAAGGGCAAAGTAGAAAGAAAATAAAAGATTCGAACCCTTTTCTAGCAATCATGGAAAAGATTGTGTATGGGATTATTCAATCTGCTAAAGATATGTATTTGTTCTGTGGCTCACTTGTTGAGCCAACTCAGTAGGGCTAAAGGAAGTGAAGTGTGATGTGTTTTCACTGTTTGGAAGCTTTAGTTAATATTTAAGAATGAATCAAATTCGTAATGTGTTATCTCTAGTCTTAAGCTGGTTCAATAATGTACTTGGAGATCAATGTAGATGATGTACTTGGAGAAATAAGCATTCCTATTCAGGTTCAATCTCATGAAGGCAGTTCGAAAAGTACTCAGAAAAACTAGGGTTTGATAATATATATATATATATATATATATATATATATATATATATATATATATATATATATATATATATAACGTACGTTATCCTCAAGTATAAGATCGTTTAAAAGTCATTGGGATTTTTTTTCTTATATAACAAACTCGAATTAAGAACATAATCATCTTCTCAAAATAAACAAGAATTAGTGTTCGTTTTGTTTCATTCAAATAAAAAAAATCAATAACCGTCGATATGAAATTGTTTGAATTTAGTTGTGTTTTGTCGCTTTTCTTTGTCGGCGGAAATCAGTACGTGGAGGTAATGAAAACGGTATTGTAAGAATATCACGACAAAATCTAACCCTAAAATAGAAAATAAATTTATTCAATCATTTTCGACTTAAAACTTCTACAAGTAGTGTGGTTTTTATGAATGGCGGTTTTACCCTAGCTCGTTTAATAACGTCTTCTCGTTACCAAAACAAGTTGAAAAAATATATCTTTTTCATCGGACAATTATATTCAATGCGAATATTAATAAAAGAATAATGACCATTTGTTTATACCGCAACAAACCCTAAGCGTAAAATGAAAAATAATTTGATGTTGTTATCAAGGTTTAATTAATTTTAGAAGCTAGATGGAAAAACACTCGAAAAAGTTATGGTTTGTTAGCATTAAAATAAGAAAGAATTAGGGTTTGTTAGATGGAAAGGCACTCGTTTAAAAGTCATTGGTTTTTTTTTCTTATATAACGAACTCGAATTAAGAACACAAACCTCTTCTCAAAATAAGAAAGAATTAGTGTTGATTTTGTTTGGTTCAAATAAAAAAAAAAATCAATAACTGTTGATATGAAATTGTTTGAAATTAGTTGTGTTTTGTTGCTTTTTTTTGTCGGCGGGAATCAGTACGTGAAAATAATGAAAACGGTATTGTAAGAATATCGCGACAAAATCTAACCCTAAAATAGAAAATAGATTATTCAATGGGGACTTGAAACTTCTACAAGTTATGTGGTTTCTATGAATAGCGGTTGTACCCTAGCTCGTTTAATAACGTCTTCTCTTTACCGAAACAAGTTGAAAAATATATGTTTTTCACCGGACAATTATATTCAATGCGCATATTAATAAAAGAATAATGACCATTTATTTATTCCGCAACAAACCCTATGCTTAAAATGAAAAATAATTTGATGTTGTTATCAAGGTTTAATTAGTTTTAGAAGCTAGATGGAAAAGCACTCGGAAAAGCTAGGGTTTGTTAGCATCATATATGGTAACTTTAAATATCAGTCCGTTTAAAAGTCGTTATGTATCCTATTTTTATGTAACGAATTCGGGTTGATTAAACCCTAGCGCTTCTCCAAACGAAAAGAGAACTAATGTTGCATTTGTGTTCGGTCACATAAAATGATTTCTTTACTTGATATTTTGTGACCTTCGATCCGCATTGTTATGTTATGTTTTGTCGCTTTGTCGGCGGAAATCAATTCGTGAAGATGTTCAAAATCAATATTACAAGAATAACACAATAAATCTAACCCTAAAATAAAATATAGATGTCCTCAACTATTACCGACCATTTAAAACCGATACATTCATGCGGTTTCCTGAATACCCTCTTATAATACACTTCTTTGTGTCAACACAAAATGAGAAAAATATATTTGTTTTCGACGAATTAAGTGTATATATTTATTTAATAAAGAAATAGAGCATTTTTCTATTGTATGTCAAACTCTAACCCTAATAAATGAGCGAAAATTTAACGATGGCGCGTGCTAATATTGATATTAAACGATTTCGAGCGATCATTTAGTTTTTAATAAGTTGATATCATCAAAAGCTTTTGTAGATATCTTTGGTGGTTACCCATCATATCCTGATCACCATATAAGTTGTATGACATACTTGGCTATTGATCGATACTTCAGTTGTATTTGAGAGTAGTGGTCTTTTGTGCGTAATTTGATGTGTGCAAGGATAACTACGTGTAAAGTGATTAATGGTATCGTTATATAATGTTGGTGTTTTCATGTGCTAAGTGTACATTCAATAATATTGCTATATCATTAATGTTGATGTTTAATATGTTAGAGTGTTTAATGATATTGTTATAATGTTAATTTGTGCATGTTAAATGATATTATATTATTATATAATGACGATGTGTTCATGTTGGGTGTTTTAAATAAACCGGTAAGTGCTTAATGATATTGATATATAATGTTGATGTATTCATTTGCTAAGTGTTTAATGATATTGCTATATAATGTTATGTGTTTATATGTTAAGTGTTTAATGACATTACCATATAATGTTGTGTGTTTATATGTCAAGTGTTTAATGACATTGCTATATAATGTTGATGTGTGAAGCGTTTAATGATATTGATATATGTTGTTTATGTGTTTTCGTGTTAAGTGATTTATGATATTGTTAAAATGTTGACGTGTTAGATCATGTGTTAAGTGTTTAATATTATTTTTATTTATTGTTATTGTGTTTAAGTGATAAATATAATTAAGGGTTGTAATTTATCCAAATTAATGAACAAGATATGTGAACAAAAGTTTCTCGAATGTGGTCTAAACGACTATTCCGGAAGATGCCGTAGTCACGTGTCCCTATTGATTGTGTTTGATTGTGTTGGTGTTCGAGGTCTCCGAAGATCCAACATCTAGGGGGAGGAAACGTCGTGGGATCCACATTTCCGCAGGAGGTATGTCGTCCCCTTGAAATGGGTTTCTACTATCTTGCTTCCCAACGATGAGTCACCGCGCTAGTTCAGCGATCTCGTGTCTCTTCATATTTTTCTAGTATCGAGAGTTCTTCGTCTTCTCATATGGTTTGTTTGTTCCGACTTTTCTAGTTCTTGTTGACCTTTTCGGTCATTTTCTAGTGGTATTGTTTGTGTTTTTTTCGTCTTTGGTTTCGCTAGTTGCATGACGTCACCAATTATGTTTGGTGTTGTTGAGTTTAATTTCTTACCCCCTTATCAAAAAAAAAGTAGTTAAGAATTGAACAGATAAATTCACATTTGAACAATTAGTTATATAGTTGAACAATTTCGAATATAGTCGGACAATTGACTTATTTGAACAATTACGAATATAGCCGAATAACTTTTAATTGATAGATGCATGTTACATTTAAACAATTGTTACTTGATTAAATAATTGTGGATCATTTCTACGTTTGACCCTAATATCTCTTTTCACTTCAACCTGATATACATCAATGATGTTGGTATCAAATGTTGATGTGATTATGTCTTGTGTGGATAAGGGTGTTATTATAAGATGTTGACGTGGTAAATGTTTAATAACGTGGTATATCAAGTTATTACGTACATATGTTGGTAAATTACATGTTCGGCTATTGTGAATACTAATATGAGAATGGTAATGGTGTAACTCTTTATTTGATTCATGATCGAGATAATGCTTATACTAGTTATGAGGTTGGGCGATAAATTTTCTGGCCAACTGGATGCTCGGTCAGAGTCACGTGTAGTCTAAGTTGGGAAATATAGTATGTACGTGAGATTGTTTTGATGGTGAGCATATTGATCACACGAATGCAATCAACCGAAGTATTGTAATTGTTTGTTATGTATGTTGGTCATTAGTATGTTATGTCATAATTGTGTGGTACGTTGTGGAGAGATTTCTTTGTTACAGGTTCATGGTGGACGTGAAAATGGCGGAACGAATGTGTATTTTACAATCACACAAATATGGGCAATAAGCTAATTACATCAGAGAGCTTATGACGCATATGATTATTAGTTGGGAAGCGATAAATGCACCTTTAACACCTCCAACAAAATATCTTAGCTTTATCAAATGGGAGCCTCCGCCTTCCGGTACCATGAATATTAATACAGCGGAGCACAACGATCGGATGGGAGTGCTACGACTACTGATATTGTTAGGAATATCATAGGGGAATGGCAGCGAGGGCTTTGCACAAATCTTGGAAGATGTTTGGTATCCATCGCTGTGTTTTGGGAAATTGTACATGGTCTTTCACTTGCTTGGGATAGTGGTTTTCGTTCAGTAATATTGGAAACAAACTCTATTCTGGTCACAACATTACTTAAAAAATCACTATCCCACCGTCACCCCCTATATAGTCTAGTTAATAGATGAAATAACTTCTTGAAAGAGACTGGGTTATACAATATCATCATGCCTACCGTGAGGCGAATAAAGTTACGGACTATCTTACGTCCTTATCTTTTGACTTGCCTATGGGCGTCCATGTATTTATTGACCCGCCGGAGGGTATTATTTATATTTTACATGACGATGTAAGGGGCCGAGCTATCCCTACTTGCTTGTTATTTAGCTCCTTTTATATAATAAAAGTGCGTATAGATGCGCCGGAGATCACTGTTTCTCCTTCACACCCAAAAAACTATGCTTTGTCATATTGTGCATGCGTACATTTTATGTCATTTCCTAAACGGACAGGTTGGGTGCTTTCATAAATTTTTTGTGCTTCGTTTTACAAGACTTAAACATAAAATTGTTACCATGCTAATCTGAAAGGACCTACCATTGTATCCTTTTGGCATTACACCTGGGGTTATTAAAAGCCCAAATGTTACGATTATAGTTTTGCTTGTTTCTTTTCGTGGTTTCTAAACGTACCGGTGAAAATTGCTATTTAACACATAATTATACACTTAGAGTGCGTAGTAGTAGTTGAAAATTTTTTTCCCTCTTACTTCTACTACGCAACCCAAGTGCGTAGTTCAATTTTTTAAATTTTACTTTTTTTCCACGGATTCCAACTACGCACCATATGCGTAATTGAAAATCACCCAACAACGCACGCGAAATGCATAGTTACGGTGATAAATAGTGATTTTCGCCGGTATGTCTAATAATCCCTTTTTTTATAAAAAAATGTACTTATATTTGGAAAAAAAAAAGGGGAAGGTTACAAGTAATCTACGAGACCAAGGACAAAATAGAACAAAGACAATAAGCATCGAAAGGCAAGTGCATAAGCATAATGGAGTACAATCAAGATTAGGAGGTAACGGGATGCCCATAAGGCCATAATCTTAGCCCAAGCCAAGTCTTCGCTTCTCCAGGTTTTCCAATTCACAGAGGTGTAGTTTTTCATGTTGTGGATGATGGATCTTGCACACTCCAATGCGTTGTAATGATTGTTACCATAGATAGAGTATTACAGTAGGGCAAGATTCTCTCGAACAAGGCTTGAGCTTCCAAGTGAAGTAAAGAAAGGATGTTGTGTTTACGATCATAGCTCTTAAAAAGCTCTCGACAAAGAAGGATGATGTGCTTAATAGATCTACCCTTGACAAGAGTTCCCTGGTAATTTCCCACAATCTTATGGAGAAAAAGGTTGGGGCGAGTAGCTATGATCTTGGTTATCGTTTTATAGGTTACACCACCACAAAAGATAAATCGATAACTAGACGGGGAACTTGGGTTATTCACTTTTGCTATAAAAGATAACGTAGTGTGATTAATGTAACACCCCGAATCCGTGGGACTCGATGCTCTACTGGGCTAGGATCTCACAATGGATCCTGACCCTAGCCTGACAACAAGTTCACTAGATCTTACAACAAGGCACAAACAAATTAAAACCAAAACATAAAACTGATATATATAAATCAAAAGGTTTATACAAGGTACCTCTGAGTACAATCAAAACGTATAACTATACAGAACAAAAGACCCCATATCCGATCTCACGATATCGTCCTAGTGTACGGAGCCCTCAGCGGATCAGCCACTCTGGATCACTCTGCAGCTCTCCTAACCTGCAAAGGATCTAAAACACGGTATAAAACCGTTAGCTAACCATACACATATATAGAGATGCAAGAGCACAAACACACATCAGGAATCATAACACATCATCATGCTTTCACACATTTACCCGGTTTATTATCTTTATAAAGTCCAACACTCAAATCATATATATAGATATCAATATGAACATATGTAACACGAGGAATATAACCCTCGCCTTTGGGTGCTCATGGCAGCTGGAGTGGTCCCTGGTCACACCCACCCGTGTACCCTAAGGGAATGGGGAGTGGCAAACCGTTTACCAAGTCTGACCCAACCACAGAGAACCGCCCAAACTCCAAAGGGATGAAAGGGACAGTTGTCATAGCCCTACAATGGGAAATCACTATACCATAGGTCGGTAATCATCATAACGCATGCTATAAAGCATATAACAATCACCACTCATGCATACATCCAATATAAGGATGGTAGCTAAGTAAGTCATATGGACTTACCTCAACCTCTGAAGTAGTCTCAACCACGATCAACTCTCAAACATCGTCCACTCCAATTTGGAGGACAACACTGCCTAATAACAAGGCATAACAATATATCAACTCCTATCCATCAAAGGGGTCACACCTAGACCCAAGGGATCCATAAGGATCGTATCCTAACTCATAAACCTCAAAGCCATAACCGGCATATAACTATAACATACTCATCATCATTCTAACCTCATATACGTACCTAGCATGCTACTAACCCGCTCATACTAGGAAAGGAAAGGATCTACCCTAATCTAGGTAGACCCGGGACAAGACGCACCTGCGTGACTAGAGAGACGCAGGGGCGGAGCAAGGCAACCCGCAGGCGCGGCGACACCCGGCCGCAAGCGCGGTGACAGCGGCCGCAGGCAAGCGCAGGCACGGGCGCAGGCGTTGTGACACGGCTCCCGCAAGGGCGGCGGCTTTCAGGAGCGTCGGCGACGACAGTGTAGAGTGTGATCCCGCGATTCCTCTTCGGCTCTTCACGTGATCAAATCACGTCTTCTCCATGCCAAAGCCAAACATATACATAGACATACATAAACCAACATCAATATGCCTCAACATGCATCTAATCCTAAGCTAGGAAGAGGAATCAAGATAGAAGGAATGAAAAAGAAGCCAAGAGCTTACCTACAGATGTGACCTAAGCAAGGGAAAGATCACAAACACCTTCTCAGCTGGCTCCCAAGTTCAGCAACAACATCCATCAACATCATCAACAACAACCACACACAAACTCTCTTGCAAACTCAAGAAAACTCACACACAAGATCAAGGAGAAGGAAGGAGGAAGCAAGAAGGACGTGAAATGGCTGGGAGAGGAATGAAGAACTCTTGCTCAACAAGCCAAGGAAAAGGATAAGAAGAGAAGGTAGTAAGCACAAGTCAAAGGTCACAAAGCCGGCTGCGGCCCCAAGAAACCGTAGGGGTGGGCTTCCTGTCCGCAGGGGTGAAACAACAGACGAGCCGCAGGGGCGGCCTCATGGACCCGCTGGGGCGGCTAAGACCAAGACAAGCTCTAAAGACTAAGGCTCTTACATCTCACCCCCCTAAAAACAAGTTTCGTCCCGAAACTTGTAAAATCCTCAAATCACTCGGACTCATAAGCCAAGGTATAACTCTCTCTATAACCTCAACACATGCATGGAGGAAATCATTATCTTCAATCATAAGATCACTATACTATCCAAGGCATAGAGGAATACCATCTCTAGCCAAACTATAATCATATCACAAGAGCATAGAGGAAAAACATATCTAGCCATAACATCACACTCATAACAGGAAGGCATGGAGGAAAAACATCTCCAGCACTACTATGTCCATCAAAATAGCATGGAGGATTAACCATCTCCAGCTAGACCTATCGCATCCCAATAGCATGGAGGAAAGAACCATCTCCAGCTATAATCAATCGCACTAGCATAATAAGATCTAGTAAGATCACACATCACATCACGGCTAGTATGAAAATAAACACATCATAGCACATAAGCACATAAGCATAACACTCACCAAGATAGTACTAAGATCTACTCGTTGATCCTACTGGTACATCTATCTCGGCATAAAACTCTGGATAGTTCCTCTAGATACTATCCTCAGTCTCCCATGTAGCCTCATCAGGTCCTCCTCTCGAACACTGTATCTTCAGCATAAGAATGTCCTTAGAACGCAGGTGTCTCATACCTCGTTCTAGGACTGCAATAGGGTGCTCATTAAAAGTGTGGTCCGGCTCAACCACCAAATCATCATAACTCACAATATGTCTCGGATATGGTATGTACTCCCTCAGCTGAGACACGTGAAATACAGGGTGAACACCCTCTAGTCTCGGAGGCAAAGCTAATCTGTATGCTGCGCTCCCAACCCGATCCAAAATCTCGCCCGGTCCGACATATCGAGGGCTCAACTTCCCCTTAATGCCAAAACGTCTAACACCTCGTGTCGGAGACACTCTCAGTCACACATGGGCTCCTACTCTGAACTCTAGAGGTCTACGCCTCCTATCTGCATAGGACTTCTGACGGCTCTGTGCAGCCAACATCCTATCTCTAATCAGCGCTACCCGAGCCACATCATCTAGAATCTGATCAGGTGTCAAACCACTAACAGTACTAGGCTCATCCCAACATAACGGTGTACGACACCTCTATCCATATAGTGCCTCATATGGAGCCATCCCAATCGATGCATGCCAACTGTTGTTGTACGAGAACTCAACAAGTGGGAGATGATCCGTCCACACTTGTCCCCAGTCCAACACACAAGCTCGCAGCATATCCTCCAGTGTTTGAATGGTCCTCTTTGACTGACCATCTGTCTGAGGATGAAACGCAGTAGTAAAGTGCAAACTCGTCCCCAGGGCAGTCTGAATATGCTGCTAGAACCTCGAGATAAATCGTCCATCTCTATCTGAGATGATCGTCCTCGGCACACCATAGAGTCTCACTATCTGCCTAGTGTACTCCCCAGCTAATCGGCTCACCGGCCACGTTTCCCGGATAGGGAGGAAACGTGTCGTCTTCGTCAATCTGTCCACTATGACCCAGATGGCATCAAAACTCTTGCTCGGTCTCAGCCCAGTCACAAAGTCCATGGTGATGTCCTCCCACTTCCTCTGTGGAACAGGAAGTGGATGGAGTTCACCTCCAGGTCTGCAATGCTCTATCTTGACCTGCTGGCAGGTCGCACACTATGCCACAAATCTGGCCACATCGGGCTTCAGCCCTCCCCATCAATACGAACGTCTCAAATCCTGGTACATCTTACTCGTACCAGGATGCACTGAATAAGGCGTACAATGAGCCTCCTGTAATATCCTTTGGCGCAACTCCGCATCAGCGGGTACACAGACGCGACCACGGCGTCTCAAAACTCCATCTGCTCCTACAAGGAACTGTGGTGCCTCATCCCGAGACATTCTCTCTCTGATCCTCAGCAAGGTCGGGCAGGTTTCCTGCTTCTGTTGAATCTCGCTCAACAGATCAGGAAGAACCTCTAAAGTACTCAATCGGGCATCCTCATCAGGAAACTGGATGTCCAACTCTAACCAGATCAGGTATCTCCATAACTGAGACTGTACTGTCAATCTCGCAATCGCCTGCTCTCGAGGCATCCTCCTGCTCAGGGCGTCAGCGACAACGTTCGTCTTCCCTGGATGATACAGAATCTCCAAATCAAAATCCTTGATCAGCTCAAACCACCTACGTTGGCGGTTATTCAATTCCCGCTGCGTGAAAATGTACTTCAGACTTTATGGTCTGTGAAGATCTAACATGTAGCACCATACATGTAATGTCTCCAGATCTTCAAGGCATGAACTATCGCTGCCAACTCCAGGTCATGAGTCGGGTAGTTCTCCTCATACGTCTTCAGCTGTCGAGATGCATAGGCAATCACTTTGCCTCGCTGCATCAATACACATCCCAAGCCTAGCTTGTAAACCACAAAATCCTTTGTACCCTCTAGTTGTTGCCAAAATAGGAGCAGAAGTCAGACGTCTCTTCAGCTCCTCAAAACTTTGCATGCACTGCTCAGTCCATATAAATCTGGTAGTCTTCCTTAGCAGACTCATCAGTGGGCGGGCAATCACAGAAAATCCCTCCACAAAGCGTCGGTAATAACCGGCTAGGCCAAGAAAGCTACGTACTTCCTTGACGTTCGTCGGTGTCGTCAATGTTGCTACTGCCTCTATCTTCACCGGATCAACCTTGATCCCCTCGGCGGAAACAACATGACCCAGGAATGCTACCTCTGGCATCCAGAACTCGCACTTAGAGAACTTAGCATAAAATTCTCTATCTCGTAGAACCTGTAACACAGTCCTCAGTTGTCCTGCATGCTCCTCTCGATTGCGAGAGTATACCAGGATGTCATCTATGAAGACCACCACAAACTGATCCAGGAAGTCGATGAATATACTGTTCATCAACTCCATGAAGACTGCTGGGGCATTCGCCCAAATGGCATCACTACAAACTCGTAGTGCCTATATTCTGGTCCGAATGTTGTCTTATGCACATCCTTCTCTCTCACCCTCAGCTAGTGATACCCTGAACGCGGGTCAATCCTGGAGAACACTGTAGCTCCCTGAAGCTGATCTAACAAGTCATCAATACGAGGCAATTGATACTTGTTCTTGATGGTCACCTTTTTCAGCTCCCTGTAATCTATACACAATCTCAGTGATCCGTCCTTCTTCTGTACGAAGAGGACAGGTGCCTCCGATGGGGATACGCTAGGGCGGATAAAACCCTTCTCATCCAACTCCTCGAGTTGCTTCTTCAGCTCTAGCATCTCAACAGGCGCCATCCGGTATGGGCCTTCGAAATCGGTCTTGTACTAGGCTCTAAGTCAATACCAAAGTCCACACTCCTCTGAGGCGGCAAACTGGACGGCTCAGCAAATACATCTGCAAACTCACAGACCACTGGATATCCTCTAAGGCTGGACTCTCCCCCTCCTTCATGGGATAACACCAGAAGTCCTCACAAACCTGTGCAATCAGTCTCGCTGCCCGTATCGCACTGATAACCATGCCTGATTTTCCAAGGTCCCAACCTCGGAAGACCTCTATCTGTCCTAACTCGGTAGAGAGGGGAACAATCCTCCTACCTACATCTAAGACTGCCTGATGCATATCCATCCAATCCATACCTAAAATGACTTTTTCATGCTCTAATGGCATGACAAAGAAGTCAACAAGCAATACACGTGTCCCTACAGAAATGGGACAGTCACGGATCTCACGGGTACCTCTAACAGGTAAACCATGAATCAAAATGGTACCTGTAGCAGTCGGTGCAGTTGGATCCTCTGCATTCCTCAGCTCAAAAACTCGACCCTGTTGTCCTCTAGTGTCCGTGGTACTCTCACCACGACCTCTGCCTCTTACTCGGCCCAGGAGCAGATCCCTGAGTCGTAGGGCGATCTGGGACTCTTTGTTGTCCCTGGGTCTGCTGCTGCTGAGGTGGCCTCTGCCCACCCCCTTCTACACTAGCAGGAGTAGAACCCTGCTGAGACGAAGCCCCACCCGTCTACAGAAAATATGTTTGTGACCTAGTCTGCCACAGATGTAACAAGTCACTGTCTGCCTCGTGTACTCTTGTCGCATATGTCCATAACCACCACAGTTGTAACACTGTGGTCTCTTATCTGCAACTGGTGCAGATGAGGGATGACTCTGGCGGCTCTGCCTCTCGTCCTAAACCAGCAACTCCACCGGTACCACTGGTCTGCCCCGTACGCTGTCTCTTCTCAGACCCTCCGGTCTAAGAAGCTCTCCTCTGCCCAGCTCTCTCTCTCTCTCTCATAGTCAGAAGCTCGGTCCTGTTAGTCCATCAGGGACTCACAGTGAAACCCTTCCATATAGGCCCTGGTAGTATCCCTCAGTCGTCGGAAAAAGAGATCAGCATGCTGATCTGCAGAAGGTGCAGCTGGAACCCAGCAAAGTCAGCTCCTCCTGGAATTTCCGGATGACCTCTGAGACCGGTACATCCTCAAATCCAGCCTCTACAAAATCTCGCAGTTTCTCCCTCCTCATTGAGGCAGGGCAGAAACGCTCGCTGATCATGGTCCTCATCTGTTCATAACTGCTAACCTGTCCCCGTACAGACCTCCACCAATACTGTGTCAAATCTCTTAACAAAGTCTGCACCAACTCAATCTGCCTATCCACTTGACATCTAATTGACTCTAGAGCTGAGTCCACATGTCCAATCCAAAGCTCAACCTCTAACCCTACCTTCCCAGAGAAAGGGGGTACTCTCATCTGATGAAAAGCCTTCAACCAAGTGTCTGGTTTAGGCCCTCTATACTCCTCCTGAACTCAACAGTCAGCATGTGTTGTGCAGCTGGCACCTGAGTCACTCCATGGGATCTCCCAGATGATCCTTGTGTTGGCAGATCAGGGGCACGTCTACCTGCCCTAGCACTCTTCCACACGTTTGATATACTCGCGAAAGGTTGGTCCCTCATGGAGACACGATCAGAGTCATTTGACTGGACTCTCTGTGATCCTTGTCTCCCAGCTGCCCCATTCCCAATCTCAGGAATAACACTCTCAACAACGTCTTCCTGAATCTCCTCCGCTGCACGTGGATCAACAACGGGGATCCTACCTCGTCCTCTACCTAGAGGGGGTCTACCTCTACCTCGTCCAGCTGCAGGTAAGGCTCTAGTCTGAACCATCTACAGATGACGTAAACCTAACTTAGAAGGCTATATATATGCCATATGTATAGATATATATATCAAATCAATCACAACAGAATATCTATATATCTATACTATCGAGATCTTCAGAGGGGCGATGGCTCACGTACACACTATCCAAAACATTTTGTACTCATTTCAAAATCAAAATCTTTTAAAAATTCAGACCCCTTTCGGGTTCTGTTTATTTATCTATCCAACCTTATCGCAGATAGCAAGTGCTATTGTTGTCAACCTAAGGCTCTGATACCAACTTTGTAACACCCCGAATCCGTGGGACTCGAGGCGCTACTAGGCTAGGATCTCACAATGGATCCTGACCCTAGCCTGACAACAAGTTTACTAGATCTTACAACAAGTTTACTAGCTTAAAGATAAGATCAAATCTCCAAGAGATAAGTTCAAAATAAAAAGAGAAATAAAATAAACTAGTGGGCTAAGCTAACAAGTCTTAAAAAGCCCAAATCAAATAATTAAAAGCAAGCCCATCTTTTATTTAAAAGATGTCCAAGAATGGGCTTTAAAACAATAAGCAAGTTGGGCCTAATTTAGCCACTTAAATTAGTCCGAAATCTTCTTCCTTCAAATGCAGCCCGACGGTCCTCTTCTTCATATGGATCAAGTGGATCATGACCCATCCTCTCTCCCACGTCTCGGTCATGATCTCGGCTGCTCCTTTCCAAATCTCGGCCATGATCTCGGCTGCTCCTCTCCAAATCTCGGTCTTCATCTCGACATCTTCTTTGGTCACTCTCTCCACGTCCAACTCGTGATCTTGATCTCCCTTGGTAACAACTCGTCGCCTCTTGCTTGTGTACTCATCAATGGATGGGGATGAGGTCAGGCTGTGAGATGCTCCCGCATCAACTCATGCATACATCCAATATAAGGATGGTAGCTAAGTAAGTCTTATGGACTTACCTCAACCTCTGAAGTAGTCTCAAGCACGATCAACTCTCAAACACCGTCCACTCCAATTTGGAGGACAACACTGCCTAATAACAAGGCATAACAATATATCAACTCATATCCATCAAAGGGGTCACACCTAGACCCAAGAGATCCATAAGGATCGTATCCTAACTCATAAACCTCAAAGCCATAACCGGCATATAACTATAACATACTCATCATCATTCTAACCTCATATACGTACCTAGCATGCTACTAACCCGCTCATACTAGGAAAGGAAAGGATCTACCCTACTCTAGGTAGACCCGGGACAAGACGCACCTGCGTGACAAGAGAGACACAGGGGCGGAGCAAGGCAACCCGCAGGCGCGGCGACACTCGGCGCAAGCGTGGTGACAGCGGCCGCAGGCAAGCGCAAGCACGGGCGCAGACGCTGTGACACGGCTCCCGCAGGGGCGGCGGCTTCCAGGCGCGGGGGCGGCGACTGCAGAGTGTGATCCCGCGATTCCTCTTCGGCTCTTCACGTGATCAAATCACGTCTTCTCCATGCCAAATTCAAACATATACATATACATACATAAACCAACATCAATATGCCTCAACATGCATCTAATCCTAAGCTAGGAAGAGGAATCAAGATAGAAGGAATATAGAAGAAGCCAAGAGCTTACCTACAGTTGTGACCTAAGCAAGGGAAAGATCACAAACACCTTCTCAGCTGGATCCCAAGCTCAGCAACAACATCCATCAACATCATCAACAACAACCACACACAAAATCTCTTGCAAACTCAAGAAAACTCACACACAAGATCAAGGAGAAGGAAGGAGGGAGCAAGAAGGACGTGAAATGGCTGGGAGAGGAATGAAGAACTCTTGCTCAGCAAGCCAAGGAAAAGGATAAGAAGAGAAGAGAGTAAAGCACAAGTCAAAGTCAACAAAGCCGGCTGCAGCCGCAAGAAACCGCAGGGGCGGGGTTCCTGGCCGCAGGGCGAAACAACAGACGAGCCGCAGAGGCGGCCTCACGGACCCGCAGGGGCGGCTAAGACCAAAACAAGCTCCAAAGACTAAGGCTCTTACAATTAACTTGTTTGAGCAATCTTCTATTCTTGAAGAAGTGAAGGATAGCCTCACACGCGTCTTTTTTAACAATCTCCCGGAAAGTTTTGAAGAATTAGGCGTTAAGGTCATCGGACCCGAGGACTTCTGATCACCCATAGAGAACAAGGCTTCTTTGATTCCGGCATGAGAGATAGGGGCAATCGAGGGGGTCTTCATGGAGATACTGAGGGAAGTTGGGGATGTGAGGAATCACATGGTGAGAGTGGAGAGGGACAAGACTTAATAAGCCGGAGAAGTGTCTCACAAACTTGGGAAAATGAAGGTGTTGCTCATATTTTGTCTGCGATACTAAACTATTATTCCTCACTTTTGGTGGCATTGGAACTAAAAAATTAGGAATTCATCGTGTCATGTCACTTCTTTTCATCCACTAAACTTATAGGTAACTTTCACGTAAGATTAATTATTTTCTTATAACATAATCGGCATAAATATTCATTTAATAATTTATGAAAATCAACAAGCAATTAATAATTAATCCAATTATTTATAATTCATCTCCTATAATTTCTCGTCAAACGAAATGAAGCCTTAATGTAATTGGGAGGAAATAGTTTAACTTCTAAGAAGTAATTTTTCACTTTAGGTTCTAGTTTGGTGTATTACGTATATATAAATACAAATATAGGTGTTTTTATTATAGTTTTTGAAATACAATGTGTGTTAACGTTTAAATTAATTGAATGCACCTTTTCTCAAATAATAAACTCAATCTAAGAACCCCTCTTAATAAGAAAGAAAAAAAAATCTATTATTCCTCGTCTTTTTGGATAAATCAATACTAATATTCCTCATTTTCTTGGTTTTTAATTGTTTTTATTTTCAGTTTTTAATAGATAGAATATTTTGATTTTTTAATATATTAAAAGTTCAACTAAGGAGATGTATTGAGTTTTTTTAAGAGCTTAATAAAGTAGTTCTCATTATTTCATAATGTCATGTTATTCTTCAAAAGTAATAATTCAAATAAAAGATTTAAGAAAATTGTAAGATTTATAGAGTAATTTTCACATTAACTATAGTTCTTTAACTTGTTTAAAGTAAATAATTTATTATTTACACTTTCTTTAATAAGTTTAAATACTTAAATTTAGAGATGGGTTATAAAAAAAAGTTCCTAACCTTTTTTAAAAAAAAATTATTATCATATTTCATATAATGTTTTGGGTTTTTTGGAACATTAAATGTTCAATTAAAAAGATAAAATTGATTTTATTTAAGAGATTGATAAAGTAATTCTCACTAATTATAAAAATTAAAAGTCAATTTATTTTTTTTAAAATGTATTCAATTCAAAAGATGATTTTGATTTTTGTAGAGTTATACAGTAACTTCTACATTAATTATTTTTTAAAGTTCAATTCGATATCAAAACTTTTTCAATAAGTAGAATCGTATCTTAGTGTACAATATTTTTGCGCTTTTTAACATTGGATACTCAATTAAAAAGAAACTACTGAGTTTTTCTTAGATATTTATAAAACTATTTCATTTTAGAAGAGCTTATAAGTAATTTGAATATGATTTTGTAATTTGTGATGTCTATTTTACTTGAGTAATGTTTGATAGGGCCGAAAGGATGGCTATCTCACTTGTTTTGTACATTTTCGAACTATGATTATGCTATATTGGGCAAGAAAATAGCAAATACCATGTGATGCTTCCATAGTTTAATATAATCATAAGTTGAAGAAAAGCTTATCAACTAGTGTGTAAGTAGCAAACACCATATGATACTCACTAGTTGAAACAAGTCAAATGTCTTGACAAAGCATACCTTTACCATGCTACTTTAGTCGTTGTGACTTAAATTTTTCTCAATGATTGAACACAACATGGTTGATCTTAGTCTTAGTTATGGTTTGGTGGAATAACCTCAATCCTAGTATTTTCCATATTGCTACTTGATCATTGCTTCTTCTCACTTTTACTTCATACCCCAAACCCAAACCATTTTATCACTTGATTACCCCTTTTTTTATTTCCTTTTACGTACTCATTGCTTTACTAGTTGAACTTGATAAAGTCGGCATATATATAGTCTATTGGGATTTCGACCTTGATGTCATATCATATACTTACACTGACAAGGTTATTCACTTGCAGTACTATGTGATTTGAGTTTTGTTCCCGCGCTCACACATCAACATCCAAATCTGGGCAAACCATATGGTCAACGTAGTCTATCAACAAATTTGAACCCCAAGGCACGTGAGTGATCGTGTAAGTTTTACCGTAATAAAAATGTATGACACGTAAGGATACGGGATCACTTATAGTATACATGTTATCGAACTCAGGGATTATGTCGGTTTTAGTTGAACAAATAGACTAATGGTCTGAGGTAAATGAGGGAGAAATGGATAACGATTGATAAAGAAACGAAACATGTAAAAGGATTTGAAGATATGATTTAGCAAAGCAGTCTAAGGATGTATTGCATCCCCACTATGATAGACTTACATAGCAACCGCATACGTAAATACCATGAACTTCAATCATCGGTTATTCAGGTAATCATCTAAAGTAGCCTTGAGCATAGACAAACCAAAATCGTACTTTCCAACTCATATAGCCTTAATCTGGCAGTTTGGAAAGTATAGGAAAGTACGTTCATAAGCATTTAGAAATTCGGAAGACCTAGAAAACCTCACTAGAAGTCCTTAAATTTATAAAGGTGCAAAGACCGAAGAATTCTACGATGATAAGGAATCCTCAAAGCTTTGATAAAGAGCTACTCTCAAAACCAATTTTTTTTTCAAAACATCCAATAAAACAAAATTGTTTGTCTCTTCACTTTGTCATATCTAAACCAATCAAGAACGCCACTTCGATAAACGAATGTAATTGAAAGGTAGAATTGAGCCCTTTGAAAATAAACATAAACTTTGTTGACATTGATTCAGAAATTCACATACACAGTCGTCATCGATCTATCATAGGGTTTAGGGAACCCTTAGATCGAAGAGACTTAGTTAAATATAGAGCAAGGAGAGAGAGAATGAAAGAAGAAAACTTTGCATTAAATGAATCTCAAAGCAAAAGAATAACAAATAAGTCTGACCTTAAACTCTAGTTTTCAAAACCTGAGAACCGTACAACGGTCTCTTATTGGAAACTAGAAAGAAAGAAAAACAAAAGATTTTTAAATCCGAGATGAGAGTCGGATGCTAATTGGATGCCTCTAACCCTAAGGAAGAGGGTCCTTTATATAGGAAATGCATGGCCGAAACCCTAGGACGCATGCCCGTCGGGAAACCTAGAAGCGGATAAGATCGACGGAAAACTCTAGAAGAGATAAGATCGTCGAACATCATCCTTAGCGGCGTCATTATGCCCAGCATACGGATCTTTATGCCCTCTTACGGCTATAATAGAGCGTAAGGTTGAACGTAATCAGTCCATCAATGTGTTGTCTCTTGGGTTGGATTGCTCTTGAGCTTGGGCCGGTCTTTTGTGCCTTATTATCAATGTTTATGACGATCATGGATGTACGAGAAGTAATGATCTTCAGACTCGGTGTTTGCTCGGGATTTTGTGGACGATCTCTCTTAGTCATTAATCCTAAAATCTTTGTGATCTTGTTCTAACTTGACTTGAGGATAACGAACTCTTCAAGTGTCTTGAAGTGGAAAGTGTGGAATCTACTTCATAATGAGCTTTGAAAGCCTAAAATATGAAATGACCGAAAGTAGATACCAAAAATACAATATGAACACTTTTAGCGTTATAAGAACGTATATCTTGACGAAAGGCTTATGAAATGACATGAATAACTGGGTAGAAAACACGTACATTTCGATGCTATCAGTGAGCTAGTGCAAATACGTACAATATCAACGTTGAAGTTGTGCGCTTAGCTTCAACGCAGGCTAAATGCGTTAAATCGAAGTGCAACATGTTTTTCGCATTGCCAAAAATGGGTTCGAGAATTTGTTTTAATTCCATTCAAATTTGACAATTCCGAACAGTTTCACTCCGAATTTCACCCACATTACAGTTATTCTTAATTCATACTATTTTGATAATATAATATTAATTTTATAAATTATATGTTTTCATTTTTAGATAACTTAATAAGTTATTTAGATATTATCCATGACAACATAATTATCGATCTTTCACCATCACAATTAGAACACATATTAGTGTAGTTTCAAAAAATGGTTTGGAACTTGAAAGTATTTTCTTAAAAAGAATAATCGAATTAAAGAAATATCTTATTAGAATATGAGATAAAAATGTATCAAGAGTGACTATTTATAAAATAAATAAATAAAAACTTGAAAGAACATAAGTTAGCAAACTGAAAACCACAAATAATAATATACAATATATTTTATGTTACATATTTACGATATCATTCATAATATTTAATTTTTAAATCTTTTTATCCTATAGATGACGATTATTGGCCGGATATCTACTAGAGATTGGTTGCAGTTCCTTGGTCTTGATCCTACTTGTAGTTGGTGCACGAGTGAGAGTGAGTCCCATGACCACTTGATATTTGACTACACACATACACGTGAGGTTTGAAGACAAAGTTGGTGCGGACTTTGGGATTCCGGGAGATATCACCACTAGATCAGAGGTATTGGATTGGATGACCCACACTATACATGGCAGGGGTTGGACGGGCAGATTTAAAATTTAAGCGTTTTCTGCTACGGTCTACTGCCTTTGGTATTCTAAGAATGCCTTGTTATTTGACCAAAACAGAATACCGATAGATATCCTTGTGCACTTGATCAGGACCCACTTCTATACTTTGCTACATGAGGCTTTCCCTGCAGAGTTAGAGAGAGGATTACATCTTAATAGTTAGTTTATTCTAGACTTGTATATTATGTTATACTTTGATGTATTTGTTATAGATATATATACAGGGCTTGGTTTGAGTCCGCTGATGGTTTTGCCGAAGGTGGACTGGTTATTGAATTGTCTCGAGATATGACCACTTGATATTTGACTGCACATATGCACGGGACATTACATCAATCCCACTTAGAAAAAATTTCGGCCCAAACCTTAAAATAAAATAAGTAATAATAACAACAACAAAAAAATGACATCACGATCGCATGAGCCTGATCTTGTGTATCAACATGTTTATCTTGAAGCTTCTTATAACTCCTTCAACATTGATCCAAAATCTCGGAATGTTACACGTGTTATGGTCAGTAGATTTTAATAAATACTATCAGCAAAATTCAATATATCAACTTAATTATATCAGTTTGGATACAATTATATAAGAAAATAAACTTATAGCTCAAAATTGTAATTTACGAATGTAAAGTCAAACTTAAATATGTCAAATTAAATAATTGACATTGGATGATGCTTCCTAAAATCAGTTTGTATGATGGAGGTGGGCCGCAGTGGTAAAATTAAAAGCATCGGATGGGGCCCCCACGCAAGTGTAACCGTAGCCGGAAAAAATGAGAAATGAGGTGGTGGGGTCACTCCTTAAAATCGGATCGAATGAGTAACCGTAAGAGTAAGGATATTGATGATTATTAGCCGTCGGATTTAATAGATCGGATGGTCATTATAACTCCTCATTTTTTACCTTATTGCCCCTTATTTAAATTTATTTATTTATTTACGAGAGCAAAAATAATTGCGCAAAAAAATATGCTTTCAGTGAGAGAAATTGTTGAGAAAATATCTGTGAGCTCTTTTAAAAAAAGTCATTTAAATATCCTACAAAATTACAATAAAAAGAAAATGAAAAAACATTGACACCAATTTCATGCCATCCTAAATAGGTCAAAATAAATTAGTGTCATAAAATAAAAAAATTTTGATTTTCTTTATATATTCATTTATAAAAGTTGAGTTATATTATTTGACATTTAATCATCTTCTTACAAAATCAAAATTTTCACCTTATCACCCCTCTATTTAAATTTATTTATTTACAAAAAAAAATAATTGTGCAAAAGAAAAGAGCATCAGGTTTTGTTATACCAGGTAAGCGAAAAAGGTGGGTCACCTTCCAAAAACCGACCAACCTATGGCATCCTTACAGATGAGTACAACTACATCATCTAGGAGGGCATCACGGTATTTAGTGGTGGAGAAGCCATGTTTTGCGATCTCCTCTGCCTCCTTGTTGATTTCCCTGAAGATGTGTGAAGTGATAGTTTGGGCGAAACCTGAGATGGTGGTAGAGATGTCTGAGATAATCATGTCCGTCTCCCACGGTGGTTCCATATGCTAGAGGATGGCCAAGTTCATCACGAATGATGAAACCATATGCAAATTGTTAGCGATGTTTGATGACACGTCGAAGTTAAGTTTACAAAGTTTGGTTTAGGCTTTTACAACTTGATGTTCTTAGTCTTTCTTCTTGTTTTTGTTTTGGGTTGGTAATTATTCGTGTGCTTGGTGTTAGCTTTTTCCGTTCTTCTATTTTATTTAATGGCGGTTTGTTTCATATTTTGTGTTGTTCTTTTATTATTAAAAATTCTTTGATTTTTATCTAATCAATATTCTACCAATGTAGTAACAGTTGAAATTATTGAGAAAATCTTGGAATTCTTTTTTTTTAAATCATTTAAAATTATTTAAAATTATATAAAAAGAAAAAAATATTGACAGTTTGACACCCATATCATGTCACCTTCAAGAACAAAATAAATAAATTATTAAATTATTAGAAAAGAAAGAAACGTAAATGAAAAGGTTTTGATTTTCTATATATTTATTCCTTTCATTTGTCACTTTTATTTTTATATTATTTGACATTGAATCATCTTCTTAAAAAAATGTTGATTTGATGATAAAGTGGAGACCGGTTGATTCGAACATTCAAGGATAATTATTCGCACAATCCATCTAGAAATTGTGGAATTGCAGGCCGGATAATGATTTGATACGAATAACTTAGATGAAAACACTACATCCATGGATTATTACCTAATCGTAGAGTTCTCAAAAGTTGACTTGAACCGTCTAATTTAAATCCGATCGACACTGAATGAAAAAATAAATTATATTTGAGCTTGACACAATTCAAACCAAATTCACCCGAAAAACAAAAAAGTATCTTAACTTGAACTTGTTGTTGAACCCCTAAAGAAAATAGAACTGAAATGGTCCTAAAAATTCCAACTAATCTGACCCGAAATACTCTTGTCAAATATAATTATACAGATAGAGCTAGGATCTAATGAGAACCTCACTTAAAACAAGAAGTGAGAACATTTAAGAGATGTTTGATCTAAATAAATCACAGTTCTTGATTGGCCATTTGACCACGTCTGGTTTATTCATACATAACCGTGCCCCTTCAATTATGATTGTGTGCTATGTTTTATGAATGAACTTCATAATTGTGCACTTTGTTTTGTTTTTTTGCATGAACAACACAATCGTGCACTAGTGAACAACACGATCGTGGGCCTTGTATGACAATCGTGTACCCTTTTTTGTATGAACAATATGATTGTACACCGATGATTAATACGATCACTCATCTTTTTATAAAAAAAGTGCACTTTGTTATTGATTACATGAACAACACGGTATCGCGCTAATAAACAATACAACGTGCACCAGGGTATAACGATCGTGCACTTTTTTTTCATCCAAATTTAATCGATCTGATGGTTATTATAACTCCTCATTTTTAACCTGATTGTCCTTATTTAAAATATATTTATTTACAAGAAAAAACTATTGTGAAAAAAAAAGGTTTCGATGAGAGAAACAATTTAGAAAATATATTTTCATCTTTGAGTTAATTATAAAAACTCATTTCATATTGTTATAATAATTCACAATAAAAAAAAATGAAAAGATATTGACACCCGTATCATACCATCCGAAAAGTTAAAATAAAAACCTCAATGTATCCATTAATAGATTATCAACTAAAAAAAACCTCAAAAAACAAAGAGTAGAGGTCATTATGTAGTGTACGTATCATATGTTCACACTTCATTATGTCAAGCACTTATTCTTTAGATGTCACTTCTTCTTGGTGAACACTAACTAATGACAGATTATAAATGAATTGTGATTAATAAAATATTCCAGTAATAACCTTCCAAGCATGTTAACATTTTGCAGATTTAAGCACATGTAAGAATAGAAGAAAGACCACAAATATTTATTGGATAAACCTTAGAATAATATCACTATACAATTTTTTTATGGATCCAAAAATAAAAACGGAAAATGAGCCTTTAAGTTCATTTTAAGAAATCATCTTGTCTCAATTGTCATCCTTTGCTATGGAGAATGAAGCAACATATTGATTCTCCATGTTGAAATATGTGTGTTAAGAAAAGTTTGTTTAATGTAAGAAAGATAAAATCTATAAAATTAAAATCGAAGGGGATAATCTTTCAATTATCAATGCAATCAAACAAGTGTGGAATCACCGTGGTAAATTGACCTAATCATGTCGGATATTTCTATGGGTGAATTTGCTATGTAATCTAAGCTCATAATAATTAGTTAGTGGATGTCCTCTAATGATAAATAATTAAAAAAAAAAAGTATATAGCATCTTTATTGATGAATTGACTCATTTACCCTTATTTAATACATCGATTTTCTTTAATATGTTACAAGATTTTGTATTTTAATTCTTGCATATGAGTTTCAGGTAAAAAAAACAGTCAAATAATTTGTGTGCAAGAAAAATAATGTAATAATATTTTTGAGTTACTTTATACGATATAATAATCGTGTAAAAGAAATTTTGTTACAATAATTCTTGTAAAGAAAATTAGTGTGCAAGAGAAATTTACGTATCATAATTGACGTATATTTATAATTTTCAAAAAGAAAAATAAAAAGTGAGATCCAACTCGTCTTATGTTATCACTCCGGAAAGATGCACTAGATTGAACCACTCGAAGAAAATGACACATCCTAATCCCTTACCTTAAAAGAAAAAGATTAAAGAAACATAAAAATGAAAAAGCTATGATTTCTATATATTGATCACTTTTAGTTGAGTTATATTATTTCACACTAAATTGTTTTTAAAAAATTGTTTTATGAATTTTACGGTTACGTACTCTAGAGTCTAGATTAAGATTCTAGGCATCGAATTAAGTATTGGTAGATAGTTATCCGGCGATCCGGCTACAATTTGTAGGATATTAGGCTAGATAAGGATTAGTTTGGTAAAACTCATATTCGGAATCTGGATATTTAGATATGTTTGCCCACCTAAATTCCATGGACTACCCAAACATAGAGTGGTTAAAAGTTGACTTGAACCGTCCGATTCAATTTCGACTGACACCCGAATGAAAACCAACAATTTATATTCGAGATTGGCCCAATTCAAACCAAATTCACTCAAAAAACACAAAGTGTCCGAACTCAAAATGGCTCTTGAACCCAAAGAAACCAGAACCGAAATGACCGGAAGTAATCCAATCAACCTAAAATTATATATACAAGGTTAGGATCCCGTGAAAATATTTTTTACAATAAGAAGTGAGAACATCCGAGAGATGTTTGATCTAAATAAATCATGGTTCGTGATTTGACTGCGCCTGGTTCATTCGTGCATGGTTATGTACAAATACCAAGTGTTATGCGGTTATGGAGTTTCGAACCTGATTGAAAGGTTCTACCTAACGCGGTAACACCCTTATTTTATTCAGTACAAAAAATAGAGAGGTCATGGTTTGTTGTACGGTTTTTCACTTGTTCGCATTGAATTGTTTGACGGTTCATCTATAAATGAATGAACAACAAAGTAATGCAATTAAAATTGAAAGATGGAATATGACGAGGTACACAATCGTGCATCTTATAGTGCACAATCATACACAGAATTGTTTATTATCATATGAAATAATATCACCTCCACACCTTTGAAAGCTTGTTTTATACCCAAATTTCGTCAACAAGTTTTGTATCCTTCTCTTAGTCTTTCGTTTTCATCCATCAATATTTGTTCATCTTGTTGTAAAATCAAGTTTAAAACTACATATAGAATGTGTACTTATAGCTTATCATATATATACATAGGCACAAGTTCAAACACTTTTTACTCTTCACTTCAAGAGCTCCTCAGAATCAATGAACACCTCAAACCAGAAACACATCTCTTCCAAGCAGTAAATAAATCTCACGGCTAAATCATCCTACCAAAGTCGATTGAAATGCAAGTATACAGCTTAACAACAACACAGTTCAAGACCCAACTCAGAATCAAATGCTTTCAAAGTGAGGACCCAGAAAATATTGACACACAAACATGTAACTGGAAACATTGATGACACTTTCAGATTCGCGCTACATTAGGCTCCTGATTTACATCTACATTCTCGAACAAAACGACAGATAAACAAATGATAAGTGAAAATAGCGCAACGATTTATTGGTGGGCTGAAAATAGTGAACTAAGAAGGGAAAAAGAAAAAAAACTATATTCCCGGGCAATCAGAAAAGAACTACCTGCTTCACTATTCTAATAAGAGTAGCAAGGGAAACAAAACCTGTCAACTTTGTTTGTCTTTGGAGTAAATTAGCAGAAGATGGACATTTTCGGACTATTTTGCCCCACCTTATTGCTGATTATTTCCCCCACTGCCTCTTTCAGTCCCATTGTGATCCACCCTTTGGTAGCTCTCAGAGCCCCGTCTGTGTCGGGCCACATACTCACCTTGGTGGCTACTCCGTCCATAACCACGACCTCCACCACCATAGTTACCGCGTCCTCTGAAATTCTCGTTTCTAAACACATTAACTCTTCCCGCGCGGAGGGTACCTCCCTCTTCCACTTCCTCCGATTGTGTTTGGCATCACTGCAAAGACCTTACATACTTCACATATACAAGTACTAGAATCAGGAATGGGAGAGTTTTGGAACTTTCAAACTTGCCTCGAGTTGCTGTTCTCTTCTGCTCAACGACAGCTTTACGGTTACCTATCATAACAGGCGAAGCCTGGAAAAAAGAGAATGTGATACAATGGCAGCTTTTAGTAATATATAATTACTCATCTGCGTAATGGGATTGAGTTATGTGTGGTGTTCACATCAAACTCAATAAATAACATTAGTCACACATACAAAGGATGTGTTTCATAAACTGTTTTGATAGTGTAAATGGTAAATTCTGAAATATGTTGATAAGGTCGGATATGATGATAGTTTGTTAGCATGAAAGCTTCCTAACATAAACTGTGTTTGTCAAACAAACCCCAATACAATGTTCAGAAGTTGTAACCATGACAAATCATAGGCAGATCAAAGGGTAAAAATGTATATGCACAAGGTTTAGACAGGTTCAATAGTAACCCAAGGAATAATTTTTGAATTTTACGACTATGTCCTCTGCATACATGACAACATCATCATGCTGTAACATGACACTGACAAAAAATTATATTATGCTAATGCTATATTCCTGAACAAGGATAACCTCAGTTTACAGTTCATCAATGCTCTGCACACTCGACATAAAACTCGTGGTTCAACTTTATGGTTCCTACTCTTTCCAAATTTCACTTGCAAACAATTTCCATGTATTTCTCTGGTTGTCTGACCAAAATTTCAAACCTATGCTTAGCCTAGAACCAAATTCTGGACTCCAATTAAGAGCAAATAATACAAATAATTGGATGTGTCGTTAAATTCACGATGTTAGAAAAACAATTATCCACTTGGAAAGTTTGGCGTGAAAGTGAATGATAGAAGGTGGTTACAAGTCAGCGATGCTAGTAGAATTTGAAGGCCGGATTTTAATTTTAGGTATTTAGAAGCAAAATATTAAATTGAGAAGCCATAGATTATGCTGTAATACAATACAAAAGAAGAACATGCTTTAATTAAAAATAGAAAAATAACTGGACTATAGCAAGAACAATCAGATAGGATGCATCATACCGCCATAAAGATGAAAATGACCCAAGAACAAATCATGATATAAGTAGTAGTAAATCTGTCCTTCTAAAATAACAGCTGCAATCAAGCTTTATCAGACAACAGCCTATGTGCATGAAAATTTTAATTGAAAAACAAATCTTTCTTCTATGAGTGATATATTCTACAAGAACCTCAACAGGGACCAGGGTAATGGTTTTAATGTGTTGAAAATCAGAAAGGGCTCACCTCAAGTGCATCTCCCATAGATTCCGCAGATTCAAACTCAACAAAGCCGTAACAGAAACCTTGCTGCTCGGGGAGAAATAAAGGCAAACGAAAACATGAAATGATCAGAGCTGGGAAAAAACTAATAAAGATTGCAAAAAAAATAAAGTCATAGTATATGAATACCTTATTACTTCTGACTTGGACTCCACCTTGCTTAATAGTCCAAATGTATTGAAAACTTGCTCTAGTTGTGCAGAAGTTGCATTTAAAGGCAAATTTCTTACATAGATTGAGTGACCTTCAACTAGAAAGAGAATATATTCTTTATAACCTTTGCTAGAAACAAGCAATTAAAAAAAGGAAGCCCAACTAAACACTCGAACAAAATTATAAAATCCCAATCCTTCAAAATCACCTCAGTTGGAAAAGATTAAGCATATCAAATACTTCTACTCTCTCGAACACATAAACATAAGCTACAAAGCAATAAAGATTGGTAAAAAAAACATTGCTTACCTTCATCTAGCACGGTGTTGCTTTCGGGGTGCAATTTCGACTGTAGAAACTATCGGCTCGGAAACAGGAGCAGGTTTTGGAGGTTCACGTGACTGCTGGCTTTGCTGCTCAATCTTTGGAGGAGCCGTTCTGACATCATTTGTTGAAGCATGTGCCTTCGTAGGTGTTGGATTGGCTTTCCTGTACTTCACCTGTAATACATATATAAATAGAGCTTTCCTGGCAATATGCATTGATAAAAATTGAACTTGAGAGAAAAACTTACAATCGAGGCATAGGATTTCTTGGGTTCATCACCTTCGGGAATAGAAGGCACTGAATCTACTGCAGTGTTCTCAGCCTGACTTGGATTGGCTGGAGGCTCAGCTACAACCTCGTCTTCAACAACTGAACCTTCACTATCTGAAGGATCACATACTTCTGCACCATCATTTGGATCCTCCTCTGAAGGTTCAGGGATTGTTGCAGGGTCTTCAGGAACATGAGTTGGCTGAACTGAAAACAAAAAACAAAGGCTTCGAATATATAAATTTCACTTCAAACTGATGATCAAACAAAAGCATACATTTATATTACATAATCTACCTGGATCTGGCACTGGAGTAGTTTCTGGTGCACTTTCACGGAGTGCACTGACAGAGGCTGGAGGTCTTCCCGCCTCTTTATTTTCTTCAACATATCTGAATACATCATTTAAGACAAAATAGCCTTTCTCCTGTGGTGCCAGAAGAACGATTGTACAAATATTTTCCTCACTTCGTCCCTTCCAGTTAAGCAACCAGTTACTTGAACAATCACCCCATCCCCAAAAGACTGCTGAGCATCTGCACTCATGATCTCGGCCATATAATCCTTATAGTTCAAGGATAAAATCTTGTCATTAATTCCCTGTTCCATAAGTTAACAGAACATCATCTTCAACGGGAGGGGAAAAAATCAGCATATCTTTGACTTTTATCATGGAACTTTAAGACTGAATAGAATAAGATGATCAGCACAGATGATGATTAAAGATTGATTAGTAACTAATTTAATAAAGTGCAAACTAAATTATCATCTTTTTTACATACAAGGTTGAAATAACCTACTAGGTGACTATACAGTTTGTGATAAATGCAAAATTGTCAAATAGTTTTGGTTATTTAAATGGTCAACTACATACAATGAAAAAGAAACCAAACCAAAGCGGAAACAGAATACGGAAAGGGGCAAATCACCAAGAGTAGGAAAAAGAACACACATGTATATATGTGTATGTGTGCACGCGCGCACATAATGATGTAATGAATTTCGATGTACTGAGTTTCTTCCTTAACAAAATGTGAGTATGTCAATATTCTAAACTTTTGCAAGCTATAAAGTCAGTAGTAATAATAAACTTTACAAGCAAATCTACACTAAAGCACTAAGCCAACCTTTTATAGACGCAGAATGAACCATAACCAGATATGAAATGAATAGAAACAAAAGAAATCAAATAAAAGCCCTGTCAATATAGTTTTATTCACAATGCTCTTCGACTTTAGCGGATCATATTCCTTTTTGAGAGTGATGGAAGGGATGAGAGATATGCAAGGCTCAATGAAGAGAAAAAAAAATGTGTGGAGAATAAGTCAAGCTCGTAATCGAAGCCACATGGAACAAAGTTCATATTGTTCTGATGAATCAGATTTCCAGATCTTGATCCTGCTTCTTTGATTCCATAATTCACTATTTTTTCTCCTTTACTCTTTTTAAACGAATGATATAGTTATCGTTCTGTGACTTCCAGTTGGTTAAAATGATAATACCATAAAAGGTCAAACTGCATCAAAAGGGTGCATGATTCATATGCAAATGATAATCCTGGAAATGCTAAACTGCTTCACTGCGTGCCTACCAATGCACCCCAAACCTAAACAGAATAGGTGATAGGCATCTAAAGTCGCTAACCTTATCAGAACCAGCAAGTAACCTATCAACATGATACGTCAAACAAACCCTAAAAAAGGAATATTTATCAGTAAAACTAATTTAGCATGTTCCTTCCAATCAGACTGCTCAATAAGGGAATATTAAGTAACTCACTGGCTGTTTCTTCATAGTTCCTGGGTGGAATAGTTAAATCTATCGAACCAAAAGATATTAGCAAGAAGAAAAAGCACTTGTGTTGGTTTTGACAATAAGGATTGGGATATTAGTTGTACGATTCAATTTTCACAATAAGGATTTGGATATTAGTTGTATGGGATTATCGATTCAGATCACGTCCATCTTATAGTGCATAAACATACAAAGCTTTGCATGCAACATACAAGCTTTCCTAAATGCCTTTTTAAAACCAAATTGGAAAACTTCAATTTCAATTTAAAATTACCCGCATAGTAGTGACAGAAGTCATGACACCACGTGCATCAGGTCGACTCAGCACACTCGAATCTTGATAAAATCTGAAAACTTGTTCCGGGGACTGGTGAAGAATCTGATAATACTGTTCCACAAAGGCATTGCAAACAACTTGTGCACTTGGGACGCCAGCAGGACTATCTGCCTGCATTGCCATCTGGAGTCCAATCTAAGAAAATGAGTAGAAGAATAATTAATTGAATTATCACGATTATTTATCCTGGTAGGAAAAGAAATAAAAGCATGTTTTGCACTTGTTTCCTGCTGATTTGCTTCTTTTATCCTTTTGAAAAATAAATGAACTTCCTCTTAACAAGGCATGATATAGACACAATGAGGCACAATACACTTGGCATATAAAAAAGGAGAGTGTGTGAGTATAGTAAATTGGGTAGCAAATAGTATATGTAATATAACACCTGATGAAGAAAGTACCTGCAAAAGAGCAGAGGATACATAAACTGAGATGAATATGTTGTAGGCTCACAAACTATCTTTTCAACTATTATACACACTCAAGAAATATCGTCACATATGAGTAACAAAAAAGAAGAAAAAAAATATAGGCATTAATGAAATATCTCCATTGGTTGTATGCACGAAAGTAAGTAATCTGTATCAGCAAAAGAGGCAACATTTGCACCGCAATCTAATGTTGCCATGTTGGTAGAGGAAAGCATATGAGATCATGTTGTTGTGACTTACAGACACTTACAAAGGACATAAAAGGATGTCTGAAAAGGAAAATGACGATAGATTCAACAAATGATAGCAATGCATAAAAATGAAATTTTTTCACAAAATTGGTAATTGAAGGAACAGATGCAGGAAACCACTGAAATTGTCAGATTGATAACTTTCCCTTCTGCAAAGGGGGTGGAGGGGCAAATAATTTGGGGACATAGATGTGCTCAGTCATTGATGATATAATGATTTACTTTTACACCCATCTTAAAGGCTAGAGGCCTTAGTTCTAGCCTCAGTACCTTAGCCTAGGATACACACCTAATAAAGACTGAGCTAGTAGAAGCAATAAAATGGATTGAATTTCAAATCCAAGTTACTCAAAAATGGAGTAATTACAACACATAATCACGGAAATAAGTTGTAAAACTTTTTCAATTTAGAAGTAGATCATCAAAGCTGAATATATAGTGCTCGGTTCTTAAAGCTTATTTATTCGCATTGGAATTTTGATATACAAACAGTTCATTTAGCAAGCTACAAATTCGGATATAGAGCATTGTGCAGATTAGAGGACACATCTAGTGATGGATATAAGGGCATTAGAGGATAGAGATGTCCATAACAGCTATGCTATTCTTTTGCTGTCACATTCTCAACAAAAGATCGATTCTCTAGTTCTACATATGCAAGCAAAGCCTAAATTGCAAAGCATGTGAGAGAATTAATAATCGTATAAGGGTGATAGGCTGAAGCACAAATTAACCTAAGATTATATTAGGGTACATCTAAAGCAATTATACATTTAAACCCTCTATAACAAATTAATATCAGAACAATCAGGTTTTATCAAGATGTTAAACCCCTAAATCTCAAAATGGCCTATTGAGCATTACAATACAGGCTACCCAGATTAGCGGGAAAAAAACGAAGAAGAAAGTATCAGAGGATTCAGAGCCGCGTAGGGAAATGATACTGAAATATTCAACCGACAGTCTGACATAAGTACTAACTTCAAGAACAGATTCGAAAACGACGCCACAATTAGGAAAACAAGACGAAAGAGACGTATTAATCAATCAATCCTGATTACAACAGCAAAAGCCTATTGCAACTGAAATCAATATATTTCAATTCCATACGCAACAAGCAAGGTAAACAAAATAAAAATAATGAACGTCACAAAACGATATCACATAGAACAAGGTAGAAAACCTAGAAAATCCAAGGATCCAAATGAGATCAATCACAAAACTGGAAGAACCGGACAAAGCAACAATACATATCACTACTCTCAACGGTAATCAGAGGATATCAAAACCAAATACTGAAGCTAAACGACCACATAAATACGAGATGAATGAACGAAAGGAATTTGCTAGCAGTGGAAACAAATTCAAATACATTTACAGAAGCTAAACAGATTTTGCAATGAGAGGGATATGGAGATTTGATTGTACCTGTTTAGGTTTTGGTTCCTTTGAAGACGTTGACGACGGCGGAATATGTGGGGAGAGGGAGAAAGAGAGAAACTTGAGATACAGAGAGATCTGGAAGAAGGAAAAGCAGAGAGAAGAGAGAACAGTCTGCGAATAAGAGAGAGAAAAAGGTGGGGGCAGAGAGATGGTTTATTTTTGTTTAATATAATTATTCAAGTAAATACTTTTATAGTTGAATCTTGGATGTGTCAAGTACTCATCTCATGTGTTTGTGATCTATGTTCCAAGATCACCTTTGAATATTTATTTTGTTCACATTTTAATTTCATAAAGTCCTTTAATAAGCTGTATTTTTACAATAACATATGTATGTATGCTAATATTTAAAGCGGAGTCTTTCACACATGTCATTTTTCTTACATTTTAATTTCATTACGAGTTATTTTTATGCGCATTTTATTTTAAAAAAAATTTTTATTAAAAAGAATTATATAAAATAACTATTTGTTTATATATATATATATGCCCATTATCTATTAAGGTGAGGTTGAAAAATATTATATAATATTTCATAATTTTCATTCCGATAAGTCTCATAGGCTTTTAATTTGAATTTGTTGAACGAGGTTGCGATTACTGATATTGACATAAAATTTCACCAAATGAAAATATTGATCAAACTATATATATAATATATATATATATATATATATATATATATATATATATATATATATATAGAAATACTAAATCAGCCGCATTTTACTTACGTGTCGCATTTAAGGCATGTCACGTGAGATTTTTTTCGAGACATTTACAGATTTGTCATAAATATATATTTATTGATTTGCCATTAATTCTTTTATTAAAAAAAATCATATCAAATTTACTAGACAATCAACATACCACAGCATCTTGCATCAAATGTAACACATGTTAACCAATACTCAGTTGTTGGGGGAGGGTTTCCCAGCAATAGGCCACGACTTTCTACCGATCCAGACGTAGAGCGGCTAAGCCGATCGAACCGGGTGGTCTACGAATTTATCATTTACCAAATATATATATATATATATAAACATGTCATCTTATTAATTTAAAATAGATTATTATCAAAACAGAATAAATAAATAAATAAAAAGATTTTCGGTTACTTCAAATACCAAATTTAAATTAATTTATATTCTAACAAAAAAATTTTAAATCGAATCCCATAATTAAACAATAATGAAAGTATAATAGTTTTAAAACAAACCCCTAAATCACGCAATCTTATCTTATCATATATCTATTAAAGGAGGAGCCTCTATTGTCACGTGTCGCACCCACATTTATCGAAGCCAAAAAAAAAATAGAAACAGTATATATCAATTTGGTATTTAAAAAAGTAATTTCTTTAAAAAAATTATTAAAATATCCAACAATATCTCTTCACTAAAATAATTAAAATTTTAAAAATCATATATTTTTCTCAGCACAATTTTTTTATTCAATAATATCTTTTTAACAATATAAATTTTAAAAAAATATAAAAATCAAAATATTATTACAAAATTGTTCAAATTTTTTATTCAATAAAATCTTTTCAACAAAATATAAATTTTAAAAAATCATCATCATATTCATATCATCATATATCATATCATATCTTATATATATATTAAAGCGGACGTACTTTTTGCCACGTGTCGCCGTCAGAAATTTCCGTCTGCTAAATTTTTTTTTAAACCAACAATTTTTTAAAAAATTAATTAGATTTAAATATGTTTTTAAAACAAAATATTTAAAAGGACTTTCATAAAAAAAAACAGTGAAGTTCGGTCAATCTTCCCCAACGGTTTCATGCCAAAATCTCCTTTGCACAAATCTCGCACAAATCTCCTTCAATTTAAAAAATTGATAAATTTTAGAAATATATTAAATTACAACTTAAAATAAGTTTATTCTAAAATTTCAATTAATAATTTATTCTGAAATTCTAATAATTAAAAAATTTCAACTTAAATACATTTTTACAATTTATCACTTAAAAAATCAAAATTGTTAAAGATTTGATTGAGAAGAGATATCACGCTAACATTTGAAAATCTGATTTTAAAATTAATCACTTATTGAATGACATTAAATATAAGTTGTTAAAAACAACTTAGATGATCTAATTCCCTATTATCTAGCGACATATTATTCTGGCGACACATTATTCATACTAATTTGGATTAATTGTTATATTTTAAACCTTAGATTATCATATAATAATATTTATCATACAGAAATTTAAAACACAATCCTGCACAATGTGCGGGTAATACACTAGTATGTATTAAAGGAGAGCCCTTCTTTACCACGTATCAGCACCAGATTTAACGCAATATAAAAAAATATTTTAAAAAGTTAATTATTTTAAGTTGTTAATATAAATTATTATCAAAGCCCAACAAAATCTTTTTAAAAAGTTATTTATCTAGATTATTAAAAAAAAGTTTACGTAATCAAGTGTTTTCAATAAAAAAATTATTTTATTATTATTATTATTATTATTATATATATATATATATGTGTGTGTGTTTCCTCTAAAAGTTGTAAGCTCAACCTACGCGCGTGCGCGCACATACATATATAATCGGATTTTGAAAAAAGTTGTTAGCTATTGCGATTATTATCTACAATGTATATCTCATGAATCATGATAACTAATTACGTAACATACATAGAAAATTATAAACCGAATTCAGGTTTGCTTAATTTAACATAATAATTTGAAATCGAAACAATCCAGTTTTTATTGATTATGAATTTTAAATAAACTTATTCTAAAACCTAAATAATTGAATAAAAGACGAGCTTATCGGGTGAAGATTTTTGTAAATAAGCAATTAGGGATTTTAAAAAAAATTATTAATCACTAATTAGAGAAGTTTTGATCTCAAAACCTTTTTCCTCAACCCAAACCATTTTTTAATCCAGTAATTCCTCTTCAAGAATATAAAGTTAAAAAAATTTAATATCAATATTTTTTAAAAAAAAATTGTTAAAATAGTCACATATATCTATTCATCAATATAAATTAAAATTTTAAAAATCAAAGATTTTCTCAAACCTTTTTTTAATCCATAATATCTATTCAACAATGTAAATTTAAAAAAATAGAAATTCTATTTTATAAAAAAAGTTGTTAAAGTATCCAACAATACTTCTTCAACAATATAAATTAAAAGTTTTAATTTTTTTTTAAAATTATTCAGCAAAATTGTCTACTAAATTATTTAAATAAATTTTGTTAAATATCATGCCTTTGATTTTGTACGTGATTTTTTTATATCAAAGTACCTATAGATTTGATTTAATAGTAAGATTTTTTAATTTAAGTAATTTATATTAATAAAATTTTTTTATAATTTGTTTTATCTTATCTTATATATCTTATGTAAATATTAAATCGCAAATACGTAATTTAAATCATTAATTTAATCGGATAGAAAAAAAATTGCAGATTTAATATTAAAATTTAATTTAGAAATATTTTATCAATCGACAAATTATTTGCTAAATCAAAAAAATTTCACATTTGTTGAACAATACTATATCTTTACTTTTTTTTTACCTACAAATCTAAAGTTTGTTCAACTTTTCACCTGAACTTATATATAATTATTTATCAAATTATTTATATACATATGAAATTAAAACAACAAAAACATATATAACACATTGTACATATAACCCGTTATTATTTGAAACCCGCACAAGGTGCGGGTATTACACTAGTTCTATATTACACTACACGTTTCTTAAGAAGGTATTATTAATTACTCTAATTTTTCTAACCTAGAATTTAAATTTTATTTATATTAATATTAATATATAATAAAAAAATTATAATATAATATTTTTATTCCGATAAAATTCACACAAGCTTCAGCAGACACTAAACTAGTTATGAATATAACATAATGATATATATACTTAAGAAGTTTAAACCATATATTGTTATCAATTAAGGTGCGAAAAGGACACTGAACTAGTTTAAACCATAATAATATTCTTAATTGATAATGATGTTGGTAAAAATCTCAACTACTTAAAAAGTTTAAACCATAAAAAACATATATTTATACCAAACCGACCTTAATTGATAATGATATTGATATATTGTTTTGAAGATGTAAAAGAGATCTTTATACACTCCACTTAAATATACGTGGTAGGTCTTCTCATTCCCCTTTTAGTCAATTGAGTTGGTGTTTTACTAAAATACATTATTTCTTGAATGAATGTTGTAATTTAAGGTATAATGGAGAACTTTTATACTATTATTTTTTTAGTTAAACTTTAATTTAGAGAAAAATATTTTTTTTTGATAGTTATGATGAGTATATATATATATCATTAAGTTATTACACTAAACATTTAAATGTTAGTATCAATAGGCATGTAAATGTTTTAAATATTTAATGTTATTCTCATTTTTCAAGAAGAATATATTTGAAGTTTTATTTTAGATATTTTTAACAGATATCTATTTGCATATATTTTGAAAAAAAATATTAAATGCTAAATAGACATAAACGGATGGAGTATTATGTAATAGTTATATATAATATAATTATATATAATAAATTACGATACATAGCATAACATATATTAACTATATTTTAAAAATAAATCTATATTAAATATAGTTAATTATTTTCTAAAGTTGTGAGAGGACTAGACACGAGTTTAAGTCCGACATACATGTTTGACTCAGATAAACGGGTTTGACTCTTGGTCAAATTTCGCCCAGGATCTGGGTCTGATGAAGCCCCCATCTTACTAGGCGGTGAATAAATGATAAATAAAAAAGAAACGCTAATCGCTTGATTAAGGAACCTAAATCAAATACGCAAGTAGCCATATCATATATTCATATGCAACAATAAAAATTACTTACGTGGGTACTACTGTAAAGCATGAAGGAATATTCTATTTGATACCGGGGTTTGTGGTCACCTTATAAATATGAATTAAAAAACAAAATTATTTTACATAATTTGCAGAAATATTGAATTAAAGTAATACATAACATCATCCAAAATTGTATATTAAATAATTTATTGTTAAAATCGATGATGAGTTATCAATGATAGACCATTGACTGATGTTTTAGCAAAAACAAACAATTTTATGCACCAAACTTGTCATTTATTGATACTTTCTGAATTTGGGTTTGTGTTAAATCTATTCCAGGTATCCCAATCAGCCAAAAACTGCTACAAAATATTGGGATGCTATTAAAACACATATGAATCCTGTCACAGATTGCTAGATTACGGCAATTCATAGCAAGCCCAGTTCACAATATTCAGTTTCTGAATCATATGACTTCTGTTTTGGTTGCTTGTTGCAATTGTCTTCTCACCAAAGCAGTGTATATACCATCTTTCTTCAGAAGCTCATCATGAGTACCCGTTTCGACCACCTGACCATCGGATACAACTGCAACCGTGTTTGCGCTTTTCACAGTCGACAGCCGGTGAGCTATGACCAACACAGTCCTTCCTTTCATCAAAGAATCCATTGCATCCTGAACTAAGTATTCGCTTTCAGCGTCTAGAGCACTCGTTGCCTCATCAAGTAATAGTATTTTCGGGTCCATTAATAATGCTCTAGCAATCGCTACTCGTTGTTTCTGTCCTCCTGAGAGTCTAACTCCACGTTCTCCGACGTGTGTTTGGTATTTGTCCGGGAATTTTGATATGAAATCATGGGCATTTGCCATTTTCTGCAAAATCTCCATGGTTCAGAGTTTTTGAAAATTTTGATAGTATGAGATTATACAGAATGTTATTACATCTTACCGCGGCGTTTTCTATGTCAGTAATGCTTGCTTTTCCACTTAGTCCATAAGCAATGTTCTGTTCTATTGTGCAGTTAAAGAGAGTAGGCTCCTGGCTTACAATACTGATCTGCAATAAGAAGAGAATTTTCAATACATAACTATTTGACAGACATTTTTGTATAGAACTCTATTAAGTGAATATTTTTTAATTTTTATTTACCTTCTTGTGCAAGTGTTCATGGGATATTTCTACAAGAGGAACGCCGTTTATCAAGATCCTTCCCTTGATAGGATCATAAAACCTCTCTATCAAGTTAGCTATTGTTGTCTGTGCACAAGAAAATAGACAACACATCAATATACACATACTAAGGGCGTGTTTGGTATCCACATCTGGATATCGGTATATGGGTATGAGATTGATATCATATACTTATACTGGATATCGATTTTTTTATGTTGATACCCATATCTCATATCAAGATATGGATACCAAACAAGCCCTAAACCAGTTGTTATACTACACAATACATTGTTAAACAAATGAGGACTTACTTTGCCGCCGCCACTAGGACCTACAAGAGCCACCTTTGAACCAGTCTCTAACTTCAATGTGATTCCCTAGGATTGCAAAGACAAGGTGTTTTACTTACAACAATCATTTTCATTGTATATTCGAACCGGATTTATTTTCTTTACCTTGAGCACTGTATGGCTTGGACGGAAGGATACGCAAACCACACACATCATCCAGCTGAACTTCTGCATCTTGTGCACTAGAAGAAGCAACTCTTTGTTCACAACCATTCGTTTATATAAATCATAAAAGGGAAGAAGAGAAATAGAGTGAACTAACCTCAGTGGACACTTATCTCCTGCTTTTTGCATAGAAGATTCGCGTCTAAAAGTTGGAAAACTCGCCTACTGGCTCCTGCAGCTTTCATTGCCACAGTGTATAATCCAGATAAACCAGAAACAGAAGATCCAACTGCAATAGAATTCATAATGATTTTTAAGAGTTCATCTTGATAATAAAACAGATCATTTATTTGAACTGAAACAATGATAACACATTACCTGTGAGACTATAAAGAATAAAGGATGTTAAATCACCAGTGGTCATGGCTCCATTGATGGTCAAAGTAGCTCCATATATCACCACTATAATGACTGACAAAGTGGAAGCGGCATTTAAACTTCCAGAAAACAGCCCAACTAATTTCTGCAGAATATCATGTCAAGATATTAAAAGAGAAGGATGGAAGCATAAATTTGTAAGTATTTCAAGTGAACTTACAGCCTGTTTAAGTCCAAGGTCTAGTGTCTCATGGACTTGTTCAGCGTAATGCTCAACCTCATATTCTTCTTGAGCAAAAGACCTTACTGTGCGAATAGCACCAAATGATTCCTGAACATGACCAAACATTTTGTGTGAATTGTAGTGTTCCTGTTGTGATCTTTTTTGTTTCAGAATGGTAAGAACAAACCTCAGCAATTGAAGAGGCGGCTGCAGCTGCAGCTTGTGTCTTGTGAGACAGTTCCCGAAGGTATCTACCAAAACTCCGAACAGCAACAGAGATTGCAGGAACAACAGCCAAAGCTAACACTGAATCATTAAAGGGTTAGAAGATAAACGTATATACATGTACTTAAATGAGTTTCACAGAAATCTTAAATCTTAAGTTCCCAGGATCTTGCTTACTATTCTGGATCTCCTGTATCACTTACATGCTTTCTTTCCCTTATTAGTGTAAATGAAGGGGGTGGTGATTGTTGGAATTTGTGTTGTTTATTATTTTTCTCGGTAAAAACTAACACTTTAAGCCTTATTTATTTAACTTCAACCAATCAAATAATAAGGATACATGTATTAGTGATACAGGAGATCTTGATTGCTTACATGTTAACTTCCATGATGTTGTAAACATGAAACCAAGGCCAATAAGCGCAGTGGAAAGATTTCTCAGTGCCTCAGAGAGGTTCGTTGTTGCAGCATTCTTAATGATTTGTGTATCTTCAGATAATCTACTCAAAGCTCCCCAGTTCGGGTGACATCAAAGAAGGCTATTTCCTAGTAAACATATTCCGTAAATCACAAGTTATGTTTATTACAATGAAATCTTCAAGATGCTTATTAGTAAGGGATAGTTTACTATACCTGATTAATTAGATGAGAGTATAAACGCTTCCTGAGTCTTGCAACTACCTCTCACTGGAAGAATAGAATAGCCACGCACGGAGTGCTGTACAAACCGAACTGATATAAACATGAACCAATAAGTTAACTTGGCTAACTGCTTAAAACATACTTTCACTACCACAAAGCATTTCAAGTGCTTAATTTTCTTTCATTTACTGCAACTAAACATGTACAACCACAGCTAATCAGAGATTTTATATCAATAAATAGATTTTAATCATAAAAGATTGGCCATACCCTACTATGACAATCAAAAAGATGTAAAGAATAGTGCTCTTGACAGCATTCAGGGCTTCGGTTTTCTGTTCCGGTTTTGTCATGTCCCTTGCCGCAATATCGATTATTTTTTCCACCAAACTTTGGCTGCAGAATAAATAACACAGCATATTAAAGCCAAAGAAACAATACACCAAAGTAATAAGTCTATGAACATGATGGACTTCAGGATTTACAATCAGAATGCTTGATGTGGATGCAATCAACAGGGCAATAGTTGCAATGATTAACTTTCCAGCATCTGGTTTTGCCTGTCAGCAAGCAAGATTTGGTATCAAAGTATGAATTTAAGGATTATTTCTTGGTCTAGATACTTTTGAGTGGAAATGTACTTACAAGTGATATGACTCTCCAAATCCTACATTTGCAGCCTAAAATTGTGAAGACATCAGAAATCCAGTTTAGAAGCTTTTGCAACATTAATAAAGGGTATTAATCAATTAATTGAAGAAATTAACATTTAGAAGCTTTTAAAAATCAGTACAGGAACAGCATCTCCAAGCTCCAAGTCTGTCACACTTGGGTTCAACAAAGTATCATCCCTCTTTCTTCCCTGCAAAATCATTCATAATCCATGAAAACATACATTTTGAAGATAACCCAGTCTAGGAATTTACATTCAGAAACCATTATTGTTGTAAATTTGAACAAATCATTGCAAAATCAGAAGACCCATTTGAAAAAAGATGACCAAAGCTTAAAAAGAGTAAAATTATTAGTTTATTACCTCTCTTCGTAACAGGGGATTCTTTCACCGCCACCAAATCCATGCATTCCGCCGCCGCCGCCACCTCCGCCTCCTCCTCCCCCGAAATTCATTTTGGAGTGCTGTGAATCGGAAGTGTTTTTATCAGATTTCTGAAACTATTTACTATGAGAATGAAAATCGATGGATGAATTGCGATCTTATTTAAGGATAAAATAGTAGCCAGAGAATTGGAGAGTGTGACCGCCAAATTTGAGAGGCCTTGTCCTTCACTCATTGCAGACTGAAGTGAGAGAAGTGACGTGATTTTATAGTCAAATTGATGGCGTCACAGTGATATCATTCTATCTTGTTCGTTTGTGTGTTAATGGCAATCAATTGTCGCCATGGAGATATGCATAGAAAATTATGAGAAGCTAATTTTTAGAGTTTATTTATTTTAAAGGTGTTTTGTCCCTTTGGGTGGCCATGCGATTGCCGAGTGCTCGCCGCCGTTGGACTACCTTCTCCAGTGGATGCTGACACCTGTAATTTTTAATTTTTAGCATAATTATTTATTTATATAAACTAAAGAAATCAATAATGGGACTCAATTTGGCTCTTCCAACCAATGGGAAATTGATTGAACACTGTATTTTTAGATGCGGAATTAGGGAGATAATTAAAGTAAATATATGGGTTCATATTAAATCAGAAAAACATGTAATGGTTGAACTGGTCGGTGAAATATATCGAGGGTAGTTTAACACATTTGAAAGTTGACGAATCTGAAATCTAGCGTACGAAACTGGATGATAAACCTAATGATCAAATGTTCTTATTAATAGGGTTCAGCCTTCAGGCTAACACTAACAACCTTATCTATGAAAAAGAAAAATAAATCTACAAAGTTTAAGCATATATTCTAACTAAATCTATCTTCAAGGGACAATATGGGAGGAGAAAAGGACAAGTTTTTCAATCTCTAACATAGATGTCCGGACGGTCAACCCGGTTACACATGTGTTGGATTGGTTCGACTTGGTGCAAAAATATCACGTTCGCAATAAGTGGTCACGTACTCCTCACCTGGGGATTAGTCGACTTGGTCAATTTTCAACCGAGTATAATAATGTTCATTTTTCTAAATATAAATACTTTGAACTGATATCTTGTTGGTTCTCCGTCCCTTATGATAAAAGTCAGAGATCGGAATATATTTATCAGCATTAAGCTACGTCACGTGAGACTACTTATCTTATTAAGCATATAGAGTCACAACTCACAAGAGAGCTTTATGTTTGAGATTCCATGGTCCTACGTGGCATATGCAAAGTAGCCAAAATGCATGATGTAGACAATTACGTCATTCTCTCATTCACGTGACCTTTGCTCCTTATCATCATTGATTAATTATTATGAAAGATGACCAAATCTCAAAATTCATCGAAAACTGAAAAATGGTGGATTTTTTTCATACTTAGAGCATCTTTAACCCATAAACTAGTTTGGAGTTTCTAATCTGACATTTTGTATTTTTTTTATTACTAATTAAGTATATAAATTTATTTTACTCCAGTCCAAAACTCTTTCATAATTTCTTATATATATTTTTAAACTCAAACTAATTGTTTATTGGTTATTAAAGCTCATGTACAGAAAAGAGGGTCATTAATTGGATGAAAATAGAAGAACCTGTCAGATAGTTTCTTGCAGGAGAAACTTCTCTCCAATTATTTGTTTTGGTTCCATCACCCTTCCTGACATTTTCTTTTATTTTATTTTCTAAAATTGTTAAAGAAACTCTCAATGTCTGGGATGCAGATGCTCTTAGTTTCGGATCGTAGTATATTTTAATAAATAAACTATAAGTTAGTAGTTTCAAACTTTTTTTGTAAATAACGTGACCCTTTATAAAATACAACTACTCTATTGGTAGCTTGTAATTAGCCTCCAAAAACACACAAATTATTACAAATAAAGGGGCCTTTTCATTATACCCGTGTGAAACTAAAAGATAAGATCTTAATTTATTATACTATTTAAGTTCTGAGTTTTATTAAATTATTAAATGTTTGTACATATATAAATTATTTTAAAACTTTAAAAACGAATTTTACAAACCTTTTACAATGTTTTTTTAATTGTCTTATGCAAAATACTTCACTTTGTATTTTAGAAACGTCAATATTTTTTCCTGAGAAATATAAACATTAAAAAAATAATTTGAGAAATATAAACGTTGATATACACACCAAAATATGGCTAATGCTTCAACGGAAGGACATATGTTTGTACACTTTGCATAGAAAACTTTAGAGAAGAATGAGGCTCTGAAGTCCTTTTTTAAACCAAATACTAAGTAGGGTCCATCTAATTATTTACATAATTTTTAAATTAAAAATTAATTAATAAGAGGAGTAAGAATGAAATTTACTAGGAAAATAATTAAAGATTCCTATAAATAAAACCTAACTCACCCTGAAATTCTAGCTGCCCATTTTGAAAACCTAGCCGCAACTTTCTTCAACCATTCTCCTCTATCATCTTCCCTCCACCGTCGTCCCTCTATCATCTTCCCTACCACGAAGAAACTCGACCGGACTCGTACCACCGGAGTCGAAGTAGCCAGATCCGTGGTCGAAGCAGGCAGATCCGCCGTCGTCAGGCTGCTCCACTGCCGGCGTCGCGGAGATCCGTGGTCGAAGCATCCATATCCGCCGCTACCGGAGTCGAAAGCAGCAGATCCGGTGGTCGAAGCACCCAAAACCGTCATAAGTCTTCTTTCTCATGGGTCTACTGCGCCGATAACCGCCTATAACCACCGATTGGGCTTGACCTTGTGTAAATCGAGTAATATGTCATCTGATGGCGAGGTCATCCGTCTATAGTATAGTCCATCAATCATGTAATAAAAGAAGGAATATTCCCTCTTGATCTTATCTTTTAGGTTTTGATCTTATTTTTTAGGTTTTTCCTTTTTGGCTTTTTCGTTATGAACGTGTGTTGGCCCGTTGCCCATAGGTAGGCACCTTCTATATAAGTTTTTCCTTTTTGGCTTTTTCGTTATGAACTTGTGTTGGCCCGTTGGCCCATAGGTAGGCACCTTCTATATAAGTATGTGTTGGTCTTCTTTGTAACCTTGTCTAATTTGAATCGCCAAGGAAAATCCTCCTACTTGGTTTAGGCATCACTCTTCTTCCACCTCCTCAATATTTATCTTGGATCTAGTCTTTGATCCAAGAACTCATACTCGAGTATCCTTTTGAAGGATCAACTATCCCGCTCCACTTCGTGAATGATTCGATCAACCTAGATCGAATCGACCGTACGCTCCACTTCATGTATGATATCAAAAGTTTTACAAAGGGAAATTTTGGATTGTGATTTGTGCCCTATATCTTAGACATTTTTAAATTACTTCTAAATATTTTTTCATTTTCGAATGATGTTATAGAACTTTATAAATTTTTTGAAATTTACTTTTCCATCATCCATAATTTAACCTAGGAAAAAATGGTAATTATTATTTACAAGTCATTATTAATAGTTATTTTATATGTATAAATAACTTTATGATGCATAACATATCTCTTTCTTCTTTTTTCTTTTTTTTTTTTCTCAAGCTGCTAAAAACAGTTTAACTTCCAGATGGTAAAAGAGTATACTTCTAAAAATTATAAAATTGATGTACCATTCGAAAATTGTAAAAATCCTTAGACATAATCCGAAAAAACGTAACAACACGAGGGTATCAAACGGAAAAGAAAACCCTTCTTTACATCTCACCTAATGCAACACATTCAGTGGTACACAGTTGCAATTGTTGAGAGTCCTAGGCTTTCCTAATCTTGAGAGGCATGTGGCATTATATTCAACCAACTGTTTATCAAACAGGTGAAACAACACATGGAGATAACATGGAAAAATTCATAAGAAATGTCACTACTACTATGATGAGAACACTGAATCCAGAGGATAAATAGGGCAATATAACATCTTTTACTTCTCCTAGGGAAGCTCTTTCCAGAAGCGCACAACACGGTCAACTCCGCAAGTAACGAAAGCTGGTTCTGTTGACGAATAATCTATCCAACGAGGTGCACTACTATGGTTTGTACGCACTCTTGCTACTTCAGCTGTTGTCACTGCATCCCACACCATAATCTGTGAAAATGTTAAGCAACACTCAGAATAACTAAAAAGAAAACAACTCTTTGTTATTTTCCTTATTAAGGATTTCATTTTACAGCAGATTAACTTGCCTCATTTCTTTGTTCATCCACTGCTAGGACAAACTCTTCCGTGTCACTGAAAACAGCCTGAAAAAGAAGTTCGGAATCTGTAATGTAAGTGATGAAAAACTCTTCATAGCAATGTTTGGTACATTTTGAGTTTTTGATCAACAGTGATTTCTTATCAGAGCAATCAGAGACAATCTAGTTTTGACACGATTGATACAAACAATCCTGCAAGCATATATTTTAAATAATTTCACTTCACTAGATTTTTGGAATTGCTAGGACGATGATGATGAATGAATGAATGATGACAAATTTTTTCGGAATAGTTTATATTATTTTTCCGAGGAACGAGAAATCAAGCATACTCTCAAACAGGTCTGGTTTAGTAGGGTACAAAATTTTCCATTCGGAATTGTTCTCCATAAATTTTCAAACCCGAGATCAAAACAGTATGGCCAGTCTAGGACAGGTGTCTTCCCTACACAAGGCTAATATCTAAACAGAAAAGGGAATTCTGAAGACCACACACACAAAAAAAGAAGCAGATAGATACCTGGCATCGCAACTGTTTACGAGTGGTTCCCAAGTACTGTTTTACCATTCTTCCAGTGCCAACTTCCCAAAGTTTTACAGCAGAATCCTTCCCGCAGAAAGAACAAACCTGCAGAAACAGCACAGCAATGATGTTTAACAGGCAGCACCCCCCAATGAAAGATTTTTGAAACCGATCTAATGAAAACATTCACAGTAAAATAATATACATCATATTCATAATAAAGGACCAAATAAAATTTGTTAGAGAGGATGAACAGCATGATTATGTAAATATCCAAAAGTATGCAGAAAGTTCACGACTAACTAGACGATTAATGGTCTCATACTTTTCATCCTTTGTAAAGATTGCACTGATAACCTCTGCTCCTCCATGTGCACTGGCTATGGTGCGTACACAGTGGCATTGATGCCATTCCACAGCCGAATAGCTCCATCTTTAGATGCTGTGACATACAAACTGCCTGTAGCAGAGTACCTCACCTGTGTGATGAAATTACTTCAATAACTCTTGTATAATAGATGCTGACTGTTGCTAGCTTTATCCCAAATAAGAGTTAGAAAACCAAGATAATAGGGTCAGAGATGCCTGATTTTATGGCAGCACTAGATCCAATGTCTTGAGCATTTGCTGACAGATAGCACTTGAAAGTATTAATATCGTACAGGTGTGGAATTGGATGATCAGTTCCTGCAAGGAATCATCTCTTAACTATCATCAGGCTGTCACAATATGGAAGGATGCATAAGATAATACACTCCAGACAAAAGGGGGACCGAAAATGCAACTCTTCAGCTTGTGAAGAACAAAAAAAATGTTCTATCAGATAATGAGTACCAGTAGAAGTAACATTAAAGGATACCAAAAGAGTTGTAAGTCAATCTATATACTTATATTAAAGCGAAAAACCATTATCGCCACGTGTAATATTTTATGTCCTTAACGCCACATGTCATTTTTACAAGCCTTCTTAAAATAGTCATTTAAATATATTCGTTAATAATTAACTTTAACTTCATCTTAGAATAAATTGATTCTAATAAATAGAATTTATCCTTTTTTAACTCACCGTAATATTCATATATAACTCATAGTAATATCATATAGATATCTTTTGATATATATTTGGATAGAGCATCTTAATTCTATTTGTACTAATATCATATACCTAAAATGATAATTTCAAAATATTATTAAAAAATATTTATTTTTTATTATATCTAACCAAAATAAAAAATTAATCACATATTTAATTGTTTAATATTTTTCGTAATAATAAATATATATTACACTATCTGAAAGATAAAATTTTGTTATTCATTTCTTCTCAGTTTAACCATTTTACTTCACAATAATTTAATAGTCTTTTATAACCAACTAACGTGTAGTTGAACTTACCTATATCTTAGGTTTACAAATATTTTAATTACTAATATATTTTTGGACATTTAATTATATAAATACAATTTTTATTAAATATATACTTTTCATACAAACTAACTTTAATATTATCTCTTAATATAATCCGTGCAAAGCACGGGTATTACGCTAGTTATATACATTATATAATATAGAAGCCGCATATGATGGCAAAAAACAGAAATGCTTCAACCTGGACAAAAAATTTGATACGTTTGGAATCTTAGGAGCCTTAAATCGACTTAATAGTGTCGATCAAATTCTGCATCATCTTCTGCAGTCTTGTTAATGAAATAAATCAATTGATCTATAAAACCTTTTTGGTCGATAGTATTTTCCTCAAAATAGTGTTTAATGTGGCACATGAATGGCAGGAGCATCCACTAATCTATAGAAGTATAGCAAATTATATCAATAGATACACCCACATAAATAAGAGCTTTCAGTTGATTATGATTCCAGTAATCAAATACCTGCCAAAACGTAGTCACCAGAAGGATGACAAGATACAGAACGGACACTGTGAGTATCCTGCCATGGCAGTTCAGGAAAAGAATAAGAACAATGTTGAAAGAGAACAGGTAGAAATGAGACATAGACTGCTTAAAATCAAACACATCACAGATAAGACCTGAATCACTCTGAAGGCTCTTTTTGCACTTGTTTTTGAAAAGTCAAAGAACCTGATTAGACAAACCAAGGAGAAAGCAATATCAGTGTGTAGAGAAGTAACCACAAAATCTGATACACGGACGGAAAATAATGAGATAAAAATAGTTCATAAATGGAAGATGGCAATAATTCCAGCATACAGATATCCATACTTTATGGTCTGATCTTTGGATGCAGACATCAGTATTGTATTTTGAGGATGGAAATCCAAATCATTTATTGGCTGCAATAAACAATATGCTAGTGTCATGAAAGGGAAAATCAAGCCAAAGACGTCTTACAAACCTATAAAGTTGATTGATATAAATTTAAGGAAGACTACAACTGTTAGGAGATAAGTAAAGACCATTTACATACATACTAGCCATAAAGCATCAAGGATATTCTATACTGTATTATTGTACATTTGTACACCATCTTTTAGTATTATTGATGACGCTACAATATAACCACTACATTACACATATAATTGACAGTCCTTTTTCTCTTCGAAATATGTCTACACCATATAAAAAGGAAATTTACCACCATTTTTGTTTTATATACAGAGACATTATGCAATGCCATAGTTTAAGAAATCTTGTCAGGTGGCTGATTTTTGATACATTCTTTCATCCAATCTTGGAGTTTGTTAAATCATCTTACTGGTTACACTGAGAATAACTGAGGGTTCAACATGTACGGTTAATAATATTTTTTGTTAAAAGCTTAGATCCATTCATTTCCTTGTCTAGTTTGGCATTTGAGACCATTACAATTTGACTTCCTTAGATCATCTTCCTTATCTACTTTAGAAGATAAGAATGTGATCCTGAGCATCACATATAGTGGACAACTTCTTCAGCAAAGTGTAAGAAGTTGTTCTGGCAAGACACAAATTGGTCTTTTATCTCTTATGATCTCTTCTCTTCCACTGGAAAACTCTTTCGAGTTTTCATCTCTTCAAGTTCCTCAATATTGTAGATCTCTTTTGCTATTTAGATCACCTGCACTAATTGGCTTATAAGTATATTCCTGTATGCAAGATAATGATGCCTAGCCTATAACACATCCTCAAAGTTCATTGAATGATTTTGTAAGAAATGGTGTGCAGAATAATCAAAGCAGTAAATATATCATTATGTAAAGGGGAATTTTTGTTTGGCCCTTATCGTTGAACCTTGACCCGAACTGTACATAACCCTAAGTGACCTATTGATAGGGCTGTGCAAAATTGACCCGGACCGGTTTTTCCCGGTCCGGTCCCCGGTCCAGGATTTTAGGAAATTCCGGTCCCGGTCCGGACCGGAAATTTTTTTTATATATATTTTATTAATTTAAATTTATATATTTTAAAAAATCATATATATTTTGTATATATTTCATAAATATATATACTTTTTTGGATTTTTTTTTTGTTATTTGCAAAAATATATATATATTTTTTCATTTATTTTATTTATTCGGTCCCCGGTCCAAGTTTTTGAAAATTCCGGTCCGGTCCGGTCTGGACCAGATGCACAACCCTACCTATTGAAGTCCCTAAAGGTTTCAAAATAAGTTTGTTCAAAGTGACTTTTTCACTACTCAACACTCATAAGTGACTTTTTGCCATTTTGACTATATATAAGCAAACAGAAAAATATTAACTATTAAAAAATGAGAAATAAGTGTAATTTGTTAGAATGCAACAAATTTTATCTTGATGACTAAAACCAACATAGTTATGTGACACTTCTCGTTGGCATTTTGATTATACATAAATCCAAATAGAAAATTGGATTTATTTTGTAAATAATCGATTTGGAAAAGAATATATCTCATAAAATGCTATAGTGAGAAAGCTAAGTTGGAATAATTTAACCATGAAAAAAAAATATTCAGAAATCAATTAATGGAGAATAGTGGAATCACTCATTTCCTGGAACGGATCATTGCAATATTTTTTGCTGCCAAACACGGAAATAGTTTGAGTGATTCCAAAACAGATTCCTGATTCTACAGTAATCAAACCAAACAGGCCCTTAATAGATTACTTTAATGTTTAGGTACCCGCTTAGTACAAAGGTTAAACATTTGGGACTAATCGTGCAATTTACCCTTGTATAAATAACAACCTAAAAGGCATTCTTTCATCATACAATCAACCAACTGGAGGCATTATAGGTTAGGCATCACTATCATGCAAGCAAGAACATACTTATGAACTAGTTAAGTTAAGGTGATCAGAATTAACATGAGAAGTTATGAGGAACTTGGATAGATGGAAACTTAAAGAGCAAACCACAATGTGGGATGCTCGGGTTCATATTCCACTATGTTCAACTCTCATCTAACTGTTCTCAGTGTAACCAGTGCGAAGATGTGACAACCTCGAAGGTTGGATGTAGAGATGTATCAAAACATCAACCACCACTCAAGAGTTCTTTATTTATTACGACACTGCAAAAAAAATTTGTAAAAAAAAATTGGAATGTTAAATTTATGGTTTTTGTACGGTAGGGGAAAGTGGGCATGCATATACAGGTTCTTCATTTTTTTCTGAAAGAAGAGATATATTTCCTTTTGATTCTCTACTACTTCTTATACCACAACATATGTCTACGCCAGGATTAGCTTTTGAGTTATGAGAACGACTCATCACCACTTAAAAAGACACATAACATAAATATAAAAGAGATTTACTTGTGCATGATCATAATATGTTCGAATAACAGGTCGGATAGGTGCATCTTTAGAATCTGATAACATCATCTGCTTTATCTTTACAACCTGCAACCAAAAGTAAAGTGCACATATATGTAAAAAAAATGACCGATATCTAAACTAAAGCTTACAAAAAGAAACGCATCCATGGATAGCACGCACCTCAAACAGCTTAATAGACATGTCTGTACTCCCTGTTGCAACATATCTTCCATCAGGACTGAACCTGGCACATCTAGCAACATGCTTGAATAATCAAGGCAACAAATACACATTCAGGCAAAATGCACAAATTGTAACTTTTTTTTGGATGAGATACTGTGCAATTATAAGATGAAAAAAAAATACATACTTTATGCTCTGAAACATTCCGGCTCTCAAATTCCCTAAAGTTCTTAGGCAATGCTCTACCATCCTGAGAGGCACTGTTTCATAATCAAATGGAACAACCAAATTATTGACATCTCCAAGAAACGATAAAATCTCACGCAACAGTTGATCATTAGGAAAAACTTGCCCGAAATCAACGGCAACAGTCCGAGTAGCAGCCGCAGAACCACCTATATCAAGCATAATGGAAGAAGAAACTCCTCTTCCTGGCTCGCCTTTTTCCACTGCAAGGCCCTGCTCACATCTCAGACCCCCTTCCGATAACAATGGCAAAAAAACATAAACATATATATAGAAAGCATCAAAATATGGCATACGAACGCAATTCCTTGTCTGCACAGAAGGTAACAGACAGTAAACAAACCTTTGCGACGAGATCAAGCAGTCGATTGGGAGGCAATACGACATCCAATGGCGTCATCGTCGCCATGGCAACGGCATTGGCGGCCTGATTAAAGTTACTTTGGCGCAGATGAGCGACGATTAGCGCATTCACCTGGCGATAGAGCTCTCCTTCAAGCACTAATTGCTCAAAATTGATATCTGTCCCATTATCTGAACTTGGAGATGGAAGTGCAAAAACCCTAGAATCCGTGATACAACAGCTTTACTTAAAAAAAATTTCTTACAAACCTTGTTTGTTCATCAAAAGCGCGTATGCTACAAGTCTACAACAGAGTCCCGTATACCCACCGGCAGTGTGTTTTAGGGCTCACTGCCAGTGCACCTCATAGGCAGAGAGGCTCATTTGAAAGTGAAGTCAAATTAGTTAATATTGATAATTATTACGAAGTTAAAATTAATTATGTATGTTATTGATATGTTAATTATATTATAGATGTACAATAAAAATTGTTTATTAAGGAAATGTTATGCATCCTAATTTTTTCAATAATCATGTAAAAACAAGTTAATATTGATAAGTGATAACTATTACAAATATCCGAAAGCCAAATACACGCCAAAAAATTACTTAGACACGCCAAATGTCATGTGCTTGTTCATCCGCACGGACTATGAGACATTACTATTGGAATTGGAGCCGCACGAGATTTATGCGCCTCAAAGGACATAAATTGGATCAACTTATGATTTTTCCCACTCTAAAAAATCAAAGGACATAAATTGGATTAAATTCAAATTTACAACATCACCTTAGTGAAGCTTCAACATTGCAAGGAAGGTTACAACAATCAACTCGAATTATGTTCAACAATCAAATTCAATAATAAGAAACGACAAATATTGCTCTTTGCAGGCGCAGGAAGCGCACCCTCAAAGTAATTGCTTGATACATCAATGAAATTGGAGGTAAACGTTGAGGAGCAATCTTCGCTATTTTCACGCCCCTGTAAACTTTTATCAAAATGATAAAAGCTCACACGTTAGTAAAAACACGGTATGTTTTAAATTTATAAACAAGAAATAAACACCGAATCTGTAGCGAACCCACAGTGTATGGGTCAATTACAGTTAGGGTAAGTATTCCAAGGTCGAACTCAGGGACTAAATGTTTGGAATGCAGATGTGATCACAGATAGCGTAAATCAAAATAAAAGAACGAGGTTGGAAAAGAAGGGAAGAAAGATCAAAGGAGTTTTGAAGGGTTTTCTGTAAAGTTCGCAATCAAATAACAGATTTGATCGAAAACCAAGTAAAACAGACAAACGAAAGTATATCAATAAAGAAAATGGATTCCAAGGATTCAAGGTCATCGTTATACGCACGGACTCAGGAAAATTCTCAAAAGATCTATGGTTACAAACTTCAGGAAGAACGTTTCTAAACTGATAGTCTATTACCGGGTAAGTCTCAAGACTATCTAGTTCCAAACCAACTACCTATTACCGGGTAAGTCTCAAGGTAGAGAGGTAGGAAATTCTAAACAAACCAAATTCCGAACTAAGGGAAAGGTAAACCATTACCGGGTAAGTCTCAGGTATTACCCTACTTAGGACAGAATCTAGGCACACTCAACCCAATAGAGGTTTCACCTCTATTACCTATGGTCGAACACTCAAGTATCAAACGGAACATTACCGGGTAGGTCTCAATTCCGGTTTAGGTTACTAGCTAGATGAATTCTAACTAGGTTTAAGAACAGCCAACCATAGGATTTCAAAGCTACTCAAACCAAGCAATAAGCACAATTCCATCATAGTCCGGGTAATAACGAATCCAATTCACCTTGGATCCACAGAGTTTTAGCCAACAATCGACATTTCAAACGCAATCATCAATCCACTCAATTCAATGGAAGAAACAATCAATCAAGCAATTCAATGGAAGAAGCAATTATCAATCAATCAATTCAATTCAATCAATTCAAGAGAGAATGCATAAACAAGAATCTAAAATAGAGATTAAAGAAGAAACTCAGCTTTATTGATAGAGGATTAGCAAAACGTCAAATTCCCAATATTCGCGAAGTTTCCTCAAGCTCCAACAAGTTCAACAATGGCCAACAATGGCCTAGGGCAAAGGGAGAAGAAAAGGGGAAAAAGCTCTCTCCAAAGGAGCTCGAAATTTGAATGAAACGGGAACCCCCGGAAATCATTTAGGGCTTTCCTTTTATATCCCGCAACGGGCTGCCCTAAAAAATCCGAAAATTAACGAAATAAATCGCGAACAGGAATCTCGGTCGGAAATCTCGGTCGGTGACGAGATTTTTGAAAGTCGGGGTGCCGAGATTTGCTTCGTGATCCAGCGTTGACGAAATCTCGGTCGGAAATCTCGGTCAAATGTGAAAAATCTCGGCCGAGATCGGACGAGATGGGGACCGAGATTCTTCGACAGAAACTTCTGATATGGGATCTCGGTGGCTCGGATCTCGGCCGAGATTGGATCTCGGCCGAGATCATGTGGATCTCGACCGAGATTGCTCAATCTCGTGTGCGTTTCGTCTTGGCTCGTCTTTTCCTCCTTTCCCGTGCCTGCGTGATCGCTCCTAAGCGTCCATCCGAGGCCTGATCCTCAAATGCATCGTTTTAGCTCCGAAACACGCCAAAATACCTACAAAGACACCAAAAGTGTGTGTAGACATCTATACTCGCAAAGTTGCATTAAACAAGTATAAAGAACACAACTTAAGGCTAAAACATGCATGCGGGAAAAGGAAAACTAACTATATGCTCTACTAAACTAGGTCGATAATTCATGTTATCAAAATACCCCATACTTATCTTTGCTTGTCCCAAGCAAATAATAAATTCAAGGCAAGATAGCATGAATCATCTAAGCTAAACAAAAACAAAAACTCTTTTTGGTAGTGCTTCTATTCATGATCACTTTCAGAGTGTAGTCACAAGGCTAAAGACATATTTCGATTAAGGTCAAGTAAGATAGGCAAGATATAGGATAATCACACCTTGCAAGGAATCCAAAATCATCATTTAAACTACCAATGTTTAAAATTCATGAAAAATCCAAGTTTAGGCCATGAAGTCAATTACATGTATGCAAAGATCAATAGGACTTAACAAATAAAGGCCAAGAAACGTGATAAAGGTAGGATGTGTATAGGTAATGTGGTGGAAATCCGGGAAAGAGGACAACACAACATTTTTCTTTTCTTTCTTCTTTCTCGACATACATCCTTTCTTTTCTTGCATATTTTTCTTCTTTTTTTTTGAGTGAAAGGGCATAGGTGCACAATGAAACCTTGGTGTTCAGTTTCCTTCACGTACCTTACACCAAAGTGCACATACCAAATCAACTCTAGGTAATGTTTTTAAAACTAATCCGACTTTGGCAAGACACAAACACCCGATTATGTGAATGGTGCCGAGTTACTCATCTTCATAGCCAACAAAACCCATAGAAAGCTTTTGCTTTCAATTCACATATCACAAATCAAACAACTTCTTCACATATTGCACATAATTCACTTTTCACAATTAAGCATACACCTTCAAACTTCACTTTCCTAATTCCCGGATGGGTCATAAGGGGCAAATAAATTCAATGTTTGAGGTGCTGAAAATGGTAAAGAAGAGAAGAAGAAGAATTCGAATTGCCTAAGTCATTTCTGTGCAATGTAAAAGAACTCATCATATAGCTTCAACTTTTCAAGATCAATCCGATTAAACAAGGTAATCCAAATAAATCATATAGATTACAAACAAGGCATTCAAATCCCATAATTGCCATTAATTCAATTAAAGCTCAAAATAAACATCGATAGCCAAATAAACATACACAATTTCCTCATTAAGGTCACATCAATCCTAGAAGCACAAAATTTTTTGAAATTTTCTGATTTTTTTGGATTTTCATATAAAATGCAGTACAAATAAAAGAAACATGCTAAAAGGTATTGCAAGCATCCTACCCCATACTTAAATCTCACATTGTCCCTAATGTGAATAATAAATATGAAGTAAAAACAATACTCACAATGTAAGAATGAAGAAGGCATCCGGCGTGTTTCCTCCTCGACTTACTTCGTTTCTCGTCTTTCATAGCAATAGTGCTCTTCCCGTATCTTTTTTACCACGACACCTAGGTCCTGCAAAGACCCAACAAGAACGCGCAAAAACGCAAAAGCAAAAAGCAAAAATAAAAATAAAAAGACGAAAAGACTCTTACCTCGGGTTGCCTCCGAGAAGCGCTTGGTTTAAGGTCTCTAGCCGGACCTAACTCCTTTAAAGCATCAAGTGAGATGGATAGGTGAAAGTTTTTCCACCGGAAGTTCCGGTGTATACCTCTTCAACCTATGTCCATTCACTTTAAAAATACCGGAGTTTTCACCCCATACTTCGACAGCTCCGTGGGGGAAAATCTTCTTCACAACATAAGGTCCCGTCCATCGTGACCTTAACTTTCTTGGAAAAAGTCGGAGCCTAGAATTAAAGAGAAGAACAAGATCACCTTCTTTGCAGTTCTTTGGCAATATGTGCTTGTCATGCCACTTCTTTGTTCTTTCCTTGTAGATCCGTGCATTCTCATATGCATTCATTCGGATCTCCTCCAGCTCGTTGATGTCCAGCAACCTCTTTTCTCCGGCTTCTTTTATATCAAAGTTAAGCCATTTCACGGCCCAATATGCTCTATGCTCCAACTCTACAGGCAAATGACATGATTTCCCATAAACAAGTTGATAAGGAGTAGTACCTATGGGAGTCTTGTATGCTGTCCTATAAGCCTAGAGTGCATCATCAAGCTTCATTGCCCAATCTTTCTTTGAGCGAGACACTGTCTTCTCTAGGATCCCCTTGATTTCTCTATTCGAGATTTCCACTTGGCCACTAGTTTGGGGATGATATGGGATTGCAACCTTGTGAGTTACCCCATACTTGGACAAAAGTGACTCAAAGTTTCTGGCTGTGAAATGCTTCCCTCCATCACTAATAATGACACGTGGTGTGCCAAATCTGGGGAAGATAGTTCGGTTGAAAATTTTAATCACAACTTTAGCGTCATTTGTGGGTGAGGCTATAGCTTCAACCCATCTAGATACATAATCAACCGCTAAAAGAATGTAAAGGTTCCCGCATGAGGATGGGAAGGTCCCATGAAGTCAACACCCCATACATAAAAAATCTCAACTTCTTGGATGTTGTTCAAAGGCATCTCATTCCTCCTAGATATGTTGCCCGTCCTTTGACATGAATCACAAGTAGTGACGAATATCTGCACATCTCTGAAAAGATTAGGCCAAAAGAATCCAGATTGCAATACCTTGGCACTAGTCTTGTGAGCACTAGCATGTCCTCCACAGGGCAATGAATGACAATGTCGGATGACACTCTCAATCTCGTCGTCTGGGACGCATCTCCTAAGGATTCCCTCGGGTCCTCTCTTGAATAGTAGTGGTTCATTCCAATAGTAATGTCTCACATCCTTGTAGAATTTCTTCCGTTGAGAATGAGATAAACCTGGAGGAATTTCACCACAAACTAAATAATTAACAATGTCAGCAAACCAAGGTTCCTTTTCACCTGAAATTTGGAGGATATATTTCTCCATCATGTGGAGATGCTCATCCGGAAATGCATCGTCAATAGGGATGTCATCCCCTTCCATAAGTTTTGGAGGCAATCTTCTAAGATGATCAGCTACAGAGTTCTCGGACCCCTTCTTATCTCTAATCTCTAGATCAAATTCTTGAAGGAGAAGAATCCACCGGATAAGACGTGGCTTTGCATCCTTCTTGGTGAGAAGGTACCGAATCGCAGCATGATCTGTGTACACAATTACCTTAGCTCCTACAAGATAGGAACGGAACTTCTCAAATGCGTAGACGACGGCTAAGAGCTCCTTTTCAGTAGTTGCATAATTCAGCTGAGCTCCATCAAGCGTCTTGCTAGCATAGTAAATAGCATGAGTAAGTCCTTCCTTCTTCTGTCCTAGCACCTCTCCCACTGCGAAGTTGCTTGCATCACACATCACCTCGAACGGAAGAGACCAATCGGGAGGTTGCATGATTGGAGCAGTGATGAGAGCTTCCTTCAACCTGTAAAAAGCATCAAGGCATTCCTTCGAGAAAACAAACTGAACATCCTTGATTAGTAGGTTAGTCAAAGGTTTAGCAATTTTAGAGAAATCTTTTATAAATCTCCGGTAAAAACCGGCATGTCCTAGAAAACTTCTTACCCCTTTGACTGATGATGGTGGAGTTAGCTTCTCAATAGTCTCAATCTTGGCCTTATCAACCTCAATTCACGGTTAGATATCAAGTGACCTAACACAATACCTTCCCTAACCATGAAATGGCATTTCTCCCAATTGAGAACAAGATTACAATCCTCATATCTTTGTAAGACCAAAGACAGATTAGCCAAACATTCATCAAAAGAGGATCCATAAACAGAAAAATCATCCATAAAGACTTCCATGATGTTTTCAATATATTCAGAAAAGATAGACATCATGCATCTTTGAAAAGTAGCAGGAGCATTACATAAACCGAAAGGCATTCTCCTATAAGCAAAGGTACCCCAAGGACAACTTGGTTTTCTCTTGGTCATCCGGATGGATGGGGATCTGGAAAAAACCACTATACCCATCTAGGTAGCAAAAGTAAGAGTGTTGGGCTAGCCTTTCTAACATTTGGTCAATGAAGGGTAAAGGAAAGTGATCTTTCCTAGTAGCATGATTCAACTTCCTATAATCAATGCACATTCTCCATCCTGTCACAGTCCTAGTCGGGATCAACTCATTCTTTTCATTAGTTATGACAGTCATCCCACCTTTCTTAGGTACAACATGTACCGGACTAACCCACTTACTATCCGAGATGGGGAATATAATTCCCGCATCAAGCAACTTAAGGATCTCCTTCTTAACTACCTCTTTCATGTAAGGATTCAATCTCCTTTGAGGTTCTCTAGAAGGCCTATGTCCATCATCTAACAAGATCCTATGCATGCACATAGAAGGATTAATCCCTATGAGGTCATCTATAGTGTAGCCCAAAGCTTTTCTATGCATCTTAAGCTCTTTCAATAACTTCTCAAGTTCAAGTTCATTCAAGCTAGCACTAACAATGACGGGATAAGATGAGTTAGAACCAAGAAAGGCGTACCTTAGGTGTGTCGGAAGAGGCTTCATCTCGACCTTAGGAGGCTCCGGTTCTTCTTCAGAAATCTCGGCCAACTCTTCCTGGTGGAGATGAAGGATCTCGGCCCGAGCTGAGTTGAATCTCGGCCGAGATAGGGTAAATCTCGGCCGAGATAGGGTAAATCTCGGCCGAGATTTTTCGGTATTGGCCGAGATGCCCTGATCTTCTGAAACTGAAACTTTTTGTTGCCAAATCTCGGCCGAGATTTCTTGGATCTCGGCCGAGATGCCATCTACTTCTGTCAGTTCTTCGAATCTTGATTCCTCGTTGATGGGGAGAAGACTCAAAGATCGGACTTCTTCAAACAGTTCATCTTTTGGCTGTACTGTCATGATGCTTCTGGTCAAAACCTGCTCAAGAGGGTCAGAACATAGAATTGAATTTATAAACTCCCAATCATCTTCATCATCCTCTAGGATGTTGTACATATCCTCTTCTAACAAGGGTCCCTTAATCAAAGGAGGAAGTTTAAATTTCACAACTTCCTCATCAATTCTTAATGTAAGGGTAACATCCCTACAATCAACTAAACATCCAGAGGTAGCAAGAAAAGGTCTCCCTAAAATGATAGGAACAGGACAGTCAGCAGGAATATCCAAAACAACAAAGTCAATAGGGATAAAGAACTTCTCTAATTGGATTGGAACATCCTCAATGATTCCCACAGGACATGTGGTGGTTCTGCCTGCCATGCAAAGAGTCATCTTAACTGGATTTGGTTCTCCAAGTCCAACCTTCCTGCATAAAACGAGTGGGATAATACTTACACTAGCTCCAAGATCGCAAAGTGCTTTGTACGTTCCATCTCCAACTTTGATTGGGACACAGAAAGATCCGGGATCACTCAATTTTGGTGGCATCTTTCCATTGTTCCTCTGGATGACGTCAGTAGATCTCCGAGTCATTCTGACTTCTCCATATTCCTCTAGCTTCCTCTTGTTGGAGAGGATTTCCTTCAAGAACTTTCCATAGGCAGGCATCCCTAAAATAGCATCAACAAAAGGGATGTTAATATGCAATTTATTTAAAAGGTCAAGGAACTTACCAAAGTGCTTGTCCAATTGAGCTCTAGCACGGGATTTAGGAAAAGGAAGTGGTGGTTTGTATGGAGGGGGAGGGATGTAGACATTCTCTTTTTCCTTAGGCTCCTCTTCCATTGGTTGCTTTCCTTTATCCAAAACCTTTGGTTGTGGATCATTTGTCTTCAATCCACTTCTTGTAGTGATTGCCATGACTTGCCCCTTGGGATTATTTTCAGTTTTTCCAAGAAGTCTTCCTGGATCTCTTTGAGCGTCTTCGGCCTTCTTGAAAACTTGAGTTTCCAAAACCTTTTGGGCTTTGGTTACGCTAGTGACTGTACTCTATAGATTTCCCATCCTAGCCATCAATTGCTCAAACATTGCTTTAACTCTATCCTTTGGTTGAACAGGTTCAGTTGGCTTGGACGGCTGGTCTGCATTGCTAGAAGAAGCTTGAGGGTTCAAAGCACCCTCAGGATTAGAATAAGAAAAACCAGGATGATTATGATTAGGCTTGTAGTTATTTCCCTAATTATTCCTATTATAATTGTTGTTATAACCTCTTTGGTTTTGATAACCCCCTTGCTAGTTACCTTTACCCATGTAATTCGCATCCTCTTCCTTGGATGCTACCTGCACTTCGGCTTGCTGAGCTTTCAAGTTAGATGCAATTAATTCTTTCAAAGATTTAAGTTCAACTTGCAAAGCATCTAACCTTGAATCATTTAAGAGTGCTTTGGTTTACCTCATAGACTCCGGGTCTAGTCTTTCTCTCTTCAACTTTCATGTGAGAATACTTTTCAATAGTCTTGGCTTGCTTCGTAATGAATTCCCAAGCTTCATCCACAGTTTTTTTCATAAAAGTACCTCCAGAAAGTGATTGCAATTTAAATTGAGTATCTTCATCAAGTCCCTTGTAATAAATCTCTAGCAATTCAATCTTAGAGATCCCATGATGAGGACATTCCAACGTAAGGTCAATGAACCTCTCCCAAGACTTATACAAACTCTCCTTATCTTTCATCACAAAAGCATTTATCTTCCCTCTGAGTTCAGTAGTCTTGTAGGGTGGGAAAAACTTAGTGAGGAATTCAGATACCATCTCCTCCCATGTGTTAATCCGCCCATATGGAATAGTTTGATACCAAGCTAAAGCTTTATCCTTAAGAGAGAAAGAAAAACCTCTTATCTTATGATTGTTATCTTCCATACGAGCTGGACTTACCGCATCCATAAGAGTCTCGTAGTTGTTCATGTGTTGGTGAGGAGATTCTGTCTTTGTCCCACCAAACTGATTCTGACGAATCATCTGTATCACCTACGGTCGCAGCTCATGCTCATGATTTGCGGGATCTCCAAAGTTAACTCCAGGACGGTAAACTCTTTGGGTAGGATCCATCCTCTGTCCAAGTGTTTGTGGAACTTCCACAAAAGGCTGGTGAATGACAGGTCTGAGAGGAGCGGGAGGTGGAGCTTGTGGAGGAGCTTCAACTCGAGGAGGAATTGGAGCTAATTGTGGTGCTGGAATTACTTGCTGCATTGGAGCTGGAGCTGGAGCTGGCCTCTGGTTCATGGCTATGGCTATCTCTTCCATTTGAGCTCTCATTGCAGCCATTTCCCTTTCTGTAGTTTGCTCTCTTTCTCTAGCAATCTGTCTCTCAGCTTCTAGTTGCTCTAAAGCATCTCTGAGTTCAGCTTCATAATCTCTGATTTCAGCCATTTTAGAAGCTTTCCGGGCTCTTAGTCTCTCTCGTAGTGTCCTTTCAGGTTCGGGATCGTACGGGACTAGTTCTTTCAAACCCCGAGTTCTTTGCATACACTGTGAAGGATACCTAAAGTCCTGAAAATTCCAAAAACAAAACCAGAAACGATATCAAAACTAAAAGAAAGACTTACACTAAAAGAAATCACAAAACAAAACAAATGACTTAGTCCCCGGCAACGGCGCCAAAACTTTGTTCGCTATTTTCACGCCCTTGTAAACTTTTATCAAAAATGATAAAAGCTCACACGTTAGTAAAAATACGGTATGTTTTAAATTTATAAACAAGAAATAAACACCGAATCTGTAGAGAACCCACAGTGTATGGGTCAATTACAGTTAGGGTAAGTATTCCAAGGTCGAACTCAGGGACTAAATGTTTGGAATGCAGATGTGATCACAGATAGCGTAAATCAAAATAAAAGAACGAGGTTGGAAACGAAGGGAAGAAGGATCAAAGGAGTTTTGAAGGGTTTTCTGTAAAGTTCGCAATCAAATAACAGATTTGATCGAAAACCAAGTAAAACAGACAAACGAAAGTATATCAATAAAAAAAATGCGGATTTTTAAGGATTCAAGGTCATCGTTATTACGCACGGACTCAGGAAATTTCTCAAAAGATCTATGGTTACAAACTTAAGAGAAGAACGTTACTAAATTGATAGTCTATTACCGGGTAAGTCTCAAGACTATCTAGTTCCAGACCAACTACCTATTACCGGGTAAGTCTCAAGGTAGAGAGGTAGGAAATTCTAAACAAACCAAATTCCGAACTAAGGGAAAGGTAAACCATTACCGGGTAAGTCTCAGGTATTACTCTACTTAGGACATAATCTAGGCACACTCAACCCAATAGAGGTTTCCACCTCTATTACCTATGGTCGAACACTCAAGTATCCAAATGGAACATTACCGGGTAGGTCTCAATTCCGGTTTAGGTTACTAGCTAGATGAATTCTAACTAGGTTTAAGAACAGGCCAACCATAGGATTTCAAAGCTACTTGAACCAAGCAATAAGCACAAATCCATCATAGTCCGGGTAATAACGAATCTCAATTCACCTTGGATCCACACGAGTTTTAGCCAATAATCGACATTTCCAACGCAATCATCAATCCACTCAATTCAATGGAAGAAACAATCACCAATTCAAGTAATTTAATGGAAGAAGCAATTATCAATCCAATCAATTCAATCAATTCAATCAATTCAAGAGATTCAAGAGAGAATGCATAAACAAGAATCTAAAATAGAGATTAAAGAAGAGACTCAACTTTATTGATAGAGGATTAGCAAAACGTCAAATTCCCCAATATTCGCGAAGTTCCTCAAAGCTACAACAAGTTCAACAATGGCTAACAATGGCCTAAGGCCAAGGGAGAAGAAAAGGGGAAAAAACTCTCTCCAAAGGAGCTCGAAATTTGAATGAAACGGGAACCCCCGAAAATCATTTAGGGCTTTGCTTTTATATCCCGCAACGGGCTGCCCTAAAACGAATCCGAAAATTAACGAAATAAAACGGAGAACAGGAATCTCGGTCGGAAATCTCGGTCGGTGACCGAGATTTTTGAAAGTCGGGGCCGAGATTTGCTTCGTGATCCAGCGTTGACGAAATCTCGGCCGAGATTTCTCGGTCAAATGTGATCCAGCGTTGAGCTGGCTCGGATCTCGGCCGAGATCGGGACCGAGATGGGGACCGAGATTCTTCGACAGAAACTTCTGATATGGGATCTTGGCCGAGATATCTCGGATCTCGGCCGAGATTTCTCGGATCCCGGTCGAGATCATGTGGATCTCGACCGAGATTGCTCCAATCTCGTGCGTTTCGTCTTGGCTCGTCTTTTCCTCCTTTCCCGTGCCTGCGTGATCGCTCCTAGGCGTCTATCCCGAGGCCTGATCCTCGAATGCATCGTTTTAGCTCCGAAACACGCCAAAATACCTACAAAGACACCAAAAGTGTGTGTAGACATCTATACTCGCAAAGTTGCATTAAACAAGTATAAAGAACACAACTTAAGGCTAAAACATGCATGCGGGAAAAGAAAAACTAACTATATGCTCTACTAAACTAGGTCGATAATTCATGTTATCAAGCAACGAAGAGCAAGGCCGGAAGAAACATACCTGCGTGAAGGAGTGAAGGGCGACGGACAACGTGGAGAACGAAGAGCGACGACCGGAAGTCCGGAACGCTGAGCGAGGAGACAACGACGACGAAGAGAAACGGCCGGAAGTCAGACTACCGTGACGCTTGCTCGTTTCCGACGAGAGAAATTGTTCAGAGTTCCGCATCGACCTAAAGAAGAAGGCAAAAAGCCGCGGCTGGTTTTTTTAAAACCTAGTGCGTCTCAACAGACGTAGGAGAAAACAAAAAACAAAAAAAAAACATGCGCCTCGGGAGGCGCACATGCTAAAAAATAAATAAATTGTACGTTTCTGGATGCGCACTTATTATGGCGTGTATTAAGCAATCTTTTGGCGTGTCTATATCATCGCCCTTACGAATATGAAGTGTAATAAATAATTTATAAAGAAAAATAAAATTACTTTCAAAATTAAAATCTAAATGTTAAATAAATAGAATTTATAAAAAGTTTAATTTAAAAATTATCTTATGTATATTTAAATGCCATCCAAAAATAACAAAAAAGATGTAACATTTTTATTGTAATATTTTATACATTTTTGATTGGTGAGTACTTACGAAATAATATAAATATTATATATTTATATGTTAGAGTTAGAGTATGAAATACTCCAATGATCTTATAAATAATGGTAAAAATATTTTTTAAAATAATATTTGATAATGATATATATATATATATATACATATATATATATATATATATATATATATATATATATATATATATATATATATATATATATATATATATATATATATATATATATATATCTTAAAATAAGTAGAAGGTTGTGGAAAAATTATAAATAAAAACAATGTAGATATATTGCCTATATTAATGATCTGTGTGTATTAATTAATTATTAAAATTATAAAATAAGGATGCATGAGAAAATGACATGTGACACAAATTTAATAAGATAATGACACATAGAAAATTTTGTTTTGGCTTTAATAGTAGTATATATAGATGAATTGGTGAAATTATAAAAAAAGGTATGAAATATTTTTTATGGATATAAATAATTTTTTTAATATGTTTATTAAAATAATACCAACCAGAATTAATAAGAGAAATATTGAAAAAGATTAGTATAAAAAAATACAATTTATTGTAAGATTTTTATAACTAGATTTATTTATAGGGTTATTAATGTAAATATAATAAATAAATAAAATTAACCTATCTATGTGGATAATGTAGTTGAAGTATCTTACATATGAGGATTCATTCACCCTAAACTACCTCTATCGTTGATAGGTTCCACGAGCACCAACTCCTCAAGTCCCAAAGTTATGACGCCCTCTCTCAATTAGAAAACCACCTCTATCGTCGCCTCGAGACTACGTCACAAGCGAGTATTTCACACTCTTGTGGGATAACTACACCAACGCTAGAGCTAGAAGGGAGCTTGGTGTTTGTCTAGATAGTTATTGGAGGGAGGTTCATGGAGTGCCGTGTGTGCATGACTTTATGTTAGCAATCCGGGCTTGAAGACCTATCTCATTGAAGCAGATAACCCCATTTTGGAAGCAAGTTCATTGGATTACAACTGATTTTTCCGATGATGATGATGATGATGATCGCATGGACCCGAGTCTAGTTTCGTTGAACGGGTTTAGAGAAAGAATGGACTCAAACTCTCTCACCTCAAAAGAGTTGGAGAGGATGGCATCTTGCTTCGAGGACATTGAAAACCCAGGAAGTACGACGATGAAGGAACCAACAGAAAAAGTCAAGGCAAAGGGAAGACCACCGACCCCGAAATCAACAAGAAGAGATCCTAGTTCTTTTGAGCGTTCATCTACACGTGGTCCAGGACGTCCCTGAGGTTCAGCTACACCTAAGAAGTTGACTCCAACTAGTAGGCGACTTCGTAAAGGGAAAAAACCCGTTAATACACCTTATGATGAAAATTATCATTGGCAAGATGGAGAATTCCGGAAGTTCATGAAGCCATATATATTAGGGGCGAAGGAAGTTCTTGGAGACGGTCATTGCGGATATAGAGTCATTGTTGTGGTTTTGGGAAGACCAGATGAGGATTAATTGATGATACGAAGGGATGGTGGAAGAGTTGACTTCAAGGAGGTCAATATATTCTAAGGTCCATGCAGTGCACCGCACACTTAACCATCGACCAAGTGATCAGTAATGTTAATTGGACGACCAGGTCTCCGTGTACAGGAAGGTGGTGGATGGATTTACCTATTGTTGCATGTGTTGCAGCCACATATTATCAGATTGTCATAGTTGTCGTTGGTCTTTACACGGGAACATATCTACCTATGACGATTGTCACTATCTACCTATGACGACTGTCACTCCTAACCGAGGTCCGCCTATAGTGATCCGTTCGATAGCACTTATCTCAGGGAACACACATTTTGTACCGGTTAGTCGACGTTATACGTTTTCTCACTTTAACTTAATTAAACTCAATCTTTAGTAACCTTTTGTTTTGATTTTATTTTGTAGGTTTGGTTGAAGGATGATGCCCCATTACTAGACTTGAATGTTATGTGGAAAGACCAACACGATCCAAGTGTTGAAGGATGGGATGCACCGTTCATTGAAAGGATATCTCGTTATCTTGAGCTATTTCGTATTGAGTGTCCATCGGAGCAAGGCGAAGACATTCCACCTTAGACATTATATATCGTTATGTTGAGCTACTTTGTAGCTTCGTATTTAGTTAATTGAATTTAGTTAAATGACTTTAAATGCTTTAAATTATTTTATCAAACAACAAATATGAAATAGTGAACTATAATCATATAATATAACCAAACAATACAAATCCGAAACATACTCATATAATATAACCAAACAATACAAATCCGAAACATAAGATAGTCAAATACACCAATAATCTAAACAAAGGTCAAAATATCATGGATGTTGTGAGGCCCGGACCTGAGAAGGAGCCACCGGTGGAAATGGACTAACTGCCTCGTCTATCATGGCATGTACCTCCTCTGTTGGATACGGTAGACCCCGATCCTACATATCTCGTAGACGGCCCAAGAGTATGTGAAGACGATGCAATAAAAATAAAACAAGATGCTATAAAATTGTAAAATAAAATACACGGTAAGTTAAAGAATAGAAACAAACGTACTCTAGAATCCGAGACGGGAATAGGTGGTGGGCGATCAACCGGAACCTGCACCGCAATGGACGTCAGGAGGATATATGGATGATAGTGGGTAGTGTACCAGGGCATGTATGCATCAACGACAAGACACGGAGAATGTGTTGGGACCAACCTGTCAAATGACACTCTGGTCTCCTCTAGGTGACGGGATGTCCAACGATCATATATGGTAGCATATGAAACTCTAGTGCCACGTCCCTTATCTGGATGTACCTCTTGGTAAGGTGGGATCCGGGGCAGAGGCATAGTTTGCACGTACCCAAACTGCCGCAGGAATCGATCTGGCATATTCGCCTCCTCGATGTCGGCTACCCGTAATATGCCTCGATAACGAGATATGACATACTCCCCTCCAAAGCCAATCAACCGAACAATATACGGGGTGAAACGCACATCCTCCGCCCTCATATGGTCCAACTATACTCATAACGCATGGACCCTCTTGATACTAACCGGCGCTGTCTTCGGAACAAAAAGTCTCGAAGACCAACGTGGATGCCCATGCAAATGAGGATCCTTAACAGCTCCACATCGCAATATATGATGGAAAATGGGCGTAAATCTAATACTAAATAAAGAAAAATAAATTAAACTCCACTCATATAATCATGTTTTACCTTTAAAAATTTGAAATGAAACCGTACCAGTAATAGTGTTGTACAACCTCCCATCGTCTTCACCTTCTTCCAACTAGTGTCCCCCAAAGATCTATATAGATATGCAAGAGTCCCGGTGGCCCAAGCATATGCGCCGTCCTCATATGATTCCGTACTAGGTCGATAAGCCATGGCCGCATCCTGTTGGTAGTCATGTTGACTACCAAGGTTGACGAGATCAATAACAACAGGTACGCAGATGCAATAACGTCGCGAGGAGGCTCTGGAAGGACAAACATGTATGTGGCTCTAGACCTAACAATCTCGCTAAAAAGCTTCTTGCAACTGTCACCAGCAGTAGATGCAGATAATCCCAAAGAATGTACAAGCCACTCATGCCTAGCAGTATCATCTGAATTAGTCAACAACGCATCTCCGTCAATAGCAAGACCCATAATAGCATGCACATCGTGCAATGCTATGCTCATCTCTCCATGACATATGAAAAGTGTTCATCTCGGGGTGCCACCTCTCAACAAACGCAGTAATCAAGCAGTGGTCGACCCCACCAAAGTGAAGGTCCTCCAACTCAGTAAGTCCGATGCGTCTCGCCAAGCCTAACCATGAGTATGGGTCATATAAATCCCGAGGCCACCTCCGTAATCTAGCTATCCCATCAAGCCTCCTAATAACCCTGACCACCCTAGGATCCTCCTCTTCCTGATCAGGCACCTGTGGTGCCTGCTCCGCACCAACAAGTGCCTGCTCATGGTTCTCATAATACTCGTAATAATACTCCTGCTCCTGTGGGACAGGTATTTGTCCATGCTCACCACCTACAATGTCGTCTAGGTGTGACTCATCATCAGCAGAGCCCTCCGTAGTATAACTCGGGCGTAGTGATGATGGTGCCCCAACATCCCCCTAGTGGGCTCTCCTCTGAAGATGGAAGAGAAACCTATCCCAAAGTCTCACCAAGAAGGATAACTCTCCTATACTCCAAACTAGGGTTTGAATAGGAGTCATACCTATTCAGGGGTTCTCGAGTCACACAAGAGGAAATACTAAAAAGTATCAAATGTTTATTAATCAAAGGTGAGTTCCAAGATGCATGTCTAGATGCCTTATATAGGCATGAGAAGGACGTCCAATTTGGCTTACATGGGTTACGGGCTTGATCCAAGATCGAGCACGGAGGAATAAAAGAAATGAAATAAAATGCAAAGCGATAAGATCGAATCTTTAAGAGATAAGATCTTCTAGCTAGACGATAAGATCAAATCTTTAAGAGATAAGATCAACTAGCGAACGGATAAGATCAAATCTTTAAGAGATAAATGATCTTCTAGAAACGTAAATGACAATAAAATAAAAGCAAAACCCAAATTAAAATTGTCTCAAAATGGGCTGAAAATAAAATAGTTAAACGGGTCATTTAGCCACTTAGAATGGCCCGAAGTCTTCTTTCTTCAAATGCGGTCCAAGTTGTTCTTTCGTCCTTTGAGCTGCCTGCTCTTTCCACGTTTGGCTCGTACACGTTTGGCTCGTACGCGTTTGGCTCGTACGTTCCTCTCACGTCTGGTTCCTCTTCTCTTGAAGTCCTTCTTCTCTTAGCTAGTCTCGTCATTGGAAGTGTTGACGCTAGGCTCCTAGATGCTCCTGCATCATCCTCCCTTTTTTGAAGAGGATTCGACCTCGAATCCATGAAGTTTTGACTTGGTTCCCTCTCAGCCTGCCTACGTTCTCCACGAGTACTAACGCGAATTGATAAGACACCACTACCACTTGCACAAGGTGTGAAAACAACATTGATTAGTCTTAATGTCTTATCTCGAAGAGCTGAGAATAATTCCCTGTTATGAACGCAATGCTTGTAGGACGTGGGGATGATATCCATGAGATCGACTTGCGCAATCACCCTTAAGCGGAGATCGTCAAAAAGGGTAACAATGCTTAAGGAGGGATATGTATCAGCCAGATATCTCCAATTGTATATTGCGATCAATCCATTGATTTCTTTGAGACTTCCAAGGAGATTCTCAAACATGCCTACCTCAAATATCGATGATGTGAATTCCTTGCACACATAACTGTAGATGGGACATACGAACGGATCTGGGCGGTGTGGCTCCGTCCTCTCCGTGTTTCGTACCATCAAGGTCTTCTTCGTAGTGTTTGCGTCCGTGCTCTTCTTCTTCTCATAGTACTCTGTGACCTCTGTGGGTGTCATGGGTTTGAGTGTAACTTCCTTACCCTGAAAAGTGAAACAAAAACGATTTGTTTTTCCTTTATGTGTGACGTCTCGATCATATTCCCAAGGCCGTCCGAGTAGGATGTGGCATGCGTGCATCGGGGCGACATCGCATAGTATTGTGTCCTCATAGGTTCCAATCTTGAATGTGATGTTGGCCTGCTTGTCGATCCTGATCTCTCCACAATCGTTCATCCAACCCAGCTTATAAGGGCGGGGGTGTTGAATGGTCCCTAGCTGCAATTTCTCTATAACTTCTTGACTCACTAGATTGCTGCAGTTGTCACTGTCAATGATCATGTTACATACCCTTCCTTTGACTAGACATCTCGTATGGAACAAATTCTCCCTTTGATTGTCCTCATTTTTGGTAGGTAAAATGCGCAATGCTCTTTTAATGACAAAACAGTCAAATAACTCCGCAGTTAAGACCTTCCTCGTTACCTCTTGATCCGTCTTGTCTTTGGGTAGACCAGTCAAATAATTCCGCAGTTAGGAATTTCAGCATGTTTATCTAGGTCATGATCATCAATGTTCATCTCATTTGGAGTACCTAGAACAAGTTCTGAGTCAGAGATGATCTTACTAGTGTGGAGATATAATCCCTCAGCGAAGGGCAGCTCATCCACGTCCTCGTCTTCCTCTTTGTCGGCTATGAGGGCCGACCTTTCTCCTTCAGCCTCATCTGTGTCGTAATCTGACTCATAGAGTCCCTTGTTGTTGATGAATAAGGTTCTCTTGTTGGGACATTCCTGAGCATAATGTCCTTATCCCAGACATTTAAAGCAAGAAATATCTCTGGCCCGTGACGAGATAGAGTTACTTCCCTGAGACGCCGAATTTGGGGTTTCATTGGGGGTGGTTGTAGCTCCGGAGGTCGTAGAAGCTGAGATGTCTCGACTACTGCTTCCCTTATCTCGGCTGCTACTACCCTGATCTCTGCCTGAACTTTTGCTCCACGTTTGAGGCGACCTTCGGTCTTGGTTGCGTACTTTCATTTTCTTCTCCACTCGCACAACAAGGTGTAGTAAGTCTGTTACGTTGGTATACGCATACAACTCTATCTCATGAGCTAGGGTAGGATGTAGAATCCTAAGGTATCTCGCCATCGTAGCTTCTTCATCCTCTTGAACATCAGCTCGGACTATAGCCATCTCCATTGCTGCGTAAACCTCTTCGGCACTCATAGAACCTTGTTTTAGGTTCTCTAGCCTTTGTCGTAAATCTCTCCCATGGTATGTGGAACGAATCGGCCTCTCAGAATGGCCTTCATCTGATCCCATGTGGAGATCTCGGTGTCTAGACAATGTCTTCTCTCTTTCAACAAGTTATTCCACCACATTAAGGCATAGCCAGTAAACTCGAGTGCAGCGTACTGTACCTTCTTAGGTTTTGGAACATTGTGACATATCCATATTTGCTCCACTTTTTCTTCCCAGACAAGGTACAAGTCAGCATCACATTTTCCTTCAAATGGTGGTATCTTTACCTTAGGCTTAGAATAGATTTCGGTTTCTAGTACATGATTTTCGTCTTCCCTATCCTCAAAATCTAGTTCCCTTCTCACAAATCTTCTGTGCTGCATAACTCATGGGTTGGCTTGAAATAAGGGTTGTATAGGTGGGGGAGGAGGAGGGTTCGGACGTTCATTGAACCGGGTCTCCAAGACTTCCATCCTCTCCATCATTCTTGTAATCATAGTCTCGACATCCATGGCTCTAGGTGCGTCAGTTCTGGGCTCGTTTTCTCTTCCTGAAGTAGACATATCAAATAATCTATTCCTGCCTGCAATTTCCTCAACTAAAATAAATTATTCTTGAAAAAGAAAAATTAAAGAGTTTATCCTCTTTGTGCCCTCAAGGTTTGGACTTTTCCTCTTGGTATCCACCAAGTTTCAAAATTCCTCGTGGTACCATCAAGGTTTTACTTGTTTCCTCCTTATACCCATTCTTAATATATTACATTAAAAAATCATTACAAAATAATAAAAATATCATAAAAATAAATTAAAACTAATTATGACTTCATTAAATTTTAAAACTAATAAATTTATAATTGAACTAGTTTTATATATAATTTTTATTTTTCGAATTAAATATTTTTTGAATTAAATTTATAATATTTTTTTGATTTTTGATTTAAATAAAATATATAAATTTAAATTAAAAACAGTTTTTAAAATTTTTTGTGAAGTTAATTTTAAACAATTTAGTTTAATTCGAAAATAAAAATATTATTTTTATGTTTAATTTTTTATTTTTTTGGTTTATAATATACTTTTCCATACTCTAAAATATTTTTAAAAAACATATTTTTTTAAAAAATTTTCGAATTAAAATATATTATATAAATTAAATTTAAAAATAAATAAAAATTTACTATATTTTTAAAATTCTAGACTCATAAAAAAAATTTTAAAAATTGTTTTTAATTTAAACTTATATATTTTATTTAAGTCGAAAATTTTAAAAAAATAATAATTTTAATTCAAAAAAAATATCTAATTCGAAAAATAAATATTATATATAAAACTAATTCTATTATAAATTTATTAGTTTTAAAATTTAATAAAGTCATAATTAGTTTTAAATTTTTTTTAATGATTTTTTTATATTATTTTAAATGATTTTTTAATATAATATATTAAGAATGGGTATAAGGAGGAAACAAGTAAAACCTTGAGGGTACCAAGAGGAATTTTGAAATTTGGTGGATATCAAGAGAAAAAGTCCAAACCTTGAGGGCACCAAGAGAAAAAACTCAAAATTAAAAGTAGCGTGAAATTAAAAGGTAAGGAGAGGCTTCAAAGGAACAAAAAGGTTGTCAATAATAGGTTTTGAGTAGAGCCTGCAAGAAATCCAAATTGGAACAAAGGATAAAATAAAAGGATATTCACAAGGATATAAACAATATAAACAAAGAAAATGCTCCATTTCTTTGGGACGAAAAGGGTATTTTGCGCAGGGAACTCAAAAGGCAAAAGAAATGATCGGTTCCGTTCCCGTTCTCGTTTCCGCTCCTCTTTTTTTTTTTTTTGACGTTGCCAAACCCTAGGAGGGATGGCAAGGCTGCTGGCGTGAGTTGGCGCCGGCTGGGGTGTTCTGAAGCGGTGTTGGGCGGCGGCGGTAAGGCGGGCTGAAACCGGCGGGTGCAAAGTGAACCGTGGACTGTAGGGGCGGCTGAGGCGGTTGGGGGTGGTGATGAAGTCTGGTGGTGGCGGCTGGTGGATGCAGGGGCCGAATCTGGCGGGTGTGGGCGGCAGGCTGAGCGGCTGAGCGGCGGAGCACCGACGGCGGGCTTCCCGGCGGAGAAGTGGCGGAACCGAGGGGTTCCACGGTGAGAATGAGGCTGCTGGGGTGGCGGAGGCCGGAAGGGGCCGGAAAGGTGGTGGGGTGGTACTGGCGGCGCTGGGGCGGCACTGGTGGTGGCCGGCGAGGGTGTGGTGGCGGCGGCGGAAACTAGGGTTCCGGCACCGATTTTTTTTTTTTTGAAGGGCCGAACCCTAGGAGGGTTGGCTGGGGTTTTCTGTGGTGGTGTGAGGTGGTGGCTGGCGGACTGAGGCGGCTGTGGGCGGCGGTAAAGCGGATCTCGGTCAAGGCCGGCCGAGATCGGCTGAGTGTGATTTTTTGATAGGGCAGCGGCTGCTGCGAGGGTAGGGGACAGTGATTCAAAAGTGACCGTGGCTAAAAGATTGTCTTGGTTTGTTTTCTCCGATTAGCCCGAATAGGTTTTCACAAGATGAACCGTGTGTTTTGGCAAGAAAAAGATTGAAATTTTGGCTGAGTTATGGTGAGATAACTCAGGCCACAATTAATCTTTTTCAAGATATTGAATTTAGATTGTGAAAAAGAAGAGTGTCTAGCGTGAATAGAATTACTATCCGTAGCTTTTCTGCTCCCAATCGCTTGTTTTTGGTTGAAGCTTCTCGACGAGTCTTGAAAGCTTCGATTTTTGACGGCACGGTTGGTGTTGATGAACCTTAGCTCTGATGCCAATTTGATGCGGGATAAGCCGCTAGGGTTTCCCGATCTTTCAACACCAAAACAAGTAGAAGTAGAGAGATGAAAGACGTGAAGATGAATGAGAAAACGTGGAGTCATGGTGAATGATCCGGTGGTTGGGATGAATCGTAGCTGGATAGTCTGGACGAATCTCCTAGTCGCAATTCAACTCGTCCGCTATAATCGAATACTTATTGAGGAAGAAGTGATGGACCTCAAAAGCATGCGAAGTCGCTTGAAGATGGAAGAGAAACCTATCTCAGAGTCTCACCAAGAAGGACAACTCTCTTATACTCCAAACTAGGGTTTCAATAGGAGTCACACCTATTCAGGGTTCTCGAGTCACACGAGAGGAAATACTGAAAAGTATCAAATGTTTATTAATCAAAGGTGAGTTCCAAGATGCACGTCCAATTTGGCTTACATGGGTTGCGGGCTTGATCCAAGATCGAGCCCGGAAGAATAAAAGAAATGAAATAAAATGCAAAGCGATAAGATCGAATCTTTAAGAGATAAGATCTTCTAGCTAGACGATAAGATCAAATCTTTAAGAGATAAGATCAACTAACGAACGGATAGGATCAAATCTTTAAGAGATAAATGATCTTCTAAAAACGTAAATGACAATAAAATAAAAGAAAAATCCAAATTAAAATTGTCTCAAAATGGGCTGAAAATAAAATAGCTAAACGGGTCATTTTGCCACTTAGAATGGCCCGAAGTCTCATTTAGCCACTTAGAATGGCCCGAAGTCTTCTTTCTTCAAATGCGGTCCAAGTTGTTCTTTCTTCCTGTGAGCTGCATGCTCTTTCCACGTTTGGCTCGTACGCATTTGGCTCGTACGCGTTTGGCTCGTACGTTCCTCTCACGTCTGGCTCCTCTTCTCTTGAAGTCCTTCTTCTCTTAGCTAGTCTCGTCATTTGAAGTGCTGACGCTAGGCTCCTAGATGCTCCTGCATCACATTTGTAGCCTCAGGAGCAGAGTATGAGACCAGGGGGCATAATGCTCTTAGTCAATGAATATGGTACGAATGGGCTTCCTCCGTGAGTCCGTGACATGCTTCCATTTCTTATCCTGTCAACAATGTGATCTTTGTCCTGTCTAATTTCATCATTTTTAAGCTTCTTCACAGCATAAAAGTTTTACTAAATAGCATGAGATAGTTGCAAGTCAATCCCCATATTAACACAAGACAAAGCAACCAAGATATTCCTCTTATGATGAAAGTTATCCAGACACTGCATGATCTTTGCATGCAATTAGGAGATTAGTCCCGTTTTTAAAATGCCACAATTCTTATCTATCTTGCTGCCTAGTATAATATATGTTGCAAACTGCTAAAGCATTCAGAATCTCGTGATCATGCCCCTCAAACCCCAATTCAAGTAAACTCGTACTAACAAATAATAATGACTAAACTTATGGTGAGGATTATTATATTAGGCATACCTTGAAATGGAGTAATGATTGCTATCCAGTTTTTATTACGTACTTCTTAAAAACCCGAGCACTGTGAAAAAAGAACAATAAAACTCAAATTTACAGTACACATTGCAAAATATCATAGCTAAGATCAATCAAATGTACACACCATCTGATTATTTAAAATTCATATCCATCTAGCCATGGCACGGGTGTAGGTGGCATTTCCTTCAATGCTCACAGTGGGACAGCTAAGTCAGAAAATGTTGTACACAAATTCCTCCTCAAAACTCCTCTTCTTTACCACATCATCCAATTTCTACCAAAAGAAAGAGAAACTTTTTATTAGGTTCGAATGCTTACACTTGAATTCCAATTCATCCAAGAAAATCTCTCAGTATACCCACATGATAATAACACCTAAAATCTGACACAAAAACAATTTGAAATATTAGAAAATCCTAAATCACCAAATGTTCATCAATCAACCTCAAATCTGCAGATGACAAATCCAAGGCTTGATGGGAAAAGAAACACCATATACTTTGGAGATAAACTGCAAAATGATAGCATTGACTGATTAGTGATAGCTTTTAGAGAAGCATAAGTTATCAACAAACAAGTGCTTGGCTTACCCAGTAATCCTCCCTGCTCCTTGAAGCTCCCCAACCGATTAGCTTCACAACGTGTCCTCCAAGAACGTCATCAGTCACATGCTTGTAAACTCCAGACTTGTAGTGAGCAAAATCCTGAACAAAAATCACACAAAACAACCTATAAACAAGAGGATTTAAAGCACAATTCAATCCAGATTTTTGTTGTAATAAGTAAGATCTTGTTACCTCATAGACAGTGAAGGCGACCTCAGCTGGATCGTTCTTATAGATCTCAACCATTATGTCGTGTGGGTTGGAGTTAACTCTGTATGCTCTGACACTGAAGTGCTTTGATTTCAACAACAGTTGGTTTTCGTCTTTGCACTTCTTCTCACATTTTGGTGTTGTGAATCCAGGTTTGCAACCAGAGTGTGAACAACCAATATCGTCAAAGTAATGATCACACTGCAAACAAAACAATATTGATTAGCATCCAAAATTATTGCTAATATCTCGGAGATATTACCTTGTTACTTACAAGTTCCAAGGTAAAAGATAAAACTTACGGGCAGGGATTGATTTTGTTTTACATCCTTAGTGACAACTCCGTTGTGAACAAAGCAGCGCCAAGTACTAATAGGAAAACCACTGTCACAACCAACTCCGCACATGAACCCCCAACATGCCACAAGATCATTGGCAGAGAGAGTAATGTTCTACCAAAAATTCCAATTGTATTCCAGTTGAATAACGAGCTGATCAAATAAGGGTAATCAGCTGATTGTTCATACATAGCAAAAGTTACCTTGCTGAATTGAATGCAAAAGCGATCAGAGAGTGATTCAATGGCACCAAACACCCAACAAGAACCACGATGTCCCTAAAATATCATCACACAAATCAAAACAACTTCAGCAAACTTTCATGTATGTTTTGAACTCGTAAAAAGATTGCATATGAGAGGAAAGTTAAGAAAGGGTGAAACTGATAACCTGATCTTTTAGTTGATAATCAGGAGCAAGACAGAACGGGCAATGAACAGAAGTAACGCATCAGTTTGAATTAGAATGATCAGTGATCTGTTAAAGAGGGTATAAGACCCCACAAAGTAAACCGACCTAGAATTCTAGAATGGAGGTGCACCGAGGTCAAGCTTTTCGGCCCTCAAAACAAATAATAGTGTATTCATTATGTAATTCAAATAAGGAGAAAAGAAATTAGCTGTTTACTGCCTCCCTGAAGCAGCACATAAAATTTAGATTCATAGTGAAGTTGGGAATGTTTGGTCTTGACAAATTCCTTCAATTGACAATAAAAAAAAATTCAATATTAATAGATAAAAAGACAAGTACCCCCAAACTACTTCTCATGGCAAAGGGAATTAGAGCTGTATGATATAGCTATGAGTATTCAACCATACAAGCACCACAAAAAATGAATGAACTATTGAGACGCAAAGGAACCTTAAAGCAATTGTGTCAACAAGAGAAATGAAGCACAAACCAGCTTAATGGCAACTTCTTCACTGGTCTGTATTAGAGTTGTCTCCGCATCTAACAACTAATGTGCCGTGCTCGCCAAAGGAAAGCATAGTCATCACTTGGAAACTTCTAAGCACATAATCCAGAGACACATTATTGTACAATTTATCAGCTTGAAGGTTCTCAACCTCTAAACGGTCGTTGTCCAAGTGTCCATAAACGGAAATTTATCCGGTGGTAATAGAAGGTAAGGCCAATACAAGCAAACAATCTTATGCACAACAAAACAAAAGCTTACCATTTGTCAAGCTGAGATATAGATGATAAGTTTGAGCGGCCCTATCCCGCTTTATGAAACACTTGATCAAACTATCTCTCGGCCCATGCTGCAAAAATCAAAGCAAACGTCACAACAAGATACGACCAAAGGAAACAATCCGACAATTAAGTGGACATGAACAACATCCTTGCGTCCAACAAGCCACAACTGCTCCAGAAGTATGTGATTCATTAACAGTTATTAACATAATCCCATGAAATTCTTTCAAAAATGGTAATGAAAATAATAATACAGACACATAGTACCACAAGTCATTCAAAATTCCATGTTTCACCACCTGAATTTCCTTGAATATTCCTCTGATGCATCAGAACGAAATGAAGGTAAAACATTTTGCAAGACATCACCACCAATTATCTTGCAACACCAAAATTGGAACCCTACCTCATCAACCATTAAAATAACTAAGAAAAGGAGAATTCCATGATACAAGGAAAGTCAAGAGCCATCTTATATGAAAATGTTGAAGAATTCAAGCTTTATCAATTCTTCATCATCGTCTTCTTAAAAAGCGGGCAATAATATCACATTAAACACGTAAATTAACAATCAAAGATTCAAAATAAGGGGGGAAACACATCTCAAACGCACAAATCATATCATCAAACATTACACATAGATAACAAGAAGAATTTCAAATGGTTTTTAGGTTTTTTTTTCCCTCCACGCACCTGCTTGACAGAGATGGGAAAGGTGAGTTTTTCGGACAATTCAGGAGTTTTAACAAGGTCCTTCATGATATTCCTCCAATTCTTACAAACACCAGCACAAGAAACCACATTACGCCTCACTGGCCAACACTCTTCTGAACTTTCAATCCTCACACTTCTCTTAGAAGCTGAGGGGGCAAATTTGCCCAACAAAATCCTTTTCTCTGCTCAATCTCAACATCAGCTCTAGCCATTAGCTCCTAATTATTGTAATTATTATAGCTTCTATGGTTCATGATAACCAAATTTGTACATAAAAAAACATCGAATTCAAAGGAGATGATAAGAAACAAAATATGTTCATGAAAGAAGTCAATTCAGCACAAATCAAATGCAGATTAAACCAGAAATAGTAAACCATCAACCTACTCTTCTGAAAAATCTCTCAAAATATGACGAGATTGAACCTGATCCCACGGTTTCACCCGGACTCTTCTTCAAAGATCTCTTCCGCCATAGCCAATTACATCGATCCATGACCAACACCAGCTAAAGTTAAGACTTCCATATCTCAATCAATTCTATTAAAAACTCCCTCAATGTGGCCTGTTTGCCTCACTTGGTTTTGCTTAGCACTTGAATCCAACATCATAGATTAACCTAATCATATATCTATTTGCTTGAATTCCAGTATTCCACACCAAGTAGGCAACACAATATAGACCTAACACACACTCCGGAAAATCGAGGAAAGCAGTGACCAAGTTAAAAAAAAGAGACAGATAGGGAATGTGATCTTTAGCCAAGAAGAATGAAAAGATTTACAAATGCACTTTTGAAACAATAAGATTACGGCTAGATTTTATATTACTTGCTTCATGCATATGCACATTTAGATTATATAATCGAATCCTCTGACAACTTCATCTACTTCGTTAGTCATACAAAGAAGGCTAAAGGCAAATCACGGTGCACATTTTTAATAGCTTCTCAAAGTACCTTGTTGAGATTAAGTTTTTCTCTAGTCCTGGCTGTCTGTTTTGTGGACTTTTCTTGGCCCTATACGTTTCATAAGCAGATAAGACTACAAAATTTTAGAAACTGTTAAAACTTTGGGAATATGCAATTTGCCCAACAATATTATGCAACATTTGTGATTATTTTTAGTAAAAGAAACACTCGGGAGTAAAGAACGACCCGATGAAAGTGAGTTGTAGACTAAGCTACCTGTATTCAAAACAAAGTGAAGCCTACAATTTGCAGGTCTTGGTAGCAATATACCCTTTATGTTCCTTGCAAAAAAAATTGATTGTGAAGATTTCACAAACATAACCAATGATATAAACATCAACAGGTAAGCTTTCTAGCTAAAAAGTTGGAGAAAAAACAAAAAGCTGAGGGATGTCCGCATAATGCCATGCGTGTATTTACATGGAGCAAATAAAAATGAGTCTTCTACTAAAACGCTTGCAATATATACACTAAATCAAGGAATGATATAAAAGTGGAACCAAGAATAACTTATTTCAAGCCTAATGAAAACATGATTTTTATTGCCATCAATGACCCTTGTCCAAGTACTTGGATAAGGCACCGGTCCACTGACTATCAAGATCCAGTGACCTTCACAGAAAAGGTCTTGATCTTGATATCATCGACGAAATCAAATTGGAGAGGTGTCGTGGCGGTGAAACAGACAAGTAACGTGGTGGAAGAAGAGCATGTGAGTGTGACACGCAAGGATTAAAAAGATGATAGGGGCGAAGAAGAGAAAACACTGTAGATAAGCAAAACACTATTCCTAAGAGTTTACACATCTATTTATGGGTTGTGAGATTTGAAGAAATTATCAACTGTCGTCTTTTATATTTGTACAAAACAACCGAGTTTACCAATCCCAAAAGAATTGCTTGACAACCGAGTTTACCACTCCCAAAAGAATTTGCAGTTTCGTATTGAGATGGCAGATGTGCAGGCTAAAGACTGGCGTGATAGCCTTCAACCTGATTCAAGAACAAGAATCATCAACAAGATGTGAGTTCTCTTAATTTTCTGGACACGTTTACAAATTCAGTTTCTTTTTCCCGAGTATTTTGTCCAACGGGATTGAATTCTTGCAATTCTGTTGATGAAATCCATACCCCTTTGGTTAAGAACGTGCTGACTTTCGATTTGGTTGTTCATTTAAGTTTGATTGGACCCCTATCTTCTGTTTTGAACATGGGTAATCCTTGGTGATTATCAAGACAGGCACTCTAATGTATAATCTCCCTTTTCTTGGGGATTTAAAGCTCAAAGTTCTTAATTACGACTTGTTCAGATCATAGTAGTTAAAACCCTAATTTGTATCATTCCTCCGTCCCCTAATTGGATATTTTAGGTGTGATAATTGAGGGGTTTTGTACTTATCTGATTAAGGAATCCTACTTCATCTTTCAGATGTGACACTTTGATGATAAGGCTTCCAGTTGTCAGAGATGAAGAATTAGCACATGTAGAAATCAGGTTAATTGCAACTAGGTTTGAGAATAAGATTTATGAAGCTGCTACAAGTCAGGTATGCTAAAAGTGCTTCTTATTTGCTTATTCTTTGAGGCTCCAACTATTGCTAATGAAATACTTGACAAGTTGTTTGCATTGCATCAGTTTCTAGTTTAGAGTTGATTTATATTTCTGAATGGCCTATTAGAGTTTGATGTTTCCACATCATTGTTGGCATGCAGAGTGAATATCTCCGGCGAATATCATTGAAGATGCTGTCTTTTGAAGCAGGGCATGCTGGAACAAATGCATCAGGTTAGATATAACGGCCAACCTATGTTTGGATTTCCATATTTACGAATACTATACACTCTTCTGATTTACGTGGACTTCTTTTATGGTTAATATTGAGCTTGGTTGTGGAAACGTCCGCAGGTTCTGCATTCAACGCTCCACCTTATGATGAACTTTGACATACAAGAGCAATGCTTTGTTCTGCGCACAAGATGTTTAGAATGTCTCTCTCATCTTGTTTTTAGTTCATGTAACATGTTTGTGCTTTTAAGAGATTGTGGGTAAACTTGTGTTGTTGTTACAATTTCCTTAATGCAAAGCACTTTTGTAGTATCTTTGTTATAAGCAGTACATTCCTTAATGCAAAGACTAACTAACAAACTCGGTTCAAGTTCTTTATTTGTTATAAGCAGTACATTCCTTCTCTGTTGTTTTCCTTGAGAAAGGAGGCCTCTGGCTACCCTTCTAAATAACATACATATAGAAGAAGTGCAGTTTAAAGGAAAACGGGTCTTTTGTAGTATTTTTACCTCCAACCACGAAGAGAAAAAGGTAAGGTGAGATAGTGATTAAAACACTTGAGGTTTCACAAAATGTGCATAACGATCACTCCCAACTCATTTTTGTGTTGAAAAATACAAAAGAGCACCCGAGATGTCTAGTAATGAGCCACTGAATCTGTGGCAAAGAGAGTGACAATAGTCTTTTTGAACCTGCTGTCCTGGATTCTGCAGTGATGTTTAATTTACTCTCTTTTCATAAATACCTTAAAGGAGACAATTGTGGGTGCCGATGGTCTCATATGCATCCATGTTGTTGGTAATAAATGCCTAATGTCTCTTATAAAGTTTCAATTGAAATTACAAGATTGGGGATTCTTTCCTATGATGTTTTAGCACAAATCCTGTGTTTTACAAGATTCTTCTTCTAGCAGGGTTCTAATATTGACATCACCCGCAAGCCTGTGATGCTGTTGTTGATATCCTTAGCACACGTCACTCAAATGATCGAGGTATCTCTTTTTCCTGATTCAATATTAAGATTTTACTTGCCAAGCTTACGATGAATATTGGGAAGTATTAATATCTGTTGTTGATATCGTGTGATGCTGTTGTTGATATCCTTAGCATAGGAAAAGCATTGATATGTGTAAGAAAACCGAGTATCTTTTTTTATAAATGATAATTTATAGGCTTCTTATCTGTATATACCATTAGTTGAAACTTAAGAGCAATTTGAGTGACCAAGTGATACTGTTCTGAAATCCCAATTTATGAATGGTGATGTTACATTCTGAGCTAGTATGCAAGGGCTTTATGAATGGTCATGTTATGGTGACCCAGGTGTTTTGAAGGCGAGAAATTGCGCTAATTTCTCGCTTTGTATATTGGCTCAGTTTTTTGCCCAACGTCTTCCACGTTTTGGTCCAGTCGTTTGATTTTGGATCAGTTACAGAAAACTATGTATAATGTCCGGTTTGGTTCTGTGAACCAAACTGAACCAAAATGTTTTGGTCCAAATCAAAACCGAGCCATTTTGGTTGGGTTTTTTGTCCGACATTTCCTAATATTCGGTTCGGTTTGGACTGATGCTCAACTCTAGAAAAACATGTGTTTCATATTGCTCCATTTTCATTTGTCCTGTCTGTAATTCTCATATTTACTCATACTTCATGTTTTCTCTTCTTCAAGAACTTCAACTTTTAAGGAACAATCTACCAGATGAAGTTGTTGTCCAGCTCATCGAGGAAAAATTGTCTGCTCTTGGGAGTTGCGTAGCTTGCAATGATTATGCTGCACTTACCCACACTGATCTTGACATGGTAATTTTTGCGTAATATATGTTTTGTACTTGCAAACTTGCAGTTAATGTTAATATGTGCTTGTCTTGGTGAATAATTGACTTTCTGTAATTTGCTCATTGTTATTGTTGATGCTCCTTGTCTTAATGTCACGTGAGGGTGACAATATATACCAACTCGTGTTTTATAAGTCATTAAGGATGTTGCTAGAACATGAGTTGTAGGATTGGGATATTTATTTCAGCTTTAAGGTGACAATATATATCAACTTGTGTTTTATTACTCAGTAAGGATATTTATTTCAGCTTTCGAGAAATATGTTATAGAAGCCTAAAGGGTAAAGCTCATGAAATTATTTGTGATGATAAAAAGACAAGGATAGATCTTTATTTATAGATTTATTATGCTCCACTTTCCGTTCATTTGTGCAGATTGTCGTGTTCAAAAGGAGCTCTAATTTCTAAACTAAATCTTTTAACAAATCATGGCTTGAGGCGACAATTCACTTCAAAAAGGAATGTGGATAAGCAATGGAAGTTCTTGATACTGGATGAAATCATTATTTTCTGTTTGTTATATTAGTCGCAAAGCCTGGTGAAACCAACATACCATCCAAGTGTTCGTTGAAGAATAACAAATGGATATACGATGTGAAACTTCACGTATATATATTCAATGAGAGTTTTTCATGATTGTGATGTTGGTTTGCATTATTGCAGACTGTCATACAGTATATAAATTTTGTGGAATGAGTATAGTTCTCATTTTGTCTCTTATATTACAAAGCTTTTGGACAAAGGTGTCAATTCTTATATTAGTCTTTTTTTTAGAGTCTGAAAAGTCTTTGCTCAGCGTGAGAGGAAGTAGGATGTAAATCTTTGTGAAAACTTCTGGCTAGACTATCCCTTTCAGGTGAAAAGCTCGGACACAACTGAAAGAGAAGTTGAATTTGGAGAGGCTTCCTTGCTTGTTTGTTGTATTTGTTTAATTTTCAACTGAAAAGAAAAAATCAGTTCAGTTGAGGTCTAATTTGCTTGTAGATTTGTACCTGTAATAATTAAGCTGTTGAAGAAGGATGCTATAAGATAGGAAAGAACACCTGCAATCTGCTCTAAAAGCTAATCAAACTTAGATGAAAGATTGAAAGCTGTTGTAGAGGAACAAAAGAGATCTTATCATCCTGAAGTAGCAACTATAAAAGTGTGGTAGGAAAGATGACATTCAACTGTGTCAGATAAAATACAATAGTTCACTGATGGAGTGATGCTAATCTTATCAACATACAAAATTGGCCCAAGAAAAGGGTGTTGAATAAGACACTTGCGAAAAGCGTAAGGATACGAAAGAACACCTGTGGTAAATGCAATCTGTTGTGCAACTACTAAATCGAGATGAAAGCTAGGGGATTGGATATATCCCTTCACTTTGAGTCACTTAGTTTAGAAATGCCTTTGATGATGGGGCTTCCAAATGTCGGAGGAGAAGGATTAGCATAACTCAGGTTGATTGAGAATAAGATATATGAAGATGCTAAAAGTCAGGTTGTTGACAAGTTGTCTGCATCGCATTACTTTCTAGAGTTGTGTTGTTCATGTGTATTTGCTAGTTTTGATGAATTGTTGTTCCATATCATTGCTGGCATGCAGAGTGATTATCTTCGGGGAATATTATCGAAGATGATTTCTTATGAAGCAGAGCTTGCTGGAACAAATGCATCAGGTCAGATATAACGGCCAACATATGTTTGGATTTATATGGACTTTTTATATGGTTAATATTGAGCTTGGTTTTGAAAACGTTTGCAGGTTCTGCATTCAATGCACCACCTTATGATGAATCTTGACATACAAGAGCAATGCTTCAAGGGCCCGTTGAAGCCGGATTGTAAGTGTTGCCGCCTCTCCCTGCGTCATTGCCGTCATCATCCCAAGCTCTCCTGACCAACACCACATCAATAAGCCTCAGGCACTACAACTTAGGTCTTTCATAAGATTTTAGTACTAATTTCAATGTATATTTAGAATATATACATACAATTTTTTTTAACAAACTAGTATATTTAGTTTAGAATGTATAAAATCTTTGTTGATTGACTTATTCAACATTCACAACTTATGACAATTGTTTGTATGTTTTTCTTTTATGTAGTTTATTATTAAATCCGCTTTTGTAAGGAGATATGCACAAACTAGTCCCTCTTTGTTAAAGTCAGTTAAAACCCAATAGGCCAATACCAATGATACTAAACATCAAAACCTCCCAACATTCATTCAAATAGGAAGAGCACAAGCAAAAAGAAGTTTGATGATTAAAATACAGATTAGGGGTTCTAAAGACTATATTGCTTGCTTATTGTATAATCCTTTCTAAAGAGTTCTGTGTCTTTTGACATGCATGATTTGAGGTCGTGTGTCGAAAATCATTCATATCATGAATAGAAAAAATGTGGAGGTCGCATATTGACCTACTTTTTTTTTGGTTTTACGTTCGGTTCGATCGGCATAAGCCGCTCTACATCCGGACCTGGTACGGCCGTGGTCCATTTGGGGAGACCCTCCCAATATCAACTTTTTCCATACATGTTGCCGGGAGGATTCAAACTCGAATCTCCAAGCCAACACTAAAGGAGTCTAGCGTCACTTTACCAACTGAGTATTGGTGCATAAACTTACTTGTTTCATGGTAATCAAGGTTACATGTATCCAATTATCGAGGTATATTATTTATTTTTGTTTTGAAAACTAAACACTTTATCGTAGGGATATAAAGTGTGTAATTTTTTTTTATGGAAGAAAAAGTATGCACTTTTGTAAATGGGGGATGTTTTTTTAAATAATCTTAGGAAAAAGAAAAAAGGGAAAAACAAAGAAGAAAATAATTAGTTTACTTAAATGATATTTTTAATAATCTTTCAATTTTGTCCCGTTGAAGATTTAAGTACACGAGCATAATGTGGTAGATTGGTCAAGCTTAGTAATTCATTCTAGTTGCTTAGAATAATGTAACATTATATATATAAAATTATAAAGTGATGGGTAGAATTTTTTTTATATATAACACCCATAAAACTATTTGCCTCGTAATAATCCAAGCAAATCAAATAAATTTAATCTTAAAAAACACTAGTTTAGTGCCCGAGCCTTGCTCGGATATATATATATATATATATATATATATATATATATATATATATATATATATATATATATATATATATATATATATATATATATAAAATTAGATTTTAATACAAGTAATTTGTCATATGTGTATTTTACCTTTTCTTTTTTGTTTAATATATATATATATATTATAAAAGTAAGGATTGAAGCAAAAGTATGACAACTATCAAAGTTAACAGAATTAGAAACACTAACCACATCAATAAAGAATGTTGTTCGCAAATACACTTAAAAACACCAAATATGTAATTTGTGACAAAAAATAATTATGGACTTCAAATCTTCACACTGGTAAGAATCCGATTGAACAAAAGCGACGAAGATAATGGATACAATGTAGCGAGAATGAGATATACAACCTTTGAAACAAATATTCAGAAAATCTGCCCTCATGGTACCAAGAGTACTGTAGAACCCGAAGGGCGACAAACGGGTTTAACTGTTACATGACCTCGTAGATTTTAATGCAATTGTTTTTTAAATTGTCAATTGCATACATAACTAAATTACAAAGATAGAAGAAGAGTTATAAGGAAAGCATCATACCAAGATAGTCAAGAATTCAATGGGATGAGTGACAAATACTATTGTATTGGATTTGAGATGTCCAAGCAAGCATTTACGTCACATAAAACAATTGTGAAATTCACAAAAACGGCATTGTGGCGTGATTACTAGAAAAAACTGACTTGAATTTGATCGAAGAGTTCGGCTTATATAATTGATGGATATGAGCCAATAATATTGATTTTTTCATATAAATACGTGATTGTAACACCTCAAATCCGTAGGACTCGAGGTGCTAATGGGCTAGGATCTCACAATGGATCTTGACCCTAGTCTGACAACAAGTTCACTGAATCTTACAACAAGGCACCAATAGATTAAAACAAAACATAAAACTGATATATATATATATATATATATATATATATATATATATATATATATATATATATATATATATATATATATATACACACACATATCCAAAAGGTAATACAAAGTAACTGTTGAGTACAAAATCAAAATATGAATCCGTACAACATAAATATCCCATATCCCACGATATCGCCCCAGTGTACGGAGCCCTCAGCAGATCACCCCTCAGGATCACTCTGCAGCTCTCCTAACCTGCAAAGGATCTACAACACGGTATAAAACCGTTAGCTAACCATACATATATATAAGAAGATGCTAGAGCACAAACACACATCAAGAATCATAACACATCATCATGCTTTCACACATTTACCCGGTTTATTATCTTTATAACGTCAATCACTCAAATAGTATATCGATTTGCATATGAAAATATGTGACACGAGGTATGTATATAAACCTCGCCTCTGCGTGCAATAGCTAGCTGGAGTGGTATCAGTGCACCTTCCCGTATACCATAAGGAGTGGTCAGTGCCCTTCCCGTATACCAGAACTAACTAGCTTACAAAGAACTTCCCAGACTCCACTACGGGATGAAAGGTAAGTTGTCACAACCACTACAATGGGCGGTCAATATAACATAGATCGGTAATGAACCATATAGCATGCTATAAAGCATATAACAAACACCACTCATGCATACATCCAATATAAGGATGGTAGCTAAGTAATCCTATGGACTTACCTCAACCTCAGTAGTAGTCTCAACCACGATCAACCCTCAACACGGTCCACTCCAAACTGGAGGACAGCACTGCCTAATAATAAGGCATAACAATATATCACACTCATATCCATCAAAGGGGTCACACCTAGACCCAAGGGATCCATAAGGATCATATCCTAACTCATGAACCTCAAAGCCATAACCGGCATACAGATATATCATATCCTCATCATTCTATCCTCATACACATACCTAGCATGCTACTAACCCGCTCATACTAGGAAAGGAAAGGATTTACCTAACTCTAGGTAGACCCGGGACAAGACGCACCTGCGTAACAAGAGAGACGCAGGGGCGGAACAGGCAACCCGCAGGCGCGGCAAGACTCAGCCGCAGGCGCGGTGACAAAGTCCGCAGGCAACGCAGGCACGGCGCAGGCGTTGTGGCACGACTTCCGCAGGGGCGGCGGCTTCCAGGCGCGGGGGCGGCGACGGTGCAGAACGTGATCCCGCGACTCTTCTTCGGCTCTTCACGTGATCAAATCACGTCTTCTCCATTCCACACCCAAGTACATACATATTCCAACATCAATCTATGATCCATTCATCTAATCCTAAGTTAGGGAAGAAGAACACGAAAGAAAGAAAAGAAGGAGAAGCAAGAAGCTTACCACACTTGTGGTCCTAGGCCAGGAAAAGATCACCAACACAGCCTCAGTTGGCTCCCAAGCTCAGCAACAACATCATACAACATCAACCTCACAAGGCCACACAAAAACTCTTCCAAACCAAGAGGAAACCAAGCACAAGATCAAGAAGGAAGGAGAAGGAAGCAAGAAGGACGTGAAGGCAGCTGGGAAAGGGAATGAAGATCCTCAGCAAGCCAAAGCAAATGAATTAGGTTAAGGAAAGAAAGGGTAAAGCACGGGTCAAATGGTCAACAAAACCGGCTGCAGCCGTCGGAAACCGCAGGGGCGGTTTCCTGGGCCGCGGGAGCGGGAACCCACTGGGGCGGCACACAAGCCCGCGGGGGCGGCTAAGGCAAACTTGGTCCAAAAGACTAAGGCTCTTACAGTGATCTTACCTATCAAATCAAAACCTGTAAATTCGATATTTTGTAAGTGATTAATTTTTCGGGGGATTCTACAACAAATCTAAAAATTGTAAATTACAATTCGTTATCCAACAAATTAGATATTCTGTAACAAAATTTATATATATTGTTATAAAAAATTTAAATTAATATAGTCATACAATTCCTATATAATTTCTCAGATTGATCCATGTCCCCTGTACTGTTTAATTGAAATCCGAAATACTTATTTGTATTTTTTCTTCTAATTTAAAAGGGCTAATTGAATTTCTGAATTTGCTTTAGTAGATTTGCATCGGGTGAATCCATTAAAAAATTTTTTTTGAGAAATAAACATTCATTCTTCTGTATTATCATCATCCACAATCCAACAAAGTTCAACATGTAAATGAAGAAGTGAAGTAATGTCAATAACTCCTTTCCTGCACTTGGAAGCAATCCAATGTGCAGCCTTATTCCTTCTTCTGCTGATGTTGGACCACTGACAGGAATCCAGATGTAGAGCCTCCATTTTGATCCTCGAAACTACCCGACCAATATCACCTCTAGTGGCAATGCACGAGTTCAGTTTGTGAATAAGAGTAACAGAGTCCGACTCACAGATCACTCTAGACCATCCCGTTCCGAAGCAATACTAATTGCCCAGCGAGCTGCTTCACCCTCCGCACATTCCACTTGCCACTTCCCAGACAACGGTTTTTCCCCTGCAAAAAGAACAGCTCCCAAACAATTTCTAGCAATCACACCAACACAACTACTCCCATCCGCCTGCACATCAGCGTCACAATTGAGTTTAATGATGCAACTATTCGGTTTCGTCCATTTGACATCCATACTATCAGGAAGGGAACTAAATGCTCGATGAGTGTAAGTGAGAAAATCACGAAGTAAATCCTAGGCTTCATCTGCAATGGCTTTAGCTGATATTGGTATTCCCATAAAAATTTTCTTGTTTCGGGAATTCCATAAAGTCCACAAAAGCGCAGCCCATAATTGAAGGTCCTTACCAGAAGCTATCTCTCCTACCAAATCGAAACAGCACTCCACCGTAGACACCGTGCAACGAATCCTATCCAAACTTGGAATCATTTTCCAGACATCACAAGTTTTCGGGCAGGATGCAAGGACATGAAATGTAGTCTCAAATTTACTACATTCACTGCACCAGAGATCGATCTTCACGTGCCTATGTAAGAGATTAGCTTTACAGGGGATAACATCCTTACAAGCCCTCCAAACAAAAAATTTCACCTTAGGTAGGATGTTGATCTTCCACAAAGCTTTCCACCTACCAGTACCCCTCCTTGAAGAAGTATTACAGACTAATCCCATCAAACGACTGCGTTCGTTCAAAATCAAGTGATATGCCGTTTTGACACTAAACAAGCCGTTAGTGGAATGAAACTAGTACGGTTCGTCTGCCAATTCATAGCTTAACATCGATATATATCCTACTTACTACGTCACAATCCAGAGGTCCAAGTACCTCCAATACCTTATCCAATCTCCACTCCCCACGCGTCTAGTCAATAAGATCAATAACCCGCATTGCAGCATTATTGTCAGAAGGGTAAGCAATGGGTTTAAACAACAAGCTAGGGACGAGGTATCCACTAATCATGCCACACAGAAAGCGAAGCACCGCTTCCAATGTTCCAACAAATGCCTTTCAACAAAAACTCTCTGCCACTAAGAATGCTTCTTCACATGTAACTTGGTCGGTATCCCATACTTGCAACCATGAAAGATCCCGAGGGATAATAACGCGCCTTGAGAAGTCGAGCAAGGAGGGAGTCATCGGTTGTGATTAATCTCCATTCCTGTTTGGCTAACATTGCAAGGTTAAAAGCCTTCATATCTCTGAATCCAAGGCCCCCATCCTCCTTAAATTTACACATCTTCTTCCAATTAACCCAATGAATCTTTTTGTTACCCTCGGTCGAACCCCACCAGAATTGACACATCATACGTTCAATGTCATCACAGACACCTTGTGGCATTTCCAGGCAAAACATAGCATAGGACGGAATTGCTTGGACCACTGCCTTCAATAACACTTCTTTTCCGGCTCTGCTGAGTGTTGTTTCTTTCCACCCTTTTAGCTTCTTCCAAACCCTTTCTTTAATTTTTGCAAAAATAACTTTCTTGGATCTACCAACCATGGTGGGAAGCCCAAGATACCGTTCATGCCTATCCACTTCCCTCACCTCCACACCTTCAACAATCGCATCTCTTCGATCCCTCGGAACATTATTGCTGAATGAAATTTCAGATTTCGCAAAATTAAACTATTGTCCTGACGCCTTTCCTTATTCACAAAGAATAGAAATAATTTAACTACTCTGTTGGCAGGATGCCTTCGCGAAAATAACACTATCATCAGCAAAAAAACAAATGTGATATTCTTGGAGCAGTAGGAGCAATTCTAATACCCTGAATACCTCCCCTTTCTTCACTTCTTCTGATTAAGTTGGATAATCCTTCTGCACAAATGAGGAACAAAAAAGGAGAGAGGGGTCACCTTGATGTAATCCTCTGCTAGGAACAAAAGAAGGAGTAGGTCTCCCCTCTATTAGACCGAGAAGGATACCGAGGTCACACACCTCATTATAGTGGAAATCCACCTCTCGCAAAAGCCCATCTCAGTCGTACAAATTTCAAGGAATCTCCATTCAACACGGTCGTAGGGTTTCTCCATATCAATCTTCATAGACATATAGCCTTGCTTCCCCTTTCTCGTCTTCATGTAATGAAAAAGCTCGAAAGCGGGAACAAGATTATCCGTAATAAGATGGCCCGGAACAAAGGCGCTTTGAGAAGGAGGAAGTTGGAGGTGGTAAGTAAAGGGTGGAGTGTGGTGGTGGAGCGAAGCAGGTGGTCGGAGTTGCAGAGAAGAGAGAGAGGGATGAGAAGCGGAAGAGTTGAGGGAGTAATGGTTATGATGGTAAGTGGTTGCTCCGGTGGTGGAGAGCTGAAGAGACTCGGAAAGTGAGAGAGGGTGTGAGGAGAGGCACAGAGGAGGTGCTCAGAGAGAGGTTGTTGTGAGGAGAGGTGGTGTTCGGGCCGGCATGAGGACAGGGAGAGATGGAGAGATGGTGTTGAGTGAGAGGGAGGGAATAGTAGCAAGAGGTAGAGAGGAGAATGGTGAGACGAGGGAGAAGGGTGAGGAGTGAGGGGTCGGGTTGCAGGGCTAGGGGCAGTTGCTTGCCTGGGAGCTGGATTGCGAGCAGGTGGAGAGTGCAGAGGCTAGGAAACTAGCTTGGGCGGGAGGTTAACGGCGCCAGGCGGGGATAGGAGGCCAGGCGACATCAGTCAAGATCTTCTATATCCCTATTTACATGTATCCTTGTATCCCTATCGCGTAATTGGTGAGATTTATATTGTTTATTATTTTTCTCGTAAAGCAGTAAAACTTTAATACTTATTTATTTAAGCTCAACCAATCGGTTGATAGGGATACATGTATCATTGATACAGAAGATCTCAACTGAGGCGACATGGAGGAAAGCAGAAGAGGAGCGCCAACTGGAGGCAAGTGAGCCCGGGTGAGAGGAAAGATAAGGAAGGGAAAAAAAGTTAAAGGAAATAGGATAAAATAATAAAAATAAAATGAAATAAACTCGATAAAAATATACGGAAACGAGTGTTCCGGTTTGGAAAATTTTCCGAACGTTTCCGTAAAATAATTTACAGTATTTATATAAATATATATATTTATATACTTATTTAAATTTATAAATACAATATAGACTCGATTTTTTAATTTACGATATAAAAATAGTGATAATATACGAAAAATATTTATATAAAACGCACCTTATTTTTAGAGACGTTTCAATTTAGATATTTACCGTAAAAATTTACGCGCCTCTCCATAATATTTAGTTTACAAAAATTATTATTTAAACATGTTTTTCTTCCGGTTGTCTTTGATTGATGTTACTGGTGAGACAAGAAAGATGTTTCAATGGAAATTCATACAAAATAAAACCCCAAAAGAGGATATCCTCTCTACTATACAAAGAGATGGAAACTCCAGAAGCTCTTTGGCTTATCCCAACAAGATTTCACAATCAACGGAAAAACCCTAACATTCAATGATAGAATTCCTTTCTACTACTCATCACTAATGTTGAGGAAACCCTTCTTTTCTCAAAATCAACACAAAGAATTTCAAGAGAACACACTCTCTTTCACAATCCAACACCCTCTTCTCTTTCCAGATCTTATTTTTATTCTATAAATGACATTAATAGATTTCATCTTTCACTAATCAAAACAATCTCTACATTTCTGATTTCTTGTTTGCCTTGCTCCCACCAAAACACCAAAGCACCAAATATATTATTGCCGGTAATGGAGGCTTACAAGTTACAATGAAATGGAGGCTTACAAGTTACAATGACGAAACAAAATACATATTAATGAAGTTAAAAGTTCATCAACCAAGTATTAACGTGTTCTGGACGTTTGTACATTCTATTTCCTTAACCAACGTCAACTTGTGGTTTGCTAATTCAAACCCATGTATCTTTGTCATCCATTTCTTTCGTCTGAAAGTAATGGTGCAAAAGGAAGTCAAGTTCCTTATGGATGAAACATTTTTTTATCAATTGATTCCCGATTGCTTGTTTAGATCGGGAAGTATGTCCTTGTTAGTGTACTCTCTGGCTTCACAGGTTTTTTCGGCTCCAGCAACGCAGCCTTGCGTTCAGTGTTCATCTTCACCATTTTTGTGCGTTTTTTATACCGCGGCATGTGGCGGTGGGTAGCTAACTAGGGTTTCTTGCTTCCTACGTGCACCTTGCTCCCCTTATAGCAAGTTTTCATTTGGGCCTTTTGGCCCATCTATCAAAATCCTTACTTATACTAGAAGAATTAACATTCTTCAAAAAAATTGATTATAGAAAAACAAAAATTTACAAACAATAAGCCCTTTTTCATGATTTTTTGGGCTTATTTTATTTTAGTTTAAACCTTTTTCCTAACACAAACATTCTTATATTTTTGGATGATGGCCAACTCCATGTATCTTCCGTCAAATCTTCTATGGCTCGTTGCCATCGGGTGACCCCCTCTTTCCACCTTCAAGTCAAGAGAAAGAAAAAGATCAATACACTAAAACCGAGACCAACTCTTTAACCTTAAACCACCTTTTTTTTTGAACAAATTTTATCCTCATACTTTTATATGGCATGACATCCGTACTCTGCAACGTCGTCTTCTTAGTTTAATGTTGTTGTTTTGGTGGCGTTTCAAGTGGTATGTTGAAGAGGGGGCGTTGATTTGTGATCGACTCTTGACAACTCTCTCTGATGCGAGTCCAAATATGAGGTGTCCACAGTTGTTCCCCAGGCTTCCTACCTGTGTACTTCCTTCGAAGACATACTTTATGCTTGCCGATTCCTGCTGACTGCATCATCATCCTACTTTCCCCTGAAGACCTCCATTGCTTTCGGGTTTTTATGTTGTATTTTGTGTGTTTCTTTTTCTTTTATCGTGGCTCTTCATGACGGTTAGTCCGTCTGCCGATCTTTTTCGGCCTTTCGATCCACTAGACGGCGTGCCGTCTAGTGTTTTCGAACCGCTTTCCTTTATAAAAAAAAAAAGAAAAAAAAAAGAAGAAAGATGTTTCACTTTTATAGAATTGTGTTTAACAAAAATAAAGAATCTTGTCTTGATAATAAAATGTTTAAAAGAATAATTTCACAAAACAAACAAAATCTTTCCTTGATCCTCTTAACTACAAAATCAAACATCATAATATATTTTATTAATATTTTATAACTAACTTCAATGAAAATTTAGAATATATACAAATATATATACAAAATCTAAGCTTCATACAATTTTGTGTTAAAACAAGATATTTACGGTGTAACAATAAAATCTTTTTCGATTGACTTAATCAACATTCACAAACCGACCCTTCTTTGTTAAAGTCAGTTAAAATCCAATACCAATGATATATACAAGCCATCAATACCTCCTAATATTCGTTCAATTAACAAGAACACGTACAAGCCAATAAAAATTTGATTTATTTGATGACTTAAGATTTGGATTACTGGTTCTAAAAACCATGAACTTATTAAGGTTAACAAGATGTTAAAGACACTTCCAGATAGTTTACTGCTCTTATTATTACATAAACACCAAAATTATTTTCTTTCAAGCATATCAAGAAGAAAGTAACACAAGTAAGTAGTCCTTACAAAAATTTATGTTTCTCCCGTTCGCTTTTGATACGTTTGGTTTTCTTGCACCTGATGCCATCGAGATTCTCAAGAGGGTGCAACGGGTCTCGCATGGTAATTTCGTGTCTCCTAGGTCTTCAAATGTAGTTTTTAGGAGGATGAAATTTGTTATTCAGAAAGGGTTGGCGGCACAACTTGTTGCTCGCCTAACTTCTAACTCGATGTAATATTTCTTTATTATTAATACATTTATGAAATTAAATAATATATTTTTCACATAATTATAAGTCACTTAATTAGGAAGCAAATTTGTGGAAAAGGTAGTCTTATAAAAATAGGTGTAGATATAATTTCATTAAGATTTGTCCCACCTAATTGCTAGTTATTGGAAAAACTAACACACTTCAAAAGATTTGCATTAGTAGATTTTCGATGTCTAACAATTTTTTATTACTAAAATCCATTTTGGGGCACTAGAAAAATATACACATCAAGGATATCTAAAAATTACATTATATATGATTTGTAGTTAGTTCTTGTTTATTTGAGATGGAAATTTTCTTGAGTATTTACTTGTTTCTTTTTTGGTGATGTGCTTGCAGGACAATAGTTATAGCATTGTGTGATAGTAAGAGCAGTAAACTTTCTGGAAAAGTATTTAATATATGGTTGTTAACATGAGCAAGAAAATACAACCTTACTTACACCCAAAGTGATATGATATCTTGACACGAGATTTAGCACAAATGAGAATAAAGTTAAGGAGCTAAGGAGCACATTTGAAACTTTTCGGATTTGAATGATGTTTCCGGATTTAAAATTTCAGTATTTCCCTTTCTATTATTTGTTTATAATCCGGATTATTCATTTATTAAACTAATTGAATAAGTTTGGGCCAAGAGTTTAAGATCCACTTATATTTTCTACCAGATAATGGAAGTCTAAATCCATGCCCAATTGAAGAGGGGATGGGAGTTCAAAAAAGAATATTCACATGTCATTTTTGTTTTCCCGCTTTCTTTAGGTGATAATGTCCTAATTTTTGGTTCAACTAGTTAGCTTTTGTTAATTTAGGATGAAAATATATCCTTACCTTTATTATTTTAGCTAATCTAGTTAGTTTGTTATTTTGAGACTTAAATTATATTATCTTCTTTTCTATTTTAACATCATATAAACTAGTTTATTAACATCCTTCAAACCCTAATCAGTAATATAAATATAAGACCATCTTTTTTGTATTTTGGTTAGCTTGAAATTGTATAATAGTGTATAAGAGTTGCTAATATTATTCAATTATCCAATACATAATATAATTTCAGCTTTTGTTCAAATAAATCCAGTTGTGTTCTTCTCTTGCTCTTGGCATGGGATTCACTCTTCATTTGGTTCTTAATTTGATCACTCTATATTGAATCTAGTATGGAATCTTCTCTCTTTTCCTTTGATTTTGTTACTAACGTTTGTGATTGAGATTACAGTATCAGGAAGTCTTCAAGAGCATCCATTGCCTCCGATTTGTAGGAGAATTAAGGCTGAATTTTCGAGTTTAATTCCATCAAATAGATTGTAACAAGTTTGCACATTTTTCCCTTTTTGTTTGTAAATTTGGTTTCAATATTGATTGTGCGTCCTTTGTATCTTTCAAGAACACGAGATAGTCACTTCTAATACCTTATTCTACAGTTTTCTCCTTCATCTTTATTTTTCTTCTTATATCTGACTCTTAGTTTCCCAGTATTGATGAGGGATAGGATATTACTTGAGTCGAAGAACCTAGATACCTAGTTTCACCACCCTAAAAAAGATGAGTATTGACGAGACTTAGGAATTCCTTAGAGGTGATATCGAAGAACTCAATCGAAAGATCGGACAATACATCTAGAGTCAAGGGTTCATACCCTTGATTCACATCACAAAGTGTACTAGGATTTTTGTATATGCAAGTGTTGAAGTTTGGAATAGATCAGGTGAAGCTCCTTTTAAACTAATTAGGTCATGTTGTTTTAGGTCCACTTATGAAACATTAAGTTCAACATACATACATTTCTATAAGCGTCTCATTTCCGGCTGATGAAATCTTTGAAATTATTTTTGACTCCGCTTATGTGTAAGAATTTGTGCAAACCGGTCACAAACTCGGATAGGGAGGTGGAGAAACATGTTTAAAGTTTTGTTTAAATATTGGTACTTAAGTCATTTTATTAGGATTTGTTGATTGATAATCATGCTTTTTGGGATTTTTATTTTCTTTCGTGTGCATGGTTTTGTATGGATATGATTGCTTATTGTATAATTATTTTCCATTGTAATGCCCCTAAAACGGGATAGATGTCAGAACGACAGGAGCCCCGGACAAGAAATCCATAATGCTTGAATATAAAGATAAAGATATGAAAGTCACACCAAGGCATAACTTGTCAACCAAGAAAGATGCAAAAGAATCCATAAGACGTCTCATAACGTCAACCACAAAAGGGTTCCAAAACCACAACAACAAAACATATATGGTCAAATTCGAGGTCAACAATAATCAGAGTTCTTGAAGCATAAATTGGCCCAAAAGATATAAAGCGGAAGTTAGGATCAAGTCCTATAGAAACCAATCACTCCAAGTTCAACCAATATGCCTCGATAACGATATATGACATACTCCCCTCCAAAGTCAATCAACCGATCAGTATACGGGGTGAAACACACATCCTCCGCCTCATCTGGTACAATTGTACTCGTAACGCATGGACCCTCTCGATACTAACCGGCGGTGTCTTCGGGACAAAAAGTCTCGAAGACCAACGTGGATGCCCATGCAAATGAGGATCCTCAATAGCTCCACATCCCAATGATGGAAAATGGGCATAAATCCAACACTAAATAAAGAAAAATAAATTAAACTCCACTCATATAATCATGTTTTACCTTTAAAAATTCGAAATGAAACCATATCTATAGTAGTGTTGTACAACCTCACATCGTCTTCACCTTCTTCCTACTAGCGTCCCCAAAGATCTATATAGATATGCAAGAGTCCCGGTGCCCCAAGCATATGCGTCTGTCCTCATATGATTCCGTACTAGGTCGATAAGCCATGACCGCATCCTGTTGGTAGTCTTGTCGACTACCAAGGTCGACGAGATCAATAACAACATTCAACAGGTACACAAATGCAATAATGTCGTGAGGAGGCTTTGGAAGGCCAAACATGTATGTGGCTCTAGACCTAACAGTCTCGCAAAAAAGCTTCTTGCAGCTGTCACCAACAGCAAACGCATATATGTGGCTCTAGACCTAAAAGGCTTTGGAAGGCCAAAGAATGTACAAGCCACTAATGCCTAGCAATATCATCTGAATCAGTCAATAACGCATCTCCATCAATAGCAAGACCCATAATAGCATGCACATCGTGCAATGCTATGCTCATCCCCCCACCCCCCCCCCCCCCCCCCCCAACGACATATGAAAAGTGTTCGTCTCGGGGTGCCACCTCTCAACAAACGCAGTAATCAAGAAGTGGTCGACCCCACCAAAGTGAAGGTCCTCCAACTCAGTAAGTCCGCTGCATCTCGCCAAGCCAAACCATGAGTATGGGTCATACAAATTCCAAGGCCACCTCCGTAATCTAGCTATCCCATCAAGCCTCCTAATAACCCTGACCACCCTAGGATCCTCCTATAATAATTTATAAAAATTAACATTATCTTAGATTGATTACAAAAATAAATTATATATTTGGTGGAAAATAAAATTATACCCTCTGAGTCCATATCACGCTCGTTATGTGATTAGTGTAACATCTCAATAACACCTCCTCATGAGGATGCTCTTCCTCTTGTGGATGCTCATCCTCCTCCTCCCGATGCTCCGCACCAGCAGGTGCCTGCTCCTGGTTCTCATAATACTCGTATTAATACTCCTGATCCTTCTCCTGCTCTTGTGGAACAGGTATCTGCTCCTGCTCATCACCTACAATGTCGTCTAGGTGTGGCTCATCATCAGCAGAGCCCTCCGTAGTATAACCCGGGCGTAGTGATGATGGTGCCCCAACATCCCCCTGGTGAGCTCCTCTTCTGCAGCTGCATCAACGGGCCCCTCGACAGATGTGGAGGCAAATCTATCCCGTCGAGCTTTAGCAGCTTGAAGGGCAGATGTTGTGACAACTCTACTATCACGCTTCTTCTTATCTCTAATGTTTTGCATGACCATCTGATTTTTTTTTCTAGATAAAATTTGTCATTTTTAAATTTACATATTATATAATTATAGATTTATTTTTTAAAAAAAATTATTTCGCTAGAATACACAATTATAGCCTAAAAATCAACGAAATCCAATTTCACTTCTTCCTAAACTAACTGAATCGTCCTAAACTAATGTTCATATAAGATCCAATTCCAATTCTTCCTAAACTAACCGAATCTTCCTAAACTAACGATTTTCAAGCCTAAAATTAAAAATAAAAACCACAAAATAGATAAAAACGTTGAAAACGTACCTTAAACCGTTCTTTGAGTGTTCTTCCAACCCTCGGGGGAGATTCCGAATCCGCCATGGTGTATGATGATACGGGATAAGTAGAAAAACGGAGACGGGAACCGGAGACGAAGAAGAAACCTGAGAACCGAAGACGAAGAAGCCGTTCACCGTAGATGAAGGAAGTTGGCGGCGGCGGCAGAAGACGAAAGGTTTTGGGATTTTGGGGCTTGCGGAAGAAGCTGCTTCCGCCCCAAGCCTTGGCGTATTCAGAATCCGCTTCCGCCTCGTCCCGTTAGTAAATTTCGGTCGTCCGGATAACATCGCTCATATAATATAAATATTATTTTGATAAATGCAAAGTCATTGATTATTATTTTATTTTATTTACATTTGAAGAAATTACCAACTGTCGTCTTTTATATTTGTTCCAAACTAGTTAAACGGATACTAAAATGGATACTTGCTAAATAAGTTCTCATTTTTGTAGTTTGTTACATGCGAGCGTGTCTTGAGCGGTTAGCTCGCGGTTACAACATAATATAGAAGCAGACCAGACTACCAGAGTCTGCAAACTCTGACTTGAAGGCACCATCATGTAGAAGGTTGGATCAAAATGGCCGCATATAGCCATCAAGCTGTTTTGTTTGCTACGGAATTACATTCACTCATAATCTAGTTTATTATACACAAGGCAAAGACAATGCATACACCATTTACAAGCAGACTTTCAATGTGTCAAATTGTGCAATAAATTAAAAGGATATTGGATGATACCTTAACGTAATCCACAAAGTTATAAAGCAAATCTTGGTTTTCTTAAACTTCATTTTCGGTTATGCCTTCGGCATCAACTGAAATATCATCTTTCCACTTCTCAAACTCTAGTGAATCAACTTTTTCTTCCTTGGCTTGGCGATCCTTGACTTCTAGCTTCTTCCTAAACCAAGAATAATATCTCAATACTTAAGACCAGAACAAAAGTATGGTATCAAAGAGAAAATTGACAATGCAAAGATCAAATAAGCATACAATTTGAACAGAAGAGGGGCTACAATTAATGGTCAAATAATACAAATATTCATGCAAGTGAATGCGCATATTCAAAAGCAAACACCATAAGGATATAATTGGAGAAGTAAAGGTACACGTTCAAAGAAAAAGCAAAGATACACAAACATACAGAGAAAACAAAGATTTCTTACAAGAGGAAGAAGTAGGACTTGCTTTTGTTTGCTGAGCAAGTGGTAATGAGCTTTTAACTTCTTAGATGCAGTATTCAAACCTGCAGTGTTCATTCAAGTTGTCAAGTTGAATGAGCTTTTTACATAAGAGATTGAAAAACATGTTAGTGTAAATTACAACATACTATACCTGATCTGTTTGAAGGGTCACTTGAATAGGTTCATGATGTGTTATCAAAGGCAGCTTCTAGTGAAATCTAAAGTTTCCATGAACTTTTATCAATTAGGTAAGATGTTGCAACAAATCAACCACTGAATACAACATAAGTCTGAAAAGGCATTGGAAGAATACATGGATATGTTATGTTCTTAAGAAGGGTGCCACCTTTCTAGTATACACCAACATGACCTCCTGACACTTTTATGCAAAATTATGAAGCTGTTATGACGTGTGGAGGCTGATGATATATGTTCAATAAAAAAAGCAATTTCTATATTAGATATTTAGATTCCAGTTTTGGTGATTAATTTGGCATATGAAACAACTAACTACATGTTTGTCAAATCTTCACTTAAGCGTAACAACAAGAAATAATAACAAATGACAGGAATAAACCTGGCTTTAGATGAAACATTTGTGATGTAACAAAGAGCAATAAGCTTGGAATTGGCAAAGCGAGAGGCCTCGAGGCCACCATGACCATCGTAGACACCAACGGAGGTAGCGGAAGGAGAAGTGAACACCTGCGTTTGATCTTTGAGAGAGCAAGTTTGAGAGGATATCAGGGATGATGGAGACGATCAAACCCTAGAAAGGAGGTGTTAGAATTTAGGATGTACCTGGATAGAAGATGCAAGCGCTAGTGATCTAGTTGAAGAAATAAAATGTAGTAGCACCTTATACATGTTATTCATTTCATCCTAAAGGTATATCACTACTTCAAGTTCAACATTAAGCCCGCAAAGTAGTATTAGTTATTATCATTGAGTACTTGTAACATCACGTGCTTCTCTCTTAGAGCTAAAAATGTTCGGACAAAAAAATTTATGAGGGGTTAGTGAAAGATTAGATATTCATCATAGACTTATACTCTGAAATTTGAGGTTTATGCACCATCAACTCAACTCTTTTGGTACGTGGATTACATATTTATACCTACAGGCTACAACGTATAATAAACTAAGATAAAAAGATCATCTACCCTTATTACATTATTATCAAGAATCAACCAACAAATCATGTATTAATGCAAAGGAAACAAACAACATTTATCAGTCATTAATAATTGGAAAACTAAGTAGAGGAAACCGTTTCATGCTTACCTTGGCCATTCCTACCCAATATAAAGGCAACTCTGTGGATTGAGCCGCTTCCACACCCCTTGTTAATGGAAAAGAGGGATTTGACTCTTTTTTCCATTGAAACTTTCAGGTGCATGTATTGTGTTCTTTGTAGATGATTTAACAGGTAATTGTCTTTCTGGTTCAGCCAACAATGCTCTGGATTCATCGCGCTCCTTCTTCAGCCTTGAGATTACATAACAAGCAACATCATGTTGTTAATAAACAAAGGAAAAAAACAGCCGAGAGGCTAGAACAAGCAAAGATCCGTAGATCTTGTAGAGGTTATCCTATGCCAAAAAAAGAGTCCAAGGAACTCACATCTAACTTCCACGAGATACCCTAAGTGAATTTTGTATATACATTAAGTCCAACATGATTATGATAGAACCAGGTAGTATCACTATCAACACTAATTTTTCACCTAATAAAGATAGAAACAACCCCAAGGAAAATGTTAACTAAAAACAACATTGACTTAGTCTAAAGGCAATGAACCAGTAGCACAATCAACACCAAACACTGTCTCCTTTTTTCACAACTTAAACAATGTGCAACAATTCTCCAAGATATTTCAATTTTTATATAAAACGTACTCATTGATTGACTTGTTATCTAAGATGATCATTTCCTAATATTTGACTCCATAATTTAGTTGGACACAAAGATAATGTTTACTGAAGTTGGTTATTTAATCTAAATAGACACGTTAAGGCAACACATTAAAATAGCAAACCATGTGTGCTACATGTCTTTAAAGTTAATTATCTATATGGGTTTTCTTATGTAAAATTCTTTTTTGACTCTTCATTCCTGCAAAAATTTTCCCTTTTCTATGACATTGCCCTATAGATGGATTAACAATTCCTAGTAGAACATGCTGCTATATGTAGAGGACATACGACTTTCCAGAAAAAGAAAAGAAATCTCAATATAAATTTGTTTTTGGCATTTTATCGAACACCTTAAGTGCATTAGAATTCATATGTCTAAACATAAATTTCTAGAGCGTTGATGCTACAATTTTCCCAATCTTGAATATCAAATACCAAGTGAAAGATTTAGTGGCCATAAAATTGGAACCGATTATCTATCAAAAGTATTTCCTTGAAGTTCAGTGATCGAGGATCACAACGATAAGTCCGGAGAAATTAACGGATAGAACTAAGGTGTTACCATTTGGAGATGCCGCTACAATCTCAAACTCGTTGATAGCCGAGACAACAATTATTCATCAACATTTGCTTATTTCCCTTGAGAAGAAGCAACGAGGAAACGTGGCAAGATAATCTATATATGACATAATTGTAATTTGTAGTTAATTAATATCGTAAAATGGAAACTGACTATTCATTTGGCTACTCTCCCTTTTTATATATAGAATTTATATATATAGATATAGATTACGAGTCATTAATACCAATCCCAAAAGAATTGCTTGACAACCGAGTTTACCACTCCCAAAAGAATTTGCAGTTTCGTATTGAGATGGCAGATGTGCAGGCTAAAGACTGGCGTGATAGCCTTCAACCTGATTCAAGAACAAGAATCATCAACAAGATGTGAGTTCTCTTAATTTTCTGGACACGTTTACAAATTCAGTTTCTTTTTCCCGAGTATTTTGTCCAACGGGATTGAATTCTTGCAATTCTGTTGATGAAATCCATACCCCTTTGGTTAAGAACGTGCTGACTTTCGATTTGGTTGTTCATTTAAGTTTGATTGGACCCCTATCTTCTGTTTTGAACATGGGTAATCCTTGGTGATTATCAAGACAGGCACTCTAATGTATAATCTCCCTTTTCTTGGGGATTTAAAGCTCAAAGTTCTTAATTACGACTTGTTCAGATCATAGTAGTTAAAACCCTAATTTGTATCATTCCTCCGTCCCCTAATTGGATATTTTAGGTGTGATAATTGAGGGGTTTTGTACTTATCTGATTAAGGAATCCTACTTCATCTTTCAGATGTGACACTTTGATGATAAGGCTTCCAGTTGTCAGAGATGAAGAATTAGCACATGTAGAAATCAGGTTAATTGCAACTAGGTTTGAGAATAAGATTTATGAAGCTGCTACAAGTCAGGTATGCTAAAAGTGCTTCTTATTTGCTTATTCTTTGAGGCTCCAACTATTGCTAATGAAATACTTGACAAGTTGTTTGCATTGCATCAGTTTCTAGTTTAGAGTTGATTTATATTTCTGAATGGCCTATTAGAGTTTGATGTTTCCACATCATTGTTGGCATGCAGAGTGAATATCTCCGGCGAATATCATTGAAGATGCTGTCTTTTGAAGCAGGGCATGCTGGAACAAATGCATCAGGTTAGATATAACGGCCAACCTATGTTTGGATTTCCATATTTACGAATACTATACACTCTTCTGATTTACGTGGACTTCTTTTATGGTTAATATTGAGCTTGGTTGTGGAAACGTCCGCAGGTTCTGCATTCAACGCTCCACCTTATGATGAACTTTGACATACAAGAGCAATGCTTTGTTCTGCGCACAAGATGTTTAGAATGTCTCTCTCATCTTGTTTTTAGTTCATGTAACATGTTTGTGCTTTTAAGAGATTGTGGGTAAACTTGTGTTGTTACAATTTCCTTAATGCAAAACAGTTTTGTAGTATCTTTGTTATAAGCAGTACATTCTTCTTCTAGCAGTGCATTCCTTAATGCAAAGACTAACTAACAAACTCAGTTCAAGTTCTTTATTTGTTATATAAGCAGTACATTCCTTCTCTGTTGATTTCATTGAGAAAGGAGGCCTCTGGCTACCCTTCTAAATAACATACATATAGAAGAAGTGCAGTATAATGGAAAATGGGTCTTTTGTAGTATTTTTACCTCCAACCACGAAGAGAAAAAGGTAAGGTGAGACAGTGATTAAAATACTCCCAACTCATTTTTGTGTTGGTTTCACTGAGAAAGAGCACCCGAGATGTCTAGTAATGAGCCACTGAATCTGTGGCAAAGAGAGTGACAGTCTTTATTTGCTATAAGCACTACATTCTTTCTTTGCTGGTTTTATTGAGAAAGGGGGCATCTGGCAACCATTACTAAATAACATACATATAGAATATGTGCACATTTTGTGGATGCCGATGGTCTCATATGCAGCCATGTTGGTAATAAAATGCCTAATCTCCCTTATAAAGTTTCAATTGAAATTACAAGATTGAGGATTCTTTCCTATGATGTTTTAGCACAAATCCTGTGTTTTACAAGATTCTTCTTCTAGCAGGGTTCTAATATTGACATCACGTGCAATCCTGTGATGCTGTTGTTGATATCCTTAGCACACGTCACTCAAATGATCGAGGTATCTCTTTTTCCTGATTCAATATTAAGATTTTACTTGCCAAGCTTATGATGAATATTGGGAAGTATTAATATCTGTTGTTGATATCGTGTGATGCTGTTGTTGATATCCTTAGCATAGGAAAAGCATTGATATGTGTAAGAAAACCAAGTATCTTTTGTTATAAATGATAATTTATAGGCTTCTTATCTGTATATACCATTAGTTGAAACTTAAGAGCAATTTGAGTGACCAAGTGATACTGTTCAGAAATCCCAATTTATGAATGGTGATGTTACATTCTGAGCTAGTATGCAAGGGCTTTGTATGCTTGGGAGTTTGGAGAAGAGCTTGCAGTACTTGGATAGGTTAACAAAGAAAGGGCTAAAGCCTAATGTGAATACTAATTCATATTTGCTTGAAGCTGCTTGTAAAGCGAGAGGAGTTGATGAAGCTATGAAATTGTTGGATGGCATAATACTGAGAGGAGGGAGTTTGTGTAATGTAGGGCATTGAAGGAGGCATACATATGATCTTCTAGCTGAAATGCCCTATGGGGAGGATCTTTTTTTATTTTTTTTTTAAAAAAATTTATTTTGAGAACGAAGACATTAATTATCCAAAAATAAAATATAATAATTTGAGAACATATGACATAAATTAGTCCACAAATTTAATCTATTGCATTGTACAAAATATTATACAAGTTAAAAAATTGTATAGTTTTTATAAATTTATTGTCATGTCATTGTATTTAAGAAGTTTTATATGTTAAGTTTTTGTCTATTTTTATAAATCATAATTTGATGGACTAGGCTACTTTATTATTATTTATTGATGAGGAATAATATAGTATTTTCTTCCTTACAATAATAACAAATATTTAAATTAAATGTACACATTTGAATATTTGAGGTAATGCATATTCTACTAAATAGAGATGAAAGCTAGGGGAGTGAATGGGATTTGATATATCCCTTCACCGCGAGTCACTTAAGTAGTTTACAAATGCCTTCTTTACTTGGCTATCTTCTCTAATCTCCTGAACTTTGCATTTTATTGCATACAGAAATGATACATTAGTACCGAAAGCAATCACAACATATGCAAGAGGCTACTATCCCAAGTGAAGTATCAGATAACAGTTCGGTTATGGAGGAGATTCTAATCAAATTTGTTATTCAAAGTATCCCGTCTAATGTTATGAGTCTATATCGCCTTCTTGATTACCTCAACGATGATATTCACTCGCTACTTGCTCAGTTATGGTGGGAATCCACGCGGATTTCTTGTAAGATTAATTGGCGCTGCTGATAGATTTATGCTTACCTAAAAGTCACGGTGGATTAGGCTTTCGGACGTGAAGCTTTTAATCAGGCTTTACTTGCTAAGCAAAGTTGGAATTTATTGGCTCAGCTAAGTTCACTACTTTACCAGATACTACGAGCTGGGGATTTCTGGAACTCGATTACATTTTTTCTCATATGGGTTTTTGCCCTAGCTTTTCTTGGAATAGTATTTTGTTAGCTTTCAGAGTCGGTTACTATTTTCTAGCTAAGGAGTTGAGTCAGAGTAGTTTCCTTATTTTCAGAGCACTAGTTAATTAGACCTAAAGTCTCTCCTTAGAGGTGTAGTAGAGGACTAGTCAGTTGTTGTAGTTTGCATTATTTAACTCTACTGTCAATTCATTTGTAAGGCATCGAATTCATTAATCAAATAGTCATAAATTACGTAAGATATTTTCCTACACAACTTCCTCATTGTGAGATTTTCATGTGAGTGGTATTTATCATTTTGGTATCATAAGCCATTCGATTTTCACAGCAATATCACAATTTATCTTTGTGACATGGTAGATCAAATTCAAAACAGTACTTGTCACCGTTGATGTACATTTGTTTTCGACCCAGAGGTCTAATTTCCCGTTTCAATCTCTGTTATAGTTCTAATTGGAGAATTAGAAAATCTTCATCCTGTCACATTAATAACAAATTGTTGGAAAATCGGAAAGTATTGATTTTACGGATACCCTTAAAGCATTATATGGTGTACATGAAAGGTGTCTTCTAGGATCCAAATTTTGTTCGGGTTATGAACCCGCATACACGAGTAACACAAGTGATATAAATAAAGTCAAGATTCACCTTCTTCATTGTTCGCCTCCCCTCGTGAGCATTTTTCGTATCCTATTTTTCGTATCATGTAGTCGTGAGAGTCGCCAAACTTTTTGTGATAAAGTATGAACTTATTAAATAAAACTTCTTTCCAATAAGTGCTTTTCCTTCTACATCATGTACATTTTCTTTGTTTTCTTCCAAGTCGAATCGATACAATCATAACATCTTGTTAAGCTTGTCTTATGGTGGTGGTTCTTCTATGTGAAATATTAGTTCCTCCTTGCCAACTTTCAATTCAGAAACAAGTTTTATTAAAAAAAAAAAAACAAAACCTTGGATATTACATACAAATAATCATATGACAGAGAAATTAATAATCCAAGAGATGATTACCGTTATTTATGCTTAAACTTGAGGATGCTAGGTTGGTGCCTACTTGATGATGCCATGGTTGATTTTAAGAATCATAAATAAATTATCATCAATAACTTAGTAGGAAAACATAATTTATAAACAATCTTCATAAATTAAATTAACTAATCTTTTAAACTAAATAATAATGTGATAGTGTTTTCGGATAGACGGTATGTGTAAGTTTGATGAGGTGGTTGAACAAAATTGTGTCAAGTATAAATTCACGAACTACTTTAGATAGTTTTGTGGAGAGGAACGGTATATTTAAGACCTTAACAAAATAATCTGTATTATATAATTTTTTTTTTCCTAAAAATCTTTATTAAAATAATCATGTACGTAAGAATATCAAGCGTAATACCATATATTTGAGAGCTTAATAAAATTAAAAATATTCAAAAGATATCATTAACTAAACAGAATTTTAGTTTAAAAAAAACTTGATTTATATATAAATTTGATTCATATTCTAGTAGGTTTATAAAGTAGATCATGTTTGTAGTCTATAAATAACACGAAAAAATATAAAACTTGTTAGAATAATAATCAAATTAAAGTAATACTAATGGACTTTATTATATAATATTAGGAGAAAATAATTATGTTTTGTATGTTTAAGAAAATAAAATTAGAGTATGTTAGGATCTAGGATTTAAGTGAAAATTGTTAAGATATTAACTAATCAGTTAAACGAAATAATAATGTGACGTGTCTTTACGAATAGACGACATGTGTAAGTTTGATGATTTGACTGGACGAACTTGTATCAAGTGTAAATTTACGAACTGCTTTAATATATAAGATAGATACAGATTAAATATATGTTAATAATAAAGGGATAAGATTTATTTGTAAAATAAATATATAAACATTTTATTGATGATGTTAATGGGAGTTACTCTACTGATAATTAATTCTAACAAGTTTTCTCTTTTTAATTCCCTAAGAAAACTCTCATTTTCTCTCAAAAGTGAAAAACAAATGTTGGTATCATGTGAAGTGTGAACCAAGTATAAAAGTCATATTTGAATTTCCGTTCTCACTTTTCCTCTCCGAATCCGAATAAATCTGGTTTACTCATCAACACATATGGTCTATAAACAATCTTTTATTTTTAATATATTATGCTCGTAAATCCTTATATTAGATAATCCTTATATTAGATGTAATATAATCTAAAATTGCACCTAACCCATCTAATAAACTATCGCTTTGCTATTTAAACTTACCCCTCAAACATACATATTTTCCTATTAAAAGAAAAGGAGAAAATAGGTAACTAGGCCCTTCTCATAATTAATTGAGTACACAAACTAGGCCTCAAGAATTTTTTAAAAAAGATTAAATAGGAGATTATATGAGATTGTGACAATTATGCTCTTTCTCTCTCATTATATATGGATACTACTAAAAATCAGTTATCACGATCTGAATATTTCAAAAAAATCAGTTAAACACAAATATGTGTAATCAACTAATCATCAACATATTCGACCAAATTATATGAGATGGTGTGTAATTATTGATTGTGTATCTAGATAAATTGTGTAATACATAAAAAAATGTAATCAACCATGTGTTGTGTATTTAAGAATTTGTTTATGAAATTGTGTAATTGTCGAATAAAAGACAAATATGTGTAATCATGAGAAGGTTCGAACAACTACATAAATGGTGTATAATTTGTGCTTGTGTTTTTAAGAGATTGTGTAATACATACATAAAAACGAAATGTGTAATCACAATGTGTTTGTGTATATACTGTTTGTGTGTTTGTGTATTTTTAAATTTAATTGTGTACTAACCTACATATGTTGTGAATCGCCGGAAGAAGGGAGATGAAACGATTTTGACGGAGGAAAAGCAGCTGTGAATCGCCGGAAGAAGGGGGAAGTCGACCGAAAGAAGGAAGAAGAAGATCGAAGAAGCTAACGAAGCAGCCGTCGGCAGAAATCGCCCTAGAAATCGCCAGGGAGATGAAACGATTTTGAAGGGATGTGAATCGCCGGAAGAAGGGGGAAGTCGACCGGAAGAAGGAAGAAGAGATCGAAGAAGCTAACGAAGCAGCCGTCGGCAAGAATCGCCCTAGAAATCGCCAGGGAGATGAAACGATTTTGAGGGGATATGACTGAGAAGATACTGGCGGGATTTATTCCTTTTTGGGGTATAACCAATATTTTTTTATTAGTCAAAGATGCTCTAATTTTACAAAATTGCCACTCTAATTAATATATGTTTTACCAATTTAACCCTTTGATTTTATCTTTAATTTTAATTAGAAAAATTAAGGGGTCTATTTTATTTTTAGTTTACCTAGAGGGCTTTATTGCCCCATTTTTCTAACAAGGAAACAAGGGTTGTACATCTGGTCCGGTCCGGAATTCCGGTACCGAATTAAAAAATCTAAACCCGGACCAGACCGTGCGATCCGGCCCATTCCGGTCTTGACCGGAATAAAATAAAATAAAAAATATAATTTTGAGAAAACTAAAAATGATTAATAAATATATATTTAAATATGTAATCAAGAAATATAATTTATAAATTTATAAAATAAATAAATAAAAAATTCCGGTCCAATCCGATATTTTCCGGTTCGGATCGGACCGAAAAACCTTCCCGATTTTCCAATCGGGTCAGTTTTGAACAACCCGACAGAAAACCATGAAGTGGGTGTAAAGGTGTAAAAATGCGAAGTAAATCAATTTTGTTTTCCGTTCTCAGAATCGACAATCGCACAGGACAAAGACATCCGAGACACAGTCGCTCCCGCCGCCGTCTCCGGCGAAGCACCACCACCATATCTCCAGCAAAAATTGAGTGAAGGAGTCCATTTTAGACGCCACCACGGATTAAATTGATCTACATGTGTACCGGTAACTCCATTCTCTCTTTTAAGTGAACGGATATAGCTTTGCGTGGTGCTTGAATGACCTACTATAAAGTGAGATTAAGATCCCCCACTGATTCTCCACGAATACTTTCGGTTTTCCCCAAAATTGGCAGTCTTACGGCCTATCTTTGGTTCCTTTTAGTCAAATTTAGTCTCTGCAAGCTATCTATATTGATCGCTGACCCCCTTTTGATATTGAGCAATTCAACATTCGAATGGAGAGCGTAATCTGCTTAGAGAATGAGTGAATAAGTTTCAACTTGCTAAGTATTTCCTCATAGCACATTTAAGTTAATTTCAACTCTGTCGTTGGCAAATTCCTGTGTTCAATTATCGGCCTTTTTAAAGCTTTGATGTGGATAATTAAAGACATCATTGAGGCTACATAAAGCCTTTGTGGTAGCTATAGCTAATTGAAGGAATCAATAGTGGAAATACGTGCTTAATGACGGATGCTTCATAATTCTTAAGTAAAAGCAAGAAAATGTTTCAAGCTTAAGCCTTGGGCATGTGAGGTTTGATACCAATGATATATTGTTTGCTTATTGTCCTCTCTGTTGTAAAATATGCACCATTCTGTTCTGCAGTCCAATTTTTATTGACAAATGTGGCATTTGACCTATTTGTTTCAGTCAGATAATGTATTTTTTGTTTGTTAGATCTGTTTTGAGAAAATAATTTACTGCTGTTTTACGCTGAGAAGTTGAAGGGGAGTATCAGATCTCATCATTGATGAAATTCTTTTGTTCTTCCCTACATTTCAATCTTGAAATTCTCAGGATCCTTTCTTTGGCTCTATTTGAACAAAATATACTTCCCTCCTTGAGTTTCTGGTTCATGATTGTCTATATGGATAACATTGCAATATGGACAAGATTCCCCTGATGCATAGTAAGTCTTGAGTTCCACTTGTTCTCAACTTTAGTGAAGTAAAATGTGGAATAGAATGTAGTAATCACTATGAGACTTCATTCTTTGATATCTAAATAATCTTATCCCACAGTTCCAAATGAATTTTGTAAACTCTGCAAGATTTCTTGAAAAAATGGAAATGTGGGTCACTTAATTTTTTCTAACATTTTGATAATTTTTTTAGATACATGTGTTGAGAATTATATACGGAATTTGTATAGTAGGTGGCTGTATTCACCATTTGATTACTTAGCAGAAACATCCCTACAAAAACACTGTGATTGGTGAAAATGAACATTGGAAGCAGCTCAAGCGGGAGAAGAGGAGGTAGGTCATGGCCATCAACAACATCAGTTTCAACATCAGGAAAGAGAATTCAAAAGGAAATGGGAGAACTTCATTTGTATCCTCCAGCTGATTGCTCCGCTGGTCCAATTGGGGACAACCTATACCACTGGGTTGCAACCATCATTGGTCCTGCAGGTCAAACGATAAACTTCTCTTTCTAACCTTGGTCGTAGCTTTTTCTTTTCTTGTGCTGTATGATTATTGGTTGATTGACCTTAGATGTGAGGTTTCATCTTCCTCGCATGCTCTTTCTGGATATTGCGACTACTGCTGATTTGCTGATAGTTTATAATTGATGAACTTATGTTCCTTTACTTTTGTGTATAAATTGGTTAAGCCCTAATCTATTATCAGAAGAAAATTGCTTTGCACTGTGCCTTCTGTTATGCACATTGGGCATCATCAGATTTGCTACTTTAGGATCATACGGCAATTCCTTTTCTAAGTTATCATACACTACTTTTGATTGAATTCTCATTAGTTTTGTTAAAACAAATAGAATTTTGAAAAGGCAGGAATCCATTAGCAATAACAGAAAATAAGAGAAAAGGCAAACTAAGAAACACAAGTATTTCTTTCATTCTGAATGACTTTTGTCGAAGTAATAGGGAAGCTTTCTTTTATGTAGACCCAGCAGAAGAAATAGACTGAGTGCAACAAACACCAACACTTTACTCAAACGGCTTTGAATAAATAAAAGAATATCTAATTCCCTTTTAAATTTGAGACATGGGCAGTTTGTTGGCTTATTTTACACATCTTGATATTTCATAAATGTAGGCATTATGACTTTCCCACCATAAGAACCCTAGTATTCTCTTTCCATCCAATCTCTGCAAGCGAGACACATAAGTTACTTTTGAAGTGATAAGAACCTTAGAAATCATTGTTATGCTAGTGTTGATGTGGCTTTGATCATTGCGGGTGTGACCATTTCAGGACTGGATATTCTTGATTATCTCTGCTGAACTTGTGCTATATTCCATTTTGTCATGTGTAGGAACACCTTATGAAGACGGCATATTTTTTCTCGACATCAAATTTCCAAATGATTATCCTTTCAAACCACCTGAGGTATGTTTTTAGGAATGGATATTGTTTATAGCACAAGAATACTATCGTAACATTATTTTGTTGGAGTTTCAATTCTAATGGAATTGTTGAATAAATCTTGGATATACTAATTTTTTAAACCCAACAGGTGGTATTCAAAACTCGAATATACCACTGCAATGTGGATTCATCAGGCAATGTCAATTTGAACATCCTGAAAGACGGATGGAGTCCAGCTTTAACAATCTCCAAGGTTCTTCTTGCCGTAAGATCAATATTTCTTAACCCAGAGCCATGTAAGGCCCTACAAACATTCGCCAAATATAATTATATCTTGCTAAGAATCATCCTCACAGGTAAATTAATTACACCTGCAGATAACACTCTTTCCCCTACCATTGCACATCTATACATGACCGACAAAACCAAGCACGACGAAATAGCAGCAGAATATACTCTCCGGTTTGCCAGTTTAAAACGGTTCTGAAAACGTGATCTCTTAATTCTTAAACACCAGCTTGGCAACTCTGTAAGGTACATACACTTCTCCATGTGTGCAGTTAGAAACTTAGCTTTCAGGTTTGGTTTAAGCATAAGAATGCTGCCCAAAATGTATGTGTTTCATGTGTGTGCACATGATAAGTAGCTGCATCTTGTATCTGTCAAAGGTTGAAGTTGGCATGAGGAAGAGTAGTTTAGCTGGATGGACCACCCTGCAGTCTTATGATATTTCCATTGTCCTTAATTAAAAAATTTACTCCAATTACCGAGGTAAATCAGTGATTTATTTCTTCTCTTTCAATTTGTTTAGTAATTTAGCCTGTGTTGAATGATCATTTACTTTGGGGGAAGTTAGGTTCAGGGGAAAATTGAATTCTGGGAGGTAGGAGCAAAGAAAATTAAATGCTTATTTAAAACTTGATAATATTAAATTTGGGAAACTCTTATTGAAAGATACAATCCAGTCGTAGTTAAGGATGAAGACGCATGATGTGTGAAGTCTTAACACGTCTTTCACTTCATCTAATGCAGGTAGGCCCACCCCTCACCCTTCACCCTCACCCATTAACTGGACAGAGAAACAGTCGTGATCAAATTCCAATATCGACCACCTATCACCACCGCCTGCGTCCCTTGGCCGCCGGTTACTTTGACCCGTTTGTGGGTACCCACCTTCCCCCCAATTTACATAAAATTACCTCTTATTTTATATTTTCATTTTAATTAACTCTTATTCTTATTTCGTTGGAAATTAACCATTTCTGTCGTTCTGATAATAAGCGGTGGGGTCCACCAGAAATCTCCACTATCCGTTGGTCCTTAATTTTGTGTGGTTCTCTGCCATATTCACTTGGTCCTTATGTTTGTTTGGTTCACTGCCATATTCACTTGGAAGTGATTATGAATTGAAAATTCCCAATACAAGAAGCAAATCGAAGATTTGGATTTTCACCCCACAATAATTCAACAATTTCGGTTAGGTTTCCATCGAGGTTTTGGTTTTGGAGATTTTTCAAAATTGGGAAATTTCTTCTCTTTAATTTAATGTTTTTTAGTGAATCCCACCAAAACTTTGTGCACTTTAATTGAAAAATAATATATAGGAGGTGATTGTGTAAAAATAGAATAAATATAAAATAATCTAATATAATACTAAAACAACAAAGTGAATAAAGCCACTTGTCGTCCATACGCTAAGTCACCCCAGCTTTTGCCACTTGGCGATACCATATTACGTCACGTTGGATTTTGTTACGTGTTGTTCCCACCTTAACCCGCATATTTGGTAATTTTAATTATGGAAGATTGTTTACAATTTTAATTTGCTTATTTTATCTTCACACAAATCTTAATTTAAAAAAAAACAAAAAAAAACTATTGAGCTACATATTTGAATATATTATCGAAAAAATCCATATTTCTTAATTAGTGTATAATATTCTTTAATTATATATATTTTTATTTAATATTTTACATTCTTTAGTTGTAATGATTAATATGTTATTTACAGCTCTTTACATCGATACTTAATATGTCATTTGTTTCTTTTATATAGTTTTGTTATTGTTTATTTTAAATTCTCAATTTTTTCTTTTTAGATATATTTATTTCTTCTTTTACATTATATATTATTTAAAGTTTTTTTTATAACTAACAATAATTTATTTATAATTCAACAATTTTAGATCAAATTTTTACAAATTCCGTACAGTATATGGATACTAAACTAGTTTTATGTAATCTACTACCGTTCATCCATCATTGTGTACTTTAATTAACTTATAGTAAATTTTATTTTATGATTTTAAGAGTGATATTTGAATACTTTAATCATAAACAAGTGGTTTCTCTAAAGAAACTGATCGATGTGTATTGTTGTTTAAAAGAAACTTTTCGTGAGAGAGTTTTATGCAAATTTGGAGGTAGTATACTAGTATGTGAAGAATTGTTTCTTCTAAGGACTGATTTATGCAATTTACCCAATGAATTATCTTTAAATCTAAGCAATTATAGTACGACAAAATAGTTTAATTAGACAGGTAGACCAAATATTAATAGATCAAATAATTTATAGATTAGATCAAATAATTTATACTTAAGCTCACATGGTATCCGTTTAAACTATAGATTATAAGCCCCGATTGGTTTTGGTTGTAATTACGGAAATAAAATAAAAATAAAATAGAAATAAAATAGAGATGAATCTAATTCATATATTTACCTTGTTTATGAGATTTTTTAGAATCATCGTTCCTGCAAAATGTATTTACTTTTTTCCATTTTGTATTCGTATGTGATATCAAAACTAATTAAATTTTACTCCAATTACTTCAAACCACAAGAAATTGTTACAAAAAATTTCATGAATAAGGGTATATTATGGACTAAATTGATTCTTCATTTCTTTTTGGTTTTCGGGGTTAAAATCAAATTTGCCCTAAATATAATAACTATAACATAAGGTGTGGTCATTTGGTTAAAAAAAATTAAAAAAATTTAGTTCATCTATAATTAAAAAAAACAAAGTATCTTGAAATTGATTTATTTGGATGTGATTGAAATTTTAAAAAAAATTATAATTGAAAGTTTTTAATCAATATTTAGAATTTATATTATATGAATATTACATATTTATAAATTTAAGCTTATTAATAAAATTTAATCTCAACTTTAAACAGTTTTAAATTATACTTTATCTAACTTGATATATAATAATATCCCTTTAGGTTTACGTTTTAAAACATTATATTATATGATATTTCAAAACGTGAACCTAAACGGATATTAGTTTATAAAGCACACAAGTAAATATAAAACTTGAGGGATAGTAGATCTGCAACAGTTATTCCTACAAAAATGCTTATCGTAGTAGAATATTCTTTTTAGCAAAAGCAGCATTTGAAAAATTACAGTCCCCAACATGTATGAATAAAGATAAGTCATAACGCATAAGTCACGTAAACCCATCAGTTTTTATACACAAACACGGCACAACTGCTTCGCAAACATCTAGGAATTACCTTATCTACCCTTCTTCAACAAATGCAATAATTTAACATTTCCAAAAAAAAAAAAACGAATTTCAATTTTGTAATTTCTGTAATCATATAAAATCATTTGATAACCATGAAGATTCTGATATAATTTCATCGAATCTATTTTATTAAATATTGATTTTATATTAATGTATCTTTTTAGAAAATGTATTCGCTTAATTATTTATTTATAGAAGTTTATACATTTTATTTTCTTAAATTCTATCAAAAAATAGTTACCATGAGTAATAATTGCTACGAGGGAATAAATTCAAAATAGGGAAGAAAAGGTTCGACCAATAATTTTCTACTTCCCTATCAAACTTTTGATTTGAAGTTTTGAAATTTCGTTGCATGTAATATAAAATTCTTAAGTGGACCCTATGAAAAAGAAACCAAATTATAGGTGAATGAACATCATTAAAAATATAAAATAAAAAATAAAAATCTCATAATATTTAAGTTTTTGTATTTTGATTTGATATATCTCATATCAAAATCAGTTAAAACAATGGATTGAGGAGATTTAGGGGAAAAAACATGATTATGAATGCAGTCCCCATTTATTCACAGTGATAGCATGTGAATTTTTATAATTTTAAAATGAACAAAAAAATTTAATTAAAACGAGAAAAATAGGAATCATCGAGCATATTTCCTTCGACTACGGGCCTGTGCCTAAATAAATAGAGCGTAACACAGACCCTCATCTTCTGCGTTGACAACCCAAAGCCCTCTGTTCCTCTCTTATTCTTCTCTCAAATCTTCACATCTCTAAGACCAGATCTCTCCAATGGCGACTCCAGCAACGCCTCTTCTCAAGGATGAGCTCGACATCGTCATCCCTACTATCAGAAACCTCGATTTCCTGGAGATGTGGAGACCTTTCTTCCAGCCCTATCACCTAATCATCGTTCAAGATGGAGATCCGACGAAGGTTATCAATGTCCCCGAAGGTTTTGACTATGAGCTCTACAATCGTAATGATATCAATCGCATCCTTGGTCCCAAGGCCTCCTGTATCTCGTTCAAGGACTCCGCTTGCCGTTGCTTCGGTTACATGGTGTCTAAGAAGAAGTACATCTACACTATTGATGATGATTGCTTTGTGAGTCTTCGATTTCTATCTAACTTCTGCGTATTTGAATTGTTAGGGTTTTTTTTTTGTGTCGGTGCTTGATCTGATCTGGATTTGAGTTCTGTTAGTTCAATTTTGGCTTTTGGATCTCGAATCTTAATTATTTGTTTGTTTTTTTTATTGATTTGGTGGTTAGGATTTTGGAGTTTCTGTTGTGATTGAGTTCGATTTTTTAAAATCTAGATTTGATCTAAAGCTTTATAGTACTCCGTTGGATTGCTGTTTCCCCACTCTTTTGCTGATCTGCACTTTTGAGCTTGTTTTTGTCACGATCAGGACCAGATCTGTCTTGTGTTTGAAGGATCCTTTTGAATTTGACTTTCTGATCTCATATGTGTTCTTATTTAACGAAAAAAACTCGGTCAAATTATCAATGAATACTCATCATCACTTTTATTTTTGAATATATGTTCCCTGGGCCCTTTATTAGATATTAGATTACTAGTAGAATTTCATACATTACAAAAGATCACGTTGACCATGCATGAAAGGTAGTTAAAATGTTGCATCTTAAGCGTTTCCCTTATATGTCAGTTCTTCAGTACCTTTTCATAAAGCAATGGAACTTCGTTTGGTTTTTCTGTGAACTATTGAAGATTGCAGATGACATTTCTTCTTGGTTAATGAGCCATCTTGGATCTTGATATTGATTCTGATTCAAATCACTGTACTAGTGAATTACACATTCTCATTGAACTCTGTATATGATAATGTATGAGATTGTTCTGTCCTAACTATTGTTGGTGATCCCGTTTGTATAAATGTGATAAGGATATGCTCAATCTGCTTATTGCATTTGATTGATCTTTTTGCCGTTTCTTCCTTATTTTGTAGGTTGCCAAGGACCCATCTGGCAATGATATCAATGCTCTGGCGCAGCACATCAAGAACCTCCTAGCCCCATCAACACCTCTGTTCTTCAACACCCTTTATGATCCATACACCGAAGGTGCAGATTTCGTCCGTGGATATCCATTCAGCATGCGTGAAGGTGTCTCAACTGCTGTCTCTCATGGACTTTGGCTGAACATCCCTGACTATGATGCTCCTACACAACTTGTCAAGCCACTCGAGAGGAACAAGAGGTTTATAATAACACCTTCATATACTATTTTGCATGGGCAAAAACATTCTTAGTCTAAAATGTGCTGTTGTATTTTAGGTATGTCGATGCTGTTATGACCATCCCCAAGGGAACCCTCTTCCCTATGTGTGGAATGAACTTGGCTTTTAGACGTGACCTCATTGGCCCTGCTATGTACTTTGGTCTCATGGGTGACGGTCAACCCATTGGCCGTTACGACGACATGTGGGCTGGATGGTGTGTCAAGGTATATATCTTTAGAAGTCAATCATCAATACAATGTACAGCGATTTTTGAAGCTTAGACTAAAATAAATTGACTGATGTTGCTTGATGAATGATTCTAGGTTATCTGTGATCACCTCGGATTGGGAGTGAAGACAGGTCTTCCATACATCTGGCACAGCAAAGCTAGCAACCCATTTGTGAACCTGAAGAAAGAATACAAGGGAATCTTCTGGCAAGAAGAGGCAATCCCGTTCTTCCAGAACGTGAAGCTCCCAAAGGAATGCACCACTGTCCAACAATGCTACATTGAGCTATCAAAGGAGGTGAAGGAGAAACTCGGCAAGGTGGATGAGTACTTCCTCAAGCTGGGTGACGCCATGGTCACATGGATTGAGGCATGGGATGAGCTTAACCCAACAACTGCCGTTGCCAACGGGACCTCAAAGTGAGTAATGAATGAGGATTCTCTCCTTGTGCTAACTCTCAGGCATTCTTTGTCGTCTTTAGTTTTTTTCCGTTTTCAGCTGAGGCTCGGCAGCATTCTATCTTATCGCTTTTTCTCATTTGATATCAGTATTGAGTTCAGACCTTGAGACACTAGCCAAGTTTTTAATTGAGTTTTTCTGCATTCTATTATAGCAAATTAGCGATGCTTTTACTGTTTTCAGTTGAGAATTTATTCATTTGAGACGCTTCTTTGGAGTGGGCATTTGATGTGTTATAGATTAGTTTTGTCATTCTTGTGTTTCCACTGATTGTCTTTTTTTTTTTTTTTACCCTTAGCCTGACTTCTTACGGCTAATTACATTGTTCCGACTCCAAAGTCGAAACAACTATATCGAACAGGCCTAAACGATGAAGATCCCGTTGGTGATTTCCCAAACAACTAGATTTGGCTGGGTTAAAGTTGATAACAGCTAGATTTGGCTAGGTAAAGTTGATAACAGCTATAAAATTGACAGCTTTTAAACCATGAGAGGCTACCGAAGTACCGATGTGATCTAAAACGTGATAATATTCGTTGTTAAACATTTCCGAATCCCAAATGAACGGTCAGCTCACATGCCTTCTTTTTTGTTGTTCTCATGAAAGAAAAAAAACAAAAACGCCGTTGCCGGGGATCGAACCCGGGTCACCCGCGTGACAGGCGGGAATACTTACCACTATACTACAACGACTTAGTTGTTCTCATGTTAATCTTTATAATACTAATATGATTAATACGTACATAAACAAACAATAGTTATAAAAAAAATCCTTCGATCGTGTTAACAACTAATTGCAGTATCATTATCAATGTCATATGATCTGATGCTTTCTAGATTATGATCACCAAATGAACGGTCAGCTCACATGCCTTCTTTTTCATCAATTACTTGTCTTCATCCCTCAATCGAATAATTTACACATTGTTCTCTTAATTGAAAAAAGGTAGTTAAACTTAGTCATGAGCTGAATTTCTTATTTCAAATACTCCGCATCTTTACATTTTTCAGTTGTTATCATCTATATGCTGTATCAAAATCCAAGTCATATGGCCCTTACGTCATTCTCTCTGATGTTTAAGAGTCCACTTTTTCGGTCGGTAGGGTATATTATTTACCAAAAAAAAAACGAAAAAGAAAAGAGGATTATTTGAGAGATATTTTTCATCCAATACAAGCAAGATTATAAAATTAATTTGAGATTACAACCCTTCAAAATAATATAAAATACTTGACTAAACGAACTCATGTGTTGTCGATATCACATAATGGACCATTATTCAATCCAATTGGTTATTTGTGGAGTCTGCATTTTAATTAGTTATTAAGGTCATATACGAGTCTATCGCTGAGGCTATATGTTTGGTTATTATTAGATTTGACTTATGTTCTTATGTTCTTTAGTCAGAATTCATAATAAATTATATTAAAAGGTTTTTGATTATTTGTAACAGATTAAATCCTCTTTTTTTTGCTAAAATTAATTATTATTTATACACATATATAGCTTAAGAAATTTCGTTATAAAATACAACAATATTGAAATATTTATATTAAAAAAAAAGATATTCAGAAAAAATATATGTAACCTAATTAGCAGTGTGAACTGTGAAGATAATAAAGGTTATGATTAAACAATCAGGGTTGGTATTCGGTCATACATGGGAGTCAACACACACGCATTGTGTGTGCGCCTCCAGGACGGATTTTGAATGTGCGTCGGAGTCGCATTCAAACCGTGCAGCGGAAGCGCAGTTTGACTGTCCACCGTTGCCAGCATTAGATTGCGCCCGGGCCATGCGGGCCTCATTATATATTTATGTAAATCCAAATCACTATTCACATCCTAATTGAGAAAACGTCGTAACATATGTCGACATTTTCCGAAGAGATCGAAGTTGAATCCGATGGTGAAAGCATTAGTATTCCGTTCGATGAAAAGAAGTAGTGATCCAAATGAGCTTCTTACACATATGAAAGTAGGTATGTTATTTACAATTGACATGATTATTACCTTTTTTTTGTCAAAACTAAAAACAATCGTTTAAAACCAAAACAAATGGCTTGTGAGCACGAAATGTGATCTATGATGACGATGTCAGGCGACAATGTGTGTATAGTCATTGTTATTATATGATATAGGATGATTCTATCATTTGAAGCTAGTTTGACAAGAACCAAATCAATGTACCCTACTTCATCCTTCTCATTTGTGGTCCTTAATGCTAAACTGCAATTGGTACTATTTTTTTACCACTTGAAATTTGGACTATATTTGTGTTATATTGCAAATAATTAGGTAAGAGAACGTGCATACATGTGAATATTAGGCTTAACTAGTCAATTTTAGGCTATTAAGTGTACATAGTCGCTTGTATTATGGATCGAACGAGAACATGATTTTCATAGGCAAACAAAACACTCCAAGGTAGGGTTCGACATTGTTTGAAAATTTAACCGGATTGATCAAAACCGAATATGAAAATTTAAAATTTAGTGTACCAAAAATCGAATAGATTTTTTATAGTTTGATTCAGTTTTTTAGGTTTTAAGTCGGTACAGTCTCAAATAAATCAATTTTGAATCGATTTATTTTATTTGGAAAAAAAAACCTATAAAATAAAATGATACAAATTCTACTATCAAACAAAATTCTTTAATAAATAATTTCAAATTTTATATTAACAAAGTCGCAATTTTATATTTGTTTATTGATATATATAGTAAAATCTCACCGACTTAACCAATGGAAAATAAGTTCATAAAACTTTTATTATTAAGGATTTGATACCTTCATCAAATTATAATGCGACTTTTAAGTTGTCATAATTTACATTAGTTTATGATAATACTTAATTTAATAATACATCACTAAGCCCGTCTAGCTCAGTTGGTAGAGCGCAAGGCTCTTAACCTTGTGGTCGTGGGTTCGAGCCCCACGGTGGGCGTTTTTTAAATTTTAAATTTTAAATTTTAAATTTTCTATGATATGAAATTATTGAGCCTATTCAAATAAAAGTGACATTAGGTTAGAATTTGTTCTTTCTTTCTCAAGAAAAGACGTGTTAAGGTAAGATGTGGTAACAAGCGTCACGTTACTTCCTTTTTCATTTCTTTTTGTAAATAAGTTTTTACATCAGTTTCGATCGGGGCGGAGACAAGGTGGTATGGGAGAAGATTGTGCCCCCTTGCAGCGGAATAGTTACTACGTATGCGAATATAATTCATAATTCTCTGTTACCTTTTTTGGTGGATGGTGGGAAGGAGGAGCCTCCTGAAGTGCAGAGTTCAAGTCCTAGGAAAAAAAAAAAAAAAATTTGTTTTTATTATTGCTACTATGTAAATTAATATGCAAAATATCTTATACGAAAAATTTTTTATACCCCCTCCGAAAATTTTCTGGTTCCGTCACTAGTTTTGAATGCTAAACTATGCTCATGAGTTAAAAAATGGCATGCATTCACTATCATTGCAATATACTATGTTCATTGTCGTACATGTTTGATGCATACACTTATAAAGTTTGATTTGATTTTAACCTAATTTCCTCTAATATATGCCTACCAATAATTTAAATATACTTCTTAAATTAGCTTCATTCATTTATTATTTTCTTTGTGATATAAAGTTTTTAATAGGTGACATACCTACATACAGACATAATTATATTTGTTTTTATTAATAAAAACCTTTTATAAATAATATAATAATTTTAACTTATTTTTTATAAAGTTTTTAATTTTTAAATTTTAAATTTTAAATTTTCTATGATATGAAATTATTGAGCCTATTCAAATAAAAGTGACATTAGGTTAGAATTTGTTCTTTCTTTCTCAAGAAAAGACGTGTTAAGGTAAGATGTGGTAACAAGCGTCACGTTACTTCCTTTTTCATTTCTTTTTGTAAATAAGTTTTTACATCAGTTTCGATCGGGGCGGAGACAAGGTGGTATGGGAGAAGATTGTGCCCCCTTGCAGCGGAATAGTTACTACGTATGCGAATATAATTCATAATTCTCTGTTACTTTTTGGTGGATGGTGGGAAGGAGGAGCCTCCTGAAGTGCAGAGTTCAAGTCCTAGGAAAAAAAAAAAAAAAATTTGTTTTTATTATTGCTACTATGTAAATTAATATGCAAAATATCTTATACGAAAAATTTTTTATACTCCCTCCGAAAATTTTCTGGTTCCTACACTAGTTTTGAATGCTAAACTATGCTCATGAGTTAAAAAATGGCATGCATTCACTATCATTGCAATATACTATGTTCATTGTCGTACATGTTTGATGCATACACTTATAAAGTTTGATTTGATTTTAACCTAATTTCCTCTAATATATGCCTACCAATAATTTAAATATACTTCTTAAATTAGCTTCATTCATTTATTATTTTCTTTGTGATATAAAGTTTTTAATAGGTGACATACCTACATACAGACATAATTATATTTGTTTTTATTAATAAAAACCTTTTATAAATAATATAATAATTTTAACTTATTTTTTATAAAGTTTTTAATTTTTAATGACAAACAACTCTTCTCTATTTTTTTTAGTTAATGGTGAATATGCTAGCCACTTTTGTTTAAATGTGCTAGCAATATCTCGTAGGTATAAAAAAAATAAAATAAATTTAAACGCAAAGTAATTAAACACCATATATTACTCATTTTCGAAATAAGTTTTATCTTATCATTTTCATCCTAGCTGGGAAACTATCTCTTCCGTGACAAAGTGAAGGAACCTGATGTGTATAATATAATTTGCAAACTGATCCTTTTATTTTTCAAAAATTAATAGGGTAATCTCGTAGTTCTTGATATGTAAAGAAAAGAAATATAGTGATCCAGATGAACTTGCCATGCATTTCCAAGTAAGTTTACTGTTTCATTTGATGGGATTGTTATTTTGCTTTTTTTTTCAATCTAAATTTAGACATGTTATAAAGAACTGAAATTGTAGAAATAATACTTTATTTCATTTTAATTAGTTTTGGACGTGTTAGAATAAAGAACCAAAATTGTATAATTAATATGTTATTTTAATTATTTTTAGACATGTTATGATAGATAACCGAAATTGTAGAATTAATATTCTATTTTATTATAATTAGAATCATACGGAATATTCTCGTGATATCGGTACCGATTTTTCGTCAAAGTTTGAGGTTCAGAAATATTTTTTTGATAGAGATAACTTAGCGGGTTGGACTTGGTTTGTGGCGAACTCAATGATTTTAATGATGTTCACAAACAAATCATGGTTTGATAGACATGGGTTCCATAACTTTGATGAGGGTTGAAGTGTGAACCTCATGTCCTGCAAATACTTACAAGACCCGCTATAATATAAAGGGTTAAGATCGAACGCAAGGAAGACGAATGCAACATATATAAATAAACAAATTATGTACCATATAAAAAAATCACAAAAAGAAACCAAATAGTGGAAACAAAGAGAGGAGGTCACACCACGGGAGGAGGTCGTCCGGGCTAGAAGTTGTTAAAACCACTAGCGATCGGTAAGGGAATGTCGATTAGAGACGAGATCGGAGTAAAACCCTAAACTTATGTAAGGTATATATGTTGTCCGACAGGTCTTTGGGAATTGTCCCGACTAGCTCGTAAATCAGTTTATAAGTGAACACGGTAGAGAGGGGTAAAGATTGGATCTTTATATGTTTGAACTCAAATTGGAAGATGATGAAAGCCAAACAAGTGATAACAATTGAGGTAAAGCATTTCAGAACACGGATAATCACAAAATGCACATAATAAATCTCAAAAGCAATTCCACTATATCACAATTATTCTAGAGTTACGTAAAGACAATTTAGTTGATTGTCAATTCGTGGTTAGGTCGTTGCTTGCGGTACATCGATGTTATCACCATGATTTTCACTTCGTACCCAAGATGGTTATCGATTCATCACATCACACAAAGCATTGAGGTGTGAGAACTCTATTATCACTTCGAGTTAAGGTCACTCTTTATAGAATATATAGTATAACGATACTACCACAACTCATAGACATACAAGCAATACATAGAATCAATCCAATATCATAGATCATGCATGTCGGGTTCAACAAACCCTTTTAGAACAGAAGACGAGTACTCACACGTACCTCATATTAACACAATAAAGTAATTTATTGATTGAAAGCAGGGCCGTCGCTCGACGGGTGCAAGGAGTCGCACGATCTGGTGTAATAAGTCTCGCTGAAAGCTTCATAAAAATAATGGAAAAGTAGATATCTAACCTAGTGGCTGAAGAGCCTTATTTACATGGTCCAGAAAAGGCCCAAAAACCATATATCTCCATATATTCTATCTTTTATTAAGATGGAATCAAATCTAATTGATCATATCTTTTATTAAGATAAGATTTGACTAAGGATTAGATAGAAACAAAGTAATAAATTAAGATAAATGTTGAAGCGGATTGATTGAGCACATGGGCCATCGCGCGACCTCCAAGGCCAAAGGTGTGGGCTTGGTCTAGAAACGCTCCAAGATCATCTCAACAAATTAATTTTGGGCAAAAAGCAGGAGCGGAAGCACGTAGTGCAACATATTACTGGTCCAATACTCCTAGATCTTTGCCCGATGTTCTTCTTTTTCACTCTTGAGCTTCAGTCATTTATGTCAATGATCTTTGACTTTGATGACCGCTAGAAAGCCTTAAGTGTGTATCAAGACATTCAATAGTAGGTGTATCATTTCTGCTTCGCAAGTGCCTAGAGTGCCTAGAATTACATAAACCAACCGGTAGATCTCCGAAATAGGAATACATATATATAAGGGAAATAGACCAAAAGGATTTGTTATAATACCCCCAAGAGTTAGGGAACATAATAAAATGATAATGAAAAAATTAACTAATTTGAGTGTTATCTGTTCGCTGGTTTTACACCCTATAAATCCCTATCAATAGTGATAGAACTCACAGGATAACAAAACTAGGAAGGGATAATTTTAAATTTATAACCTATAATAAATCCCCTAAATAGCAACGAATCCACAGTGTATGGGTCGTACGAAGTAGGACAAATATTCCAAGGTCAAACACAAGGACTAGGAGGATTAATCTACAACAATGATTAAGGATAGTATAGATCTAAAAATAGAAAGGGGGTTAGAAAACATAAGAGAAATCAAATGTTTTTGAAAAGGTTTTGGGTTTCTCTCAATTGAATGACACCTTCAATCAATAACAGTTTTATAAAACAAAGGGAAATAAAAGATAATCAAATTAAAGGAAAGAAATTAATTCCAAAGGTTCAAGATCATTGTTTATGACATATAGACTCAGGATAGATTGTAAAACATTTATATGGTTGAAAAGTTTTAGGGATGAATGTTTCTCAATAAATGTTCTAAATTACAGTTACATTTCAAGAACATAAAGGTCCACAACCTAATACCTATTGCTTTCAAAGTAAATAGGGAGAAATCATAAATAAACCTTATTCTTTCAATTAAGGAATCAAATAACTCTTTACAGTTACGTCTCAAGAATTATTGTTTCAAAGGAAGAAATAATGACACATTCTATCCATTAAAGGTTAAACCTTTATTACCTAGGAACAAGTTTTCTGATGTGTCTAAGAAGAAATATCTCAGTTACGACTCAATTCCTACTTAAGTTGAAATGGTTTAGATTGATTCTAACCTGTAAAAATCAAACCTTTTCATAGGATTAAAAGCGATTCAAACAATTATAGGAAAGTGGGATTGGGTTTGCTCTTATTGGAATGACCTTGGCCACTGGGATTGGGTTTCTTTACTTCCACTTCTTCCGCACCGAATTTGTATGCAGTTGGCGGCCATTGTATCGCAAGTGTCTGACGTATCCTACGTCCACGGTGATCTATCAAGGGAACATTTTGGCATGGACTTCATCGCCGGATGGTGAATATTCGGTCAGCTCGGCTAATTGCAATATTTCAGCGTCCAATTACTATTTTTCATGGTGATCATCAATTTTTTGCGGGGATATGGAGGGCTAGTGCTCAGGAGAGAGCAAAGGTATTTACTTGGAAATTGAGTATAGGTGGTGTTTAGCACTACGAGTCGTTGTCCCTGTTGTTTGACAGCTGTCGACACATACGAACATTTATTTAGAAATTGCTTGTTGGTTCGACAAATGTGGATCTGTTTGTCCCCTCCAGCAATGATTGGTGATTTTTTGACATGCCGTTTGCACTATGGATTTGTGGTAATGTTTTCTCTCCCTCTTGATATATTAATGGTATGTTGTAGAAGGATTTATTTTATTACATGTATATGGTGGATGTGGAAATGAGGGAATGATGTTGTCTCTCACAATCACACGGAGGTGGGAGATAGGGCAAAACATGTTCATGCTTTAACTCAACATACTATCTAAAGCTTGATTAATTTAACTCCAAAGACTACTCCCATCATAAAGACTACCACTTCGATCAAATGGGAACCCCACCGCCAGAATTTATCAAGATTAACATGGATGGCGCCCGAAGGGAGGATGGGCATGCTGCCGGGATCATTAGGAATAATAGAGAATGATAGAAAGGTTTTTGTGCCAACGTCAAGTTATGTTCGGTCCGTAGTATGGAGGAGTTGTGGGTCATTGTTCATGGCATCTTGCGTGGGATTGTGAGTTTAGCTTAGTAATTTTAGAAACAAGTTCAAAAAATACTGATCAAACCACTATCATCCCGCCATTCACTTGCTAGTCTGGTTTATGAATGTCATGACTTCCTCAAATGAGACTGAAATATTAGTTTTGCCATGCCTACCACAAGACGAATAGAGCTGCGGATTTTATTACTTGTTTAGATTTTGACTTACCTTTGGGCTTACATGTATTGTTTGACCCGCCGGAGGGTGCCTTATGTATTATAGACGATGATGTAAGGAGTCGGGCTATCTCCACTTGCTTACTACATAGCTCTTTTTATGAAATAAAAGCACGACTATATGTGTCCGGAGACCACGAACTCTCCTTCAAACCAAAAAATATATATAATTTTTTAAAAAAATTCATTCAACTATATATTTCAACTATCAATAAATATTAGTTCTTAACTAGGCCCGTACACGTATCCACAATATTACACAATTTAGACTAACTTGTATATCGACTATAATTAGACCTGGACAAACGTGGGCCAGCCCGCCCGTGAAAATGGGCGGGTATGGCGCATAAGGCAGGCCGGACCGCTAAGCCCGGCCCACCAAGCCCGTCGGGCAGGTACATGCAAGGGTGTAGGCCCGTCCGGGCCGCTAAGCCTGGCCCGGAAGCCCGCTTTATTTATTTTTTAATTAAAATATAATATATATATATATATATATATATATATATATATATATATATGCGAATAGTGAAAATCAAACCCAATACCTCAAGATAAGATTCAAATGTTCACGACCATTGAGCTACTTTGAATTATGTGTTGTAATTTTGTTTATTTTATACTTAATATGTATAATTTTTTATTTAAAAAAAATATATATATAAAAAATGGGCCTGGCCTGACCGACCCGAAGCCCGCTCCGGGCGGGTATGGACAAGACCTGAGACCCGAAGTCCGGGCTCGACCCGAATCCGGCCTGCAAAAACGGGTAAATTTTTTTATGCGAGCCCGGACCGAGTCCGGGGATGCCCAGGTCTAACTATAATGAATCATTGTCAAATACCTATAATGGAATTAACTTAGTATCCGTTTAATTAGAGAGATGAAATGAAAACCGAATTAAAATAAATAAGGAAAAAAAAAAGAATGTAAATAGTTATATTAAGATCCCGACATTTCATCTTAATTGCTAAATAATTTAAAAAAAAATTAATTTGGTAGTATCTCGATTTCAAAAATTATTGTTTAACCGTTCCAATCGGGTACTATTTTGCCCATAGACTATATTGTTACCGTACCAAAGAATAGCTGTAATGAGTGATGAGTAATGAGACAGACCCTGACAGCAGGTGTGCAGAAGCTACTGTAGAGGAGACACGTGTACCCCCATCAGACCATGTACATATCGCTAGTTAAGGTTAGCGTTAACGTCCAATAGACATTACAATGCACCTTATTCCCTCATTAACCATTTGCACAATAATGTTATTTATAGTATCTTTAGTTTTTTTCAAACAAAATCTTTTTATGTCTATACCATTGCACTAGATATATAATCATCATCTCGAAGGACTTAATCCACCTGAAAATAAAAATAAATTTAAAACAAATAAGTTTATGTCTTTTTTAACTATATATTGAGTCCTGTTAACAAGGTAACTATATTTTCAAAAAACCATATCCAAAACTGAAAAACTAATTTAATCAACGAGGACAGTTACAACATAGTCAAACCTCTAAAGTACTATAATTCTCCAATAGAAAAAAAAGCATAATATTAAATGGGACAAGCCACAACCTGATTTCTTTAAACTAAATTTTGATGGATCAAAACTCGAGTCGGGTGTCACATCTGTTGATTTGTGATTCGGAATCACAACGGTGAGGTTATTAGCCTAAACGCAAAAAAGAACAATTTCAATTCGGTTTTAAAAGCAGAAGCTTTTTCTCTTAATGCCGGTTTACAAGAAGCTATCAGGCTACAAATCAAAAAGATTGAAATCGAGGGTGACAATCTATGTGTTATCAAGGCACTCCAAGGTTTGTGGAGCTGCCTGGACCTTCGCTTCTTTGACGAAGTCCAAATTATGCATGTTTTCAGAGAAATCAACTGTGTTGCATACTGTTTGATCCATCTGAGAATTTCGACCCCTACCACCAATTTTTCTAATGATACCGAACTTCGTGTTTTCAGCCGCAAGGATGCTTTAGGTTAGACTACATTTAGGAGGTAATCCAACCTAACCGATTTCCATTTAAAAAAAAAAATCACACTAGATATATGTTGTCTTGATCTAGAATATTTTTATAATAATATGTTTTATAAATATTAATTCGAATTTTGTAGACAACATTTAGGTATGTTATGTTATTTATATCAATCGAATACTAATTCATTTACGAGTCCGTGGGGTGGGGACCCGATAATTCTATAGGTCAATTTTAGAAATTATTTTGAATGATTATCCTCAAATAATTCATAATCTAAGCCCTAGAAATTGAAAAAAAAAATAAAAAAAAATACTTTAATCTCCAAATTTAATTTATAAGAATGATTCTTATTATCCAATGGACCTATAATCTAATTTGAAGGGTTAAAAAAATGATCAATTTCATCTCCTAACCCTATAGGTCCATTATTAATTTATTTTATATTTAAATTATTAAATCTATAATTATAATAATAATTCGTTTTTCTATTTTGATAAAGTGTTATCTTATATATATATCATAGGAGTAGCACTCCTTGCCACGTATCACGCAGAAAAATAGTCACTGCCACGTGTCATTTCAGCAATTAACCGTAACCCACCAAAATATTAATTAAGTTTATTCATTAGAAAAAAAATTTTACGAAATATTAAAATCAAAAATATTAATTACGAAATATAATAATAAAAATTATTAAAATCAAAAATATTAATTAACAGATTACAATCACAACAAATTTTAACAATAAAAAAAACTAAAGAAATAAAGTTGTTTATATACTTTTTAAATTTTTACAATACTTTGCTGTTTATTAAACGTGGATAAACTACAAAGTAATACAAATTTTTAATAAATTGTAGATATCCAAAATTATCGAGCATATGTAAAATCAAAAATATTAATTAACAGATTACAATCACAACAAATTTAACAATAAAAAAAAAAATATTAAAATCAAAAATATTAATTAACAGATTACAATCACAACAAATTTTAGCAATAAAAAAACAAAATATTAAAATAAAAAATATTAATTACGAAATATTAAAATAAAAATATTAATTAACAGATTACAATCACACGAAATATTAAAATCAAAAATATTAAAATCAAAAATCTTATCTTATATATATTAAAGCGGACGCACTTATTGCCACGTGTCACTGCCAGGATTTTCCGTCCGTCAAAAAAAATTTAAAATTCAGAATTTTAAATCACATAACTTAAATTAATATTTTCTATATCACATAATTTAAACTCAATTGTAATTATTTTTTTAATTGAGAATTATAAATTCCGTTTAAATCTTAACAATTCGAGTTCTTTTACACGGATTTTAGTAAAAGATTATTTTGTAAATCGGATTTTAAAAAATAATTATTAGAAATTCCGATTTTTTTTAAACATATTACTATTGAGCCAGAAATTGTAAAAATTAATTAAATTTCTGATTATGTTTACACATTTTACTATTTAGCCGGAAATTCATCAAATCTTAATTGTATCTCAATTGATTTTAATTTAGTGTTTAAAATCCCAATAACTAAAAACTTAATTATCTAAATTATTAAGTAATGGATTTAGGTAAATCGAAAGTTGTTAATAAAAATTATTTATTAGTATTATTATATATCAATGTATTAATAAAAACTTAATTATCTAACTTCCCATGCTAATTAACACGAAGTCTTTCATAACGTATCATATAGTATCACCTAGGATTTGATTGTATAAGATTTGTCACAACCATAAAATATGACGTCAGAATTCGTTTTAGATCGATAACAAAATTTTTAGAAGATAATCTCAGCCAAACCTAATTATTCTTTTAATTTGGTAATCTAAAAAAAAATTAAATAGAGAATTGAACAAATTGAAATTTAAAAATATTAAATCATATAACAGAGCGAGAATACACTTAAAAAATACAAGATTTTAAAATCGGATATTTAAATTGCAGCGCACCAATTTTTTTATTTACCCCAACAATATCTCTTCTTTTTAATCCAAAAATATCGCTTCACCGATCGAAATTAAAAACTAAACAAATAAAAGAGATTAAAAGTTGATCTTCGTATCTTAGAATTCTTAGCCAACCGATCCTTATATTTCTCACGTTGGTTGATTCAATTTTTTCCACGTCAAAATCATCTATCCTCTATAAATTCACAATATGTAAACTAAGGGCGAACGTCACTTTCTCGATATAGTTACATTTGATGTATTCGCTTTGTTTTTGTTTTATTTTTATCTCATGCTTTATGTTTCTCTCGCTTGATTGATTTGTTGATTGTTTGAATCATCGTCTATTTGTTTTAGTTTACTCCTTGAATTTCTTTTCTTTTTCTCTTAGCTAACTGTATGCATGTGTATTCATATTTTTAGAGATCAAACGAGAGATGAAATCGTTTAGTGCTTTAACGATGAAGATTGACGTATTTGGATTCTAAAGCTCACAATAGTTGCGGCGGTTAAAGTTTGGCATAGCACGTACAAGGTCTTTTTTTAACTCCTTGGAAGATTAACATATGATCAATTATCTTTGAATTTTGACGTCTTCACATACAACGAAAGCTTTTGAGATCCGTCTAGATCGACACTGCAGAATACAAATTGTAGTAAAGGAATTCAGGTAGGAGAAGGATGGGTATGATTTTATGGCTCACCAAAATCCTAAGATTTTATGGCTCACCAAAATCCTAACATTTACTTACTAAAACACGAAGTAAACTTGTCCTAGAGTTTAGTGATAAACACTAATTAAATTAACTTTTTCAAAATCAATTCCCTAAATGATAACACAAATCTAATCTCTCTATTCTTTTATCTAATTTCAATTTTTTTTTAGATCTTACAAGCATATCTTAATTCCGTATATTGAAAGTAATCGTCACTATTTATTTATTCAGTCTAATCATAGTTTATTTTTATTTATTTTGGACAATTCTCTTTTAAATTAAATTTTGCCTTTAAAATTATTATCTTTATATATTGTTGTTTCTTATTTAAGAGTTGGATTCAACGTGCATTCTATATTTTTCATATATCCGGTATGTATATTGGTTTGTAGTTCAATTGATGGACTTATTTGTAGTGATTTCACATACGGTATTTGGAATTTTCAAATACGATAAAATATGGTATGTGCATAACAATTACATTAATAACATTTGTAGTGCATACAACCAATCAACAACTACATTTTTTTACCATCATATATAACATGCATCTTATTTAAGTTTGACCAAATTTAAAGTTAAATTGCAGCATCTCTCAATTAACAGAGTAAAATAAATTTAATCAATTAAGTTTTATAATGTTACTCATCCATGCTAATGGATTGGCTCAAGTGCAATGAAAGGATAAGAAATTTAAATCAAATTTATATAATTTTTATATTTTTTTTCTTCAAAATTATGATATTTTTATGAGAGTGAAAATAATCTACATTTTTTAAAAATTTATTTTGGTTTATAATTGTATTTTTGTAACAAACTCTTTAACAACTTCGAGTAATTGTATACTTTAAAAAAATATTTATAAAAAAATCCCGTGCAAGGCACGTGAGCTTTCTATTAGTATGCATTTTGGGTTGACCCTCAAAACCCAAAAAAAAAAATGTAAAGAGAAAAAAGAAAAAGAAAATAAAAAGAGGGCTCGTGCTCCCAGGGTTTCCATTATTCTTGTGTTCTCTCTATCTATCTATCTCCAACCTCACAAGCAAGCTACAATTTTTGTGTTATGAAAACTGCAAGTGCTCAAAAAATGGCAGCCTAACAGATAAGAAGCCATAAAAAGGACCACCTACCACTTTCCCAAACAATTTTCTCTATTAATAAAGAATTCAAAATTATGGGTAGAGGAAGAGTTGAGCTGAAGAGGATAGAGAACAAAATCAACAGGCAAGTCACTTTTGCAAAGAGGAGAAATGGCCTTCTCAAGAAGGCTTATGAGCTTTCTGTTCTTTGTGATGCTGAAGTTGCTCTTATCATCTTCTCCACCAGAGGAAAGCTCTATGAGTTCTCCAGCACCAGCAAGTAATTTTTCCATTTCTTCATTTTCTTGTTCTTGATCTGTTGATCTTTATTGAAAACCCTAGTTTCACACTTTGCATGATTCTAACACTTCTTTGATCTTCAGATGTGGAAACCTAAATTTGATCTTAATTTTTAGACTGGATTAGGGTTTTCTTCATGTTAAGAAGAAGATCAGATTTCTTCTTCTTTTTTTCCCTTTGTTTTTTTTTTGAATTATATATATCCCTTTTGAATTTATTAAAGTTATTAACTTGTATGGGAAAATTGTAGTTATTAAATACCCAAAAAAACTTGAAGAATGTATTGGGTAAAACAAGGATACCAATTAAGGACCGGTCACTGTTGAGATTTGATTTCATTTCATTTCAAGATGTGATGTGGATCTGCAGAATAGGTAAGACTTGTGCTATAAATTTGGTTTCATTTCAATATTATGGAGAAGAAACACAGGCAAAGGCTGTTCTTGTTGAGTTCCAATGCCATAATTTTTTTGTTAACTAAAATAACATTTGCAGCAACCACATGAGGATATATCTCTACTTCTTCTTTTTTTTTTCTTTTTTTTCCAGTTAATTTTCATTTTGAATTATTTTCTACCATATTCTTTCACCTTTTCCTCCATGTTTTGCCTAATTTATTTAATATTTTTTTGTCAAAAAACTCAAGTGTTTATACCAAAGATTGTGAAAGACATCACCTATTTCACAAAGGAAACCTGTAGTTTCAGTATATAGGAGTTTAATTTAATAACTTATAACCTTATCATTATACTTCATGTGGGTTACACTTATAGTTTAATTAATCCAATTAAGAAATGGACAAATCCCATGATGAAGATTATGAGAAAAGTATTAACAACTAAATGTAATGAAATCCGGGATTCTTAACTTATGCATCAACTACATAAGTTGGAAAAATTGTAATACTAAATCAATGATTTGATTTCTATACCCTTTATCTAGAAATCCTACCTGAGATATTTAGCTGAGTGATTTACTTGATATACTATACTTAGGGATTTATCTATACACAAGATGAATGAACAGGAATTAGGGTTTTTCATGATCAAGTAAACTAATGAACTTCTTTCTTTTGTATGAATTTTTCACCTCAAATGATCTTTCTTTATGTATATATGATCAAGGGTAATAATTGACGAGATGATGATTCTGATGATGAAATTGGTTGAATATTTATGTTTGACTACCCCATGTTTGAGCAAATTATGGGGAGGAACATGATTTTCATTAATCCTTACAGCTTAATGAACTCAATTGAGAAGTACCAGAAGCACAACTATGGCGCCTTGGAATCAACCATGCCTTTCAGTGATTCTCAGGTTTTCATTCTAATCATAGTATATGATATATTATATATATAAAAAAAAAAGTATGTCTAAACTTTATTATTATAACTGCAGAGTGGATATCAGGAGTATTTGAAGCTGAAAGCTACAGTTGAAGTCTTGCAAAAATCTCAAAGGTATTATCATGCTTAAAATTACACTTAGTCTGGCTGCTTTCCTTGTTACTAATACAATTGATCTTGTTTATATGTTTAGGAACATGTTAGGAGAAGATTTAGGGCCCTTGACTTCAGATGAGCTTGTGCAGCTCGAGAACCAGCTCGAGGCATCATTGAACCAAATCAGGTCTACTAAGGTAAATGTATACCCTTAATATAAACAAGCTAAGGGCTTGTTTGGTATACTGTTGAAGTAGTTTTTTTTTTTCTTTTTCGAGAATTCAAACCTTTCTTTTTATTTGAGCATCAAATCTTTTTAATGAACTTGGATTCACTCATTTTGAAATTATATATACCATTTTTCACCAGACTAATTTGAATCTTTCTCTACCTTATTGTTGGAGAAAAATAAGTCAATATTGAAATCAACTTAGACAGGCTTGGCTTCAGCATCTTTTTTTTTTTTTTTTTTTCAGACTCAAGGCATGGTTGATCAGCTTAATGGGCTTCAACAAAGGGTATGTATCAATAATCACACAATTGTTCCTTGTTTTTGGACCATATTGTACAAATCTTGATTATACTACAAATGATAAATGCAGCACCAAACACTTATTGAGACTAACAAAGAGTTGATCACAAAGGTATGTTCATTTGTATATTGATTAGAAGCACAATTGTCAACTAAACTATTGAACGTTCACTTGCTGCTCAGATAAACATTAATATGCAGAAGCATTATGGCTGTGTTTGTTATGCCAAATAAAATATTTTATAAATTCTTGATACTCATCTGCAGTTAGAAGAAGGTAGTGCACATAATTTGCCTTTGAAAGTGTCATGGGAATCAGCTGAACAAGGCAACAACAACATTGCCTTCACACAAATGCCTTGTCATTCACAAGGATTCTTTCAACCCTTATACTGCAATTCAGCTTTACAAATTGGGTAAGCTTCATACACTATAAGAAAATTCGTCATGTATCACGGATATATGCTTATTGAGTATGTGTGGTGACATAAGAATATGCAGATGAATAAGAAGATGACAAGAATTATTTAGATGAAATTATTTAAAAAAACGAGTATAAAAATAAGTGAAATTAGTGTTTGGTAAAATGAATATGGTTGTAGAAAAATTATGAAGAAAAAAAAAAGTGTTAAATTTCTTCTGTGAATGAAAGAGATGAAACAAGAAAAAAGGATAAAAATGAGATTTTAGCATCAATAATCCTTATAATCAAAGTTCAATAGAATTACACAATTTTCATAATCTAATTCCATTAATTTCCATGATCTAATGTTCTTCTTCTTATTCATTTCCTTACAAAACGAGATTAAGATAATTATTTTTTCTTTTAATTTCTATAATCTAAATTTCCTTAATTTTTTCATCTACCAAACAAGACCAAATATCCATCTTTGTGATTCAGGTCATGTGATCTTATGTATTCACCATGTTCGTGTGCAACTCGTATACAGGTTCAACGAAACATTCAACTCGAACGAGATGGGTAGCATGGGAGGAGAGGAAGCAACAGCTTCATCAAGCCAAAATGTGAATGGATTTGTTCCAGGATGGATGCTTTGATGAAATGATGAATCATTGAGTTAACCTATTGATGTGGTTGTTGTTGTTGATCATATGAGTAACCAATGTGTAATAAAAAGGACTGGATTTATAAGCTCAACTCCTTTTTGCTTTTCTTTTCTTTTTTTTTTTATTTATAAATTTGTTCTTATTTGCATCTTAAACTTTTTATAAATGTATGACACTGAAGGGCTATAATTTGAGAGAACATATATGTAATGACGTGTATAATTACATGTTTTTTCTAAGGGTGCATGTCACAGAACACAAAATATTGTCTTAGGTTTGAAACATGAATCTTATAGTAATCCAGCTGTATTTTAGCATTTGCGGGGTTGAGACATGAATCATTGCAAGTGATATTTGCTGCGCTCGTACGTACGTTGTTAGGTTCAAACAAATCATTTTTAACAATGATTGATGTTTTGAACAAATTGGGACTCATGATATATTCACTTATGAAAATAATTATCGTTTTAGTTCTCTATTTTATTTAAGAATAACTTTTATTTTAAATATTTTGTCTTTTACTTTATCCATTGATTCTTATAATAAAAATAAATAAATAAATGATTAGAAATATAATAGTATATTTCATTGCACTCTTAATAAATTTGTAAAATGCTAACATGACAATTATTTACATCGGAGGGAGTACTAACATAGACTCCTTTTTGTCTGGTTCAAATGTGTAGATTATACACTAGTGTAAGTGGGTGACTTTGGGGGGAAATCGTGCATACGGCTTGTTTGGTATGTATATCAGGATATCATCGAGATATGGATTTAAGAACATGTTTGATATGATATCAAGTTGATATATAGTGTTTAGTATGATTAAAAGATACCAACAATGTTATTTTAATGTCCAAAATAAAAAATATATCAAAGGATATAACACATTTTCATATATCTCCGATATCACTCATACCCATATCTCATATCAATGCTTATACGGTTATATCCAAATTTGATATCTTGGATATGGATACCAAACGTGCCTTAATGAAGCGTGAAATCCGGAATCGAATTGAGTTCATGCAAGGAAGTTCAAGCTAAAGAGCAAGCTAGTTTAATGGGCCAACTTAGATTCAAAAGTGTTAAAGGCCAAATCATACATTAGCAATACGGCCCAATCTCTTATCTCCATTAACAAACTGTTGGACTTCTCCAACAATATGGCTCATTCGATAATATAAGATTTTTGAATGATTTTACACCGGTGGATTTATTTAAAAAAAAAAGAGTTTTGAATGGTTTTTAGATTTAAAAATGTGATGGAAAAACATAAATGGTGTTTGATAGGAGAGATTTATGAGTAAATTTTAACGATAGAGTTATCTATGAACTTATTTATTTATTTTATTTTATTTTATTTTGTAAGGATAACATTTATATTATGAGGCTGATAAACAAACACTTAAGAAATAAAGAGCATAGGTACATATATGCATAGATGCAAAATTTATATTATTATGGATTTTGTTAATTGATTAAAATAAAATAGGACCATAGATATATAATTTTATATAATCAAGGATTTTGCTAGTTGAAATGAAATGTTATATAGTAACATAGAAAAATGTTTAAAATATTAGGTAATTTGTGTTGAGTTGCGGAGATTGAAGTATATGTCCATTATATTTTTATTTTTAGAGTTTTTATCTTTTATATATTATTGACATATTTAAACTCATTGACATATTTAAACTCACGTAGATTATTATAATTGTCATTATAAAATATAAAATATAGTACAAAACCTTTATTTTGTAGCGTATGAGACAGACTCGTAGTCACACTTTTTGCGATGAATTGAATAATTAGTTTTTTTTTTTGTCTTATTTCATTCTAATTGTAACACTTTATTGGTTAATAAAGATTGGGAATTAATATAGAAAAATATAGAAAGGTTAAAGGACCATCGGATCGGTGCATTTCACCCCTTCTATTTGAATGACGTAATTTTATTTAAAATATATTTTTCTTCTATTTTATTACAAATACTATTTAAGTCTCTCCATCGAAATCTCATCATTAATTTATGTTAAATAGAACAAGTTTTATTTAAATTAAAAAAATTCTATTGTAATTACAAATTCTATTTTCGGATATATGTAATTAAAAATAGATGGCTTTAATTTTGAAAAATAAATACTTGTTAATGTTAGATCAACACATTATATAAGATTTTGTTTTTCTTACAATTCATAATTTGGTGTCCTTCTAATATTTCTTTTCCATATATTTATGGATCACTATATTATTATTTTTGTTCATAAGAATGATTAGTATTTTTTCAATAAAACACAATTTTTTTTTAATTTTTAATTTGATAAAACAGTCACTAGTCTTCATTTTCATCGTCAGCCATGAGAAAGCTAATTCAATCCCCAAAATGAACTAAACTTGCAATTCCGGGCTAGCCAATTAGCCATCCTGTCACCCTGTCGCCTACAAAAGCCCAATAACAGTGCTCAAAACCCAAAGTCAGCTTCCGGATATGGCGGCTAACATTCTCCAAGTAACCCTAAGCATATCGAAGCATTGCTTCACCGAATGGGCATGCAAACAGCTAGCAGAAGCACCAGGAATATCATTCCAAATAGGCAAAATAGACGGACAAAGCTCAACTATGTAATTCAAAATACAATCGTAGGTCAGATTACCTCTAATACCATCTATAAAACCCGAGTTAGGAAATTTGTCTCCATGCCATTTATTTATATGGGCTTACATATTATGGTACACAATTATATTATACGACTAATTGTTAGTGGACTATCTAAAGTGATTCAATTAAGCAAAGTCTATACACTTTAAATTAAGCGGTATGAGCTTAATGAGTGGATACCAGATTTTGGCCCAATAGACTTAATGAGATTCTATTAGGTCAATATATAGAGGATATTAGGTTATGATACCCAATACGTCAAATCGATCCGCCGTTTTCCGTTTTCCATTTTCTACCCATCGGAGAGAAAACCTAAAGAAACCCTTAGGAGATTTGACTGAGGAAGACGATATACTTGCGGCACTCATTCGGTTTGTAGATTCCGCACTAAAGTTTTATGGGTTGTTGCGCTATGGATCCAGATATGTAAATTTCGATTCCTTAGTAATTCTAGCATGATTTCAATCCTTTGTTTTATGGTTCAGAGAATTTAATTTTTCGAACAAGTGTTATCAGAGCCGTAATCATATTAGCTTATTAGGATACATATTCGGTGTGTTCGATTCGCTTCGGTTTTACACATAGATTTACATTAACAAATGTTCCCTTCATGCTCTTCGAATGCACATTAGCTTATTAGGATACTTATTATTTTGTTATTTTTTTGGTTTGGAAGTCGCGTAATGTGTGCTTTTCATTTTTCTTATATGTATATATAAATCCAAAGTTGAACTTGAATTTGTGATCTAATGTACACTGCAAGCTAATACTGTGCACTAAGGTTTTGTCAGCTTTTAATCCAATTTGATACGCTGTATAATTTTTTTTTAATTTTATTTCATTTGAACCTGTATATACAGATTCTTTTGAATTCTCGACTAAAATTAGTGTTGGTACGCTATTTTGGATTAATTTGGAGTATGATAAGTGATATATGACATATAAGTGTATATGTACAAACGATATTTTTATACAATTTCTTAAGTATGTTAATTTACGGGTTAGTTTTTTTTTTCATCCCTTGACATGATTGTACACATGTATTGAGGATATCGAGTATAAAATTTGAATTTATTTACAATATATATATATATATATATATATATATATATATATATATATATATATATATATATATATATATATATATATATATTTGAAAGTTATACATCATGTAAATTAAGGTTAAGATTTTAAAGGTCAATACATTTAATCGATATAGTGTGTCAAATTTTAAAGGTGATACAATATTTCAAGTTTTATTAAAGATTAAAATCTTTAATCGATGCAGTGAGACCCGTCTGATTGGGTCTGTATTTACAAGCGTTAAGGATATCGAGTGTAAAATTTGGATATATTTACACTAGATATGTTTGTGGATATGGTATTTTTGATTGATATATAGCGTGGTTGTTCATAAGAGCATAAAATATGGTCTTTTTACCACTATGTTTTGTATCGATCACATGTTATCGAGTGTAAATTTTGGATTTTATTTACACGAGATATGATAATGAATTTTGGATTAAGTTGATTGAAACGATATGCTTCCAAAATAGTCTCAATATAAGGTTATGTGTAATATTCGTTTATGCGGCTATCGGTCGGCCCAAAGGAATATTGATATTTGGCCAAACGTTAAATACACTTATGGTTTTACTTGTTTATGTGAATATTGACCGGCCCAAAAGAAGGTTGATATTTAACCAAATAATAAAACAATTGAGATGTTAAATATTAATTATTTTGTGTGATAGTTTGTTTATGCGGATAATAATCGGCCCAAAGGAAGGTTAATATTTGGCCAAACAATAAATACACTTATATTTAGCATCAATTAATTGTATTTTATTATTTATGCGAATATTGATCGGCCCAAAGGAAGATCAATATTTGGCCAAATGATAAAATACATATTTGATAAATAAATTATTAGTTAGTTGGTGTACTCGTTATTTATGCGAATATTGATCGGCCCAAAAGAAGTTCAATGCTTGGCCAAATAGCGAGTTCACGTGCGATAATAAATGTTATAAATATATAAAGATGTCCATGTGAATAATAGTCGGTCCAAAAAAAGGCTATTATTTGACCGGATCTGTTATCAATGTTTGATTATTGCGATGAGAGTACCACTTGCAATTGATATTTTGTGCAAACACAAGATGTCAAGTTGTGTTAGGTATCTTGGTTATAATACTTTATTTGAGAATTTTGTCCATGTGAATGATAGTCAGTCCAAAGAAAGGCTATAACTTGACAAGATTTATATGTCCTCTTGAATTTACTTCATTGAGAGTTATAGTGTATTGTTCCCATTTAGATCATTGGATCATAAGGTTGGTAACTATGAACTATGAGCCTCAAAGTTTTCATGCTTCTAGTTTTGTTGACTTATTTGGCCCAATTTTGGGGACTTAGTTGATAATGTTATGAAGTGTGTTTTGATATACTACATACCTACTTTCTTTTATACTTTTCATTTGTGGGTGTATGCTCATATTTGGTAAATGAATTGTGATAGGAATTCAGATGGTGAGTATTAAGAGACTTTAAAGGTGGAGAGTCTAGCTATTTGTACTCTTGTACATTATGTTGATATATTTATTTAAATATGCATTTGGAGTACATGAATACAATCTCCTTGTTATTAATCAGTTCACAAGTATTGGATTGTACAAGTTTAACTTTTAAGGTAAAATGATCGAAACATGATGTCACCAAAGTGACCTCTCTTGTATAGATTGTTCATTAAGGAAAAGTTAAATGATATGTCTATGTTGGTCCATGTGAGTTGTATTAAGCCCAAAGGTTGTATAAAAATTTGGCCGGATTACATACATGTTTATAATGGTGAACATGTGACAATTATAAGGTTATACATGAGGATAATAATTTATCCAAAGATAATATTATTATTGCTCATGACTTATTGTCAATGTTTGACTATCACGACAAGAGTATCACTAGCAGTTAATATCATTGTCCAAAGACTTGATATTGATGTTGCACTTGATATCTTGAGATGAGATGTACAATTTATCTTTGTATTTGATTGATTATAGTTCATATTGTAATTAATAAATTTTATCTCTCTTTTAGTAAATTTATTTTATTTATCTACTTACTTAAGTTAAAGTTTTGTCCCTAATAAGGACAATTTATTATGGGTACATAATTATATTATATGGCTAATTGTTAGTGGGCTATCTAAAGTGATTCAATTAAGTAAAGCCCATAGACTTTAAATTAAGCGGTATGAGCTTAATGAGTGGATACCAGATTTTGGTCCAATAGGCTCAATGAGATTCTATTAGGTCAATATATAAAGGATATTAGGTTATTGTTCCCAATACGTCAAATCGATAAGCCGTTTTCCATTCTCTAACCACTAGAGAGAAAACCTAAAGAAACCCTACGGAGATTTGACTGAGGAAGACGATATACCTGCGACGCTCATTCGGTTTGTAAATTCCGCACTAAAGTTTTATGGGTTGTTGCGCTATGGATCCAGGTATGTAAATTTCGATTCCTTAGTAATTCTAGCATGATTTCGATCCTTGACTCTATGGTTCAGGGAATTTAATTTTTCCAACACCATATACTCATGCGAAAAAATTATCATCTCGCATCATTTAAATGAAAATTTACGATGAGTTGCTATCTATATCAACAATATTAAATTATATAAAGTGCTCATGTTTACGGTAGTGGCCCTGAGACCCATTTTTCCGTAACATTTTAGCTTAAAATAATGGTTATAATATTAAATGATATGAAAAGTAATCTAAAATAATATCAACTATTTTGTTTAAATTAATGTTAACTTTGAAAAATACTAATAACATAAAAACTACCAATTTATTTACCAAAATAATACGACATATTTTTCGACAAAACATTTAAGCGTGTGATTGAAATGAAGGTCCGTGAGCCCCATGACAACAAAAACGATCAATAATAACTAGAATTTGGGCATGAAACTAAAGTGTGATTCCATGAGAGCATGTAATTTCATCCACTTTAAACTCAATGCCACTGGGTAAGTCCTCTCATTGTTTTGAATTTATGAGGTTGAATAATAGGGTATATTATTTTGAGTGTATGGATTATAACCTCACATCAAGGATAAAACATATATTCTCCTATAATTTTTGGATCTTCCAAAGAGAAGATAATCTTCTAAACGTGAGAATATTTTGTTTGTGAAGGTCATATGATCATTATGAACACCAATTGAGTCTTCTCAAGAGGATATGAGAACTAAGAAAATCTCAAAGAATATTTTTGAGATTTTATATGGTTTTACAAAAGGTGTTCTCATTCAGTTACTTCTCGGATGAAGGGAAAGACAAACGAAAATATTAAGGGTCTAAAACAAAAGAAGCATAATAAACAAATATATTTGCTTCTTTTGTAAAAGGTTTGGACACTAAGAAGGATTTTGCAAATATTACGCTCGGCGTATAAAGAATGCATTTTCTTAATTTGGCTTACTTTCAAGTATACATAATTCCAGTCTCTAAAAACACTTGGTGATTACCTCAAGTATCACCATCAGGTATGAGTGTTTTTAGGTTGAGTACAAGTTTTATGTTTTCATTGCCCTTCAAATTTTGAGAAATGCAAGATTTTCTTGAGGATGTAGAGTTTGGAGGGGAATAATTGAGGAACATCCTTGTTGATGTAGTTGTCCATTAAGAAAAGAGTTTTACTTCTCTTTCTAAAGTTATTATTATTAAAAGCAATTTGAATGTACCTTCTAATTGCTCTTCAATATATATATTCAGTTTATGACAACACTAAGGTTCCTAGCTCCCATACAACAAACTCAACAACCTCAAGAAGTGTGATTAAGGAGTTTATTGAGAAATGAGGTATGCAATCTTAGATTATTACATTGTATATCTTGTAGAACAAGTGATTTTTATGGGTAGATACGAAAAAGTTATCACGTATCATAAGGAGCAAGAAGATAAAGTAATCAATTGATGATCTATTGAATCTTCGTGAGGTTATCAGAAGTTCTAATTCTCAATTCTAGAACAGTGTTATAGGGTGAGATAAAATTCATACAGAATAACGACATTTGAGTTTTTATTGCGTTGTCAAAAGGATTTTTGAAATGATTTACTCCTAAGGAATGCATTAAAATTAAATGAATATTCATTCAAATTCGTTGAATGACTCGTTTAGGACAAAAATGACATGTGTGACTCATTTTGATTTAGAGCTACATGAGATGGAATAAAAGAGTGTTTCTACATCTAGTGATGATACACTTATGTGGTTCAACTATAAGTTTTGAATCTAAAGATTTGAAAAATATGGTTTGAAAACAAGAATTTCATCTACGGTCTAATCAAGTATAAGATAGTGAAATTACAAAATTCATAAGGTTATTACTTCATTCGGATTTGAGGTAAATAAGGTTGAAATTTTTGTATTTTACATTTCAGTGGGAGTAAGTAAATATTTATCAATGATATACTATCAGTTTGCAACGATATGAGCTTATTGGCTGAAACCAAGAGATTTCTCATTAGGAGTTTTGAGATGAAAGATCTTGAGGACGCTTCTTTTGTTTAGGCAAAAGATACTATGAGATAAGTCTCAAAGTGTCATTAAGTTGTCACAAAAGAGCTAAAGGTTATCAATTTCGGCCTTAATGTATACCCTAAATGAAATCCTTGAGGTTTTGAGGATATAAGAGATACCCTATACAACTGTCATAGGGAGACTAATGTTTTTGGGTATGTACACTTCCGGATATCGTGTACATGACTAAAGTGAAGTGTATAACAGATTATTAAGTGCATGAAGTCATGCGGCCTTGCAAATAATGAAAGATTTTCATGCTATAATGGAAATTGAGATTTTGGAGATCATTGGATATTTTATTCTCTATTTCTGTAGACGTCGAATAAAAGACGATCACCTTAAGATTGTAGGTTGGTTGGAAGAACTATATCTAGTAAAAGTGTTAAACAACACTTGTAGCTATTTCCGCTATGGTTGCATATATTTGTCATTGTCTATATGCTTTTAGTAGCTTTAAGAGCCAAATAAAGTTATTTTGTGATAACATATATGCAAGTTGAATAGAACACCTACCAAAGCTCCTTGATGAAGAAACACATTGACATTATGTTTATGTCAATGGAAGGAAAAGTTAAGTAAATGTCAAGTTCTATAGAACATATAAGGACAAACTCAAATTATCGGATCCGTTAATCTAGGGATTGCCTCCTAAAGTATTTCAGGAGCATACTACTCACATGAGGCTTGACAGATTTTGTAATCCCTTAACTTAGTGGGAGTTTGAAATGATGTTCTATACCTTCCGATATATGCATAATAAAGTTTTATGTGTTGATTCATAAATTATATTTCTGAACTTAAGTTTGGTTTTGGATTGATCTCGAATAAAGTAGGACTAGTTGAAAATAGGCATGTTATGAGATCACATTGCATGTAATTTTCATGTGACTCATCCATACTTAATTGATCTATGTCATTGAATATATTGGCATGATGAACATGGAAGGTTAGTTACGATGATTGTGACGAATGCCGCCGTGATCTCATATTGATATATGAGATGAACCAGATTGAAACAAAGAAGAAGTCTATAAAATTAGCCAATGCGTGCAAATGAAGAATTTTGTTAATATAATTGTTTGTTTCATAAGTAGCCCAAGTGGGAGATTGTAAGATTTATTTATAAATCTTATTATATGAGCTTACATATTATAGGTACATAATTATATTATATGGCTAATTGTTAGTGGGCTATCTAAAATGATTCAATTAAGTAAAGCCCATAGACTTTAAATTAAGCGGTATGAGCTTAATGAGTGGATACCAGATTTTGGTCCAATAGGCTCAATGAGATTCTATTAGGTCAATATATAAAGGATATTAGGTTATTGTTCCCAATACGTCAAATCGATAAGCCGTTTTCCATTCTCTAACCACTAGAGAGAAAACCTAAAGAAACACGACGGAGATTTGACTGAGGAAGACGATATATCTGCGACGCTCATTCGGTTTGTAAATTCCGCACTAAAGTTTTATGGGTTGTTGCGCTATGAATCCAGGTATGTAAATTTCGATTCCTTAGTAATTCTAGCATGATTTCGATCCTTGACTCTATGGTTCAGGGAGATTGTAAGATTTATTTATAAATCTTATTATATGAGCTTACATATTATGGGTACATATATCTCGCATTATTTAAATGAAAATTTACGATGAGTTGCTATCTATATCAACAATATTAAATTATATAAAGTGCTCATGTTTACGGTAGTGGCCCTGAGACCCATTTTTTCGTAACATTTTAGCTTAAAATAATGGTTATAATATTAAATGATATGAAAAGTAATCTAAAATAATATCAACTATTTTGTTTAAATTAATGTTAACTTTGAAAAATACTAATAACATAAAAACTACCAATTTATTTACCAAAATAATACGGCATATTTTTCGACAAAACATTTAAGCGTGTGATTGAAATGAAGGACCGTGAGCCCCATGACAACAAAAACGATCAATAATAACTAGAATTTGGGCATGAAACTAAAGTGTGATTCCATGAGAGCATGTAATTTCATCCACTTTAAACTCAATGCCACTGGGTAAGTCCACTCATTGTTTTGAATTTTAAAATTTTGGATAAATTGAATCCTCTCATTGTTTTGAATTTTTAAATTTAGATTCCTACATAAGTGTTGTACTCTCGATAGATCCATTCCAAGAGTTAAAGATGGGCCCATAAGTTGAATTTGCTTAACTATCTATAGAATACTCCTACCTTGAGATACACCATACTCCAGTTAGAGGACATATAACATCATCAAATTGGTTCGCAACCATTTAAATAGATCTATAATAATATCATTGCATAAATAACTTATTAATATACATTACAATATATACGTATATTCAGGTCGGCCCCATATTTTTTTAATGGTACATTATACTCCAGTTAGAGGACCGACCGACCAATTTCATTGTCTGTTTGGTTGTAGTGGTGGATTGAATCGGAATGTAATCGGTGAAGTGGTTCATGCGTTAAAAAACCTCAATACAAACATAATTTTTTATTTATCCGGAATCATTCCGTTATCGGGAATGATTCTTAGTGCTTCCAAACGAGCCAAGTTCTAGCTATTTCCGCACCTGCTTGTATATGTATGAAGCTCAACTTCTTCTTCTTTTTCCCTGTTCATCGTAGGGATGACAACCTCAACCATAAACGGTGGTTATCCGATAAACGAACCATATGAACCATTAAAAACCCGACCCAACACCCTTTCCATCAACCGATCCGTCATTTACCCAATGATCACTCGAGGTTCACCAGACACTTTAATTAATAAAAAACCGCGAAAGACTACTCTCCTTCTAAAACCCAAAATTCCCGAACCGAAATCTTCACTTTCTAAAGATCACACCCTTGAAAGATGTATTGACACTATTTAATGATGCAAAAATAGGATGCTTACTTCGATCCCAAGAAGTCTAACATTACCTCCACTGGGGTGTGGATCCACATTTTGGGACTTCCCTTCGCCATGTATAACATTGTTGTTTTGAAAGAGATAGCGTCTGCTATCGGCACACTCCTGAAGATCAATGAGCGTACCCTAAGGCTTACGAGGGGAAGATTTGCTAGGGTTTGTGTCCAGGTGGACTTGACTCGACCCTTGAAAGGAGATTTTATCCTAAATGGGACGATACTTTTGCGTGAGTACATAAATCTTCACATGATTTTCTTTGGATGCGGTTGTTATGGGAATACTCAGGATCATTGTGTCTACTTTGCAAGTGTGGATTCACTTCCATCTTGCATGTCGAATCATTTACCACTTAAAGAAGGCCTCCCAAAGACGATACATATAAGAATTAATTGGTGGACATTGAGGGTGACAATCTCACCATTATCAACTCTTTTAATAATATTTGAAAACCACCATAAATAATGAGGATTATCTCTTTTCATCTCTAAATTTGAACAAATACATACGACCATATATTTAAGAAATTCAATGACGTCGCGGACAAACTCGTAAAAATGGACAACGTTTTTCCCTAAACGGTGAAATGTTACCGTGGAAAGTTGAAGCTTCAACCAAAATGGTTGAGCTCTAAGCGGTGATCGGTTCATTGTAAAAAAAAAAAAAAAAAAAAAAAGGAGGGTAAATATGGTGGCAATGGAGAATATTGAAAATTTGTATGGTTTTAAATCCGTTGAGTAACCCGCAGAGGTAGACAAAACCTTGGTGGTTGAGAAGATAATGGAGTTTTTTTAAAAAAGTTATATATTTTTTATGGTTAAGATATATTAATTTAAATTATATTATTCTATGCTTCAAGCTAGATTTTTTGTTTTAATTAGGATTATAAAAGTTGTATAAGTATATATTTTATAGAAAATCCTAATTATGATATGAATACCATATAGAATTTATTTACGGTCATGATATATGTCAATATGATCATTTGTTTCTCTACATTTTCAATTCCTCAAAATCTTTTTAACTTTATATAACCGATATTAAAAACATAATAGTTAATATTTGATAAATTATAAGTTTGTATATCATTTTTTATATATTTGTTTTAAACATTGTAAAGTTCAATTTCAGGAAAAATATCGTTTCTTCTATTAGTATTTGCCTTTGGCCGGATCAATCTCTTCTTCGATCTTCTTCTCGTAATTTTGTTTTAAAAAGAACTTAAATGACCCATCTTAACGAGTTTGTCGAAACGATAATCTTTTAATCGAACCCCACTTACCATATCTTTTCCCTTTTGTTTTTTTGTTGTAGCGAGTACACATACGTGGTCGATGAAGCACCAGTAACGAGTGTCATCCTCCTTTCAACCCATTATTATAATGTTTATTTTTGGTGTGACATTATTATAATGGTTTTTTTAAAACAAAGCAACCAATCAAATGTAGACAACACATTTCTCAATACCACTCCGGTTTTGCAAAACCACCTGTACTTCAATATCTGCCCTTATTCCCAACCCAAGGGATTCCCATGCGTCGACAACTCACTTCACGAAACCACTGTGGTTTTACAAAACCACCCTCCTTCCAAAAAAAACAATCATATTTCTCACAACTTTTATTTCTATAATAATAACTTCTCACATAAAATAATCATACCCACTACCCTAAAGAACAAAAATTGCGTTATATTCAACAATTAATAAACTAAAATATAAATATTTAGGGCAACGCTCTGAAATAGTAATTCACAAATTTCAACGAATCACTAACTTTGTAAAAGATAGGAAGCACCAAAAAAAAAAACACAAAATCAAAAACTTTATGAAAAGTTGATGTTACCCTTGACTACAATAACACAATTCTATAGTCAGACTTCTCAATCTTAAAGGTAGGGTAGTATTATCGTCGAATAAATGTAACAATCTAACATGAATTGATATGTATTTACATAACTCGATTTAAAATTACGACATTTGAAATGAATGAACGATAAGGACTTTTATTGGACGGTTGAACTTAGGCGTGCATGTAGTCTCACTGTGCGGATAATTAATGTTCCCACGTTGATAATTACAGATAGTAGTATAATATACTCTTATTGTCAATTAGTTTTGAGAAGAACCTCATTTGACTGTCAGACTTGGACCGAACGCGTTATGACCCCAATTTAATCTCTCGGATAGTAGTATAATATACTTTTTTCAAGAGATTTTTGAAAAACTACCAAAGTTTACTTAAAAATCTAATCTCCACAAAATTCTCCACCACACCAAACATTTATCGGCTTTTAAAATTCTCAAAACTCTCCAAAAATCTAACGAAACAGCTCTAACGAATACACTCTTATTGAGTTTGTCGGCATTAAAACTCTAATTGCGGACGTAATAAGGTTGGCAGCCTGCGGCATCTTATAAGCACATAAATATGCTGCAAATACTCTCTGAGTAAATACCCTTAAAAAAAGGACAAAATCCCAAAAAACTTAGCCATTTGTGGTAACCCTTGCTCTCAGCCTCTCACCATAGGCCATAGCTTCCCGGGTCTTATATAGAACAAAAACAAACATTCTTCTGCGCACTTCTGAACTCAAAATAGATCAAAGAAGAAGAAGATCTAGTCAAGATGGGGAGAGGGAAAGTGGAAATGAAGAGGATTGAGAACAAGATCAACAGGCAAGTCACTTTCTCAAAGCGCCGTACAGGTTTGCTGAAGAAAGCTCATGAGATCTCAGTTCTCTGTGATGCTGAAGTCGCACTTGTTGGTTTCTCTCCCAAAGGCAAACTCTTTCAGTATTCCACTGATTCTTGGTACGTCTGTGTTTTTCTTTTTTTCTCTAATTTATTATTATTATTTATTAATTATTGTCCTTTATTTTCCTCTTCGGTATGAGTGATTAGGTTTACTCCAACATTTCATGCATAAACAAAATTTAAATTGAATTCCAAAAGGTATTCTTGAATTTTATTCTGTGTATGTTACCAGATGTCGAACAAAATTGGGTTAAACAGATAGTATTATATAAAGAAACTAGGGTTAGCTTGATTTTTGTTTTTTTTTTCTCGATTAGTTTCTAACTCTAAATTGGATTTTTCTACATAAATATCTGTAAGACAGAGATAAACAAAATTTTGCAAAGTACACATCTGTTTGTTTCACTTTAAAAAAACAGATTAAGAATCATAAATGGTAACTGTTCATTCACTAAAATGATATCTTAAAGTACATGAAAATAGAATTTAATAAATATTTTTATGTTCTATTCTTAATCCCAGGCAATTAACAGGCCATGAAATGTATAATTAAAATTATTAATACCATAAAATAAGATAAGTACACGTCTTCAGTGAAGTACTGAAGTACAAATCAAATGTCAATTTTCTTACCAAATAATGTAAACCAAGTTGAAACACAACCAGAAAATCAAATTTCTAGTTAAGGGACAATGATATATTTTCATTAGGAAAATTAGTGTGTTTAACTAAGGCTTAATTGTCTTTCAAAATAAAATAAATAAGGCATAATTAATACATTATCTCATTTTTCTGTATAAGTACGGCCATGGAGTACTAATTGTCTTTCAAAATAAAATAAAATAAGACATAATTATTTTTAAAGTAAGTGTTATAATTTATAATGTAGTTTTGGTAAATACCAATTACAAACAATATATTTTATAATGTAGTTTTGGTATACCAATTACAAACAATTTTATAAGTACTATTCGACTATATTGTACATCAATATTTCCTAGTTTAATTTTAAAGTTTTATACTATAATTACATAATTGTGATAAAAAAAAAAATGTAAACGTACTCTCACTTCCCTCATTTGTAAGTACAGTCATAGCTAAAGTAGATGATCAACTATGATTTATAACGTTGTGAGCTAACCGGTCACTGATACATTGTCTGTTTTCTTGTCCTTCAAATAAGGTGAATGTCATTGTTATCGAAAGAAAACGTACTATCACTTCCCTCATTTATAACTACTTTTGAATTGAATAAATTGTTAGTTAAAGATCGTAAAAATGTCCACAACAAGTCCTACAATACATGCATGCAATATATCATCTTAAAAAATAGTACATGCTCTTAAGATAAAACCATCATAATAGTCATTTATTTGCTTAATATAATTCGTTGGTGATACTTTTTATTATTTAATTTCTTGGTCGTGCTATGGAATAAGCCCCAATATCAATTCCCCATACCAACCCTAACCCTCCGAATGTACCCTCCTCTCCTAAATAGGAGGGATTTCGGTCATGAATCTATAAGTTAAACGACTACTCTTACTCAATACATGAGTGTAATCGATGCACTAATGTGTCTACATCATATGAATTTTAACCATATCATTGATAATAATATAACATAAAAATGTCATAAACACTTCCACCTCATAACGTCAATACATGTGCTACAATGCTAGCATTCTCAACACAAATCGAATGCATCACAATTATCAACCATTTTAATCTCTTATGCTTATTATCTTCAACTAAAAATTTAAGTAAGTTATAAGATTTACCTAGATGGACGATGACAAAAGAAGTTGAGATATAATAAGGTTGTTTTTGGTGACACTTGTTAATAATATAAAATTCCTTAGATTAAGCTTCTGACTTCCAAGATAAATTAAGTCCTTTCCATATAATTCAATTAGGTTTAAAATAATTTTATGAGCATAATAATTTTTTTTCCCCCATTTATGCGACCCTAATATTAGTTTCGGCAATCATGAAAACGAAAAAACAAAATAATTTTATATATTATTCATCACTAACCCATTTGATGATAAAAAAAGTTCCGGTTTAACTCCTTCCGGTTTAGTTGAATGAAGACTCAAATAAAAAATGATAAAAGACCGCACGAAAGTAAAAAACAAAGAACATGATATGAAAACACATAAATGGAAAAAAATGATTTTTTTTTTGAACTCCTATGTCGTTGTTTTTTTAACTTTGTTTTTGCCTTTTCTTGATCAAAACCTCTAACCATATCTTTTTATTTTGTTTTTTCCTATACATGTATTGTTTCAAGGTTTTCCTTTATTTTTTTTTTGGTCAAAAGGTTTTCCTTTATTTAAACCTTTCTTTTTTTACAACCTTCGACTTCCTTTTTGTACCTCTAATATTTGGCATTGTTTAAAATTTTTCTCAAAACTGAATTAATTATGAACAATTGAAGCCTACAACCTTCAACCTTTTATCTTTACCAAAATATTATTTTGACGAAAAACTAACTTGTTAAAAGAAATTATCCAACATACCTTAACATTACTGTGAAGTGGAAGAACAAGAGGAATAAGAGTGAGGATATGTAGATCTCTCCTATGAATAATTTTTCCTAGCCATTCTCGAGTAATCGAATATACTCCTTCAACAATATCTCGAGTAATCAATTCCTTACTTGAACAACCTTGAGCATCTTATGCTCATAAGAACAATCTTGAATGTGATGCCATATTATATAACTATGTGTGGTATATTTACCTTCCTAGTGCCTTCCCGACTATTTTCCAGATTATATGAGGATTTTGAGAGATCAAAATGCCTTTTTGATGTCCCTCTTCTCCTTGATCCACTTGCGAATAATATCTTTTCAACAAACCTTTAGATCTAGATTTGAGATCTACCGACTTTAATGATAGAGTTGACACGTTGTCTATTTTCATGGAACCAACATTGAATATTCAATCTTTTTGTTGCGAAAAGTTGTTTGAACCTTTGAAGAAAGCATGAAGCTTTAGCAAATTCCTTTTTCATGAAAATTTGATGTTGCACGTCCGTGTGTTGGGACAATTTTTCAACTTTACATGAATGAACTTGGTAAAACAAAAAGAAGAATAAAAAAGAGGTCAAACCCTTTTATTGAGTAACAAAAAAAAAACATGAACTATTGAGGGGAAAAAGAACTTGAAATGTCAAACAAAATTCTTTTATTACAAACCCCACAACTAGACAACTTTATATGGGATTCCTTTTGAAGTCACTTATCGAGTGTGGCCTAAACGAATTTTCCGGAAGATGCCGGAGTCACATGCCCTTGTTGATCGTGTTTGATCGTGGTGGTGTTCGAGGTCTCCGAAGACCCTCCGTCTGTACGGGGAACGTCGTGTGATCCATATTTCCGCATGAGGTATGAGATCCCTATAAAAAGGGTTTCTACTATCCTGCTTCCCGAAGGCGAGACACTGCGTTAGTTCAATTATCCCGTGCCCTCTTCATATTTTTACTAGCCTCGAGTGCTCCTCGTCTTCTCTTATGTGAGTGGTTGAGTCGTGTTCGGATCGCGGTCGTGATCGTGTGCTTTCCGACCAATCCTTTTGATGGAAAATGCTTCCTTGGAGTCTCGTCTTCACATCCCTAAGAGTTCGATAGTTTCCTGTTGTACCTGCTTCCGACGGTGCTTCTTCGGTAGTGCTTGGCTCTTTGTCTCACCTGCTTCATCTTCATGGAGTTCTCTTTTTGTTTGTTTATTGTTCTTGCTTGTAATGTCCTCTTGACGTTTGTTTCTGTTTGCCATCTTTTCACGGCCTCTCGTTTCACCGTTATGTCATGGTGATTGAGTCATTTACCTTATTCCTACAAAAAAAAAGTTCCGGAATCAACATCTTAAGGTATATAAGAGCCTAGGAAAAGAACCACCGAAGATATGCGATCCACAAATGCAGTAAAATTTTAGTCTCAAAAATCATTGAACTAGAGTATTATCACGGGCATTATCATACAATCATTTCGTGAAATGTGTACTCTTAAGTTGTTTTTTTATCCGTTAAGAAACGAAATAACGATCATTTTTACCTCTTCATGATATTTCACATTTTATGCGTATCTAATTACCTATAACATTATTAATCGAAGCCTTCAAATTTCCATAAATAATAATATAGGGTGAAAAATAACTCCCGAAGAGAAAAACAAAAACATCCCCATGAGTCCAAAATTTATCGTAGGAGGCACTAATGTAAGAAAAACTAGGGTCAGAGAACTAACCCAACGTTAAATAACCTTAAGGAACTTAATCATGATTAAACTTAATTAATCATGATTTAATAAGATAAAAATAAAATTCCTTACTTTTATAATCTTAATATTGGTTGTTGTCAATGTTATTGGACATGCTTTATACCTCTCGAAAGTACTTATCGTATTTGTAATTTGCTCTTATCACAAAACTTCCAATTATAATCGATGAATTTTTCCCAAAATGAAGATCAACAAGATTTCAAATACCATTTCTCTGTAGGTCGTCGACCTCAATCTTCCTTGCCTGACACCAAATAAGACTACCAACAACCTTAGAAAACATTCCATAAAATTCAAAAGATAGTGTTGGTGAGTTGAAAAAACTCAAGTTTTTCAACAAAAGTGTGAGCACCAAGAGTATGGTGGTGATAGAGCTAAAACGGGAGTCTTAAATCTTGCAGATAATTATAAAATCCCATCGTAATATAGTAAGATCTCACAAATGAAGCCGATCTCTCGCTTTGACAAATTAATTAAAAATTAATAAATAATAAAAATAAACAAAAACATAATGTAAAACAAAGACAACAAAGACAAAAACAATAAAGGAAGACCAATCGGCCTTAGTAGAGTTGATCGGCCAAAGGCTCAAACTTTTAATTAAAAATAAACAACTAAAAAAACAAAGCGAAAGCAAGGCGAAAAACGGGAAAAACATCAGTAAGACAAATCGGCCTTAAGAGCATATATCAATCGGCCTCCCAAGGAATCTACGTAAAGTAGTTCCAAAAGGGAGAGGCAAAATATTGTTTTTTTTGGGAACCAAAACCAGCTAACTCGAAGGTAGGAGAACATAGAATAAGTAATCTATCAATAACGCAATTACAAAATTCAAATAACCATAATGTGCATATAAGATAAATCTCAAATTCTACAATAGATTGTAAGTCTAGTTATACGAGAAACAACTTCGTCCGACTGTCACGTTGTTAGGACTTTGCCATACATCAATAGTTGTCACCCCATTAATTGTCACATACCCAAGACAAAACCTATTCTTTACATCGAACTCAGTATGGAGACATGAGTGACTCGGCTCTCGCATTGTGCCATCAACACCTTGAAGAGCATATACCAAATGAAGATTTCAAACTCGAATCTAGCATTTCAAACTCAAATCAATATCATAGAACAATGTAGTTAGGCTCTCCATACCCTAGAAGAGATGAGAATTAGCTAAACGTACCTAAATAATACTCAAACAGTTTATTAAGGACTAAAAAACGAGACGGTCGATCAGCCAAGGGAAATAGGGCCGGCCGAATTTAGGGCAAAATATAGCGGTCGAAATTTGGAAATTTAAAAAGAAGAGATAATAGGGAGAGAAACTAACATATCTCCCTAAGACCTATCTTTTGAAAGATAAGATCTATCTAAACTACCAAATCATGTCTTAACTAAAAAATAGATTTGTCCGTAATACAAACAGAAAATGTCCAAGTGGACGGGATGAAATTTCAATCCAAACCAAAAAGTAAGTAAAGGAGAATGAAATGTCGTGTAAGCGGGCTCGTCGCCATAGTAAGGTCGATCGGCATTATTTGGCCAAGCCGGTCTAGTCCAGAAATTAGTCCTCGCGCTTGCTCTTTGACTGGAGGTCATGTGCAGGAAGGAACACTGTAACGCCTGTCAGTCTTACACGCTTGCCGATTAGTTTGTAAACTTCTCAATGTGTCCTTCACTTTACTCTTGGATTTCAATCATTTATGTGTTGACATTAACTTCTTTGATTGTGAGGAGATCCTTAGTATGTATGATCTCATTTTGTCGTAGATAGTTGACATTAAGTCCCGTAACCGCTAGAATACCTACAATTTTATATAAACTAACTAGTAGATCTCCAAAATACTAATAGGAAGTAAATAAATCGATACTATATGTTATTATTCCCAAAAGAGTAGAGGGATAAAATATAATGAGTATGTAAAAGACGCTAATTTGAGTGTTTTCAAATATCCAATACTTGAACTTTACTTGTCATCAAGTAAGATATTGTTGTGATCTTTCAACAAGTTACTCTAGAAATAGAGAGAAGAGAAGACAAAACGTTTTGTGGTTTTGCTGCACAAATCTTGCAGCTAGGGTTTATAATATACTTTGATGGATAATGAATACAACCCTACACCTATCTATTTATAACCATAAATAGATATAATCCTCTATAAATAGATAGAGTCATATAAATAGATAGGATTCTATAAATAGATAGAATCCTCCGCGGGGGGCTCCGCGGAGCCCCCCGCACCCCCAATCGCTCCGGGCCCATTAATCTATGGGCCCAAAATATGTTTCCCTTGACCCATTGTATAAGTATACCTAGATTTATTGTCTTATTATAACAATCTCCACCTAGACAACATAATCTAATACAAAATTTGGAAACACATATACAACTCTAGGGTCTTGTTGCCAGATCCTCCTTGTTTCTCTTGACAGAGGGCTTTCTCACTCATCTAACAACGAGTGACATGAACCAAATCCAAGCAATGCTTGAATTGCGGTAACTGGTTTGGTCATCATATCAGCTGCATTCTGAGAAGTGTGTACCTTCTCCAGGATGATCTCACCAGAAGCTACTAGCACTCTGACTATCACAATGTACATCAACTCCACCTTGCTCCACACTCAGTTCCTCCACGATTCCTCTAATCCACAGAGCCTCCTTAGCTGCCTCTGCTAAAGCCATGTACTCTGCCTCAGTTGTAGACAAGACTACTACAGACTGCAACACTAACTCCAACATATAGGCCCCCCAGCGAGAGTAAAGACATACCTTGTAGTGGACCTCCGGTTGTCAAGATCACCGGCACAGTCTGAATCCACATACCCTACAACTGAAGGATCATCTTCTTGGCCACCAAACATAATTCCACGGTCAGCAGTACCCCTCAAATACCTGAGAATCCACTTGACGGCCGCCCAGTGTTCTCTCCCAGGATTAGACATATACTTGCTCACTTGGCTAACAGCTTGGACCAAATCAGGTCTTGTACACACCATAGCATACATCAAGCAACCAACTGCACTTGCATAAGGAACTTTGGACATATCTTTGATTTCTCCATCAGACTTCGGACACTGAGCTGAGGAGAGTTTGAAGTGATTCGCTAGAGGAGTGCTGACAGATTTGGAGTTGGCCATATCGAATCTGTCAAGCACTTTCTCAATGTAAGTCTTCTGAGACAACCATAACCTCCCAGAACTTCTCTCCCTGCGAATCTCCATACCAAGGATCTTATTTGCAACACCAAGATCCTTCATGTCAAATTCCTTGCTCAACAAGGTTTTCAACTCAACAACATCATCAATATTCTTTCCAGCAATCAGCATGTCATCAACATATAATAGCAAGTATAAGGGTGATCCATCATCCAAATATTTCACATAAACACAACAATCATACTCACATAGGAGCCTGCTTCAGACCATACAATGACTTTGCCTAGGAACATGCTTCAGACCATACAATGACTATCCGAAGCATGTAAGAGTCAAACCTTTTGTACCATTGCCTAGGAGCATGCTTCAGACCATACAATGACTTTGTCAACTTGCATACAAGTTTCTCCTCTTCCGGCTTGACAAAACCCTCTGGTTGCTCCATGTAGATCTCCTCCTCCAAATCACCATGAAGAAAAGCTGTTTTCACATCCAGATGCTCCAAATGCAAATCCCAGCTAGCTACTAGTTCCAACACCAATCTGATAGACGTGTGTCGGACCACAGGAGAAAAAATCTCGTCATAATCAATCCCCTTCTTCTGTGAGTAACCCTTTGCTACTAGTCGTGCCTTGTACCTTATGTCTTCTTTCTCTGAGATGCCTTGTTTCTTCTTGAACACCCATTTGCATCCTATTGCCCTCTCACCTACTAAAAGAGGAACCAACTCCCACGTGCTGTTCTTATGGAGAGATTCCATCTCCTCAGCCATAGCACCTACCCATCATTCTTTCTCCTGACTATGAATAACCTCTTGAAAGTTGGATGGATCATCTGTGCCAATGACTAGAGCATAATTAACCATCTCCTCAAAATCATATCTTATAGGGGCCCTTGTGATGCGTCTGCTTCTGCCAGAAACAAGACTCTCAACGTGTTGTTGATTTACATCATGCTCACCACCTGCTGGTGTAGGTCTGCTAGAATCTGAAAGCTCCACCTCCACTGCTGATCTGGATTTTGTCTTTGTAACTGCAGGTTTCTCAACTTCCTTGGCATGTAGAAGCATTGCCTGCTCATCAAATACAACATCTCGACTGATCATCCCTTTCTTTGCAACAGGATCCCAAAACTTGAAACCCTTCACACCTTTCTCATAACCCAGAAAAATGCACTTCTTAGACTTTGCATCCAGATTTATTCGCTCATCACCTGGAATCAACACATATGCTGGACTGCCAAAATCTTCAAATTTGATAAGTCTAAATCAGATCCAGTCCATACCTCCTCTGAAACCTTCCCGTCAAGAGAAGTATGGGGTGATCTATTTATCAAATAGACCGCCATGCTCACTGCCTCTGCCCAGAATTTCTTTGGAAGCCCTGCATTCAATCTAAGACACCGCGCTTTTTCTGCAATGGACCGATTCATCCTCTCAGAAACACCATTCTGTTGTGGTGTCTTCCCCACTGTATAATGTCTCTGAATGCCATGCTCACCACAAAAACTCTAAAACTGAGAATCCGTGTATTTTGTCCCATTATCAGATCTCAGATACTTCACTTTCCTCCCTGTCTGATTTTTCACTTCTGCCTTCCATAGCTTGAACTTGATGAAGACCTCAGATTTATTCTTTAGAAAATACACCCAGACCTTCCTTGAATAATCATCAATGAAAGTGACGTAATACCTAGATCCTCCTAGTGACGACACCTGAGTTGGTCCCCACACATCAGAATGTACATAATCAAGAATTCCACCTGTGTTGTGCTGACCTGTCTTAAAAGACACCTTGGATTGTTTTCCCATCACGCAAAACTTGCAGAAGTCGATCTTACAACTCTTCACACCATCCAGGAGACCTCGCTTGTGAAGCTCAATCATCGCCCTTTCGCCAATGTGACCCAGGCGCATATGCCAAAGAGTTGTGTAATCCGTCTCAGAAGCCACGGCTGCAACTCCACCTGCAACGGTACTCCCTACCAACCGGTAGATATTACCCGATGTAATTTGCCCCTTCATAACTGTCATTTCCCCCTTGCTCACCTTTACACATTCCTTTTCTGTTTTAAACAGAACCCTTTCACATGCAAAGTCCCCAAGGAAATCAGATTTTTCTTTAGAGCTGGAATGTGACGCACGTTAGTAAATGTTTGAATCACACCATCGTGCATCCTCACCTTTATCTGCCCAATGCCAACAACATCACAAGCCTTGTTGTCTCCTAATCGGACGGAGACAAAAGTTCCAGACTTGTACGTCTCAAACCAATCTCTATTCGGAGTCATGTGAAACGAACATCCCGTATCCATGATCCATACATGTGAGTAGTTGTCTGACGTCACAGAGAGCATATCAGAATCTGCACCATCTGAGTCATCTTTCTGCACCACGTTTGCTGATCTTGAAGATTTCTCTGACTTCTTATCTTCGTACTTCTTCTTCCTGGCAGGACAATCACGTTTGAAGTGACCCTCCTCCTTGCAAAAGTAACAAGTTACTGGCTTTTTACCCTTGGACTTAGACTTGGATTGCTTGTTGCTTCCTCCTTGCTTCTCTTTCGTCCTCCCTCTATCCTGGTTGCTTCTAACATACAACCCTTCGCTTTGAGAACTCTCACTGGTATGTTGTCGTCGTTCGGCTTGTGAAAGCAAACGCTGTTGACACCGTATCAAGACTTATCTCGTCTTTCCCACACGTCAACGTCATCACCATATTCTCATATGAAGAGGGTAGAGAACATAGCAAGATCATAGCTCTATCTTCATCTCCAAGTTTTACATCCACCCGAGCCAAATCCCCAATAATTTGATTGAAAATATTCACGTGTTTCACCAAGTCAGAACCTTCCACCATTTTCAACCCATAAAATCTTTGTTTGAGATACAATTTGCTAGACAAAGATTTTGACATATACCGTTTCTCCAATTGGGTCCAAATCTCTTGACAAGATTTGAGATCAATAACGTGGTATATTACCTCGTCTGCCAAACAGAGTCGAATGACCGACGTTGCCTTCTCCGGCATCTCCTCCCATTCGCTGTCTTTCAACGACTCCGGTTTTGTCTCCTTCAACTCCTTTAACATCCCCTGCTGCATTAGCAGATCCTTAACTCGTCGCTGCCAAAGACCGAAGTTGCCAGTTCCGTTGAATCGCGGAACCTCAAATTTTGTAACGGAACTCATCGACAACCTTGCTCTTGATACCAATTGTTGTGATCTTTCAACGAGTTACTTCAGAAATAGAGAGAGAAGAGAAGACAAAACGTTTTGTGGTTTTGCTGCACAAACCTTGCAGCTTGGGTTTTCAATATACTTTGATGGATAATGAATACAACCCTACACCTATCTATTTATAATCATAAATAGATAGAATCCTCTATAAATATATAGAGTCCTATAAATAGATAGGATTCTATAAATAGATAGAATCTTCCGCGGGGGGCGGAGCCTCCCGCACCCCCTGTCGCCCCGGCCCATTAATCTATGGGCCCAAAATATGTTTCCTCTGGCCCATTGTATCAGTATACCTAGATTTATTGTCTTATTATAACAGATATGTATATATCTCTCTTAAGAGGACTCAAAAACCTGTCTCATATGTAACAAGATCAAGCACTCAAAAACCTTATCATTGTAGCACATATCGATCATTGTATAAGGTATAAGTCAAAGCTTATAAGTTTCATGACCACTCAATGAAATGTGTACAACTCTCTCACATGTGTTTAAAAAATGTATATAATAGCGCTAAATCTTAACACATATGCAATGTTCATCAACCATAACCTTACCAAGACGTTCTCAATATCCACCATGTCGTTTTCCTGCAAGAACAATTATGAATTAAGAGGTCTTTTCATAGGTTGCAACTTGGCCATGTAATGAGTAAGGGTGAAGAGTTATTTTGGCTATGTGGTGCAATACGATTTGGGCACTTAGACGTCTTGAAGCTCATGTATGACTTAATTACCGTGTCCAAAAGATCAAGTCTTCTTCTTACAAGCCAAAATTCTTCACACTTTGGCTCAACACTAGTTACACTATTCTTTTCAAAACTTCTGTACTTTGCTAAACTTGCTTCTCTCTTTTGTTCTCTTTTTAGCTACGTCTAAATGGTGCAAAAATGTATCTTTTGCTATAACTTTTCTTTTCTTTACTTTATGCGCCGCACCATATTGACCTTTTTTCATTGATGCTCTTCACTACACATAACCCCATACTTGTTTCTTGCATTGCTTTCTTCCTCGATCTAATACATGGTGTCACCTTCAAATTTCCGGATGGGCCAAACAAGGCAAATCATGGAGCTACAAGGAAAGAGTGATACAGGTCAACATGAGCTAACAATATGGAAATCATGCTCAAGGTAGTAATAGAATAATGAAAGCATATAGGAGAACACCCGTGAAGTAAAGATACACAAACAATGTGTATAACGTTAAAAGAAACTTCACAAGACAACATCATGAAGGAAACTCGATCACTTATCATTATACCCAATTATCAATGGTATACTCAAGGTTAAAGTGCGAGATATCGAGCATCATCGACCGATATATAGAGTAAAAGAGAGAAATTAAATTTCTGGAAAACTCGATAGCACAAAACGTAAAACTCATGTTTATAGAACAAGAGAAGGCCAATCGGCCCTATGAACCTCAATCGATCGGCCAATCCCTTTTACAAACAGAAGAGAAGTTGTAGTTAATAAACGTGAATGTAGGAAATAGTTTTTTGCTTGATGGATCGACCAAATGGGTATAAGCCGATCAACCAAGGCTTAAAAGTGAGGATAATTTTTCTTAAAAAGTCGAAAAAATTTTAAAAAAGGAAAATTTTAAAAAATATTTAAAGACCATTTTGTGTGCTCCCTATACTTGAATATTATATTGTTCTCAATGTTAAAAAAAATATCAAAGTATACATAAACTCACGGAATGGTGTAGAGTTGCCTCTCTATCTGCGCTTTCTTTACATCGTTTAGCTACACCTGTTTTGCTAGTTTGGTGGGGATTCTTATACTAATTGATGTCTAGGCCATCATAAAGGTTTGTCCACATCTTCTACTTGCTTTATTGAGCATTTTGAAGTTTCTCTTTAATGATTTCCCAAAAAGTGTTTTATCACCCTTAAACGAGTCTATCGTGTCATCAATTAGGTCAACAAGCATTGATATCATGTCTTTTTGAGCTGTGAAAACAATCTCTAGAGCCTCTTTCTCTCATCTCTAACCTAAATATCTCTTCCTCAAAGTTCCGAATTCTTTTCATCTTGGCCCTTTCTTCTCTTACTCTAGCTCGAACATAATGGATAATAACTTCTTCTTTCTATCTTTCCCCATCGTCTTCAATCTCAACTTTATTTTCTATCTCGATCAATGCAAACCTTGTTCTTTCCCATGCTGTAATTTTTGCTTGTAGTTAAGCTAGCTTTTGATAAAGTCCCACCAAAATTTGACCTTCTAAAGAAGGTTGAAAAGTAGAGTCTTAACTACGGGTTCTGCTTGAAGAGGAAGACCGAAGAGACGCCTCAACACCCGAATTAGTTATTTTGTTGGGACTTCAGTTGATCCTACGTTGTCCTTCACTACAAGCAAAAATTGAAATCAGTTTTCTTGATATGACTTCTAACTGATCATTTGTTTCCTTTGAACCTCTTTCTTTCCAAATGTCTCTAATTAGCTTTTCCCGATATGAGCTAGGAGTGGAAATTGTCTTTCCTGAGCTTCTTCCACTTCAAATCATGTTTGAAAATCGAAAAATTAGAAAACCCAAAGAAAGAAAAACAAAAAAGAGAAAAAATTAAACCAAACCAAATATTTTAAAATTATTAAGGCAAAACAATTCAAAGTCTTCCCCAACAACGACGCCAATTTGATGAGGTGTGAAATGTGAGCCTCAAATCTTGCAAATAAATTATAAGATCCATTGTAGTATACAAAAATAAGATCGATCAAATGATATATGAAATCTCTCTTTAACGAACTAATTAAGAAACTAAATAAACAAAATAACTAAATAGAAACATAGAGGAAAACAAAGTGAACAAACACATAAAACAAAGGAAGGCCGATCAACCTCACTAGAGTCATCGGCCAAAAACTTAATTTTAAATAGAATAAGCGAAAAAGGGGAAAAACTTCAATAAGGTCATTCGGCCTTAAGGACATATGTTGATCATCCTTCTCAAAAATCTACGTAAAACGATAACGGAAAGGGAGAGGGAAAACATTGATTTTTTCGGGAATCAAAACGAGATGATTCAAAGGTAGGACAATAGAGAATAAGTAATCAATCAATAAAGAAAATTTCAGAATCCAGATCACCACAACATGCTTATAAAAAAGGAAGATTTTGGTTGACATACATCAAAGGTTGTGCCGGAAATAAGTTCATCCGATTGTCACGTGCTTAAGACTTTGCTTGACATACATCAAGGGTTGTGACCCTGTTGATTGTCACGTGCCCATGATGGCGCCTATTCTTCACATCAAGCTCAACATAGAGCATGAGTAACTTGGCTCTTGAATTTTTCCATTAACACCTTGAAGAGCATATAACAAAGGAAGATTTCAAACTCGGCTCTTGCATTGTACAATGAATAATCCAACGACTACCATAACTCATCCAAACATACATCCAAGACTAAAATTAGTTCAATATCATAGATCAATGCAGTTAGGTTCTCTAAACCCTAGAAGAGATGAAAATTAACCAAACATACCCGAAAAATACTCAAACGCTTAATTAAGGACAGGAACACGAGCTAGTCGATCGGCCAAGTGCAGTAAGGCTGATCGGCCTTTGGGCAAAATACAACGGCAAGAATTCAAAATTTGCAAAATACAACGGCCAAGGGCAGTAAGGCCTATCTCCCTAAGATCTATCTAAACTACCAAGTAATATCTTAACTAAGGACAAATTTGTCCGTAATGGGTTCTATAAATAGAAAAATTCCAAATGGAAGTGCTAGAAGTTCAGCCTAAAAAAAGGAATAAAGGAGAAATAAATGTCATCGAAGTTGGCTCGTCACCATAGTAAAGTCGGTCGACTCAGTCAAGAATTTGGTTCTTGACGCTTGCTCTTCTACTAGAGCTCAAGTGCAGCAAGGAACATCGTAAGGCCATTGGTCTTACACCCCTAGCAATCAACAACCTACCAACTACCCAATGTGTCTCTCACTTTACTCTTGGATCTGAGTCATTTATGTATTGACCTTTACTTCTTTGACCGTAGGGAGATCCTTAATGTGTATGAGATCATTCAATTGTAGATAACTCATATTAAGCTCCACAACGGCCGAAATACCTACAATTACATAAACTAACCAATATATCCTCTGGTCAAACTCATTTCTCGATGTGGCCCTCCCAAGACTAAACTCTCAAACTTAGAATCTTTCCCCTCTTCTTTCTCTTCATGCCATCCCCAACCACTCAACCACTGAAGCCTTAAAACCCCATGTGAATATACTAGCCTCACAGATGCGACCACACCTCTAGCCACTACCTCAACCCCTCTGCTCCACTCTCCACACTTTTTTGACCCTCAACCCTCCTCAACCCTACGACGGCCCCCTCTCCTTCCTAACCCAAAACCTCTTATCCACGTTCCTTTTTGCGCTCCAAGGACTTTTGATTTCGTCCTTAGAACTGAAAATGAAATCACTAACTTTTGAGTAAGAGGATGTCTCCGAGCTTGTTGCCAAATGAAACAACTCTATTATTAGTGGTCCACTTGGTGAGAAGCTCTCTTTCAAAGCCATGAAAAGATACATTAACACTCATTGTACCAACATCTCCTCCCACAAGATCACCCTCAACAACCCTGAAATCTTTGTTTTCTAGTTTGAGAATAAAAGTGACTTGAACCACATTCTCCAAACTGGCCCATGGATGCTAAAGAGCCAATACCTTCTTCATTCTTAAATGTTGGCAATCATGAATGATTCTCGACCTTAGTTGTCTTGAAGAGATCCCTGTTCGGGTGAACCTCTCATACCTTATTGTGCGCTTAAGGCCCGATCATATGCTTGCTCGAGTAGCATCCGCCATTGGGAAACCAATCCTCATTGATTTTCACTCAACCAACAAAGAAATACTCTATTTTGCTAGAGTTCTTGTGGAAATCTCAACTGACTAAGATGTCATTAAGGAGATTAAGTTCCAAGGTGGTAATGGTGAAACCATCTTCCAAGAACTTGAGTGACTTTTACGTAAATCATACCCACCTATCACATTCAATCACCTTGCTGCCACATCCAATCCCACAAACAAAGTCTTTGATCCTAGATATCAAAAAACCTACTTCCTTGGCCAAACAAAGCGACCATTTAACTCATCTCACCCCTCTTCTACTATCACTCAAGAATCCAAAAACCCAACCTCACACATAACTATCTTGCCTATTAAACCCTTCAATATTTCTAGCTTTACTCCGATATCTTCTCTTCCCCCAACCCTATCGTCCAACAAAACCTTCCCCTTTTCTCAACCGAACCTAACACCTTTGTCTCCTCCCTTGGATCTCTCTGCTTATTCCCCACCTTCTTCTATCAATCCCAAAGTTTCCAATGATTAACACATTCATTGAAACTTGGAATATTAGAGGCCTTGACTCCTCTGCTAATCATGCCTCAGTCCATGGCTTGATCTAGAAACACAAACTCGACTCCTTTATTACCATTGAAACTCATCTTCGATCTCACAATTAAAATCCCAAGCACTAGTGAACATCTTCCCCAAAATTGGTACGACGCAATACCTCCAACTCTGACCACCACTCCAACTACCCCATCTAGCTTTGGTAGGGTCCTTCTACCATCCACATCTTCCATATCCTAGCCACCAACCAACTCCTTCATACCTTATTACCGTCAACCACTAGGACACCTAATTTCTTGTAACTTTTATCTATTCTTCTAATGATGTCGATACCCACTCTTCTCTTTAGTCGCAAATCACCTCTATTAGCCAAACCACAACTGAACCATGGGACATTTTAGGTGACTTCAATGTTGTCCTCTCTCTTGGGCAAAAGTTCAAAGACTCCCATTGCTACCCTAGTTCCATCGGTAGCGAGCTTCAAGACTCCCTTACCCAAAAATTCTTTTATGATCACCCCTTCTCTAGCTCTTTCTATACCTAGAAAAATAAAAGAACCGATGACACTCACACTTGGTGCAAGCTTGATCGCATACTAGCCAATTCCAATTTGGGATCGTAATTTTCCCCACCCTACCTCCTTATTCATAAACTCAGGCATCTCAGACTACTCACCCTCTATCCTCCACACAACCACCCAAAAACCCTCACAAGAAACCTTTCCACTTCAACAACGTATAGTCCTGGTATGAGAACTCCATAACACTATTTCTAACCTATAAGAACTCCCAAATTTAGGGCCACAACATGTATAGTATAGTCTCCAAACTCAAAATGCTGAAGGCTTAGCTTAAGAAATTCAAAAGCATCTCTTTTAAGAACATTTTTAGCACCATCTTTTAGCATAAGAGTTACCTCAACGACATTCAAATTGGTCTCTACCTAAACCCTGTTGATGGCCAACTCCAAGCTAATGAAGCCACCCCTATTTGAACACTCACCTTCCTCTCAACAACCTTAAACTCACTACCTCCCAACTTGTAAAATTTGACTAGCTTAAATATATTGACCAATGCAGTGTCTACTCCTTCCAGAACATTAAACAAAAAAAAGTCAAAACCAACTTCACAATTATCAACGACCATGAAGGCAACGCCCATAACACCCACCTTGACATCTCTAATGCTTTCATCAAACATTTCACTCAAAACCTTAGCCTTACTATCTCAAACTCCGAATCTATAACCATTAATGTAGTGTCTCCGAGGCAAAAATAAAGCATGCCCTCTTCTCCATTGGCAACATCAAGGCTCTGGATCCGGATGGTTTCAACGCTTTCCTCTTTAAAAACATGTGGGATATCACAAGTAAGGACTTTACCCTCGCTATCCAAGACTTATTTGACACTGGAAAAAATCCTCGTACAAACTAACCACACATCCATATCCCTTATCCTCAAGATCCAAAACCCTTCCACCACCAACTACGAATCCATTTCTTGTTGTTCTACTATTTATAAAACCATTGCAAAGATCCTTTCTTCATGACTAAAAAACACCCTCCTAGCATTATGGACCCCAAAAAGGAGCATCAATCAGTGAAAGATCTCTAAAACACAATGTTCTCCTCAACAATAAGCTACTCTATAAATACTCCAGAACCTCGATCACTTCCCGATTTACCATGAAAATCGGTCTCAGAAAATCCATCGACAATGTTAACCATCAATTCCTCATTAATATTCTCATCGAACTTAACTTTCCTCCCACTGGATTGAAATTTATATCACCGCAATCACTTATTACATCAATGTGAATGACTAATATGAGGGATTCTTTAAAGGTTTCAAAGGCCTTCACCAAGGTTGTCCCCTCTCGCCCTATCTCTTCTTCATTGTCAAGGAGTACCTTTTCCATCCCATCCTCGCTAACACTGTAAACCCACACTTCAACTTTCACCCAAAATGTTCTCGTGACTCAACCATCCATATCATGTCTGCTGATGACATTCTTCTCTTCTATAGAGGGGATCTAATCTCAACCAACATCCTCAACAATACCCTTGATGATTTTGGCTATATAACTAGGCTGCATACCAACTGGGAGACATAATCTATTTTCTTTGATGGTATCAATAGACATATTCAACACATCACTGCCACGACTTGCAACCTTTCCGTTGGAGCTCTCCCTACCACATACCTTTGCCTTCCCCAAGACTACATCCATCTTCTCCTCAAACTCACATCAAAATTCAACTCCCGGAGCGCAAAGAACCTTTCTTATATAAGGCGGCTTTAACTCATTCAGGTCATCATGTACGGTATTCTCAACTTCCGTCGGACCAACAATATTTTGTTTCCAAATTCTATTGTCGGTAAAATCCCTAGCATCCTTGTATAATTTTTCTGGACTGGACGTGATGACAAGAAATGAAGCCTGATTGCATGTGACACAGTGTGTCGGCCAAAGACGACGGCGGTCTCAGACTCAAAGATCTCCATGTCAAGAAAAAGACCAACATCACGAAACTCATACGACCTCCACTTCAACAACCTCTTGAGTTTGTGGACCAGATGGGCCAAAACAAACCTACTATGCCAACATTCCATTTGGACCTCCAATGTTGGCCGCACCCACAACTGGATTTGACTCTCTATCATCAACACCCTAGACGATCACACAATAAGCACTCTTTAACACATCCTTAATAAGGTCAAGACCAACCCACGTAACAAATTCATTTTGCCAACATCTACTTGATCTTTTGCCTACTTGGAAACCAAATCACTCGGGATAACAAAATAGGGTAAGCTCAATCTCCCTAGATAAAGTTTCACCTCTTGGATCACAACCATGGAAGACTTCCTACCAACTCAAAGCTAGCCATTTAGGGCATCTCACCCTCCAATCTTTGCCCCATCTACCACCCTAGGGCTGTGCATCCGGTCCGAATCCGGTCCGGTCCGGATTCGGACCGAAATAAAATAATTAAAAAATAAATAATTTTGTAAAAAACTAAAAAAATATATTCAAAAAATATATATTTTCATTAAATATGTAAAATATATATGATTTTTTAAAATATATAAATTTAAATTAAAAAAATATATTAAAAAAATAAATTCCGGTCCGACCTGATTTTTCCCTGTCTGGACCGGAACTGGATCGGGACCAGAATTTTCAAAAATCTAGGACCGGGGACCGGACGAGGAAAAACCGGTCCGGACCGGATTTGGTATCTCTCACGTACAAACTCAGCTCGCTCCACAGATAGCTCAACACCTCCACGCAACAGTCCTCTTTCCAAAACCAGATCACTAATTCCACCTTCACATGCCATATCTACCATATATGCAGAACATGAAACGACATCGTCTTCAATGTAATCACCCCTTCCCCTACATCTACGGCTGCAAGAATCATAAAAGAGGTTAAGCTTAACACCCTTGCTTGATGGCATCAACAAACGCAAACCAATGACAATTGGATATTCGTTCTCGGCATTAAAACAACCCAAAACAACTAATCTTCTCATGTTTCCTCCCCTCTTGCTTCTTTTTGTACTCAACATCGATCTCTTATAATCTGTAATCCATTTCCCTCTTATAAATCAATGGTAACCATTGTTCAACAAAAAAAGGTAAAAATAATTGTTGAGCATTTGCTAAAAAAAGGAGATGATTATTAGTATAGTTCATCATCACCGGACAATCCGTCCGTCTGGAAAAACGGACGGATATGAAAAGAGGAGGAAGCCTAATCGAACTAAAAAGTTAGATAATTCAAGCCCCCGGGCTGGATCTGGGCACTATTTTAATCCCACCGGGCCAAAATGCACAACCTGCCGACCCAGATTTAAAAAATCTATATATTATATTTTTATATTATAAAACAATAAGTATAATTATAAAGCCTTTATTATAATTATAATAATATAATATATGAGACATAAAATATCTTAATACATTTGATTTTAAGATAAAATTTATAATAAAACAATCTTTAAAAATATATTTTTAAAAAAGAATTATATTATCCATTGGCTCGCCTCGATTCGGGTCCCGGATATATGGGTAATAATATTTATTTATTTATAAAGTCCAGCCTAAATCCGGCCAGAGCCCGAATATGATCTAATTATGAGTAAAATTTTGAAAAAAAGTTGTAAAATGATTTCTTTTGTCGACAACAAGATGAGAAAAAGTGTATTTTGTGAATAAATGTATCATCCTCTCCATATTTTACCTTAATCTAGCATCAAATGGTTTAGAGATTTTCTTAACAACTGGCGGAAATCAAAGACTGAAAACAATTGACCGAGGAGAATGCTGATACTCTGGAAATTGCTAATGGTAGCTATGAATTTGCACTTATAAATATTACTTTTGAGTTGAACTTGCTTCCTTAACCAGCTGAATACTTAACCATTTGATGAACAGCATGGAGAGGATTCTTGAACGATACGACAGATACTCCTACTCAAATCGTCAGCTCAATCCATCTGATCTCACATCATATGTATGCATATCGTTTGTTCACATAATTACACACATGCCAATTAAATTTTGTAAACACAATCTAACTCGTGTAGGGAAGCTGGGCGTTGGAGAAAGCAAAGCTAAATGCTAGACTGGAAGTTCTTGAGAAAAATCTTAAGTAATTTTATCATCTTCTTGTATAAGTTGTAGTGAAATATTATTCAAATGAAGAAATTTGGAAATGGCATGTTCTACTTTGATGTTTGCAGACATTATGGTGGAGAAAACCTTGATAGCTGTAGTCTCAAGGAGCTGCAGAATTTAGAGCAACAGCTTGAGAGTGCTCTTAAGCATATCCGATCAAAGAAAGTATGCGTAAAAATATGTTTGATTATTTTTATTAAGTAAAGTATGAGTAGATCAATGTGGATGACATTTATATTTCTTGTTGCAGAACCAAATGATGCATCAATCACTCTCTGCGCTTCAGAAAAGAGTAAGATCTCGCAGTTAAGAAGAATTCGAGTGTGTTTAGTATGAGTTCGTGGTGGTTGTTTTTTAGATTAGATTTTTTTTTTGGCTTTTGGGTATGGTTTTGTAGATTATAAAACAATTCAATAATCTACTCTCACAATATTTGAGTTTCTTATTTTCATTTTTTTTAAAATAATCTTCTTTCATTCAAAATCACATCAACAACCACATATATAATATACTAAACACACCCGAAGTTCTTAGGAATGTTGTAATTGAGTTCGCGTTTGTATTTGGTTTGTGTTTTATGTGGCAGGCCAAATCGATTCAGGATCAAAACAATGTGCTTGAAAAGAATGTGAGCATCAAATTGACTTGTATCGTTGATTCACTTGATCCAAATAATGATGACTTTGAGTTATTGTGATGAATAACAGGTTAAGGAGAAGGAAAAGGCATTAGCCCGTCAGAGTGATTGCGATCTGAACTCTTCTACTTACCTCGACGCGACAATCCCCACCTTGAACATTGGGTTAGTTCTCGTGAATTTTGTTTTGTATTAATCTCACACTGAATCCGAGATCTTGACTTATATGTTGAGCTCATGCGGTGCAAGCAATGCCTATGAACCTAGACGAGGCGAAGAAGAAATAGGTAGACAAATGCCGTTGTGGATGCGCCCCGCGGAAGATTAAGTAGGAAAGAAAACATGTCTCTATGGCTTTTAAAAAACTTATGTAGATATGCATGGAATTAGAAGCTTGAGTGTTGGGTGATCTTTGACGTCCGTAAACACTTTACACATAAAAGTAGAGTGTAGAATATGTATACACAATTCATATGTCCGAGTATTAATTTGTACCAATTAAGGTCGATGTTGTGCCTTGATCTTATTGTTGGGAATGTGAGAATGCATCTATGCATGGAACTAGTGAACTATGTTGTTGTTAGCTATGTATGTGAAGATGTGTTTGTATAGAACCTAGTGTTGTTTATATGATCAATGCATGAATAAATGTCTGTGTATGTATGTTTTTTGGTTTGCAGGGAACACGTTATGTGTTACGTACGTTTGTGCGTTGTATGTTGCACGTTGTACGTACTTGACCGTCTGATGAGATATGGCATTCAATGGAAATGGAAATTGAAACTGAGAAAAATTTCTACTTTCTTGACCCTTGGTTCAAGATATATTTGACCTTTCCAACCACATTTTCTATTTTTATTTTTTGGACCCTTTTTTAAAATTTTTTTTGTCTATCTATTTACTTTTACATTCAAATAAATTATATAATTTTTATCTTCTGATAGTACTATGCATTTTAACTTTCTTCGAATAATATTCTTTCATTTTATATATTTTTTGATTATCATAATAAGATGGGTTGTTAATACATATATTAAAATGTTATTATATAACTTTTTTTTAAAATAAATATAAGTTCAATAAAAAAAAAGCAAATTATAATACTAAAATTCCTAATTCTAAAATTAGAATGTGGAAGTGTAATTGTATATCACACAAAACAAAAAAACAAATTCCACCATTCACCCGAACTCAAAAACATTACTTGCAAATTGATGAACAAGAGTAGGGGTGTAATATGAGCCGAAAGAGCCGAGCATTGACATAAATGAACCGAGCCCGAGCCTAAATTATATACGAGTTTTAAAATGTGTTCATATTCATTTCGATAAGAAAATGAACGAACTCGAGTCGAACGTTTGACGAGCCGAGCCCAAGTAACTCGGCTAAAATAAGGCTCATATAGTGTTATTCTAGTCAAACGAGCCGAGTCAAAATTTTATAGGAGCTTTATAATGTGTTTATATCCGGCTCGTTTAGAAAATGAACGAGCTCAAGACAAGTTTTTGTCGAGTCAAACGCGAGCGGAGCCTGAGCAGCTTATCTCATATTACAACCCTAAGCAAGAGGGTTGATGTGACAAGCCTAAGTTGCACAAGAACTTACAAACATACGACCATTCTCGATCATAGTGTCGATAAGGAATGAGGTGGACAAGTTGGTAAATTATTTTATTGGCTAATTGAAAACATTAATAATTTAGATCATTTAGTGTTCTAAAACCCTATTTTATAGGTAGAGTTTACCACTTTTATTTTATTTTATTATGTTTCTTTTTAATTTATGTTGAAAGATTTATTTGTAAAATAATTTAAATTTGAAACTATTAGTTATAACATATTTTCTTCTATCATCTATATCAATTTTTTTTGGTCAGGTAATTTAAATTAAATATACCAGTAATCCCTTATTTACCTCGCGTTGAGGATAGGCGGACATCAAGTTGCGTCGCTACCATGTAAGACCCGCTGCACCCTCTTGAGAATCTCAACGACATCGGACGCAAGAAACCCAAACGTGTCAAAACCGAATGGAAGAAACACATGCTGGTTTTCAATGCAAGTCCTTTCAAGTTTAGCGCTGAGGGCCCCTAAACCGGCGGTTTAGGTTAAACCTAAACCGTCGGTTTAGGCCACCACGGTTTGGGTTTAAGTTTGGCCTTGGGCCAAACCTAAACCGGCGATTTCAATAGGTAAAATTGGAGGAAAAAATGAGCTTTTTATTATGTAGATAGACAAAGTAGACCCATGCAATACTTGTGTTGGGAGTTGAATTGTAAATATAATTATTTCATGTATTATGTTTTGGATATTGAAATTTAATATTTTACGTTAATAAAAAAAGTTATATTAATTAAGTTTAAAGAATAGAAAAGTTAGGAAATCTTTTACGTTAACAAAAAGTCCTATTAATTAAGTTTCTTAAAAATAGAAATATTAGTAAATCTTTAACATTAATTAGAGTTAAAAGTTTTTTTTTCTTCAAAATTAAAGAATTCAAAACTTGATCTAATGTACATTTACAAAAATATGAAACCAAGTTCATATATAATTCTTTTAATTATTTATATTTTGTATGTCGATTATTTGCTAATTCTAAATTTTATATTTTTAAAAAAATTTAGATAACCATATTTTCGACCTATAAATATATCATATAATGTTTGTCTAATTTTTTATTGCAATCAATATATTTATATGTGAATTTAGAATGCAAAATATATATATAATAACAAATAAATACGTCTAATCTAATATTATTCAATATCCCGCACAATATGCGGGTATTACACTAGTTGAAATATTAAAATTAGAGGTTTTGGACATTATAATTAATATATAATTTAAAAAAAAATGAAAAATGCTAGAGAAATCAATAAAGCCGTGTCTTTTTTTTAGGTGAAGTATAAATAAAACCGTGTCTAGTAGTGAAGTTAGTTGATATTTTTCAAAATTGGATGAAAAAAGAAATTTAGAATCCATCTTACTTAACTCTCTTTAGAAGAGATTGGAAATGCAGGGAAGTCATCATGGCTGTGAAGCTGTTCTGTATAATAAGGAATCTCACCAAACCATGATCGATTACCTTCTGGTTCTTGATAAAGGAATTGTGATTCAGTCAAACTTCTCGGCAATTGCTTTCATACAGCTAGCATTCTGCAAGCTGCCCACGTATCAAACTTCCTTTGACAGTGACACTATACCAGTCAAGAGAAAGCCCCATCTTCTGTTTCTTCAAGTTAGAAAAAAAAAAATAAACATTATTACATTGCTACCACTCTCCACGTGCATTGACAATTTGACATTGCTCTTAGAGTTAGACCTCAACTAATCCAGGGCGGCCCGTCCATCCGTACGTCTAAAAATATGAGTACGAGTAAGTAGTTTTGTCCGTTCGGACCGTATGTTTACGGGATTGGTTAGGATACGAAATTTAGCACATGAGTCCGCGTACGGACAGCCCGTATATATATATATATATATAATAATTGTTGTCGTAAGAGAGAAATTTTGATACGAGACCTAAATTCCTAAAAAAAATAAATTAAATTATAAGCAAATCCTAACACTAGGAGACAAATTTTAAAATTTTGATACTAGTCCTAATCACAGGCGGGCCGGGCTAGCACGACCTGCACATTTTGGACAAGATTTTAAATTTGATCGGGCCTATAACCGACTCGAACCCGAATTTATTCAGGTTTACTTAGAGTGGTCATCGGTCTAGACCTGAACTGATTCTGCTGGTCCGTGTCAGTCCTAGAACGATCCGAACAGGATTTTGAACATCCTATATACCATACTGTTAATCTTATATTATCGATGTGGGAATAGGTCCACGTTAATCCTCCGCAACAAGGATTGCAAATTGGGTCATTCTCTTGACAAAGCTGTCACCACTGGTTTACTGCTTCAGTTTGAGAATACCATCTGGAAGAAGTCAAGGAACATTCTAAAAGCTTTTGATGAAGAAACCTTCTAATGGGATATCTTTTGGTGGAAAGCACGTCATGGAATGGGCTCCATTAAAGAAAACTCAACTAAGAAACAAAAAACTGGCATACACTAAGTCAAACCTATGCATCATCCCCATGTCTCTGTTTTATAGCCACACTTTTCCTCTCAAACCCAGATTTTCATTATTAAAGAACTTGACAAAAAATCAACTCTATGAAGAAATTGGTGCCGGTACGTACCCGGTTTCCGACGACATGCTTCAAGATAAGCAAGGCGAGGATCCGAGTGCGTGCGCCGCCAATGCAGTCCAATCCGGCTTACAACTCTATCCACAAGGCTGATCGGAAAACCAATGATCTGTACGAGAATGATTGTGATGTGAGCATCAATGGCGAAACGCCGAGGAGTGAAGATGGAGATGATACACCTAAGAGTGTTGATGGTAATAGAATTATGGTTGTCATTGATTCAACTAAAGAAGCTAAAGGTGCTCTTCAATGGGCTCTTACTCATACTGTTCAAAAGGAGGATACTATCATCCTTCTTCATATAACCAAGAAGAAGTTTAAAAGTAAGAAACTCAACATTTCCTATTACACCCTAAAAGGGTTAATTTTTCTACTTAGTTTTTTTTTTTAAACAATTGCAGGTCCAGATTTAGACTCTAAAATCAATCCTAGAGTTTATGGTATGCTTTACTCAATGAAGAGCATTTGCAGGACCAAGAGACCTGGGGTAAGTATTATTTATTATTCATATAAACCACTAATGTACATGTTCTAAAAGGTTGTATGTATTTTTTGGGTGTGGTGAACAGGTGAAGATTGAATCTGTGTTGCTGGTGGCGAAAGACAAAGGTCCGTTGATTGTGGAAGAAGCAAAGCTACAGAAGGCTTCGTTATTGGTACTAGGACACAAAAGACGGTCGAGGACATGGAGTTTGTTCATGAGATGGACAGGGAAACAGAGCAGTAGTTTCATTGCAGATTATTGCATTGAGAATGCTGATTGCATGACAATTGCAGTGAGGAGGAAGAGCAAGAAGCTTGGCGGCTTTCTCATTACAACAAAGCGTCACAAGAACTTCTGGCAATTAGCATAAGGATTTGGTATGTTGAATTGCGCAGAAGAAGATCATTTCATCGATCAGTATAAGATGCTGCATAAATTATATTGTATGGACACATGATTAGAATAGAAACACAGTTCGGATCAATCACTTAGTTATATAAACTCATGCATTAGTGAAAAAATGTGGTGTTCATTTTTTTGTCCCTCGTAATAGTTTTAATACTTAATCGACCCATAGATGCTCTCGAGCTTGTCTCACAACACCTTCAGTGTAGTATCCTTCAACACACCGTACTTAATCTCGGGAACCAACACCAACGGAATTGTACTTACCGCCTTCTTCTGGATGCTTCTCCACTTCTCCTTCTCCTCGCTCATCGATCTAGGCTTCTCCTCCTCCACAGCTTGGTCAAGACCCTGCTGCAACAAGAAGCATTAAATCGTACTCTGCCACAAAGTGAAGTTGATCTTCCCATCGAAGAGTGGAATCTCGAACGCATTCATCGTCTCGGCCGTCATTACGCTAAACATGAAGTTATTTGAGCAACAAATTTACCCGATCACCACCACGTAACCTCGACTTTAATACTAGTTAGTAAACCCGCGTTCCCACCTCACACTAAGTATATATACAAACGTGTATTTCATTGCGCACTCACAATCGAACAAAACCTCATATATGTGTTGACTTTTGGGCTTAATCTACTAATTAGTCCATATATTAATTAAACCTAATTAATTAGAAATTTGAATTAGCCCAACATATCTTCATGCATTAGTGGAAAATTGGAAATGCATAGGATGAACATGTTCGTTTTGTTTCAGATTCAATATCTACATTCATAATTCTCAGATATGTGTTTTTTTATTCCTAACTTGTAGTAAGTGGTAAGAATCTCATAACTGCTAACTATTAAGCGACTAGTATATTATAATTAAGAACTCAGAAGCAAACACAAGTGCCTTATACATTGCTGATGTTCACCAATAGTTATCTGATGTACCAAAATCATTTGTAGAAGAGCTTTTGGCTATAAAATATATGTTCTAGACATGAGATTGATTCATGTTACAGTCTTACAGCGATCTGTATTGTACACAACTATGATTGCTTCCATCAAAGCAAGTCTACAAGTATTAAGCCTAACAAGTCGTGTCAATCTATGATGAGGTCAACGGGAAACTTATCTTTCACATAGCTATAATTGCTTCTGAAATCTAATTGAGAACAGATTAAACTAAATTAAATTCTAAAACAAGTTACTATAATTGAAAGATAATTGTTGGTTTGTGTTGAAAATTAAAAGCAGCTAAAAATTGATAACAATAGTATGAACAAAATTAATCAAGAAAATCAAAAAGCTATTAGAAAATCCCATTGGACAGAAAAAACAAGTTGAGCCACAAGCAGAAGCAACAAGTACTCAAGAGGAATTTATAACAATAGTATAAACAATTTGCTGCATCATTATCTCTGGGACAGAATCTGAACAAAGGCGAATGCTTCTTTGTGATCTCTCATGTCAAAATATTGCAGTTTAGATGTTGTACCTTGTTAATAATCAACACATAAGCTTAAACGAGCTACTGCTTTAAGTTCATCTCCACTCGAAACATGTAATTATTGGATATATATCTATATACATCATGTGGTATCCTACTAGTTTAGACAAATGTGCAGTTGCTGACAGAAAAATCTTCAGTCATTTTTACATTCGGAAATTATTGATCCAAGGTCCATTTTGTGAAGCTACATTTTAGAAGTTTACAGAATATGAAAAAAGAATAAGTTAGGAAGTGAACTGTAAGAGCCTTAGTCTTTTGGATCGAGTTCGCCTTAGTCGACATTTGGCTTTAGTCGAGATTACCTTAGCCGTCCCCGCGGGTTTGTGTGCCGCCCCATGGGTTCCGCTCCCGCGGTCCAGGGAACCGCCCCCGCGATTTCTTGCGGCTGCAGCCGGTTTTGTTGACCACTTGACCGTGCCTTACCCTTGCTTCCTTACTTCTTTTCCTTGTTGAGCAAGGGTTTCTTCTCCATTGCTTCTCCAGCCTTACGTCCTTCTTGCTTCCTCTTTCATCTCCTTGATCTTGTGTGTTAGTTCTCTTGATGTTTGCAAGAGAGTTTGTGGTGTGGCTTTGCTGAGGTTGCTTTTGTGTATGATTGCTGAGCTTGTGATGCCAGCTGAGAGTGTGTTTGTTCTTCCCTTGGGTGATCACAACAGTAGAGGTGAGCTTCTTGCTTCTTCTTCCTTTCTTTCTTCCTTGATTCCTCTTCCTAGCTTAAGATTAGATGAATTGAATGTAGATTGATGATGGAATGTGTATGTATATGTATGTGCTTGGATGTGGATGAGAGAAGACGTGATTTGATCACGTGAAGAGCCGGAGAAGAACCGCGAGATCACATTCGGCATTGTCGCCGCCCCCGCGCCTGGACGCCGCCGCCCCTGCGGAAGCCGTGCCACAACGCCTGCGCCGTGCCTGCGGCTGAGCCTTGCCGCGCCTGCGGGTTGCCTTGCTCCGCCCCTGCGTCTCTCTTGTCACGCAGGTGCGTCTTGTCCCGGGTTTACCTAGAGTTAGGTAGATCCTTTCCTTTCCTAGTATGAGCGGGTTAGTAGCATGCTATGTACGTGTATGAGGTTAGAATAATGATGAGTATGATATCGTTTATGCCAGTTATGGCTTTGAGGTTTATGAGTTAGGATATGATCCTTATAAATCCCTTGGGTCTAGGTATGACCCTTTGATGGATATGAGTGTGATATATTGTTATGCCTTGTTATTAGGCAGTGTTGTCCTCCAGATTGGAGTGGACCGGGTTTGAGATCGTGGTTGAGACTACTACTGAGGTTGAGGTAAGTCCATAGGACTTACTTAGCTGCCATCCTTATATTGGATGTATGCATGAGTGGTGTTTGTTATATGCTTTATAGCATGCGATATGGTTCATTACCGACCTATGTTATATTGACCGCACATTGTAGTGGTGCGTTGATACCACTCCTTATGGTATACGGGAAGGTGCGCTGATACCACTCCAGCTAGCTATTACACGCAGAGGCGAGGATTATATACATTCCTCGTGTCACATATTTTCATATGCAGATCTATATACTATTTGAGTGATTGACGTTATAAAGATAATAAACCGGGTAAATGTGTGAAAGCATGTTGATGTGTTATGATTCCTGATGTGTGTTTGTGCTCTAGCATCTTCTTATATATGTGTATGGTTAGCTAACGGTTTTATACCGTGTTGTAGATCCTTTGCAGGTTTGGAGAGCTGTAGAGTGATCCAGTGGGGTGATCTGCTGAGGGCTCTGTACACTGGGACGTTATCGGGGATATGGGATATTTCATATGTACAGTTTATGTTTTACTTTTGTACTCGGCGGTACTTCTGTATCACCTTTTGATATATATATATATATATATATATATATATATATATATATATATATATATATATATATATATATATATATATATATATATCAGTTTTATGTTTTGTTTTAATCTATCTGTGCCTTGTTGTAAGATTCAGCGAAGTTGTTGTCAGGCTAGGGTCAGGATCCATTGTGAGATCCTAGCCCAGTAGTACCTCGAGTCCTACGGATTTGGGGTGTTACAAAGTTGGTATCAGAGCCCAGGTTGACAACAATGACACTTGTAATCTGCGATAAAGGTCGAATAGATAAATAAATAGAACCCTAAAGGGGTCTAATTTTTCAAAAGGTTTTGGTTTGAAATGAGTACAAATGTTTTGGGATACTGTGTACGTGAGTCATCGCCCCTTTGAAGACCTCGATAGTATATATATATATTCTGTTGTGATTGATTTGATATATATCCATACATATGACATATATATAGCCTTCTAAGTTAGGTTTACGTCTTCTGCAGATGGTTCAGACTAGAGCCTTACCTGCAGCTAGACGAGGTAGAGGTAGACCCCCTCTAGGTAGAGGACGGGGTAGGACTCCTGCTGACGGTTCACATGCAGCGGGAGAGATCCACGAGGATGTTGCTGAGAGTGCCGTTCATGAGACTGGGAACGGTGCAGTTGAGAGACAGGGGCCACAGAGAGCCCAGTCTAGTGATTCTGATCGTGTCTCCATGGGGGATTAGAGTTTCGTGCTTATATCAGACGAGTAGAGGAGGCTGCTAGAGCCGGTAGACGTGCCCAAGATTTACAGGCACATGAGGGACCATCTGAGAGATCCCATGGAGTGACTCAGGTGCCAGCTGTACAAGCACATGCTGCTGAGATTCCTCAGGTTCGAGAGGAGCATAGAGGGCCTAGACCAGACACTTGGTTGAAGGTTTTTCATCAGATGGGTGTACCCCCTTTCACTGGGAAGGTGGTGTTAGAGGTTGAGCTCTAGATTGGACATGTGGACTCAGCTCTGGAGTCCATTAGATGTCCAGTGGACAGACAGATTGAGTTGGTGCAGACCTTATTCCGGGATTTGGCACAGCACTGGTGGAGATATGTATGGGGTCAGGTTAGTAGTTATGATCAGATGAGGACCCTGATTAGAGAGCGTTTATGCCCTGCCTCATTGAGGAGGGAGAAACTGCGAGACTTTGTGGAGGCTGGGTTTGAGGATGTACTAGTCTCCGAGGCTATTAGGAGGTTCCAGGAGGAGCTGGCTTTGCTGGGTCAAGCTGCACCTCCTACAAATCAGCATTTATATCTGTTTTCCCGACGACTGAGGGATACTACCAGGACTTACATGGCAGGGTTTCACTGTGAGACCTTGGCTGATTATCAGGACCGGGCTTCTGATTATGAGAGGGAGCGAGCTGGTCAGAGGAGAGCATCTCAGACCGGAGGGTATGAGAAGAGACAGTGTACAGGGCAGACCAGTGGTACTAGTGGTGCTGCTAGTGTTTGGCGGGGTCAGAGACGCCAGAGTCACCCCTCATCTGCATCGGTTGCAGATAAGGGACGTCAGTCTTTTAACTGTGGTGATCCAGGACATATGAGACCTGATTGCACGAGGCCACTAGTGACTTGCTACACCTGTGGTAGGCAGGGTCACAGAGCCGTTTACTGCCGACAAGGCGGAGCTGCCTCTCAGCAGGGTTCTTCTCCTGCTAGTGCTGTGGGAGGTGGGCAGAGGCCACCTCAATAGCAGCAGACTCAGGGACAACAGAGGGTCCCAGATCGCCCTACGACTCAGGGATCTGCTCCTGGGCCGAGTAGAGGCAGAGGTCGTGGTAGGAGCACCACTGATACCAGAGGGCCACAGGGCCGAGTTTTTGAGCTTAGGAGTGTAGAGGAGCCAGCTGCACCGACTGCTACAGGTACCATTCTGATCCATGGTTTACTTGTTAGAGTCTTGTTTGATATTGGTGCTACACATTCTTTTATTTCTGATGCCTGTGTAGAGCGTCTGAGTCTAGATATGGTTGAGGGGATGCCCTTTATTATAGGGTTACCCGATGGTGGTAGGGTCAGAGGTACCCGTGAGATCCATAGTTGTCCCATTTCTGTAGGGACTCGTGTGTTACTAGTTGACTTATTTGTAATGCCATTAGAGCATGAAGAAGTTATTCTAGGTATGGATTGGATGGATAGACATTCTGCAGTCTTAGATGTAGGTAGGAGGATTGTTACCCTCTCTACCGAGTTAGGTCAGATAGAGGTTTTCCGAGGTTGGGATCTTGGAAAGATAGGCACGATTATCAGTGCGATACGGGCAGCTAGACTAATTGCACAGGGTTGTGAGGCCTTCTGGTGTTATGCCATGAAGAAGGGGGAGAATCCAATATTAAAGGATATCCCAGTGGTTTGTGATTTTGCAGATGTATTTGCTGAGCCGTCCAGTTTGCCGCCTCAGAGGAGTGTGGACTTTAGTATTGAGTTAGAGCCTGGTACGAGACCGATCTCGAAGGCCCCATACCGGATGGCGCCTGTCGAGATGCTGGATCTGAAGAAGCAACTCGAGGAGTTGGCTGAGAAGGGCTTCATTCGCCCTAGCGTGTCCCCATGGGGAACACCTGTCGTCTTCGTACGGAAGAAGGACGGATCGTTGAGGTTGTGTATAGATTACAGAGAGCTGAACAAGGTGACCATCAAGAACAAGTATTTACTGCCTCGTATTGATGATTTGTTAGATCAGCTTCAGGGAGCGACTATATTCTCCAGGATTGACCTGCACTCAGGATATAACCAGCTGAGAGTGAGAGAGCAGGATGTGCACAAGCCAGCATTCCGGACCAGATATGGCCACTACGAGTTTGTAGTGATGCCATTTGAGCTTACGAATGCCCCAACCGTCTTTATGAAGTTGATGAACAGCATCTTCATCGACTTCCTGGATCAGTTTGTGGTGGTATTCATAGATGATATTCTAGTGCACTCTCGCAGCAGAGAGGAGCATGCAGGACAACTGAGGATTGTGTTACAGGTTTTACGGGATAGAGAACTTTATTCTAAGTTCTCTAAGTGTGCGTTCTGGATGCCAGAGGTAGCATTCCTGGGTCATGTGGTATCAGCTGAAGACATTAAGGTGGGTCCGGCCAAGATTGAGGCAGTAGCAGCTTGGACTACACCGACGAACGTCAAGGAAGTGCGTAGCTTCCTTGGCCTAGCCGGTTATTACAAACGCTTTGTAGAGGGATTTTCTGTGATTGCCCGTCCACTGACGAGTCTACTGATGAAGACTACTAGATTTGTTTGGTCTGATCAGTGTATGCAGAGTTTTGAGGAGCTGAAGAGACGTCTGACTTCTGCTCCTATTTTGGCACAGCCAGAGGGTACAGAGGATTTTGTGGTATACAGTGATGCATCCAAGCTAGGGTTGAGATGTGTGTTGATGCAGAGAGGCAGGGTGATTGCTTATGCGTCTAGACAGCTGAAGACGTATGAGGAGAACTACCTGACTCATGATCTGGAATTGGCAGCGGTAGTTCATGTACTGAAGATCTGGAGACATTACCTGTATGGTGCTACATGTCAGATCTTCACAGACCATAAGAGTCTGAAGTACATTTTCACGCAGCGGGAATTGAATAACCGCCAACGTAGGTGGCTCGAGCTGATCAAAGACTTTGATTTAGAGATTCTGTATCATCCAGGGAAGGCGAACGTTGTCGCCGATGCCCTGAGCAAGAAAACGTCTCGAGAGCAGGCGATTGCGAGGCTGACAGTTCAGCATCAGTTGCAGAGAGACCTGATCTAGTTAGAGTTGGACATCCAGTTTCCTGATGAGGATGCCCAGTTGTGTACTTTAGAGGTTCTTCCTGATCTGTTGCGAGAGATCCAACAGAAGCATGAGACCTGCCCGACATTGATGAGGATACGAGATAGGATGTCTCGGGATGAGGCACCACAGTTCCTGCTAGGAGCAGATGGAGTATTGAGACGCCGCGGTCGCGTCTGTGTACCTGCTGATGCAGATATACGTCAGAGGATTTTACAGGAGGCTCACTGTACACCTTACTCTGTACACCCAGGTACGAGTAAGATGTATGAGGACTTGAGACGTTTATATTGGTAGGGAGGGCTGAAGCCCGATGTGGCCAGATTTGTGGCACAGTGTGCGACCTGTCAGCAGGTCAAGATCGAGCATTGCAGACCTGGAGGTGAGCTCCATTCCCTTCCTGTTCCACAGAGGAAGTGGGAGGACGTCACCATGGATTTTGTGACTGGGCTGAGACTGAGCCGGAGTTTCGATGCTATCTGGGTTATAGTGGACAGATTGACGAAGACGGCACGTTTCATTCCTATTAGGGAGACATGGCCGGTGAGTAGATTAGCTGAGGAGAACACTAGGCAAATAGTGAGACTCCATGGTGTGCCAAGGACGATCGTCTCAAATAGAGATGGACGATTTACCTCGAGATTTTGGCAGCAGATTCAGACTGCCCTGGGGACGAGTTTGCACTTCACGACTGCGTTCCATCCCCAGACAGATGGTCAGTCAGAGAGGACCATTCAAACGCTGGAGGATATGTTGCGAGCTTGTGTGTTGGATTGGGGACAAGTGTGGACGGATCATCTCCCACTTGTTGAGTTCTCATACAGCAACAGCTGGCATGCATCGATTGGGATGGTCCCATATGAGGCACTGTATGGGCAGAGATGCCGTACTCCGTTATGCTGGGATGAGCAGAGTAGTGTTAGGGGTTTAGCACCTGATCAGATTCAGGATGATGTGGCTCGTGTAGCATTGATTAGAGAGAGGATGCTGACTGCTCAGACCCGTCAAAAGTCATATGCTGATAGGAGGCGTAGACCTCTAGAGTTAAGAGTTGGGGCCCATGTGTGGCTAAGAGTGTCTCCGACACGAGTTGTTAGGCGTTTTGGCATTAAGGGGAAGTTAAGCCCCCGATATGTCGGACCGTTCGAGATTCTGGATCGGGTTGGGAACGCAGCATACAGATTAGCCTTGCCTCCGAGATTATAGGGTGTTCACCTTGTATTTCACGTGTCTCAGCTGAGGGAGTATATACCAGATCCGAGACACATCGTGAGTTATGATGATTTGGTGGTTGAGCCGGACCACACCTTTGTTGAGCACCCTATTGCAGTCCTAGAACGAGGTATGAGACGCCTGCGTTCGAAGGACATTCCTATGTTGCGGATACAGTGGTCGAGACGAGGACCTGATGAGGCTACATGGGAGACTGAGGATAATATCCAGAGGAACTATCCAGAGTTCTATGCCGAGATAGGTGCACCAGTAGGATCACCGAGTAGATCTTAGTACTATCTTGGTGAGTATTAGGTGCTTATATGCTTAGATGTGACGATGTGTTTATTTTCATACTAACTTTGATGTGATATATGATCTTATTAGATCTTGTTATGCTAGTATGATTACTGTTATAGCTGGAGATGGTTCTTTCCTCCATGCTATTGTGATACGTTTAGGATTCTGCTAGAGATGGTTATTCCTCCATGCTATTTTGATGGACATAGTGTTGATGGAGATGTTTTTCCTCCATGCCTTTCTGTTATGAGTATGATACGGCCAAAGATGTGATTCCTCTATGCCTTGTGATGTGTTTGTAGTTTGGCTAGAGATGATTTTCCTCTATGCCCTGGATAGTGTTTTATTGTTGGAGTGGATGATTTCCTCCATGCCTACGTTCGAGGTTATAGAGAGAGTTGATCCTCGGCTTTTAAGTCCGAGTGGTTTCAGGACTTTGCAAGTTTCAGGACGAAACTTGTTTTTAAGGGGTGAGATGTAAGATCCTTAGTCTTTTGGACCTACCCGAGATTTGGCTTTAGCCGAGATTACCTTAGCCGCCCCCGCGGGCTTGTGTGCCGCCCCAGCGGGTTTCCGCTCCCTCGGCCCAAGGAACCGCCCCCGCGGTTTCTTGCGGCTGCAGCCGGTTTTGTTGACCACTTGACCGTGTTTTACCCTTGCTTCCTTACTTCTTTCTTTCCTTGTTGAGCAAGAGTTTCTTCTCCATTCCTTCTCCTAGCCTTACGTCCTTCTTGCTTCCTCTTTCATCTCCTTGACCTTGTGCGTGAGTTCTCTTGAAGTTTGCAAGAGAGTTTGTGGTGTGGCTTTGCTGAGGTTGCTTTTGTGTATGATTGTTGAGCTTGTGATGCCAGCTGAGAGTGTGTTTGTTCTTCCCTTGGGTGATCACAGCAGTAGAGGTGAGCTTCTTGCTTCTTCTTTCTTTCTTTCTTCCTTGATTCCTATTCCTAGCTTAGGATTAGATGAATTGAATGTAGATTGATGATGAAATGTGTATGTATATGTATGTGCTTAGTTGTGGATGAGAGAAGATGTGATTTCATCAAGTGAAGAGCCGGAGAAGAACCGCGGGATCACATTCTGCAATGTCGCCGCCCCCGCGCTTGGAAGCCGCCGCCCCTGCGGAAGCCGTGCCACAACGCCTGCGCCGTGCCTGCGTTGCCTGCGGCCTTTGTCACCGCGCCTGCGGCTGAGCCTTGGCGCGCCTACGGCTTGCCTTGCTCCGCCCCTGCGTCTCTCTTGTCACGCAGGTGCGACTTGTCCCGGGTTTACCTAAAGTTAGGTAGATCCTTTCCTTTCCTAGTATGAGCGGGTTAGTAGCATGCTAGGTACGTGTATGAGGTTAGAATGATGATGAGTATGATATCGTTTATGTCAGTTATGGCTTTGAGGTTTATGAGTTAGGATATGATCCTTATGGATCCCTTGGGTCTAGGTGTGACCCTTTGATGGATATGAGTGTGATATATTGTTATGCCTTGTTATTAGGCAGTGTTGTCCTCCAGATTGGAGTGGACCGGGTTTGAGATCGTGGTTGAGACTACTACTGAGGTTGAGGTAAGTCCATAGGACTTACTTAGCTGTCATCCTTATATTGGATGTATGCATGAGTGGTGTTTGTTATATGCTTTATAGCATGCGATATGGTTTATTACCGACCTATGTTATATTGACCGCCTATTGTAGTGGTTGTGACAACTTACCCTTCATCCCGTAGTGGAGTCTGGGAAGTTCTCTATAAGCTAGTTAGATCTGGTATATGGGAAGAGCACTGACCACTCCTTATGGTATACGGGAAGGTGCGCTGATACCACTCCAGCTAGCTATTACACGCAGAGGCGAGGATTATATACATTCCTCGTGTCACATATTTTCATATGCAGATATATATACTATTTGAGTGATTGACGTTATAAAGATAATAAACCGGGTAAATGTGTGAAAGTATGTTGATGTGTTATGATTCCTGATGTGTGTTTGTGCTCTAGCATCTTCTTATATATGTGTATGGTTAGCTAACGGTTTTATACCGTGTTGTAAATCCTTTGCAGGTTAGGAGAGCTGCAGAGTGATCTAGTGGGGTGATCCGCTGAGGGATTCGTACACTGGGACGTTATCGGGAATATGGGATATTTCATATGTACAATTTATGTTTTACTTTTGTACTCAGCGGTACTTATGTATCACCTTTTGATATATATATATATATATATATATATATATTTATCAGTTTTATGTTTTGTTTTAATCTATTTGTGTCTTGTTGTAAGATTCAGTGAAGTTGTTGTCAGGCTAGGATCAGGATCCATTGTGAGATCCTAGCCCATTAGCACCTCGAGTCCTACGGATTTGGGGTGTTAGATGACCGTTGTGAATACAAACTTATAAAGATTACAATAAATTTCCTTCTCCCAAATACTAATCAAGCTTATAAGAAAAATTAAGTTCGTTCATTCAGCTATTAATTTCAGCTATCAATAAGTTTCGGTTTCACCTTTAGTTACCAATAAGCTTCACCTTTAGTTTAGTAGACTCATCATGATTTTCATTGAAAGACGTTAGGAATTATTATATTATTATTATTATTATATATATATATATATATATATATATATATATATATATATATATATATATATATATATATATATATATATATATATATATATATATATTTTGATCGAATAAATTATAAGCAATTATGGCAAATAATATATTGCCTATGAATAAGGGCTTCTCCGGCTACAAAAAATTCTCAAAGTATCGGCTTATGGGCTATTTTGATGAATAACTAGTTTATATATAGTATGTGATTTGTATGGGTATTCTGTCCTTGAGCATGTCCTATGAATCTGAAATCTAAGTTTTGTTGTACCGCCTCTTAGGATGAATATAATAAAAAAAAACTTTTTAAAGAGAAATTAATGGTGCGTTTAGTTTAACTCCACAAAAAAAAAATGGAATACAAATAGATCTAGTTTATATGTGTACCATTATTTCTGAAATTTTTTGGAATTATTTTTAGTGGTTTCAACTACATATAATTTTAAGTTATATATAATGTTAGGATCCGGTGAGAACCATCCATGCATACATTAGGAAATAAGAACCTCTAACAATCATGTCATATAAAGTTGAACGTCCAAGATTTTGCACCATTATAAGAGTTCATGAATGTGATCACTTGATAATAATTGAAAGATACACTATCATTAAATATTTTTTTTAAGAAATATAAGTTAAACCTTTAAGGTTGATTTAATATATTTGGTATAGATAAAATCACAATTTAAATATTCTAGAAACTCTCACCTTTGTTCATATACACGAGCGTTATTTGAACAATACATACATGATCATCAATACGATTATTGTATGAAGAATTATATATAATGATCAGTCAACTATATGATCAATTTATATGCTAACAATTTTTAGTTAACAATTTTTAGTTAAACAAATAAATATCATATTTAAACGGTTGTTACTTTAGTCAATGTTGTAAATCCTTTCTATTAGTACCATCCTTTGTGTTTTTTTTAAAACATCTTTTCCACTAATAAAATCAAAAGTAAATTTAAAGAGTAAAACAACGATATGATTTATTATTTGATTAATAAACTTTAATATAAAGCTCACATATTTTTTGCTTAATCAAATCATTACATTAATCCATTCATGATTCACATTTAACAAACAAATATATTCTCATATCAAGTGTGTTTTGTTAATTAACATTATCGTGGAGTCATATTATTATTATTATTATTATTATTATTATTATTATTATTATTATTATTATTATTATTACTACTACTACTACTATTGATTATTTGATTAACAAATTTAAAAATTCAACAAGAAGTGTAAGAACAATTTAATTAATGAATATTTTACCTATGTTATTTAACATGATACATATACTAAATTTAAATACTTGAAATAATTTTTTTTATATTCAATCAACTTTACATATTTTCTCATATAAGTGTGTTTTGCTGATTGACATGGAATCATATTAATATGATTGGTTATTTTTTATTTAACACGCTAATTATACTAAATATATTTTCTTAATCTGAAGTCATTCACATTAAGATGAAGTGAATCAATTTATTTTACAAATACTATATATGTACCTTTTAGATAAGAGGTATATGAATTGGTCGAGACGATAACAACTGGCAATTAGCAATGGTGAATGTATCCATACTCAAAAGTCAAATCCAAATTACCATTTCAATAACCATTCAAAAATATGTCATATAAATAGACAAGATCGAAGTACCCAACTCAACTCGACCAAAAATGATGAAGTGCAAAGCAATAATCCTTGTATTGGCAATCTCCTTCCTTATGTTAAAGTCGGGGGAAGGCTTCTCAATAGACCCCTTCATGAAATACCATCTATGCATGATGAACGAGCTATCACAAGTTACGCTACATCTCAACTGTTACACAGTACGAAAGACCCACAAGATCAACAGTTGAACGACAACGGCGAGCTGGTGATACCGCCGCACAATAGTTACAATTGGACATTTCATCCATACATCGGCAAAGCTAGGGCATACTTCTGTCATGCAAACGGGGGAGCCGGTCACTCTATCAAGCAATTCCTGGCGTTCGTAGATCGAGTTGGATTTGTCGACGATGGTTGTGGTGGTAGGCATTGTATTTGGAAATTTACCGAAGATGGAATTTATTTGTATTATATTAAAATTGATCAGTTTAGATTTGTTAATGTTTGGGATAAAATAAGCTCTAATACTCATGTAAATGTTTCCGTTTGATTAATTTACATATAATAATTTTGAGATTAAGTAATTTCTTCTCTACAGTAGTCTATTTAATTTATAAAATATCTTCTTTTTTAATACTTTTTGTTAATATTTTTAGAATTTTATTTACTAACTTAATTTGTTGACTAATTTGATCCCCGGCTAACAAAGTTAATTGATTAACTACGGTGTTAACCAATTAAAGATTTTTTTGGTTTATGTTTTGGTGCATAGCGCACACTTAAGTTGCGATCAATTCAATTTGTACATATTTGAAATCAGATCGGGCTAAAACGAATTGGTTGTTCGAAAAGTCCAACTTAACACACCATACTTGGGCCTTAACCGTGTTCATATCCGGTTAAGATCTTATGTATCACCCACTTCATGTATTCTTATATCCTATTGCGTGATTGGTGAAATTGTTATTATTTATTATTTTTTTGCGTAAAGTACTATTACTTTTATACTTCTTTATTTGACTTTAATCAATCACATAAAAAGGATACATGTATCAGTGATATAAGAGATCTTGATTAATTCATATCTACCCGCAGCTAAACACAGACATGAACTAGCCCCATGCACTTCCTCTTTATTTTACACGTGTATGTGTACATACAGAAAAACAAATCAAAATATATTAGTTCAAAGTATTCATCAATAAAAATTACAATCCAATCGTCCAAATTGGATTACAAACTAATCAACACATTAATTTTGGAATTAAAAATTGTACTACTGATTTTCATGTTATCCCGTTTTCATAATCCACCTTTTAAAGCACGAGTATCTACCTTATCGGATGATGTTATTGTACAACAATTTGATCAAGTAATAATCATTTAAATATAGCATGTATTTGTTTAACTAAAAACTATTTATATATGTTAATTATTTAATTATATAGTCAATTGTTCAACTATATTCGAAGTTCAACTATATGTCTAATTGTTCAAGTATTAATTTATATATCCATTAGGTGTTGGTACATGTCTTTTACCGCTTTCTATATCTCATTTATTGGCAGCTCGGCGTCAAGCTTCTCATTCATGTCAGCCATCACTATTCTCTCCAAAAATTAGACCGGCGTCATCGCTTTGTTTAGAAGCAATAAAATAAAGAGGATATGGAAGAAACTCACAATTTGTTGCTCAATGTGAACCTTCTCTGAGTAAGTTTGGGTCTGCACATCGACAATCGTCTTTATCTCGTTCTTCCTTTGTCTTTGAGTTACCTTATGGTGAAAATAGGATGTGTTTTTATCTCCATCATGTATCTCACATTGTCGTGACCTGAGGTGCTAGTGCCCTACACATTCCTCAATGTCAATGTTGAGTATATGGTGGAATCAAGATGTGTTTTTATCTGTCTAGCTCAACAAATATTTGTGTCCCTTTCCGCAACATGTCTCCTGAAAAAGGAAGTACTTGCACTTCTTTCAACTTATTCTCCGGGTCTTTGATATGTTCTTTCCTTTGCTTTACTGTACCACGTCCCCACAATTTCAGATCTGCAATCGCCCTTTCCAATTTTTGTGTGATTGGCCTTCCAATGTTAGCACCCCACACATTCCTCATTGTTAATGTTGAGTACATACATAACTTGGCAAATGAGAAAAAAACGACGTCATTACATGCGATGATTCCAAGAAGGAAACGTCTCCGGTGGTTTTGTTGGGTACACATATAACTTGGCAAAGGTCCGAACTAACAATCACATTGCAACTTATCTACCATTCTCACAAAGTATTCCATTTTCCAATTCTTGTTTATTACATATATGGATTGTGTACTCTCAAAGCGGTAGCGAACAACTATCTTAGTATACACGATTGCATAATGGGAGATCTAAAAACTTCCTTTCCGACAACCAAAACCACCCCTGGGTGGCATGCGAGACAATTTCATATATATTTTTGTCTCAAATCCGTTTGGGCCACGATCATTGACGAGTGTCACAAGTATCATATTTTTCCTTATGTTTTTATGCATTTCACATATACCTTTTTATATAAAAAACTTTCAATTTATATATTTTGGTGGCTACCTTGATTTTTTTTATGTTTCAAGCTTTTTAGGTGTTAAATACATCAAAATTGCATCCTCTCTGAAGTTGGAGGATCAAGATCATCAAATTGAATGAGGACCTGGAACATAGAGTCTTACACATCTTTCTACACTAGGAGGTTTGAGAACAAACGAAGAAATTGGACCCTTACGCCTATCTTACGGCCGTAAGGGGGCGTAAAGATCGGGCAATTCAATCATAATTCCAGAAACATCAGCCAACCCAAAAATTTGAAGGTTACGCTTAGTGTTTCGCTCCGTTACGCCGGGTTACACCCGTAAGGGGGTGTAAGAGAGCGTAAGGCTTAACGTAACGCCTTATTTTCTGGACGGGGCAAAATTTTATTCTCCAAGATTGTATTTTAGGAAGATTTTCTAGATCTTTGTAAACCCTAGATGTCATAGCTCCCTTATATAAGCATGTGTTCGGGTTAGGGTTAGATATATCTCATCATCTCAATCTCATTGAACGTTCATCGTTTCTGAGTTTTCATATCTTCTCTCCTTATTCTAGTAGGTTGTCATTGTTTGAGTTGCTTAGTACGGTTCTTCCTAAAACCGAACTTTGTGAGTTATACTCTTTCATGTTAAGATTTTATTTTTCTTTGCTTTATATCGTAGCATGTGTGGCTAGTCCCTCTCCTTGATCTAAGGATTGAGTTCAACCTATGATGCATTAATTCTATTAATTGCATATATATATATATATAAATAATTGAGATCTTTGATAATCCTTCTATTCAAAGGGCTTAATTCTACCTTATAATTATACTCGTTAATCCGGAGTGGCGTTGTTAATCGGTTTACATAAAACAAAGTGAAGAACCAACCAGTTAATCATTGTAGATATCACCGGTCTTTATACTTTTTTCAACTAATGAACCTCAAGAGAAGGTTTACCTAGGTCTTTTCTGGGTTTCTAAATGCAAATGAGTTTTCATGTACTCACCAAACCGCTGGATGGAGATCTACGTGAGTTGGAAAACACGGTCTTGGTTTGTCTATGCCCAAGGCTACTTTAGATGATTACATGTTTTATCGTTTATCAATGTTCACAACCATATATCTGCATCAATATCTTTTTTCAACTAATGAACCTCAAGAGAAGGTTTACCTAAATCTTTTCCGGGTTTCTAAATGCGAATGAGTTTTCATGTACTCACTAAACCCCTGGATGGAGAGCTACGTGAGTTGAAAAGCACTGTCTTGGTTTGTCTATGCCCAAGGCTACTTTAGATGATTACATGTTTTATCGTTTATTAATGTTCCTAACCATATATTTACATCAATAGTCTTATTACATTATAGTGGGAATTCTTTACTTCCTTAGATCATTCCTCCCTAAACTGTCTCAAAACAAGAATTGTTTTTACCTTCTTCTTTTCTTTCTCGTTGTTACTTGTTTTTAACCGAAATAACTAATCATTAAGGTTTTCTAAATAAGACACGATCCCTAAGTTCGATAATCTGTGTACTATAACTGATCCCGTATTCTTTCGGGGATATAGTTTTATTATGGTAAAACTTACCACATCAATCATAATTGTAAATGGACATCTCAAAACCAAGATACAAGCCCATTCCATCTCAACGAGACAACCTGACTAGACAGGGTGGAGACGGATTCTTATGTCGTATCGTTTACGCAGTGGAAGGAAATCATATCTTTCAATTTAATCTTTGAGAAAGATATTTTTTTTATAACCCTATATATCTCCTCTCACCCTCGATATCACTTATGCTGGTTCCATAGCCGTCAAGTAGATTTAGAATAAGAAGGTTCGTTGTGTTAGAATCAAACAATTGTGAGTTTATGTCCTTTCTTATTTTATATATTGACCTTGCATTTTATTTGATATTTTTGGCTAATCTCCCTCTTGATGTAAGGATTGGATGATCCTATAATTATTTAAATTATTATTGCATATATGCTTGTGAATTGACATTGTAATATTGTTTCTTTTTAAAGTACTTCACTCTTAACTTTTATTTATCTTCGAAAGAAGTGGAATTTATAATTGGTTTAGATAAAACAACCAAAGATCCACAAGTACGTGAAGGCCATTTGATCAGATTTATCGAAAAGAACTTGGTTTTGAGAGTACTAGTTTATCATTGCTTCGTGAAGATTTCTAATTATCGTATAAAGTTCGGCTTTTTACCCTTTCTAACTGAAGAGTCACACTTGAAGGTTTCTCTTTCTCTTTTCCGGATTTCAAAGTGCTTAAAGGGTTTTCATATATTTACCGAACCTATGGATCGAGGATAGGCGAATTGGAAAGCACGGTCTTTGTTTGTCCATGTCAAAAACTATTTTAGATGATTCCTTGTTTTGTTCATATATCAATATTCATGAGTTTCATATATGCAATACTACTTTAATTCCTTATAGTGGGATTCTTGTTTCCTTAGATCGCTTACATCATATATTTGCGTACAATCATTGTTGCTCCGTTTGCCTATCATTGTTTGCCCCCTTACTTAGAATAATTAATCTTTAGTATTTTCCAAATCAGACGTGGTCCCTGTGAATTTGATACCCGAATATACTACACCCGATCTATTATCCTTGTATGTGAGGTTGTTGTTAAATTTTTTTTAAAAAACTTTCATGATCATTCGTGTAAATGTACTAGTATTAGCTCGTGTAAATGTACTAATATTAGTTCGTATAAATGTACTAGTATTAGTTCGTGTGAATATTGTTTGATAAATCTTGTGCCAAATTTAATGCTTGTAGATATTTCCTACTAGTATGATCTTTTTTCAGAAAATTATAAACATATTATTATTTAATATAATTTAAAGTAAATTTAATGAGAAAATCAATAATATGATTGATTATTTGATGAATAAACTTTCATCTAAAAACCCACACAATTGTGCTTAAGTCAAAACATTACATTAAACCATTCTACATTTACATTTAATAAATTTTTTGTCCTATGTTATTTAACATGATAATTATACTAATTTAATTATTTAAATAGATAATTTTATTTATAATCAAATCTACATATATATATAAGTTTGTTTTGCCGATTAATGGATTTATATTAATATATTTAGGTTGTCTTATATATATATTATAGTAGTAGCACTCCTTGTCACATGTCACGCAGAAAAATGCTAATTGTCACGTGTCATTTTAGTATTTAACCACAACCCACTAATATATTAATTAAGTTTATTCATTAAAAAATTATTTAACAAAATATTAAAATCAAATCTTAATTAAATCCATCTCAATTAAAATATTAATTAAATCCACTTTTAACAACTAAATTTTACGACTTTCATCCCTTCCAATCACCTTTTTTGTTACCTGAGATACGTATAACAAATTAGAATCACTTCCATAACAAATTTTAGCAAAAAAAAAGAAAAGAAATCTACTAAGATATTCAACAACCGTATTAGTATTAATTAGTTTTGATTATAGATTGTGTTATTTCTTAAATTAATTTATATATAACAATTAATTTAACACTATATGTTAGCAATGTACTATTTCTATTAACATATGAATCAATATAATAAGGGGGAGAAAAATCAAAATATAAATTATTATAAAGTTAGATATTTTGTTAATGTATAACATTATATGTAAAGTGTATAACTATTTATTGTTTATTATCTACTCTATCTAATGACAAAAAGATAGTTTATATATAATCCCTTAAAAAAATATAATAACAAATAATATTTTTATCAAAATCTCGTGCAAGACACGGGTAATACACTAGTTTGTTATTTAACATTCTAATTATACTAAATATCTTTTCTTAATTTTGAAAGCCATTCACAATTAGTTGAAGTGAACCAATTTATTTTAAAAATACTATATATGTATCTTTTAGATAAGGACTATAAGAATTGGTCCTAAAGATACCAGTTAGCAATTAGCAGCAGTTAGCAGTGAGTGTAATTATCCATACCCAAATTTAAATTTATCATTTCAGTAGCTATCCAAAATATGTCCATATAAGTAAACAAGATCGAAGTAAAACAACTCAACTCAAAGAAAGAATAACAACAAAAAAATGATGCAATGTAGAGCATTGATCCTTGTATTGGCAATGTTCTTTCTTATGTTGAGGCCATGGAAAGGCTTCTCACTTATATGGACATTACGGTTGGTACCTCTGTGGTATGGAGTATTCCGGATTTTGCCCACGGATTTTTCAGAGTTCGGATTTTACCCCTTTATTTTTCAGATTTCCTATATTTACCCTTCTCCGTCACTAGTCACTAACCCTGATTAAGAGGTGTTAGTTTACTTGAAAAATATATATATATATATATATATATATATATATATATATATATATATATATATATATATATATATAAAATATAATAAAACAAAAACAAAAAGAAGAAGAAGAAAAGGAACGATCGATGCTTGCTCCCAACGAAGAAACAATCAGTCACGATACTTGCTCCCAAACGTAGAAGTGCAGGGCCGCGAAGTGCAGAGCCGCTCCATCCAGGTTCGATCTTCTCCTCTCTCTGTTAACCCTCTACTTTTACTCTACTTATCGTCTCTTAAATCTCTCCCTGCTTCTCCTCTCTTTAGTATAAACCCTAATACTTGGCCTATCTATGCTTCTCCTCTCTCAGATTTCAACTTTTGAAGAAGAATGGAACTCTATGTTCGGACATAGTTGCTCTCTTATCCCTCAATTTCCAAGATAGGTTCGTTTAGTTTATGTTTTAGTACTTCTGTATTCTGTAATTTATGTATTCTCATTTTGAACCGATATTTTAGTACTTCTGTATTCTGTATTTCTGTAATTTCTCATTTTGAATAGATATTTTAGTACTACTGTGTTTTGTATTTTCAAGATAGGTGCGTTTAGTTTACGTTTAGAACTTTTGAAGAAGAATAGAACTTTTCACGGTTCAGTTTTAGTACTTATGTATTCTCATTTTGAAGTTACTAGTAAACATATGTAGAATTCTGTATTTCTGTAATTTCATTTTGACAGCAAACATATTATAATAACTAGAACTTATTTTGACAGAAACTCTATTTTTGTATTTTCATTTTGACAACAACCATGTTTCATTAAAATTGGTGACTTTTAGTTTATGTTTTCATTTTCAGGATGGGAGATAAAAAAGTGTTGTGTTTACGTCGTAATCTGGATGTGGTTATTCAAATAGAGGTGGATGATACCGATTTGTGTAATGTGTTGGATATCTATATCCAGTTGTTAGAAGGAGCTTTGAGAAAGGGATCAAATTTGCCCAAAAATCCAAGTTTGTGGTATGTGCACAATTCTAGAAGCCGTAAATTAGAGAGTGACAATGATTTGTTGGAGCTATTCAGGATATTTCATGATAAATCATTGATCAAAATATCCATTGGTTCCGATGACACCCCATGTGAGAATCTGCAGTTGGCGATGAGTTTGCTTGAGTCAAGAATGTCATCAGGTGACATTGTTCGACCATCATCCCAACATACGATCCCATCCACGGGTTATATGGACGAAACCCATCATTCTCCAATCCCACCATCAAATCAGCCAACTGATGCAACAAACATTAATGTTTTGCAGCTAAACCATGTGCCTTTAAGCTTGCAAACAAGAAGGATCCCCAAAACAAGTGCAAGAAGAAAAGGGATTTATTGTCCTATTGAAAAGATAAATGCATCTGATACTCAACCGACTTCTGGTAGCTTGAGTAGAACACGAAGAGTTTTGACAGTCATGGCTGATAATGTTGTGGGTGATATTAACATTGTTGATAGTGATGATGAAGAGTATCAACCGCGTGATAGATCCAAAGATGATCTAGTTGATCAGGAAGATGGATTAGTTGATGAAGATGATCCTCCTTTGGCCTTTGTAGTTGATGGATATAATCCTGATAGATCTAGTGAATGGGAGACAGATAAAGACGCATACTTTGACAGGTTGTATGAGAATGGTGAGTTCCATACTGATAATCTTTTCGGTTTAATCAAGATTAAGTTGTGGATGATTTTTTTTGACAAGGAACATTTGTATCGTGTGTTGAGAGATTTTTGTATCCAACAGAGTTGCCATAGTCACTCAAAAATCTGATCATACAAGATTGACAACTGTTTGTATTGACCCGAGGTGTGAATGGAGACTACATGCTTCTAGACTCCCAGATGGATATACTTGGGCTATCAAAAAGTTAACAGAAGAGCATACTTGCACGAGATTGTCTGAGTTCAATCCCATGGCAACCATGCGTTGGGCGGCAGAAAAGATAATGGATGATGTAAATATTTCAGGGAAGGCAATAAATGAGATTCTTAAGTTGAGATATGGTGTTCGGCTGAAGAAAACAAAAGTATATGAAACAAGGAAATTTTGTTTAGAGGAGCTCCAAGGAAACCATGACACTTCGTATGGAAAATTGCCAGTTTATTGTGAGGTTTTAAGAAATACAAATCCTGATTCTAAGGCTCATTGTGATACTCACATTTTTAGTGTGATACTCACATTTTTAGAACAATCACTACAAATAGTATCATGTACAAAAAAAGAGATACTTTAACTACGCATTGAAAGTATTCTTTTAAATCCATCACTAGATTCTTCAAGTCTTGAATGTCATTTCCGGACATTGTTGGTGAATCATATCCTGAATCATATCTCGCTTTATGCTCGCCTTGAGTATAAGTTTTCTTTGACGCATCTGCCCATCGGAAGAAATTGCAAACATCACATTTGTAATACGGCCTATGCGGATTTTTGTCTGACCCGGATATTCTAACATGTGTTCTTTTCGGCGGTTTACACCAGCAATATGGGCTCGTCGATCTCAATGTTGAAGAAGAAGTGGTTGACTCCATATGTCTGCAAGTAACATCAAGTAACAACTACATTCAAAATTGAAACATATAATGGACTGGTGTACAGGATTCCAGACAACTACATTCAAGAAAAGCATAATTTCATACAAGACTGAACATTTTGTAGAAATCAGTAATTCGCTTGTTTGAACATCAATGGTACTCCTATGAGAGGATTTGTGAAAGATCGGATATATGTATGGTAGGAATTCATCAGATTGAATCCGATTAAAAACTTCAATTAACATCTTCAAGTTCATACAACAATCCATTACAACAAATTTCAATTTACAAGAGCCTATTCTAGAAATTGAGGGATTAGGGTTTATATTTCCACACATAAATCATGCTTGTTCAGAGATAGTCGTGTTCAAGAGATTGAGAGATTAGGTTTAGAGTTCCATACCTAAAGAGAGTTGTATTCTTGCGAGTGGAAAAGGGTACGAATGCTGATTCTCTTCTTCGTCTAGACTAGCGCTGATAGCAGGGTTCTTCTTCTTCTCTTCGACGGTCGATTACAACAAAGAGTCCAGAGAGCGTCGCCCCTTGTTCACACTAAAGAGAGGAGAAGCATAGAGAGATTTGAGAGACGATAAGTAGAGTAAAAGTAGAGGGTTAGCATAGAGAGGAGAAGATCGAACCTGGATGGAACGGCTCTGCACTTCGCGGCTCTGCACTTCTACGTCTGGGAGCAAGTATCGCGACTGACTGTTTCTTCGTTGGGAGCAAGCATCGATCGTTCCTTTTCTTCTTCTTTTTTTTTGTTTTTGTTTTATTATATTATATATATTTTTTTTTTCAAGTAAACTAACACCTCTTAACCAGGGTTAGTGACTAGTGACGGAGAAGGGTAAATATAGGAAATCTGAAAAACACAGGGGTAAAATCCGAACTCTGAAAAACCCGTGAACAAAATCCGGAATACCCCATACCAAAGGGGTACCAACCGGAATTTTCCTTAGTTTTATTATGGAATTCTTAAGTTTTATAATTTTTCGGAATATACCCTTCTAGTATCCATAAAGTAACATTTTGAGGAGAAAAAATATAGTTATTATTTACTATATTAATAGTCATTTTAAAGGTATATATAACTTAAAAAGATAATTTATCTTTTTTTTATTTCATTAAAATATTAAATATATTAAATTATGAATGATAGAAGGTATACCTCGAAAATTTTTAAGAACACTCCGAAAACTTTAAAATATTTGAACAAAATTAAAAAAAAAAGAAGTCAAAACTACAGTTATCCGAGAACACTTCCCGAAAATTTTCTTAAATAAACAAATAGGGGATTGCACATAAGTCTATGCATATCACGGGTTTCATTAGATGTTAGTCTTACATCTTAATTTATTGTTGAGATTAATTATGAATTTAATGTTGAGATTATGAATTTAATGAATTGCCATTAAGTATCAATACCTAATCTAAATTTACCTTTCCAATAATAACTATCCCAAATATGCATATAAGATACAAGATCGAAGTACAACTACCCAACTAAATTCAAAGAAGAAGAATAACCAAAAAAAAATGATGAAGTGTAGAGCAATGATCCTTGTATTGGCAATCTCCTTCTTTATGTTGATGTCGGGGGAAGGGTTCTCACTAGACCCCTTCATGAAATACCATCTATGTATGATGAACGAGTTATCGCAAGCTACACTACATCTCAATTGTTATAGTACGAAATATCATCAACAATCGAACGATGGTGAGCTGGTAATACCGCCGCACAATAGTTACAATTGGTCATGAGGGCATACTACTGTCACGCAGACGGGGGAGTTGGTCACTCTATCAAAAAGTTTCTGGCATTTCTAGATCTAATAAATTTTGTCGACTGTAGTTGTGGTGGGTAGTTGTGGTGGGTAGTTGTGGTGGTAGGCAATGTATTTGGAAGTTTGCTGATGACGGAATATATTTGTATTATATTTCAACCGGAGAGTTTAGATTTATTATAGGTTGGGATAAATAAGCTCTAATACTCATTTAATGTTTCGGTTTGATTAATTTAGATATAATAATTCTAAGATTAAGTAGTTTCTTGTTCTATATTATACTATTATTTATAAAAATATCTTAGTTTACGTATTTTTGTGATTTTTTATAGAATTTTAATTATTAACTTTGCTGGCCAATTTAATCGCCATCTAACAAATTTAATCGATCAACTCCGGTGTTGACCAATAATGAACAAAATTTCTTTTGATAAATGTTATTTTTGGTGCAAATCTCACACTTAAGTTGTGACCAATTAAATTTATGCATACCCGGATTTGGGTCGAACTAACATATATTTGTTATCCGAAACGTCCCACTTAACCCATCATACTTGGGTCTTAATGGGTTCTAATCTGCCCGCAGCTAAATACAAGTATGTTGCAAAACAAGCCCCCATACACTTGTTCGTTATTTTACACGTGAATTTGTAAATAAAATAAACAAACTAAAATATGTTAGTTCAAAATAATCATCAATGAAAAATTACAATCCAATTGTCCAAATTGGGTTACAAACTAATCTAACACATTAATTGTTGAACTAAAATATGTACTACTACCACCACTCTTTTCAACGAGCATTTTCTTCATAATGATCCCCCGATTGATCGATCCACTGCACTTGACATATGTCGTGTAGTTACAAACTGCGAGATTAAAGATGCCCACTTTGCAATTGGTGACAATAAAGCCTATGGACTTGACCGTTTTAACTCTTTCTATTTCAAAAAACCTTGGGATATCACTGGACGAAACCTTATCATGGTTGTCAAGAATAATTGTGTCTCTGAGAGACTCCTTAGACAGATTAATCATTGTCAATAGTGTTTATAAGGGATTCTTCAAAGGAGGAAAAGGCTTGCGTTGAGGATTTCCTCTTTGTCCATACTTTCCATACTTATTCCCTATTGTCATGGAATATATCTCCCGTATTTTCCGTACGGTCCCTCAAAATCATGATTTTAACCACCACCCAAAATGCTCCCGAAACCTTATCACATATCTCACTTTTGTTGACGATATCCTTCTCTTCTTCCATGGTGACTATGGTTCGGTTCGTATTTTCAAAATGGTTCTTGACGTGTTTGGAAACCACTCTGGTCTCCAAACTAACTTGATAAGTCAACGATTGTTTTTGGTGGTATCACTGACCATGAACAAAACCATATCTCCTCCTCTTTCGGATTTACCTTAGGCAAGCTTCCTACGACCTACCTTGGTCTTCCCATCGGATCAAGTAGACTCAAGATATCTGATTATGCTCCACTCATCCACAAAATCACAACAAAGATCAATTCTTGGAGATCCAAGCAACTCTCCTATAGTGGAAGATTACAACTCATACAATAAGTCTTATACGGTATTCAAACTACATGAACAATGTGTTTCTTTTTTCTATGTTTGTTGTAGGTAAGATCCGTAACATTCTTTGCTCCTTTCTCTAGTCTGGTAACAATACTGTCAGGAAAAACCTTGTTGTTTGGAAGGATCTATGCAGGTCGTGCAATGAAGGCGGTTTGGGTCTTAAGGAGACTCTTTCCTGGAACAAAACATGCATTGTTAATCTCATATTTGAGATCGACTCCATTGACAACTACAACACTAGTATGTGGACTCGCTACATCAAATATAACCATCTGATGAATCACACAATCTGGAATGTTCCAAGCTTCTCAACGCACAATTGGGTGTGGCGATCTATTTTGAATCTTCGCGACATATTACTAGACTTTGGATCTTACACAACCATCTCTCATCTCATGACCAGATTTGTGACTAAATAAGGAAGATTTGTATAAAATATTATGACACTTATTAACCTACCTTATTTGACAGATAGGATCAAACACTATTTCGATCGAAATGAAAATAGTTCGATTGGAATGCTCAAAAATCGATAGATAATTTCAATAGGAATGCTCAAAATCTGATAGAATCTCACTATACGATCGAAATTAGTAGAAAAAAAAAACACTACTTCAATCAAAATGAACATATTTTGATCGGAATGCTAAAAATGTGATCGATAATTTCAATCAAAGTTTTTGTATTAAGATCGAAATTAGTAGACTAAAGCACTATTTCGATCGAAATGAATATATTTTGATCAAAGTACAAAGAATACATTTGACATTTGATATAAGACCGAAATTAGTATAAAAAAAAATTATTTTGATCGAAATGAACAAATTTCGATTGAAATGTTCAAAGTTCTATTAAAGCAATAAATTTGTTGCCATATATGTTATTCTATTTATTGAAAGTGATTTTTTTTTCAATTTTAATCTAGTGTACCACACTCTTTAACACTTATAGTGAACCAATATTTTAAACGTTAATTTATTAATCTAACGTGCCTAAGAGGTTCATACTCCGTGTACAAAAATTTGTTCTCACTTATAGACTTATAGTGGACCAATATCTTGAACGTTGATTTATTAATCGAGTGATAACCTTGTAACACCCCAAATCCGTAGGACTCGGAGTGCTACTGGGCTAGGATCTCACAGTGGATCCTGACCCTAGTCTGACAACAAATTCACTGAATCTTACAACAAGGCACCAATAGATTAAAACAAAACATAAAACATATATATATATATATATATATATATATATATATATATATATATATATACATATCAAAAAGGTGATACAAGGTACTGCTGAGTACAAAGTCAAAACATGAATCCGTACAACGTAAATAACCCATATCCCACGAATATGCCCAGTGTACGGAACCCTCAGCAGATCACCCCTCTGGATCACTCTACAGCTCTCCTAACCTGCAAAGGATCTACAACACGGTATAAAACCGTTAACTAACTATACACATATATAAGAAGATGCTAGAGCACAAACACACATCAAGAATATTAACACATCATCATGATATCACACATTTACCCGGTTTATTATCTTTAATAAGTTAAATCACTCAATCGTATAAATAGATGTATATGAAGATATGTGACACGAGGAATATAATCCCCGCCTCTGAGTGCTCTAGCCAGCTGGAGTAGTATCAGCACACCTCCCGTGTACCCTATGGGAGTGGTGAGGGTCCTTCCTGTATACCAGATCTGGCCTGACTACAGAGAATCTCTCAGACTCCACTACGGGATGAAAGGGAAAGGTTATCATGGCCACTACAATGGGCGGTTAATATAATATAGGTCGGTGACCATAATAACACATGTTATAAGCATACAACACACACACCACTCAAGCATACATCCAATATAAGGATAGTAGTTAAGTAAGTCCTATGGACTTACCTCAATCTCAGGAGTAACTCAAGTACGATCAACTCTCCGACTGGTCCACTCCAAACTGGAGGATAACACGGCCTATACAAGGCATACATACATACATATATATATATATATATATATATATATATATATATATATATATATATATATATATATATATATATATATATATCAAACTCCTATCACACAAAGGGGTCACACCTAGACCCAAGGGATCCATAATGATCATATCCAACTCGTAACCTCAAGGCCGTAACCGGCATATCTATATCATACTCATCATAAACCGATACCTAGCATGATTCTAGTTCCCTCATACTAGGAAAGGAAAGGAGCTACCCAACTATGGGTAGTCCCGGGACAAGACGCACCTGCGTGATCAAGGGACGCATGGGCGGAATGGATAATCCGCAGGCGCGGCAGGGAGCAGCCGCAGGGGCGGTGACAAGGTACGCAGGCGACGCAGGCAAGGCGCTGACGCTGGTGCGGGCGCTGCGGCACGGCTTCCGCAGGGGCGGTGGTTTCCAGGCGCGGGGCGGCGACAGTGCAGAGCGAAACCCCGCGAGTTGTCTTTCACTCTTCCCGTGATTAAATCACGTCTCCTCTCTTCCAGATTCCCATCCATACATATATATACACAAGTTAACATCACCATATGATCAAGCATCTAATCCTAAGCTAAAGAAAGGAAGAATCAAGCCAAGAGAAGAAGAGCAAAGAATAGGAAGCTTACCACAGTTGTGGTTAGCTAAAGGAATGATCACCAACACTCTTACTGGCTTCCAGGCACAGTAGCACTCATCAAAAGCATCATCATCATCAAAGCCACAACAAAACTCTTCCAAAAACAAGGAGAATCAAGAACAAGATCAAAGAAGATGAAGGAGAAGCAAGAAGGACGTGAGGGAAGCTGTAACATGGAATGAAATGGAACCCTTGCTTAGCAAGGTAAAACGAAGAAGTAAGGGTGAAAGGTAAAGCACGGACAAAAGAGTCAACAAAACCGGCTGCAGCCGCCGGAAACCGCAGGGGCGGTTCCATGAGCCGCAGGGGCGGAAACTCGCAGGGGCGGAAATCAGGCCCGCGGGTGCGGTAAGGCCAATCTCGGCCAAGCCAAACTCGGCTAAGGACCAAGACTCGGTCCGAAAGAAGAGGGCTCTCACATCTCACCCCCCTAAAAACAAGTTTCGTCCCGAAACTTGCAAAGTCCTGAAACCACTCGGACTCAAAAGCCGAGGTAAAACTCTCTATAATCTCAAGCATAAGTATGGAGGAACTCATCCACTCCAGCAACAAACTATACTATCCAAGGCCTAGAGGAAAACCATCTCTAGCCAAACTATAAACGTATCACAAGGCATAGAGGAATCACATATCTAGCTGTATCATATCCATAACAGAAAGGCATGGAGGTAGAACATCTCCAGCACTACTATGTCCATCAAAATATCATGGAGGAAAGAACCATCTCCAGCTAAACCTATCATATCACAATAGCATGGAGGAAATAACCATCTCCAGCTATAAACAAGAATCATACTAGCATAACAAGATCTAATAAGATCATAATCACATCAAAGCTAGCATGAAATAAACACATCATAGCATATGCATATAAGCAGATAAGACTCACCAAGCTAGTACTAAGATCTACTCGGTGATCCTACTGGTGCACCTATCTCGGCATAGAGCTCTGGATAGTTCCTCTGGATACTATCCTCAGTCATGTAGCCTCCTCGGGTCCTTGTCTCGACCACTGTATCCTCAACATAGGAATGTCCTTCGAACACAAGCGTCTCATACCTCGCTCTAGGACTGCAATAGGATGCTCAGCAAATGTGTGGTCCGGCTCAACCACCAAATCATCATAACTCACGATGTGTCTCGGATCTGATATGAACTCCCTCAGCTGAGACACATGAAATACAGGGTGAACACCCTCTAATCTCAGAGGCAAGGCTAATCTGTAAGCTGCGCTCCCCACCCGATCTAGAATCTCGAACGGTCCAACATATCGGGGGATCAACTTCCCCTTAATGCCAAAACGCCTAACACCTCGTGTCGGGACACTCTCAGCCACACATGGGTTCCAACTCTGAACTCTAGAGGTCTACGCCTCCTATCAGCAAAAGACTTCTGACGGCTCTGTGCAGTCAGCATACGCTCTCTGATCAATGCTACTGATGTTGAACTGGATGTCCAGCTCTAACCAGATCAGGTCTCTCTGCAACTGATGTTGAACTGTCAGCCTCACAATCGCCTGCTCTCGAGGCGTCTTCCTGCTCAGGGCGTCGGCGACAACGTTCGCCTTCCCTGGATGGTACATAATCTCTAAATCAAAGTCCTTGATCAGCTCGAGCCACCTACGCTGGCAGTTATTCAATTCCCGCTGCATGAAAATATACTTCAGACTCTTATGGTCTGTGAAGATCTGACATGTAGCACCATAGAGGTAATGTCTCCAGATCTTCAGTGCATGAACTACCGCTGCCAACTCCAGATCATGAGTCGGGTAGTTCTCCTCATACGTCTTCAACTGTCGAGACGCATAAGCAATAACTCTGCCTCGCTGCATCAGAACACATCCCAAGCCTAGCTTGGATGCATCACTGTAAACCACAAAATCCTTAGTCCCCTCTAGCTGTGCCAAAATAGGAGCAGAAGTCAAACGCCTCTTCAACTCCTCAAAACTCTGCCTGCACTGATCAGACCACACAAATCTGGTAGTCTTCCTCAGCAAACTCGTCAGTGGACGGGCAATCACAGAAAATCCCTCCACAAAGTGTTTGTAATAACCGGCTAGGCCAAGGAAACTACGTACTTCCTTGACGTTCGTCGGTGTAGTCCATGCTGCTACTGCTTCTATCTTCGCTGAATCCACCTTGATCCCCTCAGCTGAAACCACATGACCCAGGAATGCTACCTTTGACATCCAGAACTCACACTTAGAGAACTTAGCATAAAGTTCTCTATCCCGCAAAAACTGCAATACAGTCTTCAGATGTCCTGCATGCTCCTCTCCACTGCGAGAGTATACCAGAATATCATCAATAAAAACCACCACAAACTGATCCTGAAAGTCGATGAAGATACTGTTCATCAACTCCATAAAGACGGCTGGGGCATTCGTAAGCCCAAATGGCATCACTACAAACTCGTAGTGGCCATATGTGGTCCGGAATGCTGTCCTGTGCACATCCTGCTCCCTCACCCTCAGCTGGTGATACCCGGAACGCAGGTCAATCCTGGAGAACACAGTCGCTCCCTGTAGCTGATCTAACAAATCATCAATGCGCGGCAGTGGATACTTGTTCTTGATGGTCACCTTGTTCAGCTCTCTGTAATCTATGCATAACCTCAGTGATCCGTCCTTCTTCCGTACGAAGAGGACAGGTGCTCCCCATGGGGACACACTAGGGCGAATGAAGCCCTTCTCAGCCAACTCCTCGAGTTGCTTCTTCAGCTCCAGCGTCTCGACAGGCGCCATCCGGTATGGGGCCTTCGAGATGGGTCTCGTACCAGGCTCTAACTCGATACTGAAATCCACACTCCTTTGAGGTGGCAAACTGGACGGCTCAGCAAAAACATCAGTAAACTCACAAACAACTGGAATATCCTTTAACGCTGGACTCTCCCCCTCCTTCATGGCATAACACCAGAAGGTATCGCAAACCTGTGCAATCAATCTAGCTGCTCGTATAGAGCTGATAATTGTGCCTACCTTTCCAAGTTCCCAACCTCGGAAAACCTCTATCTGGCCTAACTCGGTAGAGAGGGTAATAGTCCTCCTACCTATATCTAAGACTGCAGAATGTCTAACCATCCAATCCATACCTAGAATGACTTCTTCATGCTCTAATGGCATGACAAAGAAGTCAACTAGTAACACACGGGTCCCTACAGAAATGAGACAACCGTGAATCTCACGGGTACCTCTAACCCTACCACCATCGGGTAACCCTATAATAAAGGGCATCCCCTCAACTGTATCTAACCCAAGACGCTCTACACAAGCATCAAAAATAAAAGAGTGCGTAGCACCAGTATAAAATACAACTCTAACAGGTAAACCATGAATCAAAATGGTACCTCAGCTGGCTCCTCTGCACTCCTCAGCTCAAAAACACGACCCTGTGGGCCTCTGGTATCAGTGGTGCCCCCACCACGGCCTCTGCCTCTACTCGGCCCAGGAGCAGATCCCTGAGTCGTAGGGCGATCTGGGACTCTCTGCGGTCCCTGTATCTGTTGCTGCTGCTGAGGTGGTCTCTGCCCACCTCCCGCTACACTGGCAGGAGAAGAACCCTGCTGAGATGCAGCTCCGCCCTGGCGGCAGTAAACGGCTCTATGACCCTGTCTACCACATGTAAAACACGTCACTAATGGCCTCGTGCACTCGGGCTTCAGATGCCCTGGATCTCCACAGTTAAAACACTGCCGTCCCTTCTCTACAACCGGTGCAGATGAAGGCTGACCCTGGCGTCTCTGACCACGCCAACCACTAACATAACCACAAGTACCACTAGTCTGCCCTGTACACTGCCTCTTCTCAGATCCTCCGGTCTGAGAAGCTCTCCTCTGGCTCGCCCGCTCTCGCTCATAGTCGGCGGCTCTATCCTGGTATTCCATCAAGGACTCGCAATGAAATCCCGCCATATAGGCCCGGGTAGTATCCCCAGTCGTCTGGAAAAGAGATAAACGTGCTGGTCTGCAGAAGGTGCAGCTGGTCCCAGTAATGCCAGCTCCTCCTGAAACCTCCTGATGGCCTCAGAGACTGGTGCATCCTCAAACCCAGCCTCAACAAAATCTCGCAGCTTCTCCCTCCTCAGTGACGCAGGGCAGAAACGCTCTCTGATCATCGTCCTCATCTGATCATAACTGGTAACCTGACCCCATACTGATCTCCACCAATGCTGTGCCAAGTCCCGGAATAAATTCTGAACCAACTCGATCTGTCTGTCAGCTGGACATCGAATAGACTCCAGAGCTGAGTCTACATGCCCGATCCAGAGCTCAACCTCCAATCCCACCTTCCTAGTGAAAGGGGGTACACCCATCTGATGGAATGCCTTAAGCCCGGTATCAGGTCTAGGCCCTCTATGCTCCTCTAGTGCTCTGGTAATCTCAGTAGCAGGTACCTGTACAGCTGGTACCTGAGTAACGGTGTGGGACCTCTCAAATGGTCCCTCCTGTGCCTATAAGTCTAGGGCACGTCTACCGGCTCTGGCAGCCTCCTCTACACGTCTGATATAAGCTCGGAACTCTGATCCCCCATGGAGATACGATCAGAATCACCAGATTGGGCTCTATGTGCCCCCTGTCTTGCAACTGCACCGTTCCCAGTCTCAGGAACGACGCTCTCAACAACCTCCTCATGTATCTCTCCCGCTGCATGTGAACCGTCAGCAAGAGTCCTACCCCGTCCTCTACCTAGAGGGGGTCTACCTCTACCTCGTCTAGCTGCAGGTAAGGCTCTAGTCTGAACCATCTGCAGAAGACGTAAACCTAACTTAGAAGGCAATATATATGCCATATGTATAGATATATATATCAAATCAATCACAACAAAATATCTATATATATATCTATACTGTCGAGATCTTCAGAGGGGCGATGGCTCACGTACACGATATCCCAAAACATTTGTACTCATTTCAAAACCAAAACCTTTGGAAAAGTCAGACCCCTTTCGGGTTCTGTTTATTTATCTATTCGAACTTTATTGTAGATTACTAGTGCCATTGTTGTCAACCTAGACTCTGATACCAACTTTGTAACACCCCAAATCCGTAGGACTCGGAGTGCTACTGGGTTAGGATCTCACAATGGATCCTGACCCTAGCCTGACAACAAGTTCACTAAATCTTACAACAAGGCACCAATAGATTAAAACAAAACATAAAACTGATATATATATATATATATATATATATATATATATATATATATATATATATATATATACATATCAAAAAGGTGATACAAGGTACTGCTGAGTACAAAGTCAAAACATGAATCCGTACAACGTAAATAACCCATATCTCACGAATACGCCCAGTGTACGGAACCCTCAGCAGATCACCCCTCTGGATCACTCTGCAGCTCTCCTAACCTGCAAAGGATCTACAACACGGTATAAAATTGTTAGCTAACTATACACATATATAAGAAGATGCTAGATCACAAACACACATCAAGAATATTAACACATCATCATGATATCACACATTTACCCGGTTTATTATCTTTAATAAGTTAAATCATCAATCGTATAAATAGATGTATATGAAGATATGTGACACGAGGAATATAATCCCCGCCTCTGAGTGCTCTAGCCAGCTGGAGTAGTATCAGCACACCTCCCGTGTACCCTATGGGAGTGGTGAGGGTCCTTCCCGTATACCAAATCTGGCCTGACAACAGAGAAACTCCCAGACTCCATTACGGGATGAAAGGGAAAGGTTATCACGGCCACTACAATGGGCGGTCAATATAATATAGGTCGGTGACCATAATAACACATGCTATAAAGCATATAACACACACACCACTCAAACATACATCCAATATAAGGATAGTAGCTAAGTAAGTCACATGGACTTACCTCAATCTCAGGAGTAACTCAAGTACGATCAACTCTCTGACTGGTCTACTCCAAACTGGAGGACAACACGGCCTATACAAGGCATATATATATATATATATATATATATATATATATATATATATATATATATATATATATATATATATATATATATCAAACTCCTATCACACAAAGGGGTCACACCTAGACCCAAGGGATCCATAAGGATCATATCCAACTCGTAACGTCAAGGCCGTAACCGGCATATCTATATCATACTCATCATAAACCGATACCTACCATGGTACTAGTTCCCTCATACTAGGAAAGGAAATGAGCTACCCAACTATGGGTAGTCCCGAGACAAGACGCACCTGCGTGATCAAGGGACGCAGGGGCGGAATGGATAATCCGCAGGCGCGGCAGGGAGCAGCCGCAGGAGCGGTGACAAGGTACGCAGGCGACGCATGCAAGGCTCTGACGCTGGCGCGGACGCTGCGGCACGGCTTCCGCAGGGGCGGTGGTTTCCAGGCGCGGGGGCGGCGACAGTGCTGAGCGAAACCCCGCGAGTTGTCTTTCACTCTTCACGTGATTAAATCACGTCTCCTCTCTTCCAGATTCCCATCCATACATATATATACACAAGTTAACATCACCCTATGATAAAGCATCTAATCCTAAGCTAAAGAAAGGAAGAATCAAGCCAAGAGAAAAAGAACAAAGAATAGGAAGTTTACCACAGTTGTGGTTAGCTAAAGGAATGATCACCAACACTCTTACTGGCTTCCAAGCACAACAACACTCATCAAAAGCATCATCATCATCAAAGCCACAACAAAACTCTTCCAAAACCAAGGAGAATCAAGAACAAGATCAAAGAAGATGAAGGAGAAGCAAGAAGGACGTGAGGGAAGTTGTAACATGGAATGAAATGGAACCCTTGCTCTGCAAGGTAAAATGAAGAAGTAAGGGTGAAAGGTAAAGCACGGTCAAAAGAGTCAACAAAACCGGCTGCAGCCGCCGGAAACCGCAGGGGCGGTTCCATGAGCCGTAGGGGCGGAAACCCGCAGGGGCGGCAGTCAGGCCCGCGGGTGCGGTAAGGCCAATCTCGGCCAAGCCAAACTCGGCTAAGGACCAAGACTCGGTCCGAAAGAAGAGGGCTCTCACAAACCTTTTATTCAGGTAGGGGAACTTTCAAAAACCATACAATTAAAATAAAGCAACGGCGATGTTTTTTTTTTTTTTTTTTGAAAACAAGGGTAAGCATCTAGGCCTGATCAATATCTATTATTACTGCACCATCCTATGTCATCCTTCGGATGAGGCTAACGACTTCTTGTTGTTTGACTTCTTCTGGTGCAGAGCTGTCCTGACCTAGAGCTGCGAGTTTTTCCGCAACGCCATTGACTTCTCTGAAAATGTGGCTAACTTTCACCTGCATAAAACCAAACAACAAAATTGAAATATCCGAAATGATCAGTTCGATTTCCCATGGTGGTTTCCATACTTTGTTTATTGTGTTAATGATTGTTAAGTTGTCTCCTTCAATCTCTATGTTTTTTATTTTCATTTCTATTGCTTTTAAAATTCATTTCCTAAGTACAAAGGCTTCTGCGTGTAAGACAGATGTGTAACCATATTGTCCGTAATCAAAAGCTACTATATTTGCTTGGTTGTCTCTAAGAATATAACCGAAGGATCCATGGTCATTATTCATTTTTGATCCATCAAAGTTAAGTTTTATGTCACATTCAACCGGTTTAGTCCATTGTAAAATTTTCCTTTTTCTGATATTGGTTCTTTTGTTCTCCAGCTTATTAACTATATTTCAATTTTTGATTTGTTTAACAGCCTCCTAACAAACGAACGATATTTGATTTTGGAACCACTTTTCCACAAAATTATATTTTAGAATTACTTAGCTTTTCTTTCTCCTCCAATATCTTCATAATTAAAGACAATTAACATCCTTTCGTAATATCAATCCTAGTCTAATCGGTGAATCAGATCTTCTCTTTTTCTTTAAAAAAAAAAAATTCCACCGTGAGTTTTGATACTGTTCACATTTACTAGAATTTTCTCATATTTCTCTCTACATTGAAACATATATTCTTCGCACTCTTGTTGTTCCAAATTACTCGATCAACCAAGATACTTTCAATCGAAATTATTAACCTACCTTATTTAAGGCCGATAATAGACGTATCGGCGAAAAACCCTAAATATCACCAAAACTACGCACTTCGCGTGTGTAGTTTCGGTTTTTCACTGCGGATTCCAACTACGCATTTGGCGTGCGTAGTTGGAGCCGAGGTGAAGCCGAACGAGCAGATAAACTACGTCATTGGGGAACGTAATCGGATTTTTTTTAAAAATAAATAAATAAACTACTACTACTACGCTTGCCATATGCGTAGTAGTAGAGTTAAAAAAAAAACTAAAACTAAAAATGCTACTACTACGCTTACCATAAGCGTAGTAGTAGTTGATTATTAAAAAAAATTACGACCCAAATGAACAAACGTTTGGAAGAAGAAGAGCCGATAGGAATGAGACAGCATACAAAAACGTCTTTATTCTGCACAAAATGAACTCTAACCACTATTGATTCAGTCGGCAGAATGAGAAGCAATTGGAGGATGATTAGCAGTAGCCACACAAACAATCGTGGTGAGATGCTATGCATTGGTTCAAACCTATATGTGATGATTTTGAAAGAGGTACAAATTTTCCTACATAGATGTAAGTTGAATTGAGATTACGAATATCTGGTAAACATAGACAACGAGGATATTAATGCTTTGTGTTATTCAGTCAGGCCTTTCAACAAACAGATTGTAGGCATTTATTTACAATTTCAGTTCTCCTGTATATCACACATTTCATAGTGAGGATTTCTCATTCAATACTTCAACACAGAACTCTCCAATTGGGTCATCCAAACAAAAAAGAATATGAAGATGAAGCAAGATGAAGTCCTCTTTTGGAAGCTTTTAAGCACGAGTTTTGCAAGCCATAACCCCACGATATCAGGAATCAAGAACCATGATTGTGAGAGACATAGAAACTGTTGTGCTCACGTTGAGTTTAAGTAAAACAGAATGAAGATGAACGACTAACCTGTTGTGCTGTGCTTTTTGCTAAAAATTCGATTCGATTCCACATCTTGCTCGAACGGGAGAAGATGAAGAAACGAACGGGAATAGAAGAAGATGAAGGCGAATCGAACGGGACTCAGGCGATTTCCGATTTCCACTGCAATCGGGAACATACAGAAGAACGGAGATGATTCGATTCGATTCCACAACTTGTTTCTAGGGTTTCAAATTGGAAGAAACGAAGCGAACGGGGAAAAGACAGAGAAGAACGAAGCGAACGGGGAAGAAAGTGAACAGTTACTCTATTAGGGCTCGGAGTGTAGTTATTTTAACAACTTGTTGTGCTACTACTACGCAATTGGCGAGCGTAGTAGTAGTATTTTTATTTTTATTTTTTAAAAATTTCGACTACGCTCTCCAATAGCGTAGTTTTTTGGCTCGTTCGGCTTTATCTCGGCTCCCACTACGCACGCCAAATGCGTAGTTGGAATCCGTAGTGAAAAACCGAAACTACGCACGCGAAGTGCGTAGTTTAGGTGACATTATCGTTTTTCGCTGGTACGTCTAGAAATCGCGTTATTTAAAGATAGGATCAAACACTATTTCGATCGAAATGAAAATATTTCGATTGGAATGCTCAAAATTCGATAGATAATTTCAATCGAAATTAGTAGAAAATCACTATTTCGATAGAAATAAACATATTTCAATATGAATGCTTAGGATCTGATAGAACCTCACTATTACGATCGAAATTAGTAGGAAAAAAAACACTACTTCAATCAAAATGAACATATTTTGACCGGAATGCTAAAAATGTGATCGATAATTTCAATCAAAGTTTTTGTATTACGATCGAAATTAGTAGACTAAAGCGCTTTTTCGATCGAAATGAATATATTTTGATCAAAGTACAAAGAATAGATTCAACATTTGACATAAGACCGAAATTAGTATAAAAAATATATTATTTTGATCAAAATGAACATATTTCGATTGAAATGTTCAAAGTTCTATTGAAGCAATAAATTTGTTGCCATATATGTTATTCTATTTATTGAGAGTGAATTATTTTTAATTTTAATCTAGTGTACCACACTTTTTAATACTTATAGTGAACCAATATTTTGAGCGTTAATTTATTAATCAGACGTGCCCAAGAGGTTCATACTCCCTGTACAAAAATATGTTCTCTTTTATAGACTTATAGTGGACCAATATATCTTGAACGTTGATTTATTAATCGAGTGATAACCTTTATTCAAGTAGGGGGAACTTTCGGAAACCATACAATTAAAATAAAGCAACGGCGATGTTTTTTTTTTTTTTTGAAAACAAGGGTAAGCATCTAGACCTGGTCAATATCTATTACTACACCATCCTATGTCATCCTTTCGGATTAGGCTAACGACTTCTTGTGGTATGACTTTTTCTGCTGCAGAGCTGTCCTGGCCTAGAGCTGCGAGTTTGTCCGCAACGCCATTGACTTCTCTGAAAATGTGGCTGACTTTCACCTGCATAAAACCAGACAACAAAATTGAAATATCCGAAATGATCAATTCGATTTCCCATGGTGGTTTCCATACTTTGTTTATTGCGTTAATGATTGTTAAGTTGTATCCTTCAATCTCTATGTTTTTTATTTTCATTTCTATTGCTTTTAAAATTCATTTCCTAAGTGCAAAGGCTTCTGCGTGTAAGACAGATGTGTAACCACATTGTCCGTAATCAAAAGCTACTATTTTTGTTTGGTTGTCTCTAAGAATATAACCGAAGGGTCCATGGTCATTATTCATTTTTAATACATCAAAGTTAAGTTTTATGTTACCTTCAGCCGGTTTAGTCCATTGTAAAATTTTCCTTATTCTAGTATTGGTTCTTTTGTTCTGTAGCTTATTAGCTATATTTCAATCCTCGATTTGTTTAGCACCCTCTAACGCACTAACGGCTATGTTTAATTTGATTTTGGGACCATTTTCCACAAAATTATATTTTAGAATTACTTAGCCCTTCCTTCTCCTCCAATATCTTCGTAATCAAAGACAATTAACATCCTTTCGTAATATCAATCCTAGTCTAATTGGTGAATCAGATCTTCTCTTTTTCTTTATAAAATTATTTTTTGAAAATATAAACTAGACTAACAACAATCTCAAACGGTAAGTATATATCTATCTCTTTACAAGGGGATTATCGTCAACACATTCGACTCCTTTGAACCCGGGACTTATCGGCGCCGAACTCCGGTTATGCTCCTCCGGATCTCCCTCCGGTAATCACTATAGGCCCTCTTCAAGAACTTGAACATAAAATTCAAGAGGAGTTGCTGCCTTGGTTGGATCAGCAACCGGAGTACTCTGTTATGTTTGGAAATCTGACGGCGATGTCGAAGCCTTAAAACGTTGATAATAAATTTGAGTCGTCAGTGGATTTGTAGTGTTTTGTTATGAATTCATTTGTTGCAGTGGAGTCGTTGTACGAAAAATAAGATAAAATAATTTTAAAAAAACATAAATAACAAGGGCCCAACCGGGTTCAAACCGGTGACCATTTGATCTGCAGTCAAATGCTCTACCACTGAGCTATGGACCCAATTTTTACACTTTTTTGTATCTGTTATTTAATATTTAAACAGAAAACTTATTACTTCACTAGAATAATGTGGTCTCAGGTTCCATATATATGTTACTGTTGATAAAAATTTGGGCCACTTGTATCTTTAATTTCTTCTTGCTGTGGCTCTGTTCAGGTTGATAATACCATCTTCTATGTTTGATTTCTTCTTAAACATAGGGCAAAGTGAAAATCAAGAGAATCGTAGGGAAAAAGAGGAGCAGAGAAATAGAAGATTCATGTACATTAATTTTTAAAGTTCTACGATAGTTGAAAATTATGGCATACGAGACAAAATATTGTTTGATGGATAAATAAGTTATAAAAGAAATCGGAAAATCCGTTCAATTCTCATTGATTAATATTTCACCATCTAAAAATAAGTTAATGAATGACAACAAATTATGGGCAGTCGAGAAGAAGAATTATTCTAAAAATCATTATATTTTCAATAATTAAACCGAAACGTTTACATGAGTACGAGAGGTAACTTTATCCCAACCTTGCGAAAATCTAAATTGACCAGTCGGAATATAATACAAATAAATCCCATCATCAGCATACTTCCAAATACAATGTCTACCACCACAACCACCGTCGACAAACTTCTTATTATCTACGAAGGCCTGGAACATATTAATAGAGTGACCTGCTCCCGCATCTACATGACACATGTATGTCCTACTTCCTTGGATGTAAGGATGAAACGACCAATTGTAGCTGTTGTGCGGCAATATCACCAGCGTGTCGGGGTCAAGCGACGTCTGCTTATCTTCCGCAGAGTAACACTTCATGTTTAGCGTAGCTTGTGACATCTCGTTCATCATACATAGATGATAAGTAACGAAAGGGTTTAATGAGTATCCTTCCCCTGACTTCAACATAACGAATGCCGTAGCCAATGCAAGGATTGCTGCTCTACTACACTTCATCATTTTGGTTATTCTTTTAGTTCTTCTAATTGTGCTGAGTTTTCGATAGCACTTGATGGATATTTATATGCCATTTTTTTATGGATATTGATATGGTATATGTAGATTTGGTTATGGATACGCAAAATATTCATTGCTAATTACAGTGAACCAATTTATATAGGAAAGATAAATGCTTATATACAGCTTTTCAGTACAGAGTATATGAATTGGAGCGTACCATTTTAATTATGTACACACAGTAGGTTAGTGCATATTTTCTGTATCTCTAATTGCAATCCTAATCCCATTCTTTTTTCTTTTTTTTTTGCAAATTTTAATAAGATATTTTTTGATTAATTTTCTGCTATTTTTTTTAATAATAATCCAATTCTAATTATTTATGCTATATGTTAATGATAAAAATATTCTAAAATTATTTATTACTTATTTTTTATTCATTTATAACCTTTTGGGTCCAAAATTAGTTTTTTTAAAAAAACTTATAACTAAACCATAAAATAAAATTATCGATAAATTATATCATATATTTATTTTTTTATTCCACCTAAACTTTATAAAAATAAATATAAACAATCAAATGTTATTTTATTTTTTTGTAATTATGGATAACTAATTTCAAAAAATGTACATTTAAGGTCAAAAGTGGGAAAAAAACTAAAGATTCCACTTTTTTTTATTATAAAGGAAAGCAGTTCGAAAACACGGGACGACACGTCGTCTAGTGGATCGAAAGGCCGAAAAAGATCGGCAAACGGACTAACCATCATGAAAAAACACAATACAAGAAAAAAACACACACACAAAAATACATTAAAAATATCCCGTATAGCAAATAGATCTCCAAGGAAAAGTATAGAATGACCCAATAATCTAACACGTATCGATTTATTTTCCAACACAAACTGACTCTTAGCTATGTTTTTTTTTGTCTTTGACAAGTTAAGATCAATCTTACTCTTAGCTATGATCATGATTGTGATTTAAGTTTAGCCAATTGAGTTGCGGCTTGATCGTAACATAATTTGTTTGACAAAAGCTATCCTATGAGCCCCCGATATGTCGGACCGTTCAAGATTCTGAATCGAGTTGGGAGCGCAGCATACAGATTAGCCTTGCCTCCGAGATTAGAGGGTGTTCACCCTGTATTTCATGTGTCTCAACTGAGGGAGTACATACCAGATCCGAGACACATCGTGAGTTATGATGATTTAGTGGTTGAGCCGGACCACACCTTTGTTGAGTACCCTATTGCAGTCCTAGAACGAGGTATGAGACGCCTGCGTTCGAAGGACATTCCTATGTTGAGGATATAGTGGTCGAGACGAGGACCTAATGAGGCTACATGGGAGACTGAGGATAGTATCCAAAGGAACTATCCAGAGTTCTATGCTGAGTTAGATGCACCAGTAAGATCACCGAGTAGATCTTAGTACTATCTTGGTGAGTGTTATATGCTTATATGCTATGATGTGTTTATTTTCATACTAGCTTTGATATGATATATGATCTTATTAGATCTTGTTGTGCTAGTATGATTCTTGTTTATAGCTGGAGATGGCTCTTTCCTCCATGCTATTGTGATACGTTTAGGATTCAGCTGGAGATGTTATTCCTCCATGCTATTTTGATGGACATAGTGTAGCTGGAGATGTTTTTCTCCATGCCTCTCTGTTATGAGTATGATACGGCTAGAGATGTGATTCCTCTATGCCTTGTGATGTGTTATGTTTTGGCTAGAGATGTTTTTCCTCTATGCCTTATGATGTGGTTATAGTTTGGCTAGAGATGGTTTTCCTCTATGCCTTGGATAGTTTTTTTTTTGCTGGAGTTGATGATTTCCTCCATGCTTATGTTTGAGGTTATAGAGAGAGTTGTACCTTGGCTTGTGAGTCCGAGTGGTTTGAGGATTTTACAAGTTTCGGGACGAAACTTATTTTAGGGGGTGAAGTGTAAGAGCATTAGTCTTTTTGGACCTAGCTTACCTTAGCCGCCCCCGCAGGCATGTGTGCCGCCCCCGTGGGCATGTGTGCCGCCCCAGCAGGTTTCCGCTCCCGCGGCCCAAGGAACCGCCCCTGCGGGTTCCTGCGGCTGCAGCCGGTTTTGTTGACCGGTTGACTCGTGCTTTACTATTTTCCTTACTTCTTTCTTTTCCTTGTTGAGAAAGGGTTCCCTTCTTCACTTCCCAATCCAGCCTTTCACGTCCTCCTTGCTTCTCCTTCCTCCATCTTGATCTTGTTCTTGGTTTGCCTTAGAGTTTGGAAGAGAGTTGTAGTGTGGCTTTGCTTAGGTTGTTGTGTGCATGTTGCTGAGCTTGTGATGTCAGCTGAGAGTGTGTTTGTTCTGCCCTTGGGTGATCACAGCAGTAGAGGTGAGCATCTGCTTCTCCTTCCTTTCTTTCTTTCTTGTTCTTCCTTCCTTAGCTTAGGATTAGATGTTTTGGATATAGATTGATGTTGGAATATGTATGTGTGTGAATCTGGAATGAAGAAGACGTGATTTGATCACGTGAAGAGCTGAAGAAGAGTCGCGGGATCAAGTTTTGCACCGTCGCCGCCCCGCGCCTGGAAGTCGCCGCCCATGCGGGATCCACGCCACAGCGCCCGCGCCGTGCCTGCGTTGCCTGCGGCCTTTGTCACCTCGCCCGCGGCTGAGTTTTGTCGCGCCTGCGGGTTGCTTGTTCCGCCCCTGCGTCTCTTGTGTCACGTAGGTGCGTCTCGTCCCGGGTCTACCTAAAGTTAGGTAGATCCTTTCCTTTCCTAGTATGAGCGGGTTAATAGCATGCTAGGCATATGTATGAGGTTAGAACAATGATGAGTACGTTATCGTTTATGCCGGTTATGGCTTTGAGGTTTATGAGTTAGGATATGATCCTTATGGATCCCTTGGGTCTAGGTGTGACCCTTTGATGGATATGAGTGTGATATATTCTTATGCGTTGTTACTAGGCCGTACTGTCCTCTAGTTTGGAGTGGACCTCATTGAGAGTTGATCGTAGTGAGATTACTTCAGAGGTTGAGGTAAGTCCATAGGACTTACTTAGCTACTATCCTTATATTGGATGTATGCTTGAGTGGTGTTTGTTATATGCTTTGTAGCATACGATATGGTTCATTACCGACCTATGTTATATTGACCGCCCATTGTAGTGGTTGTGACAACTTACCTCTCATCCCGTAGTGGAGTATGGGAAGTTCTTTGTAAGCTAGTTAGACCTAGTATACGGGAAGGGAACCTATCACTCCATATGGTATACGGAAAAGTGCGTTGATACCACTCCAGCTAGCTATTGCACGCAGAGGCGAGGGTTATATACATTCCTCGTGTACGTATATTCATATACATCTATTTATAAGATTGAGTGTTTGGACTTATTACAGATTATAAACCGGGTAAATGTGTGAAAGCATGTTGATATGTTATAATTTTTGATGTGTGTTTGTGCTCTAGCATCTTCTTATATATGTGTATAGTAAGCTAACGGTTTTATACCGTGTTGTAGATCCTTTGCAGGTTAGGAGAGCTGCAGAGTGATCCAGAGGGGTGATCCGCTGAGGGCTCCGTACACAAGGTCGATATCGTGGGTTTATGGGGTTTTTATGTTGTACGGCTATGTACTTTGATTTTGTACTCAGCGGTTACTCTGTATTACCTTTTTGATATATATATATATATATATATATATATATATATATATATATATATATATATATATATATATATATATATATATATATATATATATATATATGTATATATATATATATATATATATATATATATGTATGTATATATATATATATATGTATATCTATATATATATATATATATATATATATATATATATATATATATATATATATATATATATATATATATATATATATATATATATATATATATATATATATCAGTTTTATGTTTTGTTTTAATCTATTGGTGCATTGTTGTAAGATTCAGTGAACTTGTTGTCAGGCTAGGGTCAGGATCCATTGTGAGATCCTAGCCCAGTAGCATCTCGAGTCCTACGGATTTGGGGTGTTACATATTCCTTAAGCATGCTAGTTAGTTATAGATCGAGAGGATTAACCCAAACCTAGTGTTTTCTCTTATATATGATACTTGCTTGTTACTTGCTTTTGGTTACTCATTTTATCCCAAATCTTTGATCCATTGATCACCCCTCTTTCCTCTCTCTTACACACTTGAACATACTTTGAACTTGATCTAAATTAAACTATATATAATTTATGTGAAATTCCACCTTGATGGATGAATGCATCATATTACCACATTGACAATGATTGTACACTTGCGATTTTATGTAATTATTGAGCACTACCCCGAGCCATATCACATACCACTGACTGTGTATAACATCGAAAAGATGTTGTAACGTCCGGAATTTTATTAATTTTATTCCGTACTTAGAGCACTTTATAGTTATTCCGTAATCCCGAGATGCCGAGAGCCGGGATTTTGTCCTAAGAAAAATCCCGAGCCCACTCGTCGTTTTTCCTCTTTTTTCGCGTTCCGACCCTTCGTTCCGGGTTAAAAATGTCAAGGGGTCATTTCCGACCCCTCGGTCCGGGTGAGGGACAAGAGGTCAGCTGACCCCTTGATCCCCACACCCACTTTTCAGACTTTGTCTTCCCTCTCTCCTCCTTGCCTCCTTTCTCACGTTAGTTTTCATTTAACACTCTCACACCCATCTCCTCTTCCTCTCTTTGCTCTCTTCTCTTCTCCCTTGGTGCTGAAGATCTGTTGTGGACTGCAGAAGGTGATCTCAAATTGTGGTAAGCTCTCCCTCTTCCTTCCCTCTCTTCCTTGTTGCTCTTTCCCTTTCTTCTTCCCTCCTTCATCCATAGCCATGGATGAAGCTTTTGGGAGGTTTTTACTCAACTCTTTGCATGGATGCGTTCTTAGCTCGATTAGGTCGTGGAGAGGAGCCTAAGATCAGTAGGGAATGTTTGGAGAAGACCCAGCAAGGAAAGGAGGACTTTGGAGCCAAGGATTCACGATCGAAGACGAAGAAGACGACGTTCTGCACAGAACCCGCGGGGGCGGCTCAGCACCGCCGCAGGGGCGGCCAGCACCGCCGCAGGGGCGGCTAGCACCGCCGCTGGGGCGGCCAGCACTGCCGCAGGGGCGGCTCAGCACCGTCGCGGGGGCGGCTCCAGGACACGGACGGCGTGGGCGCGGCCGGCAGCGCCGCTGGGGGCGGCCTCTGCTCCGCCGGGGCGCCAGCTTGACTCCGCGGCTGCGTTTCTTCGACAGTAGGTTCCTCCTCTCCTCCACTCCTCGTTCATTCCTTAGATTTGTTGTTGATTCATGTAGTAGCATGCCTAGGATGGATCTAGATTAGTGTGAGATGACTTGTAGTGATTGTGGACCTAGGAGCCCTTAAGGCTCGATATATTTGATGTTATGAGTATGTGAGCATGATGGACTTTCTAGGCTAGCTTGTGCCTCTTGGGTTGAGGATCAAGATCTTTGAGGTTATGAACTGTTGGGTGTACTTTCATGTGTGGAGAGTGTGATGAGCATGATAGACCTAGTAGGTTTTTACTCGTTATTCGGTTTTGAGTATGATCATAGGAGAGTTGGTTGTTGAGATATCTCCTCATGCGTTGAGTGAGATGTGAGTATGAGAGATTCTAGGATGTGGTCCTAGAATGAGAGATCTCCTCGTGCGTTGAGTGAGATGGGAGTGTGAGAGATTCTAGGATGCGGTCCTAGAATGAGAGTCAAATGATCTTGCGTAGATCATTTGTGTAGAAGTCTTAGACTTCTTGAGTTGAGCGGGGTTTTGATTGTTACCTTGTTGTGAGTAGGTTGTGTGCGTCTTCCCAAGGGAAGCAAGGGCATTTGTGAGTTAGCATTGGGACGAGGTAAGTCCCCGGACTTACTTAGCTCGTATTTTATGTATTAGCATTGATGTGTGTTTGGTGGTGTGTGGTTATGTTATGTTATAACAATTAAACCGGTAATTAGAACCACCGACCTTATATGTATATGTTGGCTCAAGTGTATGATAACGGGCGGTGACATCACTGCCTACGACCGAGTGAGTCTAGGATGATCTCGGCGACTGGCCCGGCGGGTGATATGGTCGGGTGCATCCGTACCATTCTTGCCGGAAGGGGGGACCGGGGCGAGACCACGGTGGTTCTCGTGTCACAACAGAAGTTGAATTAGAACGGGATACAACTTAATAATAAAAAGATAATAAACCGGACTTGTGTGATTTATGTTTTGTGTTATGTATGTGTTTGTGCCTTCACCGCTTTTCTAATGCTTCGAATATGAGCTAACGGTTTTAAACCGTGTTGTAAATGACTTGCAGGTTAGGGACGCCGCCGAGTGAGGTGGAGGAGTGGACAGCCGGGGTCTCCGTACATTATAGGACGGGGACGTATTTGAGTCATGTTTCATATTTTTGTTCATGGATGTTGTCGTACGTTTAGACTTCGTATCAGGTTATGTTGTTTTGAGGACTCGGCTGAGTTTCCACGTTGTATTCTTACCTTTCAGTGTCTCGCATACATTATAAACGTTTTCGAATTTTGCCTTTATTTGTGCCTTGTTGGAAGGTTCGGTGAAATTGTTGTCAGGCTAAGCGTCGGGACCCATTGTGAGGTCTCGCCCGTAGCATCCCGAGTCCCGCGGATTTGGGGTGTTACATGTGTGATAAAAAAATATAGACAACAAAATATTGAATTAAAAAAATTTCCCTTTTGATATCTATATTTTGCCTTTTTTATTGGCATGTGAAATGTAAAAAGTTAAGGGGTGTTCAATTTCAAAGGGTAAATTGCGGAAAATAACCTAACCTTTTGGGGGTGTTGCGGTCTTTAGCCTAACCTTTAAAAAATGCAACTAAAAATCCAACCTATACTATATGTTGGAGATGTTAGCCTATGATTGCCGCCGGTAATTTTTCCGGTGAAAGTAATGAGTTGTCTGATGAGGTGTTTTCTTTCTTTAATGACTAGATAAATTGCGAAAAATAAAAACCTTGTTTAGTTTGTTTGTAGCCTAACTTTTTAAAAATGAAAATAAAAACCAATCTATACAATATGTTATAGATGTTGGCCTATGCTTACCGCCGATAATTTTTCGGTGAAAATGATGAGTTGCGTGTTAAGGTGTCACGTATATTTAATTACCTAAAAATTACTTTAAGTAAACACAAATGATTTTTTAAAATCATTTTTGAAAAATTATCTATAACAATACCCAACCAAAAACCTCTATAACAAATCATACTCGTAACAAATAAACCAAATACCCGATTAGTGTGATGATAATTTCATATGTATGACATAATACATTCTTAAACTTTCATATGAATGGCCTAGTGTTGTTGTGTTCTTTTAAATAACTCTGCTCACGGGCCTTCACTTTCACCGGAAAATTGTCGGTAATAAGCATAGGCCAACGTCTACAACATGTAGTATAGATTGGTTTTTAATTTCATTTTTATAAATTTAGGCTACGAACAAACAAAACTCCCAAAATGTTTTGTATTTTTCGCAATTTATCCAGTCATTAAAGAAAGAAGACACCTCCTCACTTTCACGGGAAATATTACCGGTGGCGAGCATAGGCTAACATCTACAACATATAGTATAGGTTGGGAATTTAGTTGCATTTTTAAAAGGTTAGGCCACAGACCGTAACATCCCAAAAGGTTAGGTTATTTTTTGCAATTTATCCTTATTTATCCAATTTCAAAAGTGTACAGTTAAGGATAAAAAAGTGTATAAATAAAAAATAATAAGAGTAAAAACCAAGGGCAAGGGGTCGGCCAATAAACAAACAAGAGAACAATTGAAGTAGTAACAGTAAGAGATAATATTGTTTGTAAGACAGTAAGAACAAAAGAAGTTGTTGGTCAATCAACAATTAAAGGTAAGTCTGTCAACTTGTATTAAATCATATAATTGAAGTAGTAACAGTCAGAGAAAATATTGTTTGTATTGCTCGATCCAAAATATGAAAATCGAGAATTGTAGAAATTGTATTACATATTGATAAAAAATACATTTCAGAATTCAAATCAACCCAACAATGTATATTAAATCTCAATTGACAATCATTATATATATATATTATATGCTCTGAAGGAAAAAAAAATCCACGCAATCTTCGCATCTTGCATAATATAAAAAATATCAATATGCAAGCTCGTATCTTGCAAATAACGTTCCAGCGTTGCAGGTGTGGGACTAGGTGCTCTGGTTCGATATTCTTACGGGTTTATAGTTCTACTAATGTCCTCCACCTTCCTGGTCATCTTTCATCTACCATGGCAGAATATGAGGCTATACTAGGTGCTCATGCAGTTGATTCAGGCTCCTCATGTACATTTGGAATCCGATGCCCTCTCGTGTATCGTGAAACTACAATCTACGGTTGTGTTTAGTTAAGGCTTTTGAGGGTTTGTATTAGTGTTTGCTTTTTCAACCACCACCCGCAACGTGTTTAATCGTAGTGTTGGTTTTTATATGGGTGTTGGATATGAGTGTTTATTCAGCACAAAAATCCCTTTTCTCGAAGCTCCTCGAGGGTAGAGATTTTGGAAGGGTTTATAATTTTACTTCCTTTCATACCCATCATTTGTATACTTCACCGCTGCACCAGGGAAAGAAAGAAGAATGAGAAGCCTGAAACATACAACGCCTTCGATATCGCCGTTCAAGGGTTCAAAGAGAAGTCGCCTCCCAAACGCCGGCCTGGGAAAGAACCAGCCACCGACGAGTCAACAACCCCTGCGAACAGGTATGGACGAATTGATTTTTTTTCTCTTCTTTCGAGTCAAAACACTAGGGTTCTACAAATGTTTCTTCTAGAAGTCCGATCTCTCTTATGCTTTATCTGATTCGATTTGTTTATGTGATATGAGGGTTGATGATTCGATTTCTCTTATTAGTCGATCTTTACCCGCTTTATCATTGACTGCAGTTTTTTCAACGCTTGTTATTGCCTCTTCTTTTCTTTTCTTTTTTTCCATTGTCAATATGTCCTATAAGTTTGAAGACCTTGGTTGGGTAAGTTTTTGCTTGTCCTGTAAGTTTCAAGTACCAAGGAGAAGTACATATGCAAGTTGATGAAAAATCTTCCAAGTACAAAGGAAAAGTACACATGCTTCCTGACCTTGGTTGTTTACTATTTAAGCACACAAAGTTTAAGAAATATAACCCAATTGTGACTAATATTGAAAACATATGTTCTGGTTTTGGCTTACCTCCTTCTTTACTAGTCTTAAGAACTCTTCTCGCTCCTTGCTCACTGACTGAAATAGTTGAACAAAAGCCAGTCAAGGTACATATTACAACAAGAAAAGCATTACTAAAAGCATTTTCTCAATAACACTATAAATATCTTACAAATGCTGAAGCGAAAACAACCAATGCACAACTAAGCTCACAAAGCTGCACACATTTCTCTGGTGTCTTGGCTTTTTGTAACTTTATGTTTATGTGGCAGTTGCATCTATCATCTCTTCGGCCACATTCTTCCCAAGCTGGACCCATTTCTCTAGTAAAGTAAGACAAATAATTTATTAAGGTTTAAAGTGTCACAAGGCAAAAGTTACGAAGATCGACAAACGAGCCTTTATCTTTTCTTCTTCCAAATTATAACTTTTTCCTCCTTTCTGACATGGAATTTTTAGATGGCACAGAAGATTGACAGATGAACATATGAAGTTATTTGAGAGACGTTAGTAAACAATATATATAGGATAATTTGTAAATGGGCTCACCACCTACCCATTCGCTTTGAGCTCTTTCCGCAGCTTCAAAACGACCGTTTAGACGTGCTTGGTTTTGTAACATTATCTCCATGTCTATAGTATGTTTTTAGAGATAAATACATAATTGCCCGAACCAAAGATATGTCATTTGGCTTCTTTTGAAACTGTGTTTTCTGCATTATTTAGAGCCTTCTTCTCAACATTGTCCTCGGAACAGAAACAAACACAATAAATGTAAAATCAGGCATCCTTTTAGCAAGTGTTCGTGGGTTCTAACTATGATGCTATCTTCCGGTGACTTTAGCATAACAAAAAGTCATTTTGTATACGATTGAAGTGTGTCAATAGAGAAAATAGGAAAGGAACTTGCCTATAACACCTATTTTAGTCACTTGTGACGTACTATACACTTTGGTAAGATGGCGACAGCTTTGTATACATAAGCGAGTGACTTTGACCTAGGCTACAATATGAGAGTACAAGGCTTACTCAACGTCCATGTGCGGCTCTTAACTCTTAATTACCTACATCTGTTTTTCGTCATAGTATGAACTAAATGACTCTCTCTCATGTGTTTTCAGCTAAAAGAAGTATGTAGAAGATTTAGAAACACGTAACTCTGTAGGGCAAGTAGTCAAGATAAGTTAAACAATAATTTTCTTGATAGTTACACATAAACCAAGACTTAAGTAGGAACAAACAGCCTAACATTTTTTTATATGAACTGTAGGATTGAAAATGCATGCTACATTTAGTCAGTAATTAATTGATAAAATCAAATTTGTGTCGTAACGTACAATGTCCGAATCACGAGTTTTATTGAGAGTTTTTAATGTTGTTAATAAAGGTTTATTGTTCTTATAATTGTCACTCTAAGAATCAATAAAAATATTACTGGTTAGCCCATCTCCCTATTCTAACAATCTGAAACCATTGTGTTACAGAAGTTTAGACAAATTATCCTTGTATGAAGCTTAACTATTTCATCAATTGTTTGTGATATCAATCCCTGTATCGTCGACTCAGTTTGTTTTGTATGAAAAATTCATTTGTAATGTTGCTACACTGCTTTTTATAGAAATTTGAGTTCTCTATAACAAAAAAGTTCTATAAGGCATTTTGTCGAACACCTGTAGTTTATAACTAAATCATACATATGTATCTTATTACCGTACATATCCACCTTTTAATTGCCATATTCTAATAAAAATGAATATGAAGGCAGAAATCCAAAGCACATCAAGGCCAAAACTGTGATAACAACAAACACAAAGAGGAAAACTGGAAGAAGAGGAGTAGCGGCGAAAGGAAACATAGGCAAAGTTGATGATCGAAGAAGCAAGTAGTACAATATTTGATTCTAAAGTGGAAAAAGGCTTTTCTAATCGGGTTGTTAAAGGGTCTAATAGAAGCCTTAATCTATCTTGTAGTGGAAAACATAGCTGGATACAAAATGCTTTTTAGTATCCAACTGTATACAAAGTCAAAGGTAACAACAACAACTCAAATCATGTAATTAGACCTGAAAATAGTTTGAAACTAACAAATCTGATGAAGAATCGACTCCCACAATGAAATATTCGCACAAGCAAACAACCGATTAGTGTGTCTTTCTAACTGAATAGTTTTAAATGAAACCCTAATTGATGCCTGATGATAGAGTCGTTTGCTGGATTGAGAAGCAATCAACCGATCCAGTTGAGAAATAGTCTAACAAAAATAAAAAAGGAACAATTAGTAGAAGAGGAAGTATAACTTACCATCGCTACACGATTAAATCAACAAGAGATTCCCGGAAATGTTTGTAGTAGACGATTCACATAGGAGCATAGAAAAGATGACATATGATTGTAAGGAAAGGCCTGTTGGATAGAGGGATGTAATCGGCAACAGACAATACGCTAGTTCCGGTGGCGGAGGAAGAAGAACGATGTTACCGGCACAAAATGAGACCTACTTCAATCCGGTCGCGAACTTGTGAGAGTTGCTCCCGGGAGAAGGGTGTGAGTAGTGACTAGTGAGCGAGAGGCGAAGAACTGCGTTTTTTGTTCGTGAAAGGTTGAGTGGCAAAGAGACGCTCGTTTACCCTATTCAAGTGAATCGGTCCAATTTTTTTTTATCTCACTCTAGTAAACCGGGATATTAGGTGAATATACATTTTTAGCATCGTCTTTTATCACGGGTGGCTTTCTTAACCGGGATAAAAATCACTATAGTTACTTTTACGACGCAAAATAAACAACCGTGACAAAATTAAGTGTGATAAAACGTTAATTTTGTACTAGTGTATAATCGGGTCCTATGAGGTCACATACTTAGAGTTGACGGACTAGATTAATGGGAAATATGGTCTATCATTAATACATATAGGATATTGTTAATAATAAAGAACATTGTTTGTTTATAATTAAATAAACAATTTGGAAGATGTTACTTATTTATTAAATAATATATATATATATATATAATTATATATATATATAATTATATATATATATATATATATAATTAAAGGGTTAATTATGTAATATATATGATTATAGGTGAAGTTAGCCAATGAGGAGTAAAAGAGAAGTAATATTCATATGTTACAAGTAGGGATGACAATCTCACCTGCAATCAGTGGTTACCCGAAAATCCGAACCACTCAAATGGTCGAAAATCCGATAAAATGAGGTTGGAATGCGAGTGATGGTTGATCGGTTGATGGTACGAGTATGGATTAGGGTGAGAATATTATAAACCTCACCCGAACCACCACCCGAGTCATCACCCGACCCGATGTTTACACGATGTTCACCCGAACTTTAATTAAATTAAGATAAGATGAAATACAATAATATAAAATAAACCTTTAATTTTTACAAACCCTAATATTCTAATGCCTAAATCTTTAGTTTACTCAAGTTACGCAAGAACACTTCCACTCCCCAGCCTTTCACACTTTCACGCCTCCAGTCAACACTTCCAAAGAGTAGATACTAAGTTGCAGACTCGTAGGTTACGCAACCAACGCTTCCACGCCTCCACACTCTGGAGCCCTTTATGTTGTTGAATGCAGAGTTGTTGTATGTTGAGTTGCTGAGTTGCTAAGTTTGTGCGAGTTGTTGAGTGTTGTTGAATTGCTGATTTATTGAGCTGTTGAGAGTTGCCTAGGTGTTATTTGTTTTGCTGAATGTTGTTTGATATATGTTGAATGTTAGATTGTTATTTGTTGATGTAATTTTTTTTAATTCACGACTACCATTGTTACGTGTACTTGAATTGTTGTATACGGCTCGTTTATCAATCATAGTTTTTGGTTTTTTATTTATTCATGACTATCATAGCTGCGTTTTTTTATTAAAAAAAATTAGAAATGAGTAATTACAATTTACAAGCTTAATTTGCCAGTTGAACCCGGAAAAAAACCCAACCTACCCATCAACCGCGGTTATGGTTTAGGGTGAAGGGGTTCTTGGGTGGGTGATTGTAAAGTTGAATGGTTTTGTAGTATGGTTCGGGTGATGGAAATGATACAACCACCCACAACACGAACCATTGACATCCCTAGTTACAATGCTTTTGATATTACCTCCTTAATGATATTGATTTCATTTACTTAAATGAATTAAAACAATTGATGTTTGATAACTCACAAAAAGAAAAATTACTTGCTAGGCTAATGAATCTCTCCTAATATCTTGACTCTCTCTCACACATCAACAAAAAACAAAAGGAGTTTTTTTCTTTTGGTAAAAGTGATTGAGCGCCGACCACCACCATCCTTCCATTTTCCCTTTCGGGAAGGCTGCGGCCGCGTCCGCTATCCGTTCTTTCTTTTATTCTATTCTCCCCCAAAAAGTGTTTGTTACCAAAAAAAATGATTAGGTCAATCAAGCACTCCTTTCTTTACTTTAGGACTACTCTAATTCTAATTGATGGACTATTGTCATAGGGTTCCAGGAAAAACTTCGAATTTCGGACCTCAACATCCTGCTGCTCATGGTGTTTCGCGATTAGTATTGGAAATGAACGGCGAAGTGGTGGAACGTGCGGAACCACCTTCGCCCTTAGAAAAGAAAGAAGATCATAGGCAACTCTAGCGGGAGACTGAAAATGTAATGAAGGGGACAAGAGGACGTCTGTGAACTCGCCGCCTCTTTCGCAGCGGATCTTCGACGACCATCTTGAGATGAGAAAAGCGTGGATGAAAGGGGTCAGACCTCTCCGAACAGTAAAGCGCGTAGGGTTAGGAGAATCCCGTGTACCGTGCCTCTCAGGCTCATAGACTTGCTACTCTTACTATTTCACTGACTTCCATAAAATCCCTCCTTTAAAAGGGGACAGCTGTCCTAGTAATCGATACCAAATGCGGTCTATAATCCGGCTCGTGTGGAATAATAGAGGAGCAATAAGTGGGGCTCTCGATCTCTTTCGTTATCTCCCTGAATAGTTCCGCTTCACGCATCAACAAGTAAATCTTACGAACAATGATTGAACCTATTATTTTATGCATGAGATTCGACGTTATGATGTTTAGATTTGATCTGAAATTCCATTTCTCATATCTAATAAACCTTCAGGTAAGAGGGTCCCTACAAAACAAGTTAGTGTTATTCCTTATTTTATATTATATATATGGGTTGCAAAAGGATTGAGACCCATTAATTTGGGGCTTTTTCTGTAAAACATTTTGCATAGTTTGTTAAGCCGGATTTGATGGAATGATAGAGGTATTTTTATTATATGAAAGTCCCATAATTATTTTATTTCATTATTTTATTATTTTTAATAAGATTTATTTCATTTCTATTTCACCACTTCAATCAAACCGACACTTAATTAACTAGTATGCTATTTAACGCACTCATCAACTTCATCATTTTTTTGGTTAAAACATAGAAATAACTTATTACTTCACTATAATCATGTGGGCACATGTTCAAGATATATGTTACTGTTGTTAAAATTTTGGGCCACTTTACTGATCATTGATTTCTATTTCGTCATCTAACCAAGAAATAAATAATGTAAACTACATTGTGGAATTCAGAAATTATAAAAATAAGATCATGCAAATAAAGTCTAAAGAACCAATATATGTTAACTTGTGAATGTTTCGACCTTTTTTTATATAACCAATTTAGTATACAATAATTTCTTTTATAATATAAGGATGAACGAAAGACAATGACAACTCACAACTCTTAGAATAATAACAACAACCTCTTTGAGAGGTTGTAATAAGATTTTGCGGGAGGGGAAAGAGATGAACACCTTAATGAATAAGAAGTAAAAAACTAGGTAATATTTTTTGATGGAAAGGAAAAAAAAGCATTAAATGAAACTATAGATAGTTGAGAAGAAGAATTATTCTGAAAAAAAAATTATATTTCTAGTAATCACGCCGAAACATTTAAGGAAGTAGGAGAGGTAGTTTTATCCCAACCGTACATATGTCTAAATTGACCGGTAGGAATATAATACAAATAAATCCCATCATCAGCGAACTTCCAAATACAGTGTCTACCTCCACAACGACCGTCGATAAATTGCTTGTTATCTATGAAGGCTAGGAACAAACTTATAAAGTGATTTGTCGTCGGCGCCTCTGCATGACAAAAGTATGTCCTAGTTCCTACGGGCACATTATGAAACGACCAATTGTAACTGTTGTGTGTCGGTATCAGCAACACGGCAGAGTTGATCTCCGTCGACTTTTGCTGAGCTCGCCCAGCGTCACACTTCATGTGTAGCGTAGCTTGCGATAGCTCGTTCATCATGCATAGATGGTATTCCAGGAAGGGGGTTGATGTGTAGCCTTCCCCTGACTTCAACATAAAAAAGGAGATTGCCAATGCAAGGATTACTGCTTTACAATTCGTCATTTTTAATTGGTTAATTTCGTTCTTCTACTAATTGTGCTGAATTTGCAATAGTGCTTAATGGGTATTTATATGCCTTTTTTTTATTTGTGTATATATATTAAAATGGAATATTTAGATTTGGTATGGATACGTAAAATATTCATTGCTGAATACAGTGAACCAATTTATACGCCAGTGAGAAAGATGAATCTTGCTTTTCAAAAGAGTAAATGAATTGGCATTAACCATTATAATTATTTATGTACAGTAGGTTAATGCATATTCTATGTATCTCTAATCTACTATATATCTACTGTATAATACTAAAATATAAGTAATATTGTCACATATTATCACTACATTAAATTCGCCACATGTTATTTTTACATTAAACCACCTCACATTTTTCTACCTGTCATCTTGAGGTTATGCCACCTCATTATTTCTTAAAAAAATTAAACACATTAATGAAGATATTAATATGTATTATTTCTCAATTTGAGATTTAGAATTATATATATTTGGAAAGACTATATTATAAAAAAAAAAAATTAAAAAATATATTAGACAAAAATTTTCTACACAAGATGAAAATTACGGGAAATCATATATATTGATGCCATAATTATACCGTATTTACCACTTATAATATTTATAAAAAAATAAACTATTTTTATAATAACTTTTTATAAACATTTTAATATTGTAATATATAAAGACGATCATATTGCTCATTTCACTCTACTAACTTAAATTATTTATATATTTTTTTTTACCTTATTATCGCAATAGATTGAATCATAAGTATAATAGATTAGTTTAAACCAAACCCGTGCATGACACGGGAACTAAGCTAGTTGCAACTCTAATTCCCATTAAAAAAAATTGCAATGATAATCAGATTTTGTTATTATTAATTTTCTTTTTTATAATAATACAATTCTATTGAATTATGTTATGGGTTGATAATAAAAATATTTTAAATGTACCTATAATGTAAATTGTTACTTTATTTTTAAAGAGTGATGTTATCCGGGCGGCCGAAAACTACTAACAGGACAAGGTGGAAGCGGATACCGAATACGCTAAGACTTGACAGATTTCTTTTATTTTTTTTATTTTTTTTTTCGAGAAAAAAAACTGGACGGAAGCAGATTCCTTATCCGTCCCAAATATTGCCAGATTTGCTTCATACTACTAGAAAGGATTATAAAAAAAAAAATTGGGACGGAAGAACATTCCGCATCCGCCCCAAAATTTTGATATTATTGGGACGAAAGCGGATTCTGCATCCGCCCCAGCTTAGGACGGAAGCAAAATCCGCTTCCGTAGTCGCGTTAGTAATTTTTTCGTCCGTGCAAATAGTAACTTTATTTTAAATTATAACTCATTCAAATTTCATCAAGTAAATGTTTCAGCGACTCCTTTTAAATTTCATCAACTTTACCAAGTGGATAAACAATTATTTTTATCATACCACTGGCCGTGTATAACACCAGATGAATATGTGATATGAAAATATATCCAGTAAATTATACACATCCAAATTTTGCCTTTGGATGTCTATGTTTTGCCATGAACCTCTTCCTACTCCACCTCTACATCATTGAGGAAGGGGCAACAGTAAAGTTGTGCAGATTTGACCCGGACCTAAAAATTTAATCCGGTTTACGATCCATTTGTAAGAGCCTTAGTTTTTAGAGCCGAGTTTGGACTTAGCCGTCCCTGCGGGTTTAGGGAGCCACCCCTGGGGATCGTCCAGTTATCCGCCCCTGCGGCTCAGGGAACCACCCCTACGGTTTCCTGCGGCTGCAGCCGGTTTTGTTGACCCTTTGACTATGCTTTACTCTCTTCTCTTCTTAGCCTCTTCCTTTGCTTGTTGAGTAAGGGTTTCATCTTCTTTCTCTAGTTTTTCCACGTCATTCCTTCCCTCCTTTCCTCTCTTTGATCTTGGGCTTGATTTCCTTTGAGTTTGGAAGAGAAGTGTTGTGTAGTTGATGATGATGAGCATGATGTGTGTGTTGCTGAGCTTGGGAGCCAGCTGATGGTGTTTGGTAATCATTTCCTTGGATAGGCCACAACAGTGGTAAGCTCCTTGCTTCTCCTTTCTTCTTCTTTGATTCCATTCTATCTTTTTTAGCTTAGGATTAGATGTGTAGGATGCCTTTTGATGTTGGAATGTGTATGTATATGTATGATTGTGAATGTGGAATGAAGAAGACGTGAGTTCCTCACGCGAAGAGTCGAAGAGAAGTCGGGGAAGGCCGTTCTGCACTGTCGCCGCCCCCGCGCCCGAAAGCCGCCGCCCCCGCGGGACCTTGTCACCGCACCCGCGCCCGAAAGCCGCTGCCCCTGCGGCCACGGTCACAGCGCCCGCGCCAGCGTGCCTTCGTGCCTGCGCCTGCTGCTTTTCCGCTCCTGCATGTTTGCTGTCACGCAGGTGCGTCTTGTCCCGGATCTACTAGAGTAGTATGGATCCTTTCCTTTCCTAGAATGAGGGTTAGTAGCATGCTAGGTACGTATATGAGGATAGAACGATGATGAGTATGAGATCGATAGGTGCCGGTTATGACCTTGAGGTTTATAAGTTGGATATGATCCTTATGGATCCCTTGGGTCTAGGTGTGACTCCTTTGATTGATAGGAGATTGATATCTCGTTATGCCTTGTTATTAGGCAGTGTTGTTCTCCGGATTTGGAGCTGATTATTTTTTAGAGTACTTCGAGATTGAGGTAAGTCCATAGGACTTACTTAGCTACCATCCTTATATTGGATGTATGCATCAGTGGTGTTTGATATATGCTTGATAGCATGCGATATTGATTATTACCGACTTATGGTTTAGTGACTGCCCATTGTAGGGCCGTGACAACTTGTCCTTTCATCCCGTTGAGATTCTGGAGGTTCTCTTCGGGCAGGCCATATTTGGATTGTGGGACGGGCTTTCTCCACTCCCATAGGGTATACGGGGGCGGTGACCGTATCACCACTCTAGCTGGCACCATTCCCGAGAGGCGAGGATTTTATATTCCTCGTGTCACATATATTTATATGCATCTATTTATACGATTTGAGTGTTGGACTATATAAAGATAATTAACCGGGTAAATGTGTGATAGCATGATTATATGTTTATGTTATTCTTGAAGTGTGTTTGTGCTCTTCCATCTTCTATATATATATATGTGTATGGTTAGCTAACGGTTTTATACCGTGTTGTAGATACTTTGCAGGTTAGGAGAAATGCAGAGTGATCCAGAGTGGGTGATCCGCTGAGGGCTCCGTACACTAGGTTGCTATCGTGGGATATGAGATCTTTTGTTTTGTACAGTTATATGTTTTGATTGTACTCAGCGGTACCTTGTATAAACCTTTTGATTTATATATTATAGTTTTATGTTTTGGTTTTAATTTATTTGTGCCTTGTTGTAAGATCCAGTGAACTTGTTGTCAGGCTAGAGTCAGGATCCATTGTGAGATCCTAGCCCAATAGCGCCTCGAGTCCTGCGGATTCGGGGTGTTACACCATTGTTTTTGGATTCCGGGTTCCGGTGCGGTCCAGGAACAAAAGAGAGAGTTGGACAGGATTGAACCGGAAAATGATATATTTTAATTTTATAAAGTTTGTACTACCCTAGGATTTTCACAATATTATATACTTTTTCTTTCAGTCCGAATCAAGTCCGGACCGAAATTAATGACCCGAACGTTTCGGTATGGTCTTGGTCCGGTCCACGGTCCAACTTTTTAACAATTTCAGTCCACCGTTCGTCGTGGTCATACTAAACCCGGAATATCAGATATGGATTGGACCGGATGCACAACCCTAGGAAAGGGGAGATAAGCGTCTTGGTAAAATAATTTACGATAGACATACGGCAAAATGAACTATCAATAACCATTTTACTAAAATAATTTACGTTAGACATTAGGCAAAATGGAAATCAATGAGAGAATTGTTTGATCTATAGACAAGTAAGAAAATAAATTTTCCACAAAAAAGAAGTAAGAAGAGAAATTGTAAATTCGGTTAACTTCATTAATTCATATTTCTTCATCTAACCCAGAAGAGATCATGTTGTCACCGACTTAAACAATATTCGTCATATACTTTCGAGAAACTAGAATTTAGTATACAACTTCAAGCTATTTATATAATAAAAATACAATGGGCATTGTGGAATTCAAAAAAATATAAATATAAGATCGGGTAGATAAAGTCTATAGAAACACTATATGGTAATTTAAGAATGTATCAATGAATTTGTTTTACAACAAAATTTAGTATACGATAATTTTTTTATAACACAGGGGAAGAACAAAAGACAATGACAACTCACAGTTCATAGAAGAACAACAATCTCTTCGTGGATGTAATAAGATTTCGCAGGAGGGGAAACACAGATGAACGCCTGGATAACCGTTAAAGGCCTTGATTTGTTGATGAATGACAAGAATCAAAGGGATAGATTTGAAGAAGTGGTATGAGAAGGAAAAAAAAATAGGTACTTTTGTTTTGGTGGAACGGAAAAAAAAAAAACTAGGCATGTTTTTATAGAAATCTTGATGATCGATTGATCTATCTAGGAATTTCGATATCAACAGTAATTTTATGACGATCCTGAACTCCGTGTTCTTATCAGCAAGGATGTTTTAGGTTGAAGTACTTTTAGGAAGTAGCCAACCTAACCGTTTTTATTTTTAAAAAAATAAATAAAATAAAATTATAGGTAGTCAAGAAAATGAATTATTCTGAAAACTATTATATTTCTAGTAATCAAACTGAAATGTTTACAAGATTACGGAAGGTAATTTTATCCCAAGTACGCGAAAGTTTAAATTGACCGGTAGGAATATAATATAAATAAATCCCATCGTCAGCAAACTTCCAAATACAATGTCTACCACCACATTCGCCGTCGACAAACTGCTTGTTATCTACGAAGGCCGTGAACATATTGATAGAGTGATTTGCATCCGCGTCTGCATGACATACGTATGTCCTAACTCCGATGGCATAAGAATGAAATGACCAATTATAACCGTTGTGCGGCGGTATCACCATCAAGTCGGGATCAAGCGACTTCTGCTTATCTTGCGCAGAGTAACACTTCATGTTTAGCGTAGCTTGTGACATCTCGTTCATCATACATAGATGATAAGTAATGAAGGGGTAGAATGAGTAGCTGTTCCCTGACATCGACATTAGGAACACTATAGCCAATGCAAGGATTCCTGCTCTACACATGACCATCTTGGTTATTCTTCTTCTTCTTTGAATTGAATTGAGTTTGTAATACTTAATTTCTGTTTATATGCCATATAATGTAATAAAGATTGAAATGGTAAATGTGTATTTGGTTATGGATACGTACAATAGTCAACGCTAATTGACAATTAGATGAACCATTTCATATGATAGCAAGAATATATAGCTTTTCAATACAAAGTATATGAAATGGCGTTGACCATTATAGTTATGTACACGAATTAGGTTAGTGCAAGTTCTCTGTATCTCTGAATTCTTATCTTATTGCAATTGTAATTATATAACCTTTTTTTTTGGTACAATAATCCAACCTTAAATATTTCTTGTTATCTGCTTTAATTGTTTGGGTAAAAATTTAATTTAAAAATAAATTTTACGATCAAGCGTTGAAGTTGTATGCACGATTGTACGGCAATGCATAAACAAGAGCATCCTCCTTCTCGCGGGCGCGTCAACAATACTGATTGTTGTAGATCAAACGTTTATTATAGGTTTATATTTGGGTGAAAATGGTAGGTGCGTAGGTTTTATATCAAGAAAATAAGGTATGTAGGCTAAATTTTATTGGAACACTAACTATGCACTTTCTATTTGTAAAGGGACCCAACGTTATACTCTGTTACCCAACCCTGTTACCTAACCTTGTTACGCAACTTGTTACCCAACGTTCTACATCCAAATTCACTTGTTACCCAACTTTGTTACCCAACGTTCTACATCCAAATTCACTTATGTTACCCAACTTCGTTGTTACCCGATTTTAATACCCAACGTTCTACATCCAAATTCACTTATGTTACCCAACTTCGTTGTTACCCGATTTTAATACCCAACGTTTTACATTAAAATTCACTTATGTTACCCAACTTCGTTGTTAACCAACCTTGTTACCTAACGTTATGTATGGTATTAGTTTTGGTGGAAGCAGGTTCGTTTTTCTTGTAGTCTAAATCTAATGTCTTGATGTAACTCATAAGATGTATGAGTTCTTCCATGATGAATGAAAATTTTGATCCTTATCTCATTCAATTTACTATTTGTATGTGTTTGATTGATTGTTGTGATGCTAGTAAGCAGTTTTTTTGCCATTAAGCTGTTGTTCCCTTACAATACAGGCAAATCTTGGTTACATAATTACCATAGTATTCTAATAGAAAACATATTGCTTTGTTTTTTTCTTTATTTGAAACTGAACATAATTTATTTCAAGTATACAGTCCTACAACGTATTGCTTTGTTTTTCCCTTACAGCACATACAAACCTTGTTACCTAACATTATCTCACTTTCGGTTCTGTAATTTTGTCATCAAGTAATATCTGGATACTATTAGGTCTATGTAGCTTAGGCGTGAACAAATCTTGTTTTTCAGGTTTTCGTTGCTGTGTTCAGAAAATTGTGACAGATCAGACTTCAAACCCCATCTTGCATCTTGCATAATACTTTTACCTTCAGTTTTGTACATCATTGTCTACAAATTATACCTCTAAATAGAATATAGATACGAAATTGCCGGTTCCACTGCCTTGTGAATTAGGACTTTCACGCAGATAGGACTGTTCAGCAGGTCTGGTCCTTGGTCATAGATACCCGTCTTCGGAACCGTAACTTTAAAAAAAGAAACCTTAAATGCAAACTTCCCTTGCCTTGTCCTCGACTTCTCGCTCACATTCCTCTATTGCTAGATGAGCTTTCTTTATCATCCTCATCTTCAGATCAGCTACCATTTCCATTTTTCTCACTGCTTCATTAACCCTCTTGGGGAGCCAATAGATATCCGCTTTCCTCATTATCTCGGCTCTTTGACATCTCCGACTCAAGCTCTACATAATTGCAATTTAGTTGATGGGTTAGACAAGAGAAACCAAGTATATAAACATGCTGCACTTTTTTGTCAGGATAACACCAAATAAAAACTTTCTAAAGCATAGATTAGACCAAAACATCACAAGTGGTAGGAAAATATTTCTCAAAATGACACAAGTAACTTAATGGCCTCTATAAACGAAAAAAAAAAGAGTCAAGTTACTTAGGCGGAAAGTACCTAGAAATCTTAGCTTTAATATCTGAGAGTTTGGGTGCACAATGTTCATGCGTTGAGGATGTTGTTGGGAAGTTCTACTAGAACGTCGCGATTAGTTACTATCCGCCTTGCCCACAGCCTGATCTAACCTTAGGCATGCAATCACACTCGGACATGGGTGTCATTACTCTTCAGAAATTTCTTTGAAGGTCTAGAGAGAAGTGAAAGTATAATAGCATCAAATGAAAAAAGGATTATGTGTTAATACACATTTTAGACTAAATGATGATCCAAAATCAACAAAGCAGTCAGCATTCAAACAACATATGAAAAGCTCCAAATAAACCAGGGACAATTCTCTAACAGCAAGCGTGAAAATAACTTGGTTTTTTTTTTTAATCAAATCAATAAAATTTACACACTTATAAAGAATACGGACTTAAGAACAACAAGCTCCAAAAGCGTTGTTTCCTTCTGTCACGTGCATCACACTAGATGAAAATCAAAAGATCAAATGTCCACTATGTGAAATAATGAGTGAGAAAGCAACCTGTTACATAAGCTGATGGCGGAAGAGAAGTCCCGTCAAGCTTAACTAACCCGCTTTCATCGTCCAATACCAAGCTATCATCTGGGTGGATAAAATTTTGAGGTTTAACGAGCAGAATTGTCGACCTCTGTCAACAGCATACTATTTTAAACTTAGATATTTAATCTTCATAACAAATACTAATCACAAAAATTTCTCAATTAATTTCACTTCATAAAAATGAGACATGAATTATATACTTTTAACTAGTTAACAAAATCACTACCTCCTTTGAATACTCATCCAGAATGAAAGGCGCGCTTCAGCTTCATGTGCTTGTAAAGTGTACCCATAATGATGCACTCCTCGTCATTTTCAAGTCCCAAGCCAGGGCAAACTACAAGATCATTTCATCATAACCCTACTGTCATTTACAATCTCCAAAAGCTACTAAAAACAATATAGGAACCAATATCATTGAACAGCCAACAATTTCACGAAATCCACTGAAAGTGTGATTAAGAGAATTCCTTCCCCTAGATCATCACACCAATTGATGAATGAGCACAATTACTTAAACCACCTCTGCAAAGCTTCCAATCCCCTTAAACTTCAACCAAAACCTGTCACAAATCAATATTCCAAAAAAAACCAACTTTTACAAAATCCCAATTTTCAAACCCTAAGAATGTCCTCAATCATCGACTCAGAGCTAAAATGCACAACATATATGCATATATGAAAGATTCCAACACCCAAAACCAGAACTTGTACAAGGAAAACTTGCAAATAGGTAAAAAAAAAATTGTATAAAAATGTAAAAAGGTAAGGAGGGTGCACCAGGAACAGGTTTCCAAGTGACGAACCCTTTTACGAATCCTCATTCATAGTGAGCTTCTTCGTGCCAAAGGTGAACCAGCCGGACCCACCAGCGGCTCAAGGACTCAATACTAAATGGTATGAACTCGTTGAGGGAAGTAGGCAAACAACAAAATCATGTTATCTTGTGGGCTCAGTATATTGCACCTTCTGAATTTGAGGATCGAGTTAACGAGATTTAAGGATCGAGTTATTCATGGTTTAACAAAGAGAAACACAAAAGAAGAAAAATAAAAAAACGAAATTCGTTACCTGAGATTGGAGGGACCATCTAAAACCTTAACAAACCAATTGAATGCAGTGCTAGGTTTACAAAAAAAATCGCATATGGCCCCGGGATTCTTCAATTAGAGACTCGTAACCAAACCCTAATAGATGAAGAAGGGCGTCGAAGAAGACTATTAATGGAGGCGACAATAAACGCCAGTGAATAGAGGTAGCAACCGAAGACGAAGGTGTGGGGCGGACGAAGAAAGGCGACGACGAGCGACCAGAAGAGGAATCGCCATTGTCGTCCGAGAGAGCGGAAGAGAGGAGAGAGGGAAAAAAGTTAAAAAAAAATATATTTATACCTACACAATTAATACCCTATAAATTTTGCCTACACTTATACCAAGATTAAAATATGTGCATTTATACCCCATTTATCTCCTTATATTTCCTATCATAAAAGAGGTTCTTGCTAAATCCTGGCTCTATATATACATATGCAATTCATCTTTCCTTTTTTTAGAGTTGATCAAGTACACAAATAATTCGGAGAAGAACCATATAGAAATAAATAATACAAAAAACATTGTAGAATTAGAAAAAATTAAAAAAAATAAGATCGAGTAGATAAAATATAAATAAAACAATATATGTTAATTTTTCAATGTATCAATGATTTTTTTATTACAACAAATTTAGTATACAATATTTTATATAACAAAGCGAAGAACGAAAGACAATAACAACTCACAACTTATAGAAGAACAACAACAACCTCTTTGGGATGTAATAAGATTTCCGCGGGAAGGGGCGTTCATAACCGGTAAAGAGCATAAATTAATCAAGTGTTGATGAATGACAAGAACCAAAAGGATGTAGGTTTCAAGAAGCTAGTGGTATGAGAAGGAAAAAAAACTAAGTAATTTTCTTTTTTGTTGTAAGGAAAAAATATATATATTTAATGAAATTAAAGGTAGTTCAGAAAAAGATTTATTTTACAAATCTTTATATTTCCAGTAATCAAACCGAAACGTTTACAGAAATACGAGAGATAATTTTATTCCAACCATGCGAAAATTTAAATTCACCGGTAGGAATATAATACAAATAAATCCCATCATCAGCGTACTTCCAGATACAATGTCTACCGCCACAACCACCGTTGACAAACTGCTTGTTATCTAAGAAGGCCGTGAACATATTGATAGAGTGACCTGCTCCCGCGTCTGCGTGACATACGTATGTCCTAGTTCCTTGGAGGTAAGGATGAAATGACCAATTGTAGCTGTTGTGCGGCGGTATCACCAGCAAGTCGGGGTCAAGCGACTTGTCCATGTTATCCGCAGAGTAACACTTCAAGTTTAGGGTAGCTTGTGATAGCTCGTTCATCATGCATAGATGATAAGTAATGAAGGGGGCGTATGAGTAGCTGTCCCCTGACTTCAACATAAGGAACGCCATAGCCAATGCAAGGATTACTGCTCTACACATGATCATCTTGGTTATTCTTCTTCTTTGAATCGTGTTGAGTTTGTAATACTTCATTTCTATTTATATGCCATAAAATGTAATAAAGATTGAAATGGTAAATGTATATTTGGTTATGGATACGTACAATATTCATGGCTAATTGCTAATTACATGAACCAATTCATATGATAGCAAGAATATACATTTTCAATACAGAATATATTAAATGGTGTTGACCATTATAATTATGTACACGAATTAGGTTACTGCAAATTCTCTTTATCTTTGAATTCTCTGATTGTAATCGTAATTGTGATTATATATCCTATTATAAAATTTTGTTTTTATAATAATACAACTTTAAATATTTCTGTTGTACGTTGATGACAAAAATATTTAAAATAATGTATAATGTAAATTAGTTCTTCTTTTTTTTTTTATTTTTTATCTGTTTATAAATGTTTCGGTTCAAATAGATTTTTAAAAAATAAATTCGAGAAGAGAATTTTTTTTAAAAACAAATTACCTATAATGTTCACCTTGTATGCACAATTAACTCGGTGGGGAACCGACCATGTTTATTCTGATAGTATTAGAGGTTGTATGCAATGTTGGATGTTAGGATCTTGATTTCTTGCATATTTTTCATGAATTATTGTCATCCAAATCTGAAAGTGTGTATTAGTTTAATTCATATACTAAGTATTTCCTAGAGAGACGAATATGCAAACAGTAAAGAAGGGGTCAATCGTGTCTCTTGTGTGTCAATCTTGTTGTAAAGTGGTTATGTGGTGATCTACTTACCAGTCCAAAGATTAATTGTCCGGTGGCCGGTGAGCCTTCAGCTTGCCATCGGAGTTTTTTTTAAAGTTTCCCTCAAACTTTTTTTTTTCTTTTTCTCGGGATATATATTCTCTTATGTTGGTTCCTTTTTAAGTATTTCACAATCTTATTATTTTATATATTATAGGAGTAGCACTCCTTGCCACGTGTCACGCAGGAAAATAGTCACCGCCACGTGTCATTTCAGCAACTAACCGCAATCCACCAAAATATTAATTAAGTTTATTCATTAGAAAAAATATTTAACGAAATATTAAAATTAAAAATATTAATTACGAAATATTAAAATTAAAATATTAAAATCAAAAATATTAATTAACAGATTACAATCACACGAAATATTAAAATCAAAAATATTAAAATCAAAAATCTTATCTTATACATATTAAAGAGGACGCACTTATTGCCACGTGTCACTGCCAGGATTTTCTGTCCGCCAAAAAAAATCTAAAATTCAGAATTTTAAATCACATAACTTAAATTAATATTTTCTATATCACATAATTTAAACTCAATTGTAATTATTTTTTTAATTGAGAATTATAAATTCCGTGTAAATCTTAACAAATCGAGTTCTTTTACACGGATTTTGGTAAAAGATTATTTGGTAAATCAGATTTTAAAAAATAATTATTAAAAATTCCTATTTTTTTTAAACATATTACTATTGAGCCAAAAATTGTAAAAATTAGTTAAACTTCTGATTATGTTTACACATTTTACTATTTAGCCGGAAATTCATCAAATCTTAATTGTATCTCAATTGATTTTAATTTAGTGTTTAAAATCCAATAATTAAAAACTTAATTATCTAAATTATTAAGTAATGGATTTACGTAAATCAAAAATTGTTAATAAAAATTATTTATTAGTATTATTATATATCAATGTATTAATAAAAACTTAATTATCTAACTTCCCATGCTAATTAACACGAAGTCTTTTATAACGTATCAGATAGTATCACCAAGAATTTGATTGTATAAGATTTGTCACAACCATAACATATGACGTCAGAATTAGTTTTAGATCGATAACAAAATTTTTAAAAGATAATCTCAGCCAAACCTAATTATTCTTTTAATTTGCTAATTTAAAAAAAAATTAAATAAAGAATTGAACAAATTGAAATTTAAAAATATTAAATCATATAACAGAGCGAGAATACACTTAAAAAATACAAGATTTTAAAATCGGATATTTAAATTGCAGCGCACTAATTTTTTTATTTACCCCAACAATATCTCTTCTTTTTAATCCAAAAATATCGCTTCACCGATCGAAATTAAAAACTAAACAAATAAAAGAGATTAAAAGTTGATCTTCGTATCTTAGGATTCTTAGCCAACCGATCCTTATATTTCTCACGTTGGTTGATTCAATTTTTTCCACGTCAAAATCATCTATCCCTCTATAAATTCACAATCTGTAAACTAAGGGCGAACGTCACTTCTTCTCGATATAGTTACATTTGATGTCTTCGCTTTGTTTTTGTTTGTTTTTATCTCATGCTTTATGTTTCCCTCGCTTGATTGATTTGTTGATTGTTTGAATCATCGTCTATTTGTTTTAGTTTACTCCTTTTCTTTTTCTCTTAGCTAACTGTATGTATGTGTATTCAGATTTTTAGAGATCAAACGAGAGATGAAATCGTTTAGAGCTTTAAAGATGAAGATTGACGTGTTTGGATTCTAAAGCTCACAATAGTTGCGGCGGTTAAAGTTTGGCATAGCACGTACAAGGTCTTTTTTTTTAACTCCTTGGAAGATTAATATATGATCAATTATCTTTGAATTTTGACATCTTCACATACAACGGAAGCTTTTGAGATCCGTCTAGATCGACAATGCAGAATACAAAGTGTAGTAAAGGAATTCAGGTAGGAGAAGGATGGGTATGATTTTATGGCTCACCAATATCCTAACATTTACTTACCAAAACACGAAGTAAACTTGCCCTAGAGTTTAGTGATAAACACTAATTAAATTAACTTTTTTAAAATCAAATCTCTAAATGATAACACAAATCTAATCTCTCTATTCTCTTATCTGATTTCAATTTTTTTTTAAAAAATCTTACAAGTATATCTTAATTCCGTATATTGAAAGTAATCGTCACTATTTATTTATTCAGTCTAATCATAGTTCATTTTTATTTATTTTGGACAATTCTCTTCTAAATTAAATTTTGCCTTTAAAATTATTATCTTTATATATTGTTGTTTCTTATTTAAGAGTTAGATTCAACGTGCATTCTATATTTTTCATATATCCGGTATGTATATTGGTTTGTAGTTCAATTGATGGACTTATTTGTAGTGATTTCACATACGGTATTTGGAATTTTCAAATATGATAAAATATGGTATGTGCATAACAATTACATTAATAACATTTGTAGTGCATACAACCAATCAACAACTACATTTTTTTACCATCATATATAACATGCAACTTATTTAAGTTTGACCAAATTTAAAGTTAAATTGCAGCATCTCTCAATTAACAGAGTAAACTAAATTTAATCAATTAGGTTTTATAATGTTACTCATCCATGCTAATGGATTGGCTCAAGTGTAATGAAAGGATAAGAAATTTAAATCAAATTTATATAATTTTTTATATATTTTTCTTCACACAAAATTATGATATTTTTATGAGAGTGAAAATAATCTACATTTTTTTAAAATTTATTTTGGTTTATAATTGTATTTTTGTATCAAACTCTTAAACAACTTCGAGTAATTGTATACTTTAAAAAAATATTTATAAAAAATCCCGTGCAAGGCACGGGTTATATGATAACTTAAACCCATACATTATAATGTTCAACTAGAACAATTCAACCACATTTGTGTCCTTAATTTCCGTGATGCCAAGACAACATTTGCTTTTGGTTTGCATATGTTTTCTCACCCAATGCATTGAATTCATCCATTCGTGTACCTTTTAGATGGAACATTTATGCATTTCTTCCTCTTTTAACATAGTACGTTGTACATTCAAATAAAATTAGAAAACATTCATATTGCATATATAATGGTGTCTATTTCGTTTTAATTGTTTTGTGTTTCGAGCGTTTGAGGTCAAATATCGTGCATTTCGATGCATAAATGAATGAAACACCAAAACACAAAGATTTGATCTTCCCTGGGATCGGGAACTACACGAAAACATCAATATCGACTATAGATTGAAGAGTTAGGTGAATAATATTGGTGGTGGATAAAAAGTCATAATTATTCCTTGAGAAATAGACGGGCTAGGACCTCAAAATGGGTCCCGACCATAACTTGACCAAACTTTCACTTGATCTTAAAACAAGACAAAAATGTAAATAAAACAAGTGAAAAACGTATTAAAATAATAATTATAACCGGAAAATTAGAGTTTTATTTATTATATTATTTACTCCGAAAAGCCGATAAGATCGATCGAGACCAGACTGACCATCCCATCCATTGAAGAAGAGAGGAGTTACGATCGACATTGATGAACTCAATTGAATGCAGACATTGAAGAAGAGAGGAGTTACTATCGACATTGATGGACTCAATTGAATGCATACATTGAAGAAGAGACGAATTACGATGACGATGATGGACTCGATTAAAATACATTTATTGAAGAGAGTTGAACCGGCCGATCTTCTCTCCACTCACATTTTTCTTTCCTTCCGAAATTCTCAGCCAAGCCCCGACAATCACTCTACCCTCGAACACCCAACCTCTTACCCACATAATATTAGTCGTGGATTTGTTGAGGAGGAGAATCAAACCTGAAACGTGAAGGTGCCTTAGATCGGCCGTGCTGCTTGTTGTTGCTGCCCACAAGTTTTGAACCCACGATATGCTTGTCCTTTTTGCCAACTAGTGCCATCTGAACCCGTTTGTCGTGCTACCAATCCATTTCCGTTTAGAACCGAACCATTTCCTTTTCTTTAAATTAATTTTCAATAAAATAAATTCTCGTTAGAATCTAATAAAGAATTATAATTTAATTAATTAATTTGTTGTGATAATTTAGTTAAATAGTTTGGCGGACATCAAATAAGTTAAATATGAATGTTGACGTGGAATAGGATAGCGGACTTAGTATGATAGGAACGTTAGAAGTTGGAACCACTCATGGAGAAGGCTATGTTAGTATGAAATTGGAATTGGAAGTTTAGAATGGAACTATGAATAGTTAAGGTGACGGGTAACGACAGAAAAAATAAAAGAATTCCGGGACAACGAGTTTTAGGGAAAGGAATGTGTAGATAATTGAGAACTTGAAATGGATATCTAGGTCCGTAAGTCTAGGGCGTAGAAAACGTCAAGGTATCGATGCTAGATATCATAACCTGATTTATTAGAATGATAAGTCACGCAATTTTAAGGGTTGAAATAGTCCTAAGGGTTGATATATATATTGATCAAGGAAATCGGATCTATGATTGGCAATATCGCGAAAATTGTTGAGACCGACACTGAAAAGGTGAGTTTGTAGGACTCACTTAGCTACCTTTTAATACCGAGTGTGCACTAGGGTAGTGTGTGTTATTCTTGTGAAATAAAATGAACGGACTACATCACTGTATTTTTAGTTTTAAAGAGAGGAACAAGTGTATGATAACGTGCCGTAACCGTCGGTTCGGGCTGAAGGTGCCGTTGGATTGCCCCGCGACCAGTCCAATAGTGTATACGGGAAGAGGTACAAACACCAGACCTACTGATTAACGGGGACGGGGGGGGGGGGGGGGGGGGGGGGGAGACTCTTGTGTTACAAGGAAAAGTTGGAAAGTAGAATGATTGAATCCACCTAATGAAAGATAATAAACTAGAACCTTGAGTGTGCATGATGATTGATTTACCATACTTTTCTTTATATGTGGTTGTGTTTTAGTGACCTTAGTAATAGAATTGTAGCTAACGGTTTTACCGTGTTGTTAGGTGTTTGCATGATAGATCTCTACCGAGAAATCGAGAGTGGAGTGGCCAGTCGGGTTTCCGTACTACGACCGGGTTATTTGTTTATTGGTTTATTTATACAGTAATTATTATCGTTAGACTTATTCCTTCCTAGAGATTGGATGTTGTCATGTTTATTGGTAACTTTATAACTTTTAGTACCTTCTATCAAGAATTTGACATTTTAATATTTGTGCCTTGTTGCAAGGTTCGTAGTTATTGTTATCAAACTAAGGTCGGGACTCACTGTGAGGTTTTAGCCAGTGACGCTTCGGATTCTCAAAATTCGGGGTGTTACAATAATGTCATGAATGCATAACATGAGAGTTATCCTTGTACGAAAACTACTAACGTCCTGAAACTAATAAGCCCTTTTATATAAATGCAACAACTGAGAGGCTACCCCATCTATAAGAATACGTGCGTGGACCCGCTAGACCATAAGCTCCGGATCACCCTGCAACATTCTTACCCTACAAGAAATCTAACAACTTAACTGTAAAACTGTTAGCTAACAATCCTAAGGCATCAACTAAGTACTATAATAGAACAATCACACATCAATGCGGAAAAATAAACACAACAACATGTTTGCAAACAAAACCTCGTTATTATCTTTTATTAGGTGATTTACTCTAGATTCAATTTATTGTGTGGCACAAGATTCTCCCGATCCTGGCCTCCATCCTTTAATAGAGTTGGGCAGTGATGCCAACACCCGTTATACATACAATTGGGTCTCGTAATAAAGTAGTGTCATCATATTCAAGTTATAATTATAATTTACATAGCACACACCATTACAATAGCATACACCAATACGAGAAAAGTCAGGTAGTAACTCCATGACACTTACCTATACCGATCCAAAGCTCGACTACCGCTATGTCCCGGTCTCGCACGTATGTGACCTTAAATGCCTGGTCAAATCAAAAACACGTCTTAAAAACAAAATTTATCTTCTAGAAAGTTCTAGAGAGACTCTTAGGCCAGAGTGGTCGGAAAGTATTTGCAAGATTATCTCCAACTTTTAGGAAATGACGATTACCCCTAACCTCCTCAAAACTATAAATGTAACACCTCAAATCCGTAGGACTCGAGGCGCTACTGGGCTAGGATCTCACAATGGATCCTGACCCAAGCCTGACAACAAGTTCACTGAATCTTACAATAAGGCACCCATAGATTAAAACTGATATATATATATCAAAAAGATAATACAAAGTAACCGCTGAGTACAAAATCAAAGTACATAACCGTACAACATAAACACCCCATAATCCCACGATATCGACCCTGTGTACGAAGCCCTCAGCGGATCACCCCTCTGCAGCTCTCCTAACCTACAAAGGATCTATAACACGGTATAAAACCGTTAGCTAACCATACACATATATAAGAAGATGCTAGAGCACAAACACATACCAATAATATTAACACATCATCATGATATCACACATTTACCCGGTTTATTATCTTTATAACGTTAAGCACTCAAGAGTATATAAAACCGGCTGCAATCGGTCAATAAAGGAAGAAAGGTAAAGCACGGTCAATCAGTCAATAAAACCGGCTGCAGCCGCAAGAAACCGCGGGAGTGGTTCCCTGGGCCACGGGAGCGGAAACCCGCTGGGGCAGCACCCATGCCCACGGGGCGGTGATAACATGATTTATCGACCTGTTGCACTCATGCATTTAGTTAGATTTCCCCTTTCCGCATTCATGTTTTAGCCTTAGTTTGTGCCATTTATGCTTGTTTAGTTCTACTTTGCAAGAATAGATGTCTACACACTATTTGTGGCTTTGTAGGTGATTTGACACATTTTGGAGCTAAAACGACGTATCTGATGATCAAGCCTCGAAGTGGACGCATTGGAGCGAGCTACGTGCACGGGAAAGGCGAGGAATCGAGATAAAGATGCGAGGAATTGAGCTAAAGGCGCGAAGGAACGAAGAAGACCGCGTCTCGGACCGATTTGGACCAATCTCGGTCAGACTATACCGAGATGGTCCAAATCTCGGCCGAAATTTCTCATGGCTCGGCTGAGATGGACTTGGCTCGGTCGAGATCACCCTTGGCTCGGCCGAGATTTACCAGGCTTAGCCGAGATTGCCCTAGCTCGGCCGAGATGGCCCGATCTCGGCCGAGATTTCTCGATCTCGGCCGAGATTCCCGATGTTTTGACGCGCTGAAGTTTCTGTTGCTGAATCTCGGTCCCGACTGGCCCGATCTCGGCCGAGATTTATGCCCGAGATTTCCTGTTCGGCGATTTTATTTTATTTTTGGATCGGTTTTGGCCCAGCCCGTCCTTTGTAAGATTTTTGCCTATAAAAGGGAAGCTCTAGGTTATTTCTAAGGGTCCGAATTAGTCCGTTTCTTTTAGGGTTAGGTTACCCCATAGGGGAGGCCGCCTCCCTTCCTTTCCCTTCTTCTTCTCCATTGATTCTTCATAGGTTAACTTCAAGATTTAGACTTTTATATTTAGTTTTGTTTGGAAGACCTTGTTGGATTCGAGATTTGTCAAGATTGGGGTTTTCCATTTATTGAAGTTAAGTTCTTTTTATTCCTTTTGTTATTTCTTTATTTTGTCTTTGATATGATTGTTATTGGCTAGAACCTTGTGGTTCCAAGGTTGATAGGGATTTGTTTATGCCTTAGATTATGATGGAATGTTGTGCTTTATGTTTTGGCTTTGACTTGGTAGAAATCCTATGGTTGGCTTGTTCTTGAATCTAGTTAGAATCCTTCTAGCTAGTAACCTAAGTTGGAATTGAGACTTACCCGGTTATATTCCTTCATAGATACATGAGAGACTGATCATAGGTAATAAAGGTTTATCCTTTATTGGTTGAATGTGCTTAGATTTCTTGCTAAGTAGGGTAATACCTGAGACTTACCCGGTAATGGTTTACCTTTCCCTTAGTTTGTAGTCTGGTTTGTTCAGAATTTCCTACCTCTCTACCTTGAGACTTCCCCGGTGATAGGTAGTTGGTTTGGAACTAGATAGTCTTGAGACTTACCCGATAATAGATTATCATCTAGAAACGTTCTTTCCTGTGGCTTTTCTACCATATATCTTTATGAGTCATTCTGAATCTATATGTATAAACAATGAGCTTGAACCCTTGGAATCCATTTTCTTTCCTATAACTTGATTATCTTTGTTTTCCCTTTTGTTTGTTTGTTTTGACTTTCAATCAATAAGTGACAATTGATTGCGAGTCTTTAAAACCTTTTCAAAACCTTTTTGACTTCTTTCCCTTATCTTTTCCAACCTCTTGTCTTTAATTGAGATCTATTTTATATTTAATCATTATTGCATATTAATCCCCTCAGTCCCTGAGATCGACCCTGAAATACTTACCTTTACTGTGATTGACCCATACATTGTGGGTTCGTTGCTATTTAGGGAATTATTACAGGTTATAAATATAAGACTACCCCTTCATTGTTTTACTAACTTATAGGTCTTTATCATTATTGATAAAGGTTTATAGGGGTGTAAAATCAGCGAACAAGTTTTTGGCGCCGTTGCCGGGGACTGAGAAAGATTTTTATGCGTTTTTGATTATTTATATTTAGATCTTTCTTTTTACTTTTGATCTTGTTCTCTTTCTGTCTTTGCATTCTCCAGGTTTAACAAAATGGATGAGAGAAACCTTCGAGCTGAGTTAGATGAAACCTTGGAGCGGATTGACTATCTGGAGAGAGAACTAGAATATGAGATTTTCTTGGTGAGCCGAGTGGGAGAAAGTGAGGAAAGACTAGAGCAGATTGATTATCTAGAAGATGAAATTATGTACCGAAGATATGAAGCAAGACGACAACGGGCAAAAATTGAATCTTGGTACAACAAATACATAATCAAATCTGAACGTACCTTATCTCCCAGGGAAGGACCTCAAACGCTAAACGAATTGCGGAGATCAAGGGAGAAATCTGAAAGCATCTTAACTCCCAGGGAAGAGGTTCATCCAAAGGAAGAGCGCATCGAGGATGAAGAGCTGACGAAGGAGGAAGACGGATCGGACAACCCTATCCCAATCTCGACCGAGATCATACTCATCTCGGCCGAGATTCCTTTGCAGAAGGAAAATCTCGGCCTCATCTATACCAATCTCGGCTGAGATTTCAGGGAGAGCTGCCCGAGATTTGTTGAAAATCGTCCCTGTGGCTTCCATCTTACTCGAGCTGCGCCTAAAAGCTGGAGGGCAGTGCCGAAGGAACCTCCCAAGGTTAGATTGAAGCTTCTCCCTGACCAAAAGAGCATATCGTTCAAGTATGGGGTAACCCACAAGACTATCCCATACCATCCTCCAATGTTGGGAAGAGTGGAGATCTTCATTCAGGACATGAAGAGAGTCTTCAAGAATAAATTCTATGGGTCCTGTGAGAAGTGGTTGCAAGGACTGGATGAGCAGTCCAAGGTTTTTGATGTGAGCTAACACAACCACATAATTGGGTCTGGCTAGAGACCTTAAACCAAGCGCTTATCGGGAGGCAGCCCGAGGTAAGAGTCTTTTGTATTCTTGTTTTTGTTTTTGCTTTTTATTTTTGCATTTCTGCGCGTTTTGTTTCTTTTGTCTTTTCAGGTTTTAGATAATAAATGAAGAATAGTTGCTTGAAGGAGATTGCACAACCGCTTGTTTCCACTACCACTTTCATTTAAATGTGCCATATCACTTATTTTTACATTGTGAGTATTCTTTTTCACTTCTATTTATTCTTCACATTGAGGACAATGTGAGTTTTAAGTATGGGGTGGGATACCCGCAGTCTTTTAGCATGTTTCTTTTCTTGTTACACGTTTCCTTTTAGCATGCATATATAAATAAATAAAAATAAAAATTGTGCTTCTAGGAATGACATGACCCCTATGATGATATTGTGCTTGTGCATTGGCTTTTGATTATTACTTTTGAGCTCAATTTGATTTATGGCATATATGGGATTTGAATATTTTGCTTGAATTTTATGTGAATTATGAAAATTACCTTGTCTAGTTGGATTGAGTTTGGATAGTTGAAGCTTCATAATAAGTTCTTATACATTGCATAGGGATGATTTAGGCAATTCGACTTCATTCTTCTTCTATCTTTATCATGCTTAGCCCCTCAAACATTGAATCTCTTGTCTCCTATCCGGGAATTAGGAATATTTAGTTTGAAGGTGTGTGATGAAAATGTTCTGTTGTGAATTGTTTGAAGAAGTTTGAAGGATGTGAATGTGATGTGATGAAAAGAAAAGCTTATAAGGGATTGTTGGCTATGAAAGATGAGTAACTCGGTACCATTCACATAGCCGGGTGTTTGTGCCTTGCCAAAGTCTGATTAGTTTTAAAAACATTCCCTTAGAGTTGATTTGGTATGTGCATTTTGGTGTGAGGTACGTGAAGGAAACTGAACACCAAGGTTTCGGCTACTATGCACCAATGCCTTTCACTCTGGAAAAAGAAAAGAAAGAAAAGAAAAGAAAAGGAAGAAAATCTGCAGATTATGCAAGGGTGGTGAATGTTGAGTTGAAAAGATGAAGTGTGTTGTTTCTTCTTCCCGGATTAGCACCACATGACCTAAATTAACATCCTACCCTTATCACGTTTCTTGGCCTTTATTTGCTAAGTCCTTTTGATCTATGTATACATGTATTTGACTTGGCAGGCTTAGACTTGAATTTCTCAATTATATTAGATATTAGTAATTTTGATGATGAATGTGAAATTCTTGTAAAGTATGATTATCCTTTCTATGCCTATTTCATTTGATCTTAATTGAAATGTATCTTTGGCTATGAAACTTCACTATGAGGGTGATCATAATTAGAAGCACTTCTCGTTTTTGTTTTTGTTTTGCATAGATAATTCATGTTATCTTACCTTAGATTTACTACTTGCTTGAGGACAAGCAAGGATATGTAGGCGGCTAGGCCAATCTCGGCCAAAGCCAAACTCGGCTAAAGACCAATCTCGGTCCGAAAGACTAAGGCTCTTACAATAAAAGAGTCCAAAAAGGGGTATAAACCTCAAGGTATGGTCTAACAACATAGTATCAACGATAATCGATCCATTATGAGTTTTGAAAATTTCCCGAACTTTCAAACTTACTAAAAACAGTAGTTCTTTTTTAAGCAAAGTAGTCAACTACCTTAATTTGGCCTTGCATATCTACCCCTAGACAACTCATAAAATTTAAGGAAAAATCTCTAGTTATATTACGCCATATAAACTTTAGGTTATATGAAACAAATCAAATAAATCCCTCTCCAAATTTTCTAAACAAATTCTCAAAGTTTCTCCCACTATGAACATTTCTATACTTAGTCATTTTTCACCAACTCGGTTTTTCAACACAACTTTTACTACTAATAAGATCTAATCCAACCGTTGGATATTGATGATTCCAACTCTACTCTAAGATATCATACACCTTTTGTATGATAACCAAAGTTCAACCATAAGATTCATGTCTAACGTGCATAAAACATCGCCCAAAGTTGACAACAAAGTTAGCCAAAAAACTATAGAAATTGAACCCAACTTGCTCGATTCATAGCTTGTAATCTAACTATTGTGTTCCGGTCTCAACTTAGTCAATACACATGAATGACATATGTTCCATGATGAAGACTATATAACCCCCAAGAGAAGGGTCGCGTCACCGTAAATATATATCAACCCGGTGAAGTTGTCTCCTTGAGGACTATGTTATCCTCCCCTTACTCTAGGAAGATGTATAAGAAAGTGTAGGTGTTGTAAAAGAAAATCAAAACATGCGACCAAGTGGTCGAATTAAAACACTTCAAGAGTGGATGGTGTTAAGTCCCCTCAATCGAGTCACCCTGACAACTCCAGTCGAGTCACCCTAACAACGTAGATCGAGTGGCGTTCTTGTAGCTTTTGAACTCAATCGAGTAAAAAACAAAGGAATAGAAAAAGATGATATCAAGTAAGAAAATGACTAGGGGTGGGATTAATTCTCTCAATCCTTTCTAATGTAGTAGTTATACACGTTGTAATGCAAAAGAGTGAGAACTATTTGCTCGACTGATCATAAGAATGATAACTAAACGGTTTATGCATGTCATAGATGAATGCAAGCCTAATCATGCTAGTCAATCCAACATAGTACCTCACATGGTGTTTGCTATTACTAAAACGCTATTCAAATATGGTCTCAAACTAGTGATCAATACAAAATAATCAAACCTCACATGGTGTTTGCTATTGGTTTGATTAAATCATAAGGATCTAGAGTGGATTGCACTTCATAAACTAGCATTCAGTTACCCCTCACATGGTGTTTGTTATTGGAATAATTGAAATACTAATCCTAGCAATATAGGCGTCTACAAAGTGCATCACTAGATTATGAAATTACTTGTGAGTCTAATTCATACTAGCCGGCCAATTAACCACACATATGATCATGCTTAAATCTAAACAAACTGCATAAAGGAACGATATAAGCAAGCTTAGCATCCCACTTTCAAATTAGTCTAAGTGTTCTCATCGGTTTTATCCCCCTATATGCTTACTATCATGCTTTGATACTCACATAAGTTCTAGGCATTATAACGATTACAATACTAAATAGCTTTGGATTGAGATTTTCATTCCAATCCCTAGTAAGGAACTACTAACTCATGTTGAGTGGGGGAAACACAAAAATCAAACAAACAATCACTCAATCCATGAGAGAGAGAGAGAGAGAGAGAGAGAGAGAGAGAGAGAGAGAGAGAGGTGTTTCTAAGAACTAAGAGAGATTAGATTTCCAAAGTAACAAAGGAAAGTAGTAATCCAGCTTGTATCGACTCAATTCGCCCACAACTTGGGACAATCTTCTTACAACTCCGATAGAGTCGGAATCAACTCGGCCCTAAACTATGGAGACTCGGCTCCAAAAATAGAGAGAAATAAGAGAAAATTGTGGAGTTGTGAATTGATATTTATTCCATGAAGCTATGCTCCTTTTAAATAGGCTGAGAAGGTGGAGAAATTGGCACGGATCGCCCCTATCTTGGCAATTTATTGCCAACATCAGCACCAAGATTTCTTGTAACCGTCGTCACCCAGTGAGCTTGTTGTAACCGCACAACACATGCATCGAGTCGGACAAGAAATGACTCGACTCACGTTGACTAGTAGGTAGGTGACACTACTATCTTCTTGAGTCAAGCGGGTCATCTTACTTGACCACCACTTGAGCGAAGCTTGACATGTCTTCCGCATTGGCTTGATGTCTTCGTCATGAGAGAGTCTAAGTCTTTGAGTCTGAGTCATATCCTCCTTCTTTGTGCAAGTGAAAAGGAACCTTAAGTAGGGTTACACAGGTGACTCGGCTTCTGGGACTTGCATATCCGGATGATCTTTTAGCCAATCCTTCTTCTTCTTTAATTCGCCGGAGCTTCTCTATGCTTCTTCTTTCTTTCCTTCCAATGATGATGAGATGAGGGTTGTTTTCTTGGATATTTTCTTGTTCATTGATGCTTCTTTTGACCTATAATCACCTAAGCACAAGATACAAATGGGAGTAGAAATTCTTTGATGCAAATAAACTCTAGGAAAGACGTAAACGCCTAAACCCATGCAATTTTACTTAAGAACACAAGAAAACAACTATACAAAAGATAGCATAAAACATGCTATCACTAACCGTTAGATATAATCCTAAATTTGATATGTTCAACCTAGATATAATAACTACAACATATCTGATAATTAACTGTAAATTATGAGTTTAAACTAACCAAAATGGAACCGAACTCCACTGTCCAACATTCTCTCAAACTTAAGGATTTTACACAACAACTTCACAAGCCTATATCTTTTAATCTGACCATTGGATCTCTTCGGTTCTTTACTCACATTAAACTACTATATATCTTCTACAACATACCCAAAATTGAACCGTTAAACTAGTGTAACTGTTCGCTATATTTATGACCCTAAAAATCCTTATCAATAATGATAAAGACAAATAAGCTCACAACAACAATATGCTTTAAATTTCTACTCGTAATAAATACTCAATTAAGTAGCGAACCCACAATGTATGGATCGTACGAAGTTGAGCAAGTATTTCAAGGTCGAACACAAAGACAAAGTGTTTGATTTGTAATAATGATTAGATATAGTGTAAATCCAGAATAAGGAAAAGGTTGGAAAAGAGGGAAGAAGAACAAATGTTTGTGAAAGGTTTTGGTAGTTCACAATCGAATATCAATTCAATTGAAAAATGTTTTTAAAACAAAGCAAAGTATTAAATCAATTAATGGGAGAAAATGGATTCCAAGGGTTCAAGATCATTTTTTATGACATATGGACTCAAGATAACTCACAAGGGATCTATGGTGGAAAAGCAACAGGGATGAACGTTTCTACTTTGATGATCTATTACCGGGTAAATCATAAGATCATCTAGTTCCAATCCTAACTACCTATTACCGGATAAGTCTCAAGGTTTCTAGTAAGGAAATTTAATACAAACCCGATTATCTAACTAAGGATTAAGTAACCCCTAACTGAGTAAGTCTCAGGAATTAATTAGCTAACTCAGATAGCAATCAGAAACATTCAATCCAATAGAGGTTTTCACCTCTATTATCTATGGTCAATCTACTTATGTATCCAAGAATGGATATCACCGGGTAGGTCTCAATTCCAACTCAAGTTACTAGTTTAGAAGGTTCTAACCTAGATTTATTTCCAATCAACCATTAGGGTTTCAAGCAATTCTAACCAATTCTAAAGAACAATCTATTCCATCATAGTCCAAGCCATAAACAAATGTTTATTCACCTTGGAAACACAATAGTTCTAGCCAATAATCAACATATCAAATTCACAAATCAATTCAAATAAAGAATGCATAAAAGTGAAACAACAAAAAGGGAGAAAGGAAAGTACTCTATTTTATTAATCCGAAAACTAGCAAAACAATGTATCCCAGTATTGCAAAGCGTATCTGAACTCAAAACAATAGCAAAGGCTGAAGCTTTCCATTAACTAACAATGGTAGAAATAGGAAATGAGGGAGGCAAGGTAGGAGACGATTAATTTCTCCTTAGGTTTAAACGGGAATGAATTGGATCAATCAGAACAAAATGGAACCCTTAGGACATTAATGGAGCTTTAATTTCCTTTTATACCAACAACCTGCCAAAAGACACAGGTTGGGCTAAAAGGTCCGAAATAAAATAAAACCGACGCTCAAGGAAGAATCTTTGGTGGATCTCAGCCGAGATTGGTTCATATATGGTCGGGACCAAGATTTTGTCTTCGATCTTCGATTCTTCGGTGTCTTGGGATCTCGGTCAATTTACATGGATCTCGGCCGAGATACCGACCGAGATGCTCGACAAAAACTTGGGTCACGGGCCGAGATCAATCCTATCTTGACCAAGATGTCTTATTGTGGTCGAGATCTTGTCCTGTAGTGTTGATCTCGGTCGAGATGGTGACCAAGATGCTCCTATTCCGTCTCTTGTGTTTCTATCTCGACTCCTTCGCTCGTATCGCTCATATGCATCCACTCTGAGGCTTGATCCTCAAATGCATCGTTTTAGCTCCGAAATGCACCAAATTATATACCTACAAAGCCACAAATAGTGTGTGTAGACATCTATTCATGCAAAGTAGAACTAAACAAGCATAAATGGCACAAACTAAGGCTAAAACATGCATACGAAACGGGAAATCTACCTAAATGCATATCTAAACTAAGTTGATAAATCATGTTATTAGTAACCTAAGAAAAATGAACTCACAACCTACGTTCCACAATTAAAAGCAAAAACAAATTTATGAGATAAACTTGCAAAATTCATTTCTAAGGATCTAACCATTGGATTGACATGAAATTGATACCGAATGGTATATACATGTCTAGGAACAACATATTCAAATTTCAGCCAGATTGGGTGTAGGATTCATACCTAAAATATTTCTCCAAGATGACGTCTATCACTTTAAAATAAATTGGACAATATAAATTCGTTTTTTTTAATATTATTGTCTTCCTTGCGTATATCTGGAAGGAGAGGATGAAGCTGATGTAGTGTAAACCTTGGAGAAGCAAAGAGGGAGAGGTTGTTGCGTACAAGGTTGAAGGGGAAGGTGAAAAAAAAGAGATGTGTGATGATGTTTTTGTAAGGTGCTACATGTGGAGGAGTAAGTTGTTGCTTGTGGTTGCCTCATCGTGGGATAAATGAAGAATTAAGTTGCTTGTTGAAGGAGGAATATTGAGGTCGCTGCTACGTCTTGAGGTGAAGAGGGAAAAACCATAATGCCTGTTGTAGAAGGGTACACTCTTGTCTTTTTTTGACAGCTAGCAAGGTAAAGATGGGTGGAAAACAAATGGGTAAGCATGGTTCGTCAAGCAAGCCGGTTAGGACAAAGAAAAGAGGTTGGAGAAATGGGTGAGTGTAGGGTATTTTTTAGGTGTTGTTTAGATAATTAGGGTAACTATAACCACACAAAGAGTTTCCGGTTATGTTTGGTGGAACTCGATCAACTCGCATCGAGTTCTCGGAAATAAATTTTATGGATATTACATCGACCACCTTCCATTTGAAAGAGCTTTATAATTAGTATTTGTTGGTCCCCTAGTTCCAACTAGAGCATCAGAATAGTCGATTTTATTGAATTGTCGAGAATGTGCCAAAGTTTCCATAACTATTGTCATGAGAATACGGTTTAAGGCCGTATGAAAATAACACACAAATCATGTGTTCCTTATAGAAGTCCGTATAATGTTTTTTTCACACAATACGGTTTAAAGAAGAAAAAAAAATGATACGATTGATGGGTTTTTTTTCACACATGTCGTATGTGACGCGTTACGGCCGTATATCTATGATAGAAACCCTTTTTTGCTAGTTTTCTTAATTTTCTGACCTTTTTAGGCCAAACTTAAGGATGATCTTTAGACTGGTCGAGGGTTTGCCTCTGCATTATTATGGCCTAAAGAGACAAAAGAGACGATAGACGTTTTCCCATTCACCTTTATACACAAAAATTCGGCAAACGCTTTGGTGTTAATTTTCGTTAATGTTTTTTGCTTTTGACTTCCATTTGTGAAATCATTTGAGGTACACATTATACTTTTATACTAGTGATTTGATTTAGTTTATTTGATTCAGTCTCCATGTTCTTTATCTTCCCTAAATTCATAGCTATTGTTGTTTTCAATATATTTCGCTAATTTCTTGATATCTATGGGTCGATCGAACTCAATAATGCAATATTTTGTGGTGTTATGTATAATTGACTGATCTTCATTCGACTAACATTGTTTCACCGTAGTAACTTTATTCGATCATTTCCTTACCCATAGGTATATTGGTCCTTTATTTGTTAATGTGCATTGATAAGTTGTGTTAGCTTTAAAAAACAAGTATTTGTTTTGTGCAAGCGCATACATTTTTTATTAGACCTTGTACGATTGAACTTGATATGGGGACTAACAACTACCTTTATCACATGCAAGATGTAACACCCCGAATCCGTAGGACTCGAGGTGCTACTGGGCTAGGATCTCACAATGGATCATGACCCTAGCCTGACAACAAGTTAACTGAATCTTACAACAAGACACCGATAGATTAAATACAAAACATCAAACTGATATAAAAGTATCAAAAAGGTTTATTCAACGTAATGCTGAGTACAAACAAAACATAAATATATACATGGTCAAAAGATCCCATATCCCACGAGGACGACCAAGTGTACGGAGCTCTCAGCAGATCACCCACTCTGGATCACTCTGTAGTTCTCCTAACCTGCAAGGGATCTACAACACGGTATAAAACCGTTAGCTAACCATACACATATATGAGATGAGCATAAGCACAGCACACGTCAGAAATACTAAACACCTCATCATGATATCACACATTTACCCAGTTTATCATCTTTATAACTATAGTCCAACACTCAAATCATATATATATAAATATCCATATGATTATATGTGACACGAGGAATATAACCCTCACCTCTCGGTTGTAATGCCAGCTGGAGTGGTCAACCGGGACGACTCCTCCGTGTACCCTAAGGGAATGGAGAAAGTGCCCGTTTCGTGTACCAGATCTGGATGTTCCGCAGAGAACCTCCCAGTCTTCTAGAGGGATGAGTGGGCAAGGCTGTCACGGCCCTATAATGGGCAATCACTAAACCATAAGTCGGTAATAATCAATCTTCACATGCTATCAATCACATATCAAACACCACTCATGCACACATCCAATATAGGGATGACAGCTAAGTAAGTCCTATGGACTTACCTCAACCTCGGAAGTCTCAAACTCAAACGGCTCCAACTCTAGAGATCAACACTGCCTAAACAAGGCATAACAACATATATCAAACTCATATCCATCACAGGGGACCCAAGGGATCCATAAGGATCGTATCCTAACTCATAAACCTCAAAGCCATAACCGGCATAAACGATAACATGATCAACCTCATTCTATCCTCATATACGTACCTAACATGCCACTAAACCGCTCATACTATGAAAGGAAAGGATCTACCCAACTCTAGGTAGACCCGGGACAAGACGCACCTGCGTGACGGAAAGACGCAGGGGCGGAACAGACAACCCGCAGGCGTGGAAATGCTCGGCCGCAAGCGCGGTGACAGCGGCCGCAGGCAAGCGCATGCACAGGCGCTGTGACACGGCTCCCACAGGGGCGGCGGCTTCCAGGCGCGGGTGCGGCGACAAGGTACCCGCAAGGGCGGTTTTGCTGGACCGCGGGGGCGGCGACAGTGCATAAGGTGATCCCGCGGTTCCTCTTCGGCTCTTCACGTGGTCAACTCACGTCTTCTTCATTCCAAAGTCACAAATATACATATACATACACATTCCAAGATCAACATACATCTATACATGCATCTAATCCTAAGCTAAGCAAAGGAATTCAAGAAAGGAAGAAAGAAGAGAAGAGGACATATCACATTTGTGGTCCTAGGCTGCAAAGAAGGATCAACCACCCACTCTCAACTGGCCCTCAAGCTCAGCAACCAACACAACATCAAACTCAGCAAGGTCACACCACAAACTCTCTTCCAAACTCAAAGGAAAACCAAGAACAAGATCAAAGAGAAGGAGGGAAGCAAGAAGGACGTGAGAGAAGCTGGAAATGGAATGAAGAACACTTGCTCAGCAAGCCAAATCCAAGGAAATAGGTTAAGGAAGTGAAAAAGTAAACCACGGGTCAAAGGTCAACAAAGCCAGTTGCAGCCGCAGGGGCAGATCACTACACTGGCCGCAGGGGTGGCTCCGCGAACCCGCGGGGGTGGCTAAGGACAAATCTGGCTCCCAAAGACTAAGGTTGTTGCACCTCACCCCCCCTAAAAACAAGTTTCGTCCCGAAACTTGTAAAGTCCTAACCACTCGGACTCAAAAGCCGAGGTATAACTCTCTCTACCGGAGGAATCACATCCCCGCACATATGGTATCAACCTATATCGCTCTATAACCTCAAGCACGGGCATGGAGGAACTCATCATCTCCAGCTGTAAGATCACTATACTATCCAGGGCATAACGGAAAAACATCTCTAGCCAAATCATCATCTTATCACAAGGGTGTAGAGGAAAAACATCTCTAGCCAACTCATACTCATAATAGAAAGGCATGGAGGAAAAATATCTCATGCAACACTATGTCCATCAAAATAGCATGGAGGAATAACCATCTCAAGCTGAATCATAAACGTATCACAATAGCATGGAGGAAAGAGCCATCTCTAGCTATAAACAATAATCATACTAGCACAACAAGATCTAATAAGATCATATATCACATCAAAGCTAGTATGAAAATAAACACATCATAGAATATAAGCATATAAGCACATAATACTCACCAATATAGTACTAAGATCTACTCGGTGATCCTACTGGTGCATCTATCTCGGCATAGAACTCTGGATAGTTCCTCTAGATACTATCCTCAGTCTCCCATGTAGCCTCATTAGGTCCTCGTCTCGACCACTGTATCATCAGCATAGGAATGTCCTTCGAACGCAGGCGTCTCATACATCGTTCTAGGACTGCAATTGGGTGCTCAACAAAAGTGTGGTCCGGCTCAACCACCAAATCATCATAACTCACGATGTGTCTCGGATCTAGTATGTACTCCATCAGCTGAGACACATGAAATAAAGGGTGAACAACCTCTAATCTCGGAGGCAAGGCTAATCTGTATGCTGCGCTCCCAACCCGATCCAGAATCTCGAACGGTCCGACATATCGGGGCTCAACTTCCCCTTAATGCCAAAACGTCTAACACCTCATGTCGGAGACACTCTCAACCACACATGGGCGCCTACTCTGAACTCTAGAGGTCTACGCCTCCTATCAACATATGACTTCTGACGACTCTATGCAGTCAGCATCCGCTCTCTAATCAGTGCTACTCGAGCCACATCATCCTGAATCTGATCAGGTGTCAAACCACTAACACTGCTCTGCTCATCCCAGCATAACGGGGTACGACATCTCTGTCCATACAGTGCCTCATATGGGGCCATCCCAATAGATGCATGCCAGCTGTTATTGTACGAGAACTCAACTAGTGGGAGGTGATCCGTCCACACTTGTCCCTAGTCCAACACACCAGCTCGCAACATATCCTCCAGGGTCTGAATGGTCCTCTCTGAATGACCATCTGTCTGAGGATGAAACGCAGTAGTGAAGTGTAAACTCGTCCCCAGGGCAGTCTGAATCTGCTGCCAAAATGTCGAAGTGAATCGCCCGTCTCTGTCTGAGACGATCGTCCTCGGTACACCATGGAGTCTCACTATCTGCTTAGTGTACTCCTCAGCTAATCTGCTCACCAGCCACGACTCCAAAATAGGAATGAAACATGCCATATTCGTCAATTTGTCTACTATAACCCAGATAGCATCAAAACTCAGGCTCAGTCTCAGCCCAGTCACAAAGTCCACGGTGACGTCCTCCCACTTCCTCTGTGGAACAGGAAGTGGATGGAGTGACCTACAGGTCTGCAATGCTCTATCTTGACCTGCTGGCAGGTCGCACACTATGCCACAAATTTGGCCACATCGGGCTTCAGCCCTCCCCACCAATATGAACGTCTCAAATCCCGATACATCTTATTCGTACCTGGATGTACAGAGTAAGGTGTACAGTGAGCCTCCTGTAAAATCCTCTGGCGCAACTCCGCATCAGCGGGTACACAGATGCGACTGCGGCGTCTCAATACTCCATCTGTTCCCAGAAGAAGCTGTGGTGTCTCATCCCGAGACATCCTTTCTCTGATCCTCATCAAGGTCGGGCAGGTCTCCTGCTTCTGTTGGATCTCACCCAACAGATCACGTAGAACCTCTAAAGTACTCAGCTGGGCATCCTCATCAGAAAACTGGATGTCTAACTCTAACCAAATCAAATCCCTCTGTAACTGCTATTGAACTGTCAGCCTCGCAATCGCCTGCTCTCGAGGCGTCTTCCTGCTCAGGGCGTCGGCGACAACGTTCGCCTTCCCCGGATGATACAGAATCTCCATATCAAAATCCTTGATCAGCTCAAGCCACCTACGATGGCGGTTATTCAATTCCCGTTGCATGAAAAAGTACTTCAGACTCTAATGGTCTGTGAAGATCTGACATGTAACACCATACAGGTAATGTCTCCAGATCTTCAATGCATGAACTACCGCTGCCAACTCCAGATCATGAGTCGGTTAGTTCTCCTCATACGTCTTCAGCTGTCTAGACGCATATGCAATCACTCTGTCCCGCTGCATCAATACACATCCCAAGTCAGACGTCTCTTTAGCTCCTCAAAACTCTGCATACACTGATCAGACCAAACAAATCAGGTAGTCTTCCTCAGAAAACTCGTCAGTGGGCGCGCAATCACAGAAAATCCCTCAACAAAGCGTTAGTAATAACCGGCTAGGCCAAGAAAGCTACGTACTTCCTTGACGTTCGTCGGTGTCGTCCATGTTGCTACTGCCTCTATCTTCGCCGGATGAACCTTGATCCCCTCGGCGGAAACAATGTGACCCAGCAATGCTACCTCTAGCATCTAGAACTCGCACTTAGAGAACTTAGCATAAAGTTCTCTATCCCGTAAAACCTACAATACAGTCCTCAGCTGTCCTGCATGCTCCTCTCTACTACGAGAGTACACCAGAATGTCATCTATAAAGACCACCACAAACTGATCCAGGAAGTCGATGAAGATACTGTTCATCAACTCCATAAAACTGATGGGGCATTCGTAAGCCCAAATGGCATCACTACAAACTCGTAGTGTCCATATCTGGTCCGGAATGCCGTTCTGTGCACATCCTGCTCTCTCACCCTCAGCTAGTGATATCCCGAGCGTAGGTCAATCTTGGAAAATACTGTCGCTCCCTGAAGCTGATCTAACAAGTCATCAATACGCGGCAATGGATACTTGTTCTTGATGGTGACCTTGTTCATCTCTCTGTAATCTATACACAATCTCAACGATCCGTCCTTCTTCCGTATGAAGAGGACAGGTGCTCCCCATGGGGATACACTAGGGCAGATAAAACCCTTCTCAGCCAACTCCTCGAGTTGCTTCTTCAGCTCTAACATCTCAACAGGCGCCATCCGGTATGGGGCCTTCGACATCGGTCTCATACTCGGCTCAAACTCAATACCGAAGTCCACACTCCTTTGAGGCGGCAAACTGGACGGCTCAACAAACACATTTTGTAAACTCACAGACAATTGGGATATCCTCTAACGCTGGACTCTCCCATTCCTTCATAGCAAAACACCAGAAGGCTTCACAACCCTGTGCAATCAATCGAGCTGCCCGTATCGCACTGATAATCATGCCTGACTTTCCAAGGTCCCAACCTCGGAAAACCTCTATCTGACCTAGCTCGGTAGAGAGGGTGACAAACCTCCTACCTACATCTAATACAACCTGATGACTATCCATCCAATCCATACCTAGAATGACTTCTTCATGCTCTAATGGCATGACAAAGAAGTCAACTAGTAACACACGGGTCCCTACAGAAATGGGACAGTCACGAATCTCGCAGGTACCTCTGACCCTACTACCATTGGGTAACCCTATACTAAAGGGTATCCCCACAATCGTATCTAAATCCAGACGCTCTACACATGCATCAGATATAAAAGAGTGCATAGCACCCGTATCAAACAGGACTCTAACAGGTAAACCATGAATCAGAATGGTACCTGTAGCAGTCGGTGCAGTTGGCTCCTCTGCACTCCTCAGCTCAAAAACTCGGCCCTGTGGCCCTCGGGTGTCAGTGGTGCTCCCACCACGACCTCTGCCTCTACTCGGCCCAGGAGCAGATCCCTGAGTAGTAGGACAATCTGGGACTCTCTGTTGTCCCTCTGTTTGCTGCTGTTGAGGTGGTCTCTGTCCACCCCCAGCTATACTGGCAGGAGTGGCAGGAGAAGAACCATGTTGTGATGATGCTCCGCCCTGTCGGCAGAATACAACTCTATGACCTGGTATGCCACAAGTGTAGCACATCACTGTCTACCTCGGACACTCTGGTCGCATATGTCCATACTTACCACAGTTATGGCACTATCGTCCCTTATCTGTAACTGGTGTAGAGAAGGGATGACTCTGGCGACTCTGACCTCGCCCTGCACTAGCAGCCCCACCAGCACCACTGTTCTGCCCAGTACGTTGTCTCTTCTCAGACCCTCCGGTCTGAGAAGCTGTCCTCTAACTAGCCCGCTCCCTCTCGTAGTCGGAAGCTCGGTCTTGATAATCCATCAGAGACTCACAGTGAAAACCCGCCATGTAGGTCCGGGTAGTATCCCTCAGTCGTCGGGAAAACAGATATACATGCTGATCCACAGAAGGTGCAACTGGTCCCAACAATGCCAGCCTCAAAAAAGTCTCGTAGTTTCTCCCTCCTCAACGAAGCAGGGCAGAAACGCTCTCTGATCATGGTCCTCATCTGCTCATAACTGGTAACCTGTACTCGTACAGACCTCCACCAGTGTTGTGCCAAATCTCTGAACAGAGTCTGCACCAACTCGATCTGCCTGTCTACTGGACATCTAATGGATCCAAAGCTGAGTCCACGTGTCCAATCCAAAGCTCCACCTCCAACCCCCACCTTCCTAGAGAAAGGGGGTACACCCATTTGGTGAAATGCCTTCAACCAAGTGTTTGGTCTAGGCCCTCTCTGCTCCTCTGTAGCTCGAGCAATCTCAACAACAGGTGCCGGTGTAGCTGGCACCTGAGTAACCCCGTGGGATCTCTCAGATGATCCCTCATGTGCTGGAAGATCTGTGATAGGTCTACCTACTCTGGCAGCCTCCTCCACTCGCCGGATATACTCGCGGAACTCTGGTCCTCCCATGGAGAGATAATCCGAGTCATCTGACTGGACTCGTTCTGGACCCTGTCTCTTAGATATGCCGTCCCCAGACGACGATCTCAGCAACATCAGCATGAACCTCCTCAACCGCACGTGGATCAACAGCAGGAATCCTACCCCGTCCTCTACCTAGAGGAGGTCTACCCCTACTCCGTCCAGCTGCAGGTAAGGCTCTAGTCTGAACAATCTGCAGAGGACGCAAACCTAACTCAGAAGGCTATATATATGTCGTATGTATAGATATATATCAAATCAATCACAACACAATATCTATATATATCTACACTGTCGAGTTCTTCAGAGGGGTGATAGCTCACGTACACGATATCCCAAAACATTTGTACTCATTTCAAAACCAAAACCTTTTGAAAAGTCAGACCCCTTTCGGGTTCTGTTTATTTATCTATTCGACCTTTATCGCAGATTACTAGTGCCATTGTTGTCAATCTGGGCTCTGATACCAACTTTGTAACACCCCGAATCCGTAGGACTCGAGGTGCTATTGGGCTAGGATCTCACAATGGATCCTGACCCTAGCTTGACAACAAGTTCACTGAATCTTACAACAAGACACCGATAGATTAAATACAAAACATCAAACTGATATAAAAGTATCAAAAGGTTTATACAACGTGTTGTTGAGTACAAACAAAACATAAATATATACATGGTCAAAAGATCCCATATCCCACGAGGACGACCCAATGTACGGAGCCCTCAGCAAATCACCCACTCTGGATCACTCTGCAGTTCTCTTAACCTGCAAGGGATCTACAACACGGTATAAAACCGTTAGCTAACGATACACATATATGAGATGAGTATAAGCACAAGCACACGTCAGAAATACTAAACACCTCATCATGATATCACACGTTTACCCAGTTTATCATCTTTATAAATATAGTCCAACACTCAAATCATATATATAAATATCCATATGAATATATGTGACACGAGGAATATAACCCTCGCCTCTCGGTGGTAATGCCAGCTGGAGTGGTCAACTGGGACGACTCCTCCGTGTACCCTGAGGGAACGGAGACAGTGCCCGTTCCGTGTACCAGATCTGGATATTCCGTAGAGAACATCCCAGTCTCCCATAGGGATGAGTGGGCAAGGCTGTCACGGCCCTACAATGGGCAGTCACTAAACCATAGGTCGGTAATGATCAATCCTCACATGCTATCAATCACATATCAAACACCACTTATGCACACATCCAATATAGGGATGGCAGCTAAGTAAGTCCTATGGACTTACCTCAACCTCGGAAGTCTCAAACCCAAACGGCTCCAACTCTGGAGATCAACACTGCCTAAACAAGGCATAACAACATATATCAAAATCATATCCATCACAAGGGTCACACCTAGACCCAAAGGATCCATAACGATCGTATCCTAACTCATAAACCTCAAAGTCATAACCGGCATAAATGATAACATGATCAACCTCATTCTACCCTCATATACGTACCTAGCATGCCACTAAACCGCTCATACTAGGAAAGGAAAGGATCTACCCAACTCTAGGTAGACCCGGGACAAGACGCACCTGCGTGACGGAAAGACGCATGGTCGGAACAGGCAACCCGCAGGCGCGGCAATGCTCGGCCGCAGGCGCGGTGACAGCGGCCGCAAGCGAGCGCAGGCACGGGCGCTGTGACACGGCTCCCGCAGGGGCGGCGGCTTCCAGGCGCTGGTGCGGCGACAAGGTACCCGCAGGGGCGGCTTTGCTGGACCGCGGGGGCGGCGACAATGCAGAAGGTGATCCCGCGGTTCCTCTTCGGCTCTTCACGTGATCAACTCACGTCTTCTTCATTCCAAAGTCACAAATATACATATACATACACATTCCAAAATCAACATACATCTATACATGCATCTAATCCTAAGCTAAGCAAAGGAATTCAAAAAAGGAAGAAAGAAGAGAAGAGGACATACCACACTTGTAGTCCTAGGCTACAAGGAAGGATCAATCACCTACTCTCAGCTGGCTCTCAAGCTCAGCAACCAACACAACATCAAACTCAGTAAGGTCACACCACAAACTCTCTTCCAAACTCAAAGGAAAACCAAGAACAAGATCAAGAGAAGGAGGGAAGCAAGAAGGACGTGAGAGAAGCTGGAAATGGAATGAAGAACACTTGCTCAGAAAGCCAAATCCAAGGAAATAGGTTAAGGAAGTGAAAGAGTAAAGCACGGGTCAAAGGTCAACAAAGCCGGTTGCAGCCGTAGGAAACCGCAGGGGCGGGTTTTCCGGCCGCAGGGGCGGATCACTACACTGGCCGCAGGGGCGGCTCCACGAACCCGCGGGGGCGGCTAAGGCCAAATCTGGCTCCCAAAGACTAAGACTCTTACACAAGAGTTCTTACTATCATAGTTTCTTCAGTTTTATTTTTGGGTTTTCTGCAATTGTGGTAAAGACTAGTTTAATTTCATAGTTACCTAATACTTACATAATACATTTGATTGACGTTCATGATATTCATATAATTTTCTATTTTTAATAATTTATTATTGTGGTGATACCTATCCCTTATATTCCATCTCTTATACTCTATTTCTCACTTGAAATTGTTTTCTACCTTGTCACTTGACAACATAATCTCAAAAGCCAAGATTTTTTTTCATTTTCTCTATTTCCTTCCCTTTTAACTTAGTTGAATTGTCTATTGTCACATCTAATACGAAAATAGTCCACGTGATTCGACACTCGATTACTATAACTAATATTGTCACACTTGTCGGATAGATTTTAGTCTACCATTTATGGCCGGTTTTTAATTCTTTTATTTCAAAGAATTGTCTATTAATCTTATTTAGCTCATCCATAATGAGGGTTAAAAGAAGGAATGATTGCATAATTAAGTACTTATTTTCTCTTAGTATTGTTTTGATGATTATTGATCTTTCTCCATGAAACTGGGAACTCGGTTTCCAATAGTTGTTATCAAGATTTTATCACGACTTCATCAACGTGCCATGCTTTACTTTATTATTATTAATTGAATAAACAAGATATTTCTCTAGCGCAACGGTACACATCATACTCAAGATATTGTGAATAGAAGTAGTTGTTCAATTTAGAGTATTCTTAGTTACTTAAAGTTCAGATTTTTGATAGTTTACTTTTTATTTGACACTTTGCAGCTATTATTTATTGCATCCAAAATATGTTGGCATGCAAATTGTTTTGCTTTCGTGAAAATGATGTTGTCATCTACAATTGTCAAGAAAGAGGATAGTGGTTCCTCTCCTTGTGATTTGGAAACCGATAGGAGTCTTGTCTTTCATTGCTTAGTCTTGTAAGTTTCTCATCAGTATTTTCACTCTGATATTAAATAAGAGGACTCCGATATTAAACAAGAGGACTCGGTAAATGGAATAACACTAGCGAAGACCCATCTCAAGAAAGAAGTTGGACAATCGGTCCATTATTCACGAAAAAAAAAAACTATAGTATTGCATTCATTAACTCATTATACAATTTTTTCCTACAAAACCATTTTTCTAACACTTTAATGGTGATGTTTTCTAAGATGTTTTCTAAGATGTCATATGTTAGGAAGAAAAGGATTAGTAGGCTTTTTTTTAAACTAGTGTAATAAACAGGCTCCTAATTAACTTAAGTAACAAACTAGATTTTATTATTTATTTATAAAGATTAATTAAAAAGGCTAATTGATAATTTTAATTTTCAGAAGTCCATGCCCAATCTATTTAATAAAGGACAGGCACAAATCGAGCTACACAAAGCCCAGCTACACTAATTGAAATTGGTAATTTAAAATAAAGTTCTATAGTTAGTGGGTTTCGAACTCTGGATGACAGTCTCACCCTTATACCAACTAGACTAATTGAAATTAGTAATATATTGTTATTTTTTTAAAGTTATATTTAATGTCTACTTACACAAACTAGTGTTACACAAACATAATGTTTGATTTACAAAAAATTGTAATTACACAATACCTCTTTCGAGTTACACAACGAGTTCCACAAGTCGTCTCAATTTACATATAACCTATATATCTACTCAAACCTTCGTCTCGACTTACACAAGCCGTATCATTTACACAAGATTTACACAAAGCCTCGATTAGACGAGTCTCGATACACAAACCTCAATTTATACAAGCCTTGATTTAAACAAACCTCGGTTTACACAAGCCTCAATTTACATAAATTTATTTCATTTACATAAACATAAAATATGTCATCTTTTTGGTAATTTTACAAAATTTACATAAATTTAGGTCATTTACGTAAGTATAAAATATGTCAGCTTTTTAAAATTTTACAAAATTTTCCCGTTTCTCTTAATTCATCGTCAATTGTGGCGGCTAGGGTTTGAAGAAGAACAGATCCACCCTTGCTCGGTTCAAAAAAGAACTGCTCGTTTAGGGTTCGAAGAAGAACAAATCCGTCCATGCTCGGCTAGGGTTCGAACATGACGGTGACAGGTTCCGGCCTTACTCAACTAGCATTCGAAGAACAGATCTGGACTTGCTCCTATGATTTTGGTTCCGAACACGATGGAGACATAAAGTTGAATAAATCCTCCCCGAACCTTGATAGAAAGAATGGAAAAAGATTGAACAGATCTGAAACAAAGAAAAGCATATATGAAACCCTAGAAAATTGAACAGATTTGAAACACATACCTGGTGGCGGTTCTCACAGATATGGGTCGGGTTTGGCGGCGAATCGTCTTCTCCGACGAAGCTCGAGGGTTTACCACCGGTAACTACTTGAATGGTGACGACTTTGGTGGCACCAACTATTACTTCCTTAAACTAGTGGGAAACACGATATAAATAATTTGACACTTTTTATGTAAGTGTAACACTTTATTCGAATGCAACTATTTATCACTTTTTACCGAATCGGATAATAATCCGTGAATATTTGGTGGATCCATTTGATCCAAATTCTAAATATGGAATGTGAAAATGATTTTAGTCGGATCGGATAATTATACGCGAATATTTGGGTGATTTGTTTGACCGGAATGATTTTAGCCTGATCTGTTTTACTGAAAATAACTTTAACAGTATCTGGATATCCAACTAATCCGTTTGATCCAAATATCTAATGTAACTGATCCATTTGATTCATATATGTTTTGTTTTCTATTTTGTTTGTCATAAAATATAAAATAAAACGTATCATAATCAATTAGTCACATAACTTAATCCAAATGAAAGTGTAAAACGTATTGATACAAGTTTTTTAAGGAAACTTATTTTAAGAGTTTAACACATATCTTATCTCTAACACAGTAAAAAGTTTATACTTCAAAAACGTCATCATTTATACTTATACAATTATACTATGCATTATGTAATATGTATACTTTAATACTTGTATATGATATCGGAAATTAAAGTTGGAAAATATTTTTAATAAGTAATAAGTAAACCATAAATAAAATCAAAAGTTGTTTTAATGAGTTAAAATCATCGTTACATTACATTTATCATGTCGGGTTACTTTCGGCTATCGGGTCATTCGGTTTAGGCTACAGGGTCTTTCGGGTCGGGTTACTTCGGACAATCGGATCATTCGGGGCTGGTTGCTTTGTGTCATTGATTACTTCGGGTTAAATTGGTTTCAAGCGGGTCGGTACCAAATATTTTCTTTTTCAAAATTTCCGGAGCTAGCTTGAGTTTGTCGGGTCGGTTTCACGGGTCGGGTCAACTTTTGACAACTCTAATTCCACTTGATTTCCGCGTGGACAACACACTTGTTTGTAACACGCCGAACGGAATCATTGGGCATGAATGACTATGGTCTCGTATTTTGCATAGAATAATCCAAGACCGGTCAGTTCACGCTTTATTGATTGAAGGGAAAAGATTGGCCGGCCGGTCGATCAACTAGTCATGTGGACTTTCAGCATTTAACGAAACTTCGTATGCAACCTGAATGAAAAAGCCTATTGACCGAAAGCCTTTTTTTTTTTATAGGAGGCATCTAACCTAACACTCCTAGGGGTTTGGTTTTCAAAACCAAATCTTGTTAAATTCTATCATATAACTATAACATAGAATTGTCCAAACAGACCTACTAAAAGATAAAACTCCCAAATGGATGGGTTAAAAGATATTCTAAATTAAAAGGATAGAAGATATCGTCAAAGATCAAGGCGTGTGGGACCCATTCAATCGACTATGGGTCTAGTCGGTCGACCTCCTCATAAAATCAACACTTGACAACATTGCAACATTTCAATAAAAATGGATTTCTTGTTGTTGTAGTTGGAACTAAAAAATCCACGAGTACTAATTTCGAAAGTAGTTTGAAGCTTTACAACTTTGTAGTCTACATGAAAGTCTATATTGGGTGAGTTCTATAGCTAAATTGATCAATTTCACACGTCATGATAAAGTTGTCTTTTTTTCTTCGCTCTTGAATGTTGGTAACTTCTTTTAGTTTTAATTTTGACTTCCTTGACTGAATGAAGATCTATCGTTTTGACCTTGACATCCTTGGTAATTTTTGTTTTGACCTTGATTTCAGTTTTCGGTTGTTCTGTGCAAAATGTGATAGTCGAGCATGGATTGCTTTATTACTAAATGTTCTTGATGGCAAAATGTGACCGACCCACTCTTGTCTTTCATATTCTACAAAATGCGAGAGTTGAGCATAATTGTCACCAACATAACGTGATTTATATTCTTTTGTGAATTGGTTATTGTTGATTGAGATTTGATATGTATGTTGTTGTGATTTTAGTCATGCGACTCTTTTATTAATATTTGATACATTTAAACTCAACATTTGCGATAATACTGATTTTTGATCAAGTTGCGACAAGTACATCCCTCTTTGTCATTGCTTCGAATCTATTGTGTTGTTTCTTCACTAGTCAGTTAACTAGTGCTTACCAATCGATTGACCAATGTGTTTCCCTCACCCTCTGTACTTCATGATTTTACCTTTTGTTTCTTCTGTTTTTGATATGATCGATTGACAAGTACCTACCAATCGGCCGATCGATATGCTCAATTTTTTTATTGTGTGTTATTTTATTGTGGTTTCACGATTAACCCAACAAATCATCTCACCGTTTTCCCTAAGTTAATTTGATCATGACCATATTTGACTATTTACACAATTTGAGGCTCACGTTTCAACCTTCCCTCGTCAAAACGCATTTCCTCAAAATGCAAAAAAAGTCAATTACTTTGGTACTCTGCTTATATCCTTATCCATCTTGTAAAAATTAAAGAAAATAAAATAAATTTCCGACCACTTAATGTTATGCCCTCAATCTGCTAATAAAGAAACATCTACAACCATTAGTCAAATTTCTATAAAACAACTACATTGATCTATAACTCTTGATCCGATATGTTTTTTGTATGTACAAATTAATTCACATGTAAAATAACGAATAAGTGCAGATGGGCTAGTTTTGCAACATGCTTGTATTTAGCTGCGGGCACATATGAACACAGTTAAGCCCCACGTATGGTGGGTTAGACGTTTCAGTGATGAATATTTTTAACCAGTTATCAGATTGCCCAGCAAAGTTAATAATTAAAATTCTAGTAAATTCACAAAAATATAAACACTAAGGTATTTTATAAATTAAACAGTTTAACGTAGAGCAAGAAATTACTTAATCTAAAAATTATTATATTTAAATTAATCAAACCAAACCGGTAACATGGGCACTGGAGCTTATTTTATCCACTCATTAACAAATCTAAACTGGCCGATTGGAATATAATACAAATAAATCCCGTCATCAGCAAACTTCCAAATACAATGCCTGCCACCACAACCATCATCCACAAATTTACTTTTATCTATGAAGGCCAAAAACTGATTAATATAATGACCGGGGGCCCCGTCTGCTTGGCAATAGTATGCCCTAGCTCCGGTAATTTATGGATGAAATGAGCAATTATAGCTATTGTGCGGAGCTATGAACAACTCGCCGTCGTTTGACTGTTGATCTTGCGCCTCATTCTTACTATAACACTTGAGACTTAGCGTAGCTTGGGATAGTTCGTTCATCATGCATAGATGGTATTGCATGAAGGGGTCTCGTGAGTAGCCTTCCCCTGACATCAACATAAGAAAGAACATTGCCAATGCAAGAAATATTGCTTTGCACTTCATGATTTTGGATAGAGTTTAGTTTGGTACTTTGATATTGTCTACTTTTATATATTGGATGGTTATTGAAATGGTACATTTTGATTTGGGTATGAATATGTACACTCATTGATAAGTGATAATTGCTAGTTGCTATCATTGGGACCGATTAATATATTCCTTATCAAAAAGATACCATGTATTTTTGAAATAAATTGGTTTACTTGATATGAGAATATATGTAAATTTGATTAAATATAAACACTTTTAATTGAATAATTAAATTAGTATAATTATCATGTTAAATAACATATGGTGAACATTTCATTAATTAAATTATTTTTACACCTCTTGTTGAAGTTTAAAATTTATTAATCAAATAATCACTAATATTAATACACGGTAATGTCGATTGGTAAAACATACTTATATGAAAATATATGTGTTTGTTAAACGGGAACGATGAATAGATTAATGTAATAACTTGATTTAAGCACAAATATGTGAAGTTTTAGATTAAAGTTTATTAATTAAATATTCAATTATATTATTGTTTTCTTATTAATTCACTTTTAATTTAATTAAATAAGAATATGTTTTTATTAAAAACAAAACAAATTAAGAATTGAGCTAGTATAAAGAAAATTGTGGAGTAGAAAACTATTAAAAACGATCGTGGAAAAAATTAAACTTTGTTAGAGTAGTTTGGAAAATATATAATCGGTCAGAGTAGGTTAAATTAATAAAAACTAATTAATGAAAAAAAATTATTTTGATCTTAGAAATTAGTAAGATATAAAATATAAAAACTATATTCAAATTAAAATATAATTATAAATATTGATTTAAATTCTGAAAAAAATTATTTGATATTTACTTTTGATCAAATTGGCTTTACAAAAAATGTAAAATTAAATTGATTGACATTAAATTACTCTGACATGACACATGTCATAAATTATATCGACATTAATATTATAATAGATAATAGACTAGTTTAATACTTGTTCACATCTTCCGCTGTTTTTTTTTAATTGTAATAAAAAAATAATTTATATTACAATTTTTTAATTATATGTTGTGTGTTTCTTAATCAAATACATTTGTAAAAACATTATTCTAAATTAATTTTATTCAACAAAATTCATTAAATATAACTTTAAATTACTTTTATTTAAAAAAATTCATTAAATATAACTATCATTTGGTTATTTTGGAAGCTCCAAGAAATACTCTCTTGTTTCTTGGAACTAAGAATTGTGGTGCTTCTGCACATCCATGGATTCCCCTACAGCTCCGTTACAGTCGCATCCCCCTGATCACCCCTCCTGTGAATGCAGTGTATTGAATGTTGCTTCGCCGGCGAATCAGATTCCATCATATGCTACATCGGTTGCGGGAAACATAGAAAACCAGCGCCACCACTATCAACAGAAAGAGGATTGGAACAAATCATGTAAAACACTTATGGATTTAGGAGGGAGGATTTACCAAATCTAGAGAAGAATCATTGATCTTACATTTCCCCCACAATTTTGTGTTATGGTTATCTTCTTGTGGAATTATAGAAGTGTTCCGAATAACAAATTCAGGAAGTCTATATGATATCTAAGGAATAAATGTAATCTAAATATTTCATGTTGGGGCTGAAGCTGCAGGCTTTGTGGGTGGCTTTTGGCTTTTCTGGAGTGAAAGAGAGACCGATGTCTTGATTGATCACATTACAAAGAACTTTATATATGTGAAGATCGGTGGCAATTTGTATAATTTCGATCTCATTATATTCTATAATCCCCCTCACCAGAACTTAGAGCATGTAAATAAATGGTTTTTAACTCAAATTTTAAATTTTATTCAAACCTACTCGAGGGATTAGACATGGTTATCCAATGCTTCCTAGTCAGTGCATTGTACATTCTATAATGAGTAATTAATGAATGGAAGCCGATCATACTTTCTAGTGGTGGACCTTCCATGTTAAATTTTTTTTCACAGATGACATCATCTTTTCCACAGAAGCCTCAGTGGAACAAATAAAAACCATCACTACATGTATTGAAGATATCTGCAAAGCATCAAGTCAAAAGGTAAACTTATCAAAATCCAGTCTTTATCTTTCTCCTAATGTGGGTGCAACTCTTAAACACAGGCTAGAACATGTCAGTGGATTGCGTGTGAGGGATGACTTTGGTATATACTTGGGAATGTTGATCCTACATGGTACCGAGAAGTGTGATTCAGGACAATATGGTACTCATGCATGCAGGAAGTAATACATTCTATGCAGAGAAAGACGATGGGAAATAAGTGGATGATTCTTAAACTCGATCTGGAGAAGGCTTATGATCGACTCAAGTGGGATTTTATCTCAGATACCCTCAAGGCAGCTGGCTTCCCGAACAATTGGATTGATATTATTTTTGAATGTATGAGCGCTACTATCATGAGCCTGAACTGGAATGGAGGAGTCAGTGAGGAGTTCAAACCTACTAGAGGAATCCAGAAAGAAGACCCAATATCCCATACATATTATTCCTTTGCATTGAAAGGCTTAACCACCTTATCAACAAAGCCGTTGCCGATGGAAGTTGGAAACCAATCAGGCTCTCTAGGAATGGTCCTACTTTATCCCACCCTTTGTTCATGGATGGTATTACTCTTCTTGCGGAAGCCTCTATCCATCAAATGAGAGTTATCATGAATGTTATGAACAATTTTTGTCATGCCTCAAGACAAAGAGTAAGCATTGATAAAGCACGAATATTTGTGTCACCTACCGTGAATAAAGAGTTGAGTAACATTCTAAGGACTACTAGTGGGATCGATATCTCTGACCACTTTGGAGATTAGTTGGGTGTTCCAAATTTTAAAGGGATATTGAACGAAGACAACTCTTAACCTCTCCTCAATAAGATCCAAATTAACGAGACTGGTAGTATGGAGGAGGAGGCACCCGAGCATGGCTGGAAGAATCACACTCATTAAATCAGTCCTTACCTCTATTCCTATTTATGCAATGTCTACTATACTTTTTCCGAAAGAAAAAAGTGATACTATCGAAAAGCTTTACAAAAGTTTTGATTGGGGAAACTTTGAAAACAGTAGAACCATGCACACTGTAAAATGGAAGACTCTTTGTAATCCTAAGCCATTAGGAGGCCTCGGCATGACACCTATGACGATCCTTAATAAAGCCATGGTAGGTAAAATAGGATGGAGCTTCCTCACGAACCTCGTGTATCTGGGTGGAGGCTATTAGGGCCAAATACATCAAAAACTCGGGAGTTAGACATGTTGCTCCTTCCCCCACATGGAGAGGATCGGAATCGAGTTCACTGTTATGGAGGTTTTAATCAAAGGTGCTAAATGGATTGTCAGAGATGGAAAAGACGCACATTTTTGGACCGATATTTTGATCGGAGACAAACCGCTATCTGAGAAAGCCATCTGCGGGATCGATAATAACATGGGCAACCAAAAGATCAATGAGCTTTAGTCCGTGTCTAGGACAGGAGAGTATACGGTGAAATCGGTTGTCTCGCTTTTAATGGGTTGAGACAGCCTGCACGAAGTAGATTCAACGTGCCTTTTGCGTACTGGATACGAGATAATATCCTAAACTCGATCTAAATTAACAATCTTATTACGTGGAAGGATTTATTTGCATAAACCATTTGGAAAATCTGGAAGTGGAGGAGCGAGGCAATTTTTTAAGAAAAGGACAGACCTCCGGAAAGTCACAAAGTGGTTATTGAGAGAACTACGAGCTACATAAAAGCTTGGAAGAAAAGTAATGGCCCAGAACATACAAATCACAAGGAAGCAGTCTCTATAAGATGGATCCCACCACATTCGGGTTGGTTCACGTCAACACTGATGGTGTAGTGAGAGCTTCAAGTCATGCTACGGCAACGAGTGTTATTAAGGATGAACAAGGACATGGAAACGGGGTTTAGTCACAATATTGAGATGTGTATGGCACCCATGGTAAAACTTTGGGGTATCTTCATGGTATCGAGATTGCCTGAAAGAGTGTTACTAGAAATGTGGTCTTGGAGACGGACTATCAACTAGCTACCATTCTCCTTCATAAAAACTTGTCCCGGTGTCAACCTTTATCTAGCCTGGTACATAAGTGCTAAGGCTCCGTGCATAGAACTTGGAATATCCAAGTTTGACATGTTTTTCGAGAAGCCAATTGTGTGGTGGACTTCTTAGCTAACTTTTCTTTAGACTTTTCGATTGGTTTTCATGTATTACTTGACCCTCCCCTCCCGAGGGTATTATAAGGATTATGAATGATGATGTAAGGGGTCGGGATATCCTCCGCTTGATGACTACTTAGCCTCTTTCCTATTTATGATTAGCGCGAATAGATGCGCCGCATCCCACTGGCTCTCCTTCCCACGAAAAAAAAGAAATTAGGGTCGTAATCGTATTAGTATGGGGCCAATAAATTTCATTGGCCGGTGCCCGTGTTCTTATCAGGAAGAGGTGTTGGTCCCTCCTTAATCAAGCCCATTTGATAAATGGGCTATCCAATAAATTGCATACAAGTCCAATGGGCTAAGATCCAAAATAGAAGGAGTCCATTATGGAGAAAGATCTAGAAATTAAGAGAAAAGATGAGAAGGATATAGAGAAGATTAGTCTAGAACTAATCTAGAATATTCCTCCAATATATATTCTAGGAATTTGTGTAATTCTAGAATTCTCTCCTCCCCCTATAAATAGGCGGAGAAGTTGTACATTTGCAATACACACAAAAATTGAGAGCTCAAGAAAGCTAAACACAAGTTGTGAGAGTGCCCACAAAATATTGTAAAATTCCTTCTCCACATAAATAAAATAAAAGTGAGTTTGTATTAATTAAGTCATTGACTTAATTAGTCCCATATTTCTCATCCTACCAACACGAAAGTGGGAGGTTTTTTCCAACAACTGGTATCAGAGCCAGGTTCGTCCGATCGATTTTAGCTCGTGTTGTCAAGATGGAGTCTACCGTCATTCACGATGGCGAGATGTTCAAACTCACGGCGGATAACTATTCCTACTGGAAGTCGATGATGGAGGATCACCTTTACTGCAAGGATTTGTACGAGCCCATCACCAGTGAGGATAAGCCCGAAGGGAAGAGCGAGAAGGAGTGGGAGCTTCTAAACCGGAAAGCTGTCGCCATGATCCGTAAGTACATCGACAAATCTTTATTTGAACACGTCTCGACATATACAAATGCTTTTGAATTATGGACAAAGCTTGAGTCCATGATTCAAAAGAAAACGCCTCGTAATAAAGCCATTTTAGTCCGACGGTTGGTGAAGATGGAGTACAAGGATGACCAAAACATGATAGAGCACTTGAACAATTTCAAGGGGCTCGTAAATCAGCTAAATAAAGCTGGGATGAAACTCGAAGATGAGTTGCAAGCCCTTTTACTCCTTAGTTCCCTTCCAGAGAGTTGGGACACTCTCGCGGTTACTCTAAGTAACTCGGCCCCGGAAGGAAAGCTCACCATGGACACCGTTAGTGATAGCCTCCTTGGTGAAGAAGTTAGAAGGAGAGAACGAGGCACGTCTACCCAATATGAGGCGAACGTTATTGACAACCGGGGTAGAGGCGATGCACGTGGGCGCAATATGAACCGAAGCCGAGACCAGTCTCGAGGTCGGTCCAAGTCACGCTCTAGGCCAACGTGTTACTATTGTGGGAAAATAGGCCATAAGAAATCAGAATGTCGATTTTTTAAGAAAGATCAGAAGGCCGGTAACCTCAAGCCAGATCAAATTAACCCAACAAAGAGGCGAGAGGAAGACAAGAGTACTACCGCCATGGCAGCCGAAGGAGATGATCTATACCTCTTCGGAGAAGATAACTTCCTAAATATCGCCTCAGACGATAGCTCCTAGATTATAGATTCTGGTGCATCATTCCACGTCACTCCCCATGAGAGTTTCTTCTCAACCTACCAAAGCGGTGATTTTGGTAATGTTCAGATGGGGAATCAAAATAGGAGCAAGATTGCCGGTATGGGAGATATCATCCTGGTATCAAATACAAGATGCAAGCTTACTCTTAAGGATGTGAGGCATGTCCCTGATATGCGCCTCAACCTCATATCAGCCGGAAAGCTTGACGATCTTGGTCTAGTAAATCACTTTGGCGGTGGAAAGTGGAAGCTCATCAAAGGAAGCATCATAATGGCTCGAGGAAAGAAGGAAGGGTCGTTGTACGTCACACAAGCCAAGATTTGTAAAGGAGAGGTCAACGTTGCAAGCGCGGACATGGAACTATGGCACCGAAGGCTTGGGCACATGAGTGAGAAGGGTCTTCACATACTAGCTCGGAGACAACTCCTCCCAAAGGTGCAAGGTAACTCTCTTGATCCGTGTGCTGATTGTTTAGCTGGTAAACAACATAGAGTTGCCTTCCAAACATCTTCTCAACCTAGAAGAAGGAAGAATATTCTAGATCTTGTGCACACGGATGTTTGCTCCATGTCCGAGAAATCCCTTGGTGGTGCGTCATATTTTGTTACCTTCATAGACGATCACTCAAGGAAGTTATGGGTGTACCTCCTAAAGACCAAAGACCAAGTTCTTGACGCATTCAAAGAGTTTGTTGCTCGGGTGGAACGAGAGACAAGACAAAAGCTCAAGAGTGTCCGATCTGACAATGGCGGCGAGTATAGAGGTCCATTTGAGGCATACTGTAGATCTCATGGAATCAGGATGGAGAAGACACCACCTAAGACGCCACAACTAAATGGGCTTGCAGAGAGAATGAACCGAACCATTACAGAAAGAGTTCGGTGTATGTTATCACACGCCAAATTACCCAAGTCGTTCTGGGGAGAAGCTGTGAAGACCATCGCCGACATTGTCAACCTTACACCGTCCGTTCCCCTTAATGGAGACACCCCGGAGGAAGTTTGGTCAGGAAAGAATGTTAAATATGACCATCTAAAGGTGTTCGGGTGCAGGGCATTTGTTCACATACCTAGGGACGAACGTGCCAAGCTTGACGCCAAGACCAAAGAATGCATCTACCTTGGCTCACCTAGAGATGAACTCGGCTATCGGCTATGGGATCCGATCAACAACAAGATTATTAGAAGCTGAGATGTAGTGTTCTTCGAAGATCAAACAATTGAAGATATTCAACGTTCAGAGAAGCCAAGGACAAGAGTCAAAAGGAGCACACCAGACCCCAACCCTTCTCCGATACGACAAGACACTTCAAATGACGCTACACCAGGAAATGAAGATGTTGAAGAGAGTGATACTACTCCAGAGAGGGTGATGAAGAAATCCACCAAGCACCAGAAGGACAATCGAGTACTCCACTAGAGTCTCAACCGAGAAGGTCTTTGAGAGACAGACGACCATCTACACGATACACACCCGATCAATATGTGACCCTCACGGATGAGGGGGAGCCTCAAAGCTACAAGGAGGCCATGGATGACACTCACAAGAGTGAGTGGGTAAGAGCCATGCAAGATGAAATGGAATCCTTGCATGAAAACCACACATATGAGTTGGTTGAGCTACCAAAAGGGAGGCGAGCTTTGAAGACTAGATGGGTATACCGAATAAAATCAGAGGATGGAAACTCAAAGCCCCGATATAAGGCTCGATTGGTCGTGAAAGGGTTCCAATAGAAGAAAGGCGTTGACTTTGAAGAGATATTCTCTCCAGTAGTGAAGATGTCATCAATCCGAGTTGTTCTTGGTATAGCAGCTGCCCTTAGACCTGGAGATCGAACAACTTGACGTCAAGACCGCCTTTCTCCACGGAGATCTCGAAGAGGAGATATACATGGAGCAGCCTGAAGGATTCAAAGAACCAGGCAAGGAGAATCTAGTTTGCCGACTAACAAAGAGTCTATATGGGCTAAAACAGGCACCAAGGCAGTGGTACAAGAAGTTCGACTCTTTCATGGCAGATCATGACTTCAAGAAGAATCCATGTGACCCATGTGTCTTCATGAAGAGGTACGCTAGCGGCGACTTTCTCATACTCTTACTTTATGTCGATGACATGTTAATAGTAGGTCATGATCGTAACAAGATAACTGCTCTAAAGAAAGACTTGAGCAAGAGTTTTGCCATGAAAGACTTAGGACCGTCAAAGCAAATTCTTGGGATGAAGATCACTCGTGATCGATCAAAGAAGATGTTATGGTTGTCCCAAGAAAGATACATCGAAAAGGTGCTAGAGAGATTCAACATGCACCAAGCTAAGTCGGTAAGCACACCACTTGCTACGCACTTTAAGTTAAGTTCAAAGCAATGCCCAACTAGTGAACAAGAGAAGCGGGATATGGAGAAGATCCCCTATGCGTCGGAAGTAGGCAGCCTTATGTACGCCATGGTATGCACTAGGCCCGATATTGCCTATGCAGTTGGAGTAGTGAGTCGCTTCCTAGCAAATCCGGGAAAGGAACATTGGGCTGCGGTGAAATGGATCCTCCGATATCTACGAGGCACCACTAATAGGTGCCTATGCTTCGGAAATGAGAAGCCGATACTTCAAGGATACACAGATGCCGACTGGGCCGGTGATACTGATTCCAGGAAATCAACGTCGGGATATGTGATTACATTCGCAGGGGGAGCTGTTTCCTGGCAATCAAAGTTACAAAAGAGTGTTGCCTTGTCCACCACTGAAGCAGAATACATTGCAGCTACTGAGGCCTGCAAGGAGATCTTATGGATGAAGAACTTCCTGGTGGAATTGGGAGTAGAGCAAGATCGGTATATCTTGCAATGTGATAATCAAAGCACAATTCACCTAGCAAAGAATTCATCTCTTCACTCCCGCTCAAAGCACATAGACATACGACATCATTGGATCCGAGATGTTCTCGAAGAAAAGATTCTGCAACTAGACAAGGTGCACACGGACGAGAACTGGTCAGACATTATGACCAAGGTAATACCGACCAAGAAGTTTGAAGATTGCTGTCAAGGTACCGGCATCGTATCGCTTGATTAAGTCGTGAGGGGGAGAATTGTTGGTCCCTCCTTAATCAAGCCCATTTGATAAATGGGCTATCCAATAAATTGCATACAAGTCCAATGGGCTAAGATCCAAAATAGGAGGAGTCCATTATGGAGAAAGATCTAGAAATTAAGAGAAAAGATGAGAAGGATATAGAGAAGATCAGTCTAGAACTAATCTAGAATATTCCTCCAATATATATTATAGGAATTTGTGTAATTCTAGAATTCTCTCCTCCCCCTATAAATAGGTGGAGAAGTTGTACATTTGCAATACACACAAAAATTGAGAGCTCAAGAAAGCTAAACACAAGTTGTGAGAGTGCCCACAAAATATTGTAAAATTCCTTCTCCACATAAATAAAATAAAAGTGAGTTTGTATTAATTAAGTCATTGACTTAATTAGTCCCATATTTCTCATCCTACCAACACGAAAGTGGGAGGTTTTTTCCAACAAGAGGCACATCAAGTAAACTATTGACTATGTTTTACTTGTTTATACCACACTATTGATCAAAATTATGATTTTGTCAGACAAGCTTGTTTTTAATTATTTGCCTATGCAGTGTTGGGAGTCAAGCAGTGAACTTCCCCATCTTCAAGGTGAGTGTTGATTCTCAGAAGCACATCGATTTCTCATTGACTAGTCCATTTAGAGGAGGCAAACAAGGAAGAGTGAAGAGAAAGGGCAGCTGCCATGCAAGAAGGCTTCCGGTGGAGATGGTGATGAAGATGATGAAGAGTGAATTATCAAATCCTGATGACATTCATGAGGTATGATCTCATGATGTTTTGAATATTTTTGTAGCATTAGAAGTGTCCATCTATGATACAATTTACTTTAGATGCTATGTCATTTCTCAAGTACTTCTCTATTTACGGTTTTGTCAAGCATGAACATGAACTTTCCGAACAACGTTTGACTTTATCTGTTGCAAAATGGTGTTAATCATGTTGCATTTTCCATTAAGCAAGTATGCTTATCCAATTTCGGTCATTTGGTCTTTTGTCACTACAAAAACTAACACGACGATTCTTTTCACTTCGAGAAGTAGATCAGAATGAAAGACAAGATGAACAACGGTCGAAAAAGTTCCTACAATTAACAATGCATGCTCAAGAACACCCGTAGTCAAGTTCTCACTCCCAAATGGAACATGTTAGTTACTAAGATTGTCCCCTTCTCTGAACAACTCACATGTATATATGTACATTCTAGAATATATCCTAGAATGAACCACCAATGAATGCCTTTTTATTGTGTATATGTCCAAGTCATATATTGTCTTCATTGATCTCTTAACAAATTCACCTAATAGATTATAAATAACTCTGCATTTTTTCTTATCCAAACATTACGCCTACTTCTAATTGTTGAAAGTAGAGCAGATATAATTGGCTGATTAATTGCAAATACAAGCTTATGCTCTACAACATTCAACCAATCGCGTGTAACTATCGTACTCCGCTCTCGCGTGCCACACACATGATTGCCACCTAGTAAATTAAAAGTGTAATGTAGAGCAAGAAATTACTTATTATCAAATTTATTATATATAATTTAATCAAACGGAAACGTTAACATGAGCATTGGAGAGTATTTTATCCCAATTATTGACAAATCTAAACTGACCGATTGGAATATAATACAAATAAATCCCATCATCAGCAAACTTCCAAATACAATGCCTACCACCACAACCATCGTCGACAAATTTAGCTTTATCTACGAATGCTAGAAACGATTTGATTAAGTGACCAGCTCCCCCGTCGTCTGCACCACAGTTGTATCCCCTAGTTCCGTCAAAATATGGATGAAATGACCAATTGTAACTATTATGTGGAGGTATCACCAAATCGTCGCCGTCGTTTGTTTGTTGGTTTGTTTGTTGATTTTGTGAGCCGTCGAAACCATAACACTTGACATGTAGTGTAGCTTGTGATAGCTCGTTCATCATGCATAGATGGTATTTCATGAAAGGGTTTATTGAAAAACATTCCCCTGACTTCAACATAAGGAAGGAGATTGCCAAAACAATTAGGATTATTTCTCTACTCTTCATCATTTTGGATCGAGTTAAGTTGAGTACCTCAATCTTGTCTATGTATAGGACATATTTTCGATGGTTACTAAAATGGTAAATTTAGATTGGAGTATGAATACGTACACTCAATAATAATTGCTAGTTGTTATCATTGGACCAATTCATATCCACCTTATCTAAAAGATACATGCTATTTTAGAAATAAATTGGTTCACTTCATATTAGTGTGATTGGTTTTCCAAGTTCATATGACTCCCACAATAATTTCAATTGGCAAAACAAAATTGATATGAGAATATATGTGTAAATTTGAGTAAATATAAAAAAAATTTAATTGAATAATAAATTTACTATAATTATCATGTTAAATAATATATAGTGACAATTCCATTAGTTACGACACTTGTTGAACTTCAAAACTTATTAATCAAACAATCAATAATATTAATACGACTTCACGAATGTCAATCGACAAAACACACTTAATATGAGATTATATATTTTGTTAAATGTGAACGATAAAGAATTAGTGTCCGTTTGGTTGAAGTGGTGAAATGGAAACGGAATGGAATCGGTCAGGAGGAATCAATGATAATAGAAATGATTATATTACTTTCATGTGTAAAAAGACCTTTAAACAAACACAGATTTTAATTGATTCGGAATCATTTCGTTACCGGAAATAATTTCTAGCGATACCAAACGAGCCCTTAATGTAGTAACTTGATTTAAGTACAAATATATATATATATATACCATTGTGTTCTCATTATATTCACTTTTGAGTTTATATATGAGAATATAATATATTTTTATTATAAACAAACAAAGGATCATACTAGTTTTAGAAATTATCGAGTAGATAACTATTAGAAATGATATGATCTTGGAAGAAGAAAAAAAAACAATTTCGTTAGAGTAGTTTAGAAAATATCAAATCGGTTCGAGTTGTTTAGATCAATAAAAACTATTTACTGAAAAAAAATTCAATCCTAAAAATTAGTACAATTAAAAATAAAAGATATTTAAAATACAACATAATTAAAATATAATTTTTTTATAATATAATATGTAAAAATAATAATTCAAAATTTAATTAATTTGATATTTACTTTTTATTAAAATGGATTTTGAGAAAATATGAAATGAATAATTGATTGACATATAAGTCTGAATTACTCGCTGCCAGCCTGCCACACGTCTTAAATTACTTCAACATTTTTATTATAAAAGACTAGTTTAATATCCGTTCACACCTTGTGTTGATTGTTTGTAAGTTTTAAAAATAAAAATAATTAACATTACATTTTTTTACATATATTGTGTGTGTTTTATTAAAGTTATTTGTAAACTAAATAATTTAAATTACTTTTACATAAAAACTTATTAAATAATATAAAATACATTTTACCGGGATTACAACATTAAATTTGTAAATCTTATATTATTTTATTTTATTTTAATATTTTGTGAAAATAATAATTGTGCATTTTCTTTTTATATGCGGATTGTTAGAACAAACAATTGATTGACATATAAGTCCTAATTTACTCCCCGTATCATTTGGTATCGAACTGAGTTGAATACTTCGACCTTGCCTACTCATATGCAATAATTTTTATGGTTCTTGAAATGGTAAGGGTAGATTTGGGTATGAATACGTACACTCACTACTAATTGCTAGCTATTATCGTCGATTCACTCATCTAATTAAGTGCGATTGGCTTTCCAAATTAAGAAAAGATATTTAGAAAATTTTAATTAGTTTCACATGTGTGTTGTCCCCTTTATTTTAATTATTTTTATATATATAATAAATACAAAAAATTTCATCTAAATTATAAAAAGTATAATTATCATGTTAAATAACGTATGGTGAAATTTTAATTAATTAGCTCGTTCTTACATCAAGAATTTTAAATTTATTAATCACATAATCAATTATATTAATTAATATGACTTCACGATAAAGTCAATTGACCAAACACACATGATTAGAGAATATATGTTTTGATAAATGTGTACGATGAATGAGTTAATGTAATGATTTGATCAGGCACATGTAATGTATGTGTTTAAGTTAAAACTTATTGGTCAAATTAACGATCATATTATTGTTTTTCTCATTAAATTTTCTTTTGATTTTATTGAATAAGAATGTACTTTTTATTAAAAAAAGTCAAAGGATCGGATCGTCCTATACTGGAGTAGATAACTATTATAAATGATATCATTTTGAGGCCAAAATCAAATTGTTAGTGTAGTTTGGTAATAAATAATATAAGACTACTTATTTGGAGTTTATTTTTTAGTTTAATTTACTTCAAAACACAAATGTTCCTAAAAAGTGAAGAATAACGTTGAAAGTTTATGGATGAACAAATAATATCGGCATGGAAAAACACAAACTCAAAATCGGATTTTACACAAAAATAAACCCATCCAAGCAAAATTTGGTCTGAGAAGTTTATTTTCGAGTTGTTTATATATCCAAATAAATCTGTAGAGAAATAAACTAATCTCAAGTAAACACGCAAAATATGTAACATCCCCGATTTCTAAGAATTCGGAATATCACAAGTTAGGAACTCACAATGAGTCCCGACCCTAGCCTGACAACCATTTCACTAGAAACATTAATAAATAAAATGACACAAAAAGGGAAACACTATTCATCCGTCTAAACACCCTAAACTAACATGCACGGAAACCCGGCTAACCACCTCTCTCCGGACCCCTCAGAGGGTACCTAACCTACAAGGTCTATCAACGACGGTAGGAACCGTTAGTTAACAATTCTAAATATCAAATATTGTTATACAACACAAACACACACAATGCGGAAATTAAACAATCAACATGCTCACACTCAAACCATATTATTATCTTTAATTAGGTGATTCAATTCTATTAGTTTAACTGATTGTGTGGCACGAAGGTCTCCCGACCTTCGCCTATGTCCCCGTAAACTAACCGAAGTGGATCCAATGCATCTCACCGTATACCGATGTGGACTGATCGTAGGGAGCCTCCCAGTATAACATGGCAGCGTTGGACAGTGATGATACAACTTATTTTCATACACTTGGGTTTAATTATATAGTAATGTCATCCTACTCAAGTTATAATTATAAAATACTCAACATGCACCACTATCGTAACACACACTCATACTAGAATATCTAGCTAAGAAAGTCCGTAAGAATTACCTAAACTAATCGACGACCGGTCATTACCCGTTATCGTCTACTCGTACAAACAATATCAACTACCTGATCAAATGAGAACGTCTTAGAACCACATTTCCACCACTTCTACAAATTTTAGGAGGTTTCTAGACCAACGAATAAGTTTTTGGAACGAAAGAATACAAAACCCTAACTTTTAAAGAAATTACAAAAATGCCCCTATCTTTCCTAAAATTCCAAAAGAGGTCCAAAATGGATTAATACCCTCACCATGGTGCAATAAAAAATTCAACGGTAAAAGATGATTTTAAAGTACCTAAACTTAGTCCCGAAGTTGGTTGCTCGAAGCTAAAAAGATCTGGAAAACTGGCCCCAACCACAACGTCTCATGTTCGATTCGAGAGGAAGAATTTTGTGAAAATGTTCCAGCACACCAATCATGTGTTCGAAACCCACAGGAAGCAAAACAAATATTACCAAGCCATGCCCATATACATGACTTTTGACATAAAGGCAAGGCAGAAAAGAGGGCGGGGGACGAGGCTTGCTTACGTGCTTTGTCCGGAGCAAAAGGAAGTGAAGGACAAGAAGGAAGGCGATGGCTCACTCAAGTGCTTACTGAGACGAGGACGAAAGATGTTGACTGGTTCACCGGCGAGGAACTTGGATCAACTGAGTTCACAAGAAGGCCCTCATCACCATGTCCAAAAAAGAAGAAAGAAAGAAAGAAGGATACGAGCATGCTTACCAACCCAGTCGAGGAAGGAAGAAGGTGAGGAAGCAGTTGTTGTAGGCACCGGTTATGTGGAGAAGGAGGCGGGCGTCGTTTTCTTACGTATAGAGGAGGAGGAGATCAGAGATCGTACGTCATTCCAACGGTCTTTGAGTGGGAAGAAGAGATTGGTGTAAGCATCATGTGCTCTTGGGCCAGAGAAAACAAAAGGGAGTGGGCCGGCCTAGAGAAAAGAGAGCAAGGATGAGGCCGGAACAGGATTTTGGCGGGAGAAAACATTGAGCCGTTTTAGGGCCTAGAAGAATGAGATGAGTAAGGCCCAAAACACAAAAGAGTAATAACTACGGGTTTCTGTTCGATCAAAAGACCGGTAATTCAATCGGTTATCGGGATAAAAATTTCGGGTTTTACACTAAAATTAAACTCAATGTTTAGAAACTAAATGAAACATAAATAAACTACAACTAAACAAGCCGGTCATTAATGAAAATTAAAAATATTAATCCCAAAACTAGTAAAATAAATAAATAAAAGCAAAGTAAATTTAAATGACGATATAATTAAAACTCAATTTTATTTAAAACGAGATTTTGGAAAATTAGTGATTTGTAAAATTAAATTAAAAAAACTCATATTACCAACAAGTAAGAGACTAAGGGCTTAATAGAAAGAATGTAATCCACCTTTGTTCACCACTAATCATCCAATATTGTGTCTCTCACAAACTTTGCTTTATATTGATTATCATCCCTATATGATGCCCATTAATCACAAACAACTATGTTTTCCAATGCACTCTTGATGCGTCTAAATATCTTAAGCATAATAACAATTGAAGCAAACCAAGTTTCTGCAACATAAAATAACTTCAAAGAACTAAACTAGCTATAAATGAACAATCTCATACCATGGTTCATGATGAAGTTCTTTATTTGGACAACATCATTGTGAATTTCCATGATCCAATGACATTCAACATACGTATCTAGATTATTCTCAACATTCTTTGCAACACATATGTTCTTCAAAGCAAGATTAAGAGTATGAACAATACAAGGTGTCCAATAGATATGAGGATAGATACCTTCAGTGATTTCTCCAACTCCCTTGCAATTTCTGGCATTATCTTGTCACAACTTGAACCACATTTTGATGTCTAACTGCATCAATTACCTCTTTCATCATATTAGCAAAGAATTGCTTATCCTTAACCTCACATGCACAATTCACAACTTTGATAAACATTGGATCCATTTCAGAATAAACCACAAAGTTGATCAAAGGTCTCCTCAGTGAATCACTCCACCCATAAGTGACAATGGTGACCCCTTTTGATGGTCAATTGTCTCTAACTAGTTGCAACTATGAATCTAATTAACTGCTCTTCCTTCATCTTTTTACTCAAGAACACAAAGAACACTTTGAATATCCGTGTAAATAGTGTTGGAGAATGTACTAACCTTAACGGTACTCGTACTGGTAGTGTTGTCCTCAGTCCACCACGTTAACCGATAACAGATCAAAGTATCCACGCCCCAAATCCCAAAGCCACTGATCAATGGTAAGCTCTGGTGTGTTTTTCTAGAAGTGTATTGTAGTTAGATATATATTCACATAGAATAAACCCCTATTTATATTGCTCCAATATGTCAATTACATTGAGGAGATTAAGGGATATACGGTTGTGATTAAGGATAATAATGACTAATTATTTTCCGTCTTAATAACAATTAAGACCCCCTTAACTTATCAAAGGAATATGTAACAACCAATAGCCGTTACAAAAGAATATGTAAAAACCAAGAGCCGTTCAAATTACAATACTCCCACTCGGCTAGACAACCAATCAAGCCTCCCACTTGGTCACACAACCAAGTTTACTACAATAAACAAACTAACACAGTTCATAAGGAAATGGGGTGTGCGACCAAAAAGTAACAAGTAATGTTATATTAATCTACATCTAACTAACATAACACTTTCACCATAACAGCGATTCCCTAGGTCATTCAAACAACACCGCAACATACACTGTCCCTTTATGCTATTAACATGTTACAAAGTTATACACTTAATATAACTGCCGGCCGGGCTTAACATGGTGCAGTTGAATTGACCTTCCTTAGACACTAATGAAAAAACATCTCGACACAACTGCTTTCTTAATACATTACGCCTCAACTTTCCGGCTTTATGTAATCATACGAAAGTAGCAACATCGTGTTTAGACTTTTTAACATAGCTCTAAGTCAAAAAGGGCTTCGTACAACAATAGACACTACGGTCCATAGGGTTCACACAGTGACAGAGTGAGAAAAGGTTTGTCACTCCTATAATGGTCGGAAAACACACATAGTATGATATATGTGTCACGACATAGTTCCCACTAAGGGCATGCCACTCTTCTATGTCGTGCGAATAATATTCTAGATACTACCTAAGTATCTAACCCGAGCCACTTGATTTGACATACTCAATGTCCAATCCCGCACTCGTTATTCGGTTTTAAGCTCTAGTACGAAAGACATGTATTTCATACTTGACTCTTTGAGAGTCTCATCTTATACATAATAAGGCGACTATGTAATGAGTCAACTTATTATCTACACATCACAAGTGTAATAATACATTCTCGTACACACAAAGTGTTAATCAAGACTCAGTCTCATCTTGCATGCTACTCTAGCATCAAGGCGATTACCTGTGTGACTAGGTCAATCAAGGAGCTTGGTAGCATTCTTACGTGCTAGAAAAATGCAACAAATGCTCATGAACAATTAAAGAAAAAATTTTTTTATTCCATAATGCTCAAAACATGTCCATAACACAAAAACATGTCTACGATCAAAATAAAAGCAGATACAATCAAAAACTAAAACCTTCGTAAGCCCAAACGTTTAACATGGGCTCGGAACACATCTCTAGCAATAGGTTTAGTTAATGGATCAACAATCATCTCATTAGTCGATATATACTTAATGGTAACTTCCTTATTTTTTATGGCGTTTCGAACAAAATGATAACGCCTCTTAATATGCTTGATTTTCCTATGAAATTTCGTATCCTGGGCAAATTGGATAGCAGCGGTATTGTCACAATGCATCTCCACGGGCTCATAAACTTTAGGAGTAAGATCAAGATCTTGTAAAAAACTCTTTAGCCACATCGCCTCTTGGACGGCGAGGCTAACAGCGACATACTCTGCTTCCATAGTCGATAAAGCGATGCAGTCTTGCTTCTTACTACACCATGATATTGCACCTCCACCGAGGACAAAAGCGTATCCCGAGGTTGATTTAGACTCATCTAAATCACCTCCCCAATCAGCATTCGAGTATCCTTTCAAACTCAAGTCCCCTCCTTGAAAACATAGGACTAGGTCACTTGTACCACAAAGGTAACGCAAGATTCTCTTGATTCCTTGCCAGTGTGCAGAACCCGGGTTACTTTGGTAACGACTCACCAAACCAACCGCATAGCAGATGTCAGGCCTAGTACGTAACATGGCATACATCAAACTCCCTATTGCACTAGCGTAAGGAACATCGCTCGTCTGTTTCTTCTCTAAATCTGTTTTAGGGCATTGATCAAGGCTTAAGAATTGACCTTTATCAACTAGAGTATCAACGGGTTTGGACTTATTCATTCGAAAATGCTCCAATGCCTTCTTAATATATGTCTCTTGACATAAACCAAGAAGTTTTTTAGGGCGATTTCTCATAATCTCCACACCTAGGACAAACCTAGCTTCACCCATATAGTTCATCTTAAAAACAGAGGATAGCCATCCTTTGGCAGCGTTGATCATCTCCATGTTGTTACTAGCTAGGAGTATGTCATCAACATATAAGGAGAGAAACATAATCCCTTCTTTAGATTTCATAACATACACACAATGGTCTTCATCAGCCATGTAAAAGCCAAAAGCAGTAATGGCTTCATGGAATCTAAAGTACCATCACCTAGAAGATTGCTTAAGACCATATATGGATCGCTTAAGACGACACACTTTCTTTTCACCACCTTTTGAAACAAAACCAATAGGTTGATCCATATATATCTCCTCCTCAAGTGTTCCATTGAGGAAAGTAGTCTTGACGTCCATTTGGAACAACTCTAAGTCCAAATGGGCTCTTAGGGCTAGCAAGAGGTGAATAGAGGCAAATCTCACCACAGGAGAAAATGTCACATCGTAATCTACACCCTCAATTTGGGTAAAACCTTTCGCCACTAATCGGGCCTTGAACTTATCAATGGACCCATCCGCTTTACGTTTCACCTTGAAAACCCATTTGTTTCCAATTGATCGACGTTTAGGCAAAAGGTCAACGAGTTCCCAAACCTCATTCGTCGATATAGAGTCCATCTCATCCTTCATAGCCTCCATCCATTCTACACTGTGTGGCGAGCTCATAGCTTCTTTAAAAGAAGTAGGCTCATCGATCTCGGAAACGGTGCAAAGAAGTGCTCGCTCTTCAATATCAAAGAAGCGACGAGGAACTCTCCCTCGTGTACTCCTTCGTTCAACAGCACCGTTTGCATTAATAGTTGAAGAATCTCTCCCACTATCCTCTGTAGGTGTGGGGTTTGAAACTTGAGGATTAACCTCTTGTTCCATACTTGAAGGTTGAGGACCATCCTCGTTTTCAAGTCGATCTTCATTAGTAGGCAAGCTCTCATCCCTTGGAGTTATAAGACTAATCTCATAATTTATTCCATTGGGCGAGATTGAACTATCTCTAGTGACATTGAGAGTATCAAAATCCTCCCCCTCACCTAGAGATGGTTGTTGTAACTCATACAACTCGAGATCTTTCTTTATTTCACCAATACTTGGGAACTCATCCTCAAGGAAATTGACATTACGAGAATCAACTTCAGTCATGCCACCATTTGGGTGTTCACCATACATCACATATCCTTTGGAGTGATCCGGATATCTTATGAACACCATTTTGGTAGCTCTTGGACCTAGTTTACCATGTTTATGGGTAAGGTTATGCACATAACCAGCCGAACCCGATGGACGTAGGTGGTCCAAAGAGGGCTTTCTATTATTCCATAACTCATATGGAGTAAGGGGTACACTCTTACTTGGTACGCGATTAAGGATGTAGGTTGCCGTAAGCAATGCATCTCCCCAGTAGCTAATAGGTAAGTTGGCTTGAGCCATCATAGACCTAACCATGTCAAGTAAGGTACGATTCCTCCTTTCCGCAACAACATTTTGTTGAGGAGTATAAGGAATAGTAAGTTGTCTAATTATACCCTTTTCTTTACAAAACCCTTTGAACATATCAGAAAGGTATTCACGACCACGATCAGTTCGAAAAGTCTTAACTTTTCGTTCTAACTGGTTCTCCACTTCAGCTACAAAACGTTTGAACGTATCAAGCGCTTCATAACGATGAGATAACAGATACACGTAACCAAAACGTGAATAGTCATCTATAAATGTGAGAAAATATACAACACCGTGACGAGCCTTTATGTTTAAAGGCCCACAAATGTCAGAATGGATTAAGTCTAAAGGACTTGAAGCTCTAGAAGCCTTACCAAAAGGTTTCTTAGTAGCTTTACCAGCTAGACAAGGCTCACACTTGGGCAACTTAACCCTAGTGAGTTGGTCTAAAAATACCATCTTTAGCTAGTCTATTCATTCGTTCTTGGCCCACATGACCAAGTCTAGCATGCCATTTAACAGATTCAGAATCAATATTAAAACGAGAAACTAAAGCAAATGACGGATTATTATCATAAAAATCATCCAAGTCAAGAACGAAAAAACCATTATTCAAAATACCATGACCAAAAACATCGCCATGATACAAAATGTCCAAACTATAACTACTAAAGTTAAAAACAAAACCAAGTTTCAACAAACTAATCACTGAAACTAAACAACTTTGCACCCCGGGTGCATAAAGAGCATCATGAAGAAGCAACTTGTTGCCTCCATAGAGCTTGAGTTGGTATGTTCCAGTTCCAAGGACGTCTTCCTCGCTGCCATTCCCAAGCATGACGGTTTGTGAACCCACCGAAAAACGGTGAAAATCCAAAAACACTTCACGATCACGAACTATATGTTTGGTTGCTCCCGAGTCTACAATCCAATTAGGAAGTGTATGAGCTGTGAGAGCCTTTTCTTTCGGACCGAGATCGGACCATAGCCGAGATTGGCTTTGGCCGAGATTGGCCTTGTCGCACCCGCGGGCACGTATGCCGCCCCTGCGGCCCTGTGATCCGCCTCTGCGGTTTACGGCGGCTGCAGCCGGTTTTGTTGACTCCTTTGACCCGTGCTTTACCTTCTTACCTTTACCTTCTCTTACCTTGCTGAGCAAGGTTTCACTTCTATACTTCACTTCTCCAGCTCCCTACATCCTTCTTGCTTCTCCTTTATTTCCTTTGATCTTGTTCTTGGTTCTTCCCTAAGTTTACTTTAGTTGGTGTGGGTGGTTGATGTTGGTTGATGATATGCCTTGATGTTGAGCTTGAAGCCAGCCTGTGAGACCTTGGTTTTGTCCTTTCCTTGCTGAGCCACAGCTGTGGTATGTCTTCCTTGCTTCTTCATTCTTTCTTATTCCTTGTTCTCCCTTCTTTAGCTTAGGATTAGTTGTATGGATCATAGGGTTAATGTTGGTATGTGTATGTACATGTTTATGCCTGGTTTTGGCTGAGTGAAGACGTGATTTGATCACGTGAAGAGCTAAAGAGAAGCCGCGAAGTGTCATTCTGCACTGTCGCCGCCACCGCGGCCAAGAGCCACCGCCCCCGCGGCTACCGTGCCACAACGCCTGTGTCGTGCCAGCGGCGTACCTGCGCTTGCCAGCGACCTTGTCACCGCCCCCGCGGCTACGTTCCGCCGCGCCTGCGGTTGTTTGCGTGCCGCCTCTGCGTCCTCAGATCACGCAGGTGCGTCTTGTCCCGGGACTACTTATAGTTAGGGAGTTCCTTTCCTTTCTAGTATGAGGGAACTAGTATCATGCTAGGTATCGGTTTATAACGAGTATGATATAGATATGCCGGTTACGGCCTTGAGGTTACGAGTTGGAATTGATCCCTTATGGATCCCTTGGGTCTAGGTGTGACCCTTTGTGTGTGATAGGACTGTGATATATATATGTGTGCCTTGTATAGGCTACCGTCCTTATGGGAAGGTTAGAGTAGAGCCTTACCTACAACAAGGCGAGGTAGAGGTAGACCCCCTCTAGGTAGAGGACGGGGTAGGACTCCTGCTGACGGTTCACATGCGGGAGAGCTACATGAGGAGGTTGTTGAGAGCGCCGTTACTGAGACTGGGAACGGGGCAGCTGAGAGACAGGGGGCACAGAGAGCCCAGTCTGGTGATTTTGATCGCGTCTCTATGGGCAGGTCAGAGTTTCATGCTTATATTAGACGAGTAGAGGAGGCTGCCCGAGCCGGTAGGCGTGCCCTAGACTTACAGGCACAAGAGGGACCATCTGAGAGGTCCCACACTGTTACTCAGGTACCAGTTGTACAGGTACCTGCTGCTGAGATTGCCAGATCATCGGAGGACCATAGAGGGCCTAGACCGGATACCTAGTTGAAGGCATTCCATCAGATGGGTGTACCCCCTTTCACTGGGAAGGTGGGGTTGGAGGTTGAGCTCTGGATTGGGCATGTAGACTCAGCTCTGGAGTTTATTCGTTGTCCAGCTGACAGACAGATTGAGCTGGTTCAGACCTTATTTCGGGACTTGGCACAACACTGGTGGAGATCAGTACGGGGTTAGGTTACTAGTTATGATCAGATGAAAACGATGATTAGAGAGCGTTTCTGTCCCGCCTCTCTGAGGAGGGAGAAACTGCGAGATTTTGTGGAGGTTGGGTTCGAGGATGTACTAGTCTCTGAGGCCATCGGGAGGTTTCAGGAGGAGCTGGCATTACTGGGACCAGCTGCAGACCAGCACGTTTATCTCTTTTCCCGACGACTGAGGGATACTACCCGGACCTACATGGCGGGATTTCATTGTGAGACTCTCACAGATAATCAGGATAGAGCTTCCGATTATGAGAGGGAGCAAGCTGGATAGAGGAGAGCTTCTCAGACCGGAGGGTCTGAGAAGAGGCAGCGTACAGGGCAGACCAGTGGTGCTGGTGGTTCTGCTAGTGGTTGGCGTGGTCAGAGACGCCAGAGTCAGCCTTCATCTGCGCCGGTTGCAGAGAAGGGACCTTAGTGCTTTAACTGTGGAGATCCAGGGCATATGAGGCCCGAGTGTACGAGGCCATTGGTGACTTGCTACACTTGTGGTAGGCAAGGTCACCGAGCTGTTTATTGCCGCCAGGGCGGAGCTTCATCTCAGCAGGGTTCTTCTCCTGTTAGTGCAGCGGGAGGTGGGCAGAGGCCACCTCAGTAGCAGCAGACTCGGGGACAGCAGAGAGTCCCAGATCGCCCTACGACTCAAGGATCTGCTCCTGGGCCGAGTAGAGGCAGAGGTTGTGGTGGGGGCACCACTGATACCAGAGGCCCACAGGGTCGTGTTTTTGAGCTGAGGAGTGCAGAGGAGCCAGCTGCACCTACTGCTACAGGTACCATTCTGATTCATGGTTTACCTATTAGAGTTTTATTTCATACTTGGTGTTACGCACTCTTTTATTTCTGATGCCTGTGTAGAGCGTCTTGGGTTAGATACAGTTGAGGGTATGCCTTTTATTATAGGGTTACCCGATGGTGGTAGGGTCAGAGGTACCCGTGAGATTCACGGTTGTCCCATTTCTGTAGGGACCCGTGTGTTACTAGTTGACTTCTTTGTCATGCCACTAGAGCATGAAGAAGTTATTCTAGGTATAGACTGGATACATAGACACTCTGCAGTCTTAGATGTAGGTAGGAGGACTGTTACCCTCTCTACCGAGTTAGGCCAGATAGAGGTTTTCCGAGGTTGGGACCTTGGAAAGACAGGTACAGTTATCAGCGCCATACGGGCAGCTAGATTGATTGCACAGGGTTGCGAGGCCTTCTGGTGTTATGCCATGAAGTAGGGGGAGAGTCCAGCTGTAGAGGACATTCCTGTTGTTTGTGAGTTTACTGATGTTTTTGTTGAGCCGTCCAGTTTGCCGCCTCAAAGGAGTGTGGATTTCAATATTGAGTTAGAGCCTAGTACGAGATCCATCTCGAAGGCCCCATACCGGATGGCGCCTGTCGAGATGCTGGAGCTGAAGAAGCAACTCGAGGAGTTGGCTGAGAAGGGCTTCATTCGCCCTAGCGTGTCCCCTTGGAGAGCACCTGTCCTCTTCGTGCGGAAGAAGGACGGATCACTGAGGTTATGCATAGACTACAAAGAGCTGAACAAGGTGACCATCAAGAACAAGTATCCACTGCCGCGCATTGATGATTTGTTAGATCAGTTACAGGGAGCGATTGTGTTCTCCAGGATTGACCTGCGTTCCGGGTATCACCAACTGAGGGTGAGGGAGCAGGATGTGCACATGACAACATTCCGGACCAGATATGGCCACTACGAGTTTATAGTGATGCCATTTGGGCTTACGAATGCCCCAGCCGTCTTTATGGAGTTGATGAACAGTATCTTCATCGACTTCCTAGATCAGTTTGTAGTGGTTTTCATTGATGACATTTTGGTATACTCTCGCAATGGAGAGGAGCATGCAGGACATCTGAGGACTGTATTGTAGGTTTTGCGGGATAGAGAACTTTATGCTAAGTTCTCTAAGTGTGAGTTCTGGATGCCAAAGGTAGCATTCCTAGGTCATGTAGTATCAGCTGAGGGGATCAAGGTTGATCCGGCGACGATAGAGGCATTAGCAGCATGGACTACACCGACGAACGTCAAGGAAGTACGTAGTTTCCTTGGCCTAGCCGGTTATTACAGACACTTTGTGGAGGGTTTTTCTGTGATTGCCCGTCCACTGACGAGTTTGCTGAGGAAGACTACCAGATTTGTGTGGTCTGATCAGTGCAGGTAGAGTTTTGAGGAGTTGAAGAGGCTTTTGACTTCTGCTCCTATTTTGGCACAGCTAGAGGGTACTGAGGATTTTGTGGTTTACAGTGATGCATCCAAGCTAGGCTTGGGATGTGTTCTGATGCAACGAGGCAGAGTTATTGCGTATGCGTCTCGACAGCTAAAGACGTATCAGGAGAACTACCCGACTCATGATCTGGAGTTGGCAGCGGTAGTACATGCACTGAAGATCTGGAGACATTACCTGTATGGTGTTACATGCCAGATCTTCATAGACCATCAGAGTCTGAAGTACATTTTCATGCAGCGGGAATTGAATAACCGCCAGCGTAGGTGGCTCGAGCTGATCAAGGATTTTGATCTGGAGATTTTGTATCATCCGGGGAAGGCGAACGTAGTCGCCGACGCCCTGAGCAGGAAGACGCCTCGAGAGCAGGCGATTGCGAGGCTGACAGTTCAGCACCAGTTGCAGAGAGATCTGATCTGGTTAGAGCTGGACAACAAGTTTCTTGATGAGGATGCCCAGCTGCGTACATTAGAGGTTCTTCCTGATTTGTTGGATGAGATCCGACAGAAACAAGAGACCTGCCCGACTTTGCAGAGGATCAGAGATAGGATGTCTCGGGATGAGGCACCACAGTTCCTGCTTGGAGCAGATAGAGTTTTGAGGCGCCATGGCCGCGTCTGTGTACCTGCTGATACAGAGCTGAGGTAGAGGATTTTACTGGAGGCTCACTGTACACCTTACTCTGTACATCCAGGTACGAGTAAGATGTATCGGGATTTGAGACGTTCATACTGGTGGGGAGGGCTGAAGCCCGATGTAGCCAGATTTGTAGCTCAGTGTGCGACCTGCCAGCAGGTCAAGATCGAGCATTTCAGACCTGGAGGTGAGCTCCATCCACTTCCTGTTCCACAGAGGAAGTGGGAGGACGTCACCATGGATTTTGTGACCGGACTGAGGCTGAGCCGGAGTTTTGATGCCATTTGGGTTATAGTAGACAGATTGAAGAAGACGGCACGTTTCATTCCTATCAGGGAGACGTGGCCGGTGAGCAAATTAGGTGAGGAATACACTAGGCAGATAGTGAGACTCCATGGTGTACCGAGGACGATCGTCTCAGACAGAGATGGGCGATTTACCTCATGGTTTTGGCAGCAGATTCAGACTGCCCTGGGGACGAGTTTACACTTCACGACTGCGTTCCATCCTCAGACAGATGGTCAGAAAGAGAGGACCATTCAGACCCTAGAGGATATGCTGCGAGCTTGTGTGTTGGATTGGGGACAGGTGTGGACGGATCATCTTCCACTTGTTGAGTTCTCCTACAACTACAGCTGGCATGCATCTATTGGGATGGCCCAATATGAGGCACTGTATGGACAGAGATGTCGTACCCCATTATGCTTGGATGAGCAGAGTAGTGTTAGTGGTTTGACACCTAATCAGATTCAGGATGATGTGGCTCGAGTAGCACTGATTAGAGAGCGGATGCTGACTGCATAGAGTCGTTAGAAGTCATATGCTGATAGGAGGCGTAGACCTCTAGAGTTCAGAGTAATCGCCCATGTGTGGTTGAGAGTGTCCCCGACACGAGGTGTTAGGCGTTTTGGCATTAAGGGGAAGTTGAGCCCCCGATATGTCGGACCCTTCGAGATTCTGGATCGAGTTGGGAGCGCAGCTTACAGATTAGCCTTGCCTCCGAGATTAGAGGGTGTTCACCCTGTGTTTCACGTGTCTCAGCTGAGGGAATATATACCAGATCCGAGGCACATCGTGAGTTATGAGGATTTGGTGGTTGAGCCGGACCACACGTTTGTAGAGCATCCTATTGCAGTCCTAGAGCGAGGTATGAGACACCTGCGTTCGAAGGACATTCCTATGTTGAGGATACAGTGGTCGAGACGAGGACCCGAGGAGGCTACATGGGAGACTGAGGATAGTATCCAGAGGAACTATCCAGAGTTCTATGCCGAGATAGGTGCACCAGTAGGATCACCGAGTAGATCTTAGTACTAGCTTGGTGAGTCTTATATGCTTACATGCTTATATGCTATAATGTGTTCATTTCATGCTAGCTTTGATGTGATTTTGATCTTATTAGATCTTGTTATGCTAGTATGATTCTTGTTTATAGCTGGAGATGGTTATTTCCTCCATGCTATTGTGATACGATAGGTTTAGCTGGAGATGGTGCTTTCCTCCATGCTAGTTTGATGGACATAGTAGTGCTAGAGATGTATTCCCTCCATGCCTTTCTGTTATGATTATGATACGGCTAGAGATGTGCTTCCTCTATGCCTTGTGATATGTTTATGGTTTGGCTAGAGATGGTTTTCCTCTAGGCCCTGGATAGTATAGTTTACTGTTGGAGTTGATGATTCCCTTCATGCTTATGTTTGAGGTTATAGAGAGTGTACCTCGGCTTCTGAGTCCGAGTGTTTTCAGAATCTTGCAAGTTTCGGGACGAAACTTGTTTTTGGGGGGTGAAATGTGAGAGCCTTTTCTTTCGGACCGAGATCGGACCATAGCCGAGATTGGCTTTGGCCGATATTGGCCTTGCCGCACCCGCGGGCACGTATGCCGCCCCTGCGGGTTCCCGCCCCTGCGGCCCTGTGATCCGCCCCTGCGGGTTCCCGCCCCTACAGCCGGTTTTGTTGACTCCTTTGACCCGTGCTTTACCTTCTTACCTTTACCTTCTCTTACCTTGCTGAGCAAGGGTTTCACTTCTTCACTTCACTTCTCCAGCTCCCTACGTCCTTCTTGCTTCTCCTTTATTTCCTTTGATCTTGTTCTTAGTTCTTCCCTAAGTTTACCTTAGTTGGTGTGGGTGATTGATGTTGGTTGATGATATGCCTTGATGCTGAGCTTGAAGCCAGCCAGTGAGACCTTGGTTCTGTCCTTTCCTTGCTGAGCCACAGCTGTGGTATGTCTTCCTTGCTTCTTCATTCTTTCTTATTCCTTGTTCTCCCTTCTTTAGCTTAGGATTAGTTGTATGGATCATAGGGTTAATGTTGGTATGTGTATGTACATGTTTATGCCTGGTTTTGGCTGAGTGAAGACGTGATTTGATCACGTGAAGAGCTAAAGAGAAGCCGCGAAGTGTCATTCTG